>CM076580.1:767462979-768092424 GCA_034641835.2 Pinus albicaulis | reverse complement strand
GGAAGCTATGACGAAGTATTTTTGGGTCAAGTTGGGGACTTTGTACCAATCTAAGTCTCCAGTGAACTAACAGTTCCTCCAGAAAAAGCTATATAACCTAAGGATGTGTAGGTTTTAGCCCTGTACAGAATTTATCTGCAAATGAACTCTTAAAACATAAAATAAACAATAACGAGAGCATAAAACATAAAACAGATATACACATATGTTTTCCCCTAGATCCCAAAATCGGGACAACCAGCTTGATTTTTCATTATATTCCTTTCAATGTTACAACGCATATATATCCATGCTAAAGCATTCATAAACCCCAATCCATTAACCCTGGATTAGAACATAATCGTAGTTCCCTTGATCGGATCTACAAAATACCATGGGCATAAAATCGTGATGCCCAAAACCATGTGCAAACCTATGCACAAAACCATAGGTAGGCCCTCCCACCTAATATAGAGTCCAAAAAAATTTCCTTGGGTGTTGACCTGAACCCCATGCATGGGGCTACTTCCACCCTATAAATCCCCTGACATGGGGGGCTGCACCCGCCCTGTGACCCCCCTACTGTGCCAGGCACATGCGTAGGGGAGTTTTCCATGGAAAGAATATAACACACACCCAAAATTCTCCCAATTTTTTCTTTCTTTCCACAGGGGGCCATAGGAGAGCTTAGTAATTGGTCTGGCCCTACAATGCCCATTATTTCTCTACACCAAGAGAACTTCTTAGTTCTCATAGACTTCGTTAATGAATTTGCAACATTCTTCAAAGTGTCCACCTTTACCAGAAACATCTTTTTATCCTAAACCATATCCCTCACAAAGTTGTACTGAACATCAATGTGCTTTGTCTTTGAATGATAAGCAGGTTTCTCAGCAAATAAAATTTCACTTTGGCTATCACAGTCTATCGTTATAGCTCGTTGCACCAACCCCATACTTGAATACAATCTCTGCAACCAAAATACTTCCTTACTTGCATGAGTTGCTGCCATGTATTTGACCTCTATAGTTGAAAGAGCCACTACAGACTGTCTTTTACTCATCCAAATTATTGCACCTCCAAATAGGCTAAACATGTTGGTGTTCGGATGTGAAAAAATATTCAAACCCTTTTTCCACATAAATTATCAACTCAAGGGCATTAGTTATTTCAATACTAATGCGCACAGTTTATGCAAGAGGAATCACACAATTTTCTATTGGATCACATGCTTTAATTAATGAACAAGTAAACTACTATAACAACAAAAATGGATTGCAGAATTAAAAAGGCATTCACAACAATTGCATAGTTATACTGAAAAACAGTTACAAAACAAAATGAAAATGTAACACAAACAAAGAAATATAACACAACATGAAAATGTAACACAAACAAAGAAAGATAACAAAACACCTGATCATAAGAGTGGGCCCAACTCTCTAATCAAGGCTACGAAAAAATCAGGATTTATAGATGAAACAATAGAGTGTTGTGCATTTAATTAATTGGAAAATACTTCTGTTACAAAATCTATATATTCTTGCTTAGCTTATGATTCACAGCTCGAAGGCCCTCTTTATACCACTGTCCAGGAAATTGCAGGTTTCCTTTAACAACTACATATCTACAATTATACAATTTGTTACAACAGCAACCTAGTTGCCAAAAGGAAACCATGAAAAAGCCAGAAATATTGCTAGGGTGAAACGAAGTCTATTGCACTGTAGCAGTAGGTAAAGATAGTGCTAGAATTTAGGATCTATTCCATGACTCACAAATGTAATCCCCTTGCTTTTACCAAATTTGTAAAAATATCAGAGTTAATGCTTGCAAAGGCAAAACCTCCATGACTATTACTTCATTAATCAAATATTCCATGTAAGATGGAGAAAATGGGTTTACCTCATGCATTTTATAATAATTAATGATACAAAGAGATAGAAAGGTGGGTGAAAATGGGAGAGAAAAGTATACAAATCTGGTACCCAACATCTCCCCCCAACTGGTCTATCTACATGTCCTCATGCGGCTCATCGTCTCCTCAAATATGGGTTGCACTGAATGTGACTGGCATGAAGCTATGTGAGATCATATTCTTCAGTCGTTTTTGCCCCAAGGGGTTTATAACCTTCCATTAGAACAACATCCTTCCACCAGTCTAGGTCAACGCTATATGTAGGCGTATATTTCTCGGCTGGTAACCAAATAAGGGGAAACTAAAACCTCAGGCCCATCCATCTGACCCCACAGGTCTAAATGCATGCTACAAAACGTGGCATCCTCTCTAGAGCTTGTGCAAAGTTAGGTGCTCCAAATGGTTCTCATCCTCATGGCTGAAGATGAAAATATCCACCTCCTCTAAAAATTGTCTAGTGCTTCCTTAGGGAACATTGTAATCTGTCTAACACAGAGGTCAGCACACCATTTCTAGGTTGTCAAAATGTGCTCTCTATGCTCCTCAATCTGTAGAAAGGTAAAATTCTTGTTAAAAATATTTGTTGACTCGCCATGCTCCTTCCTCATCATTAGCGGCCTTGTGACTTGGTTTTCCTAAAACGTATCATAGGCCTTTCTCCATTTAATCTGATTGATGGTGTAGGAGGCAAAAACGCTTAAATGAAAATACCCCATGAATGGAACGGGGTTAAAATCTTGACCATGCCTCAAGAAGTAACCATGCATGTAGAGCTCGCACATTAAGTGTTTTCCTATGATATCATGAATTTTTAATATATGGAGTAACTGAATGGGGTCCTCAATCTCGTGCCAAATTTCCTTATATATACTCTCAAGAAAAAAGAAAATAAATTTTTCATGAAGGAATAAGGCATAGCTATGTGCAAGAGGTTTGCAGGCCATTACCTACTATACCAGGGAGAACATCTTATCCTTATCTGATTGCAGCAGCTGCACTTGTTCTTCCAATTCTTCTATTCTGGCCCTTTGTTTAGCTTGCCTCAGTCGCGCCTTATCTAACTAGTCTCTGTATCCTGTAAAGATCTAGGCAACTTGTTATCGAACCCGCATGGTCTCTTTCTTATGTTCATTCACAGCAGACTGTCACCTCTGGATTTCAACGACCAAGAAAAATTCTTGGCCTTCAAACAACTATTCAATCGGGCCAGTCTATGTAGCTTTGGAAGAGACCTTAATTGTTGGCTTTACTGCCTTCCACTTGTAGACTTTTACCTTCTTTTTCAACCAAGAAACTTACCTCTTTGACTCCCGAACCTCCTTCTTCAATCTCATGGTTTCATTGAACTGCAACTGATACATTTTCTTGAAAGGTAATATTCTTTGCTCGCATTGTTCAATCCATTCCTATTTGACAATAAATTCATTTTCTGGGCCTACAACAGGCTTAGGAGGCGATGGAATGTTGTCGGTATTATCAACTAGTTCTTCTATTAGGTCTTTCTGGCTAGGCTCCCTATCTTCAGGGACATTCTCCTCTATATTACCCTCAAGGAATCCTGTCGTTTGGTCAACATTTCCATCGACCATCCTATGTTCCGGTGTTTCCACAGGAATTTCATCTCCCTTTTAAGCCTTTGGGTGTTCGAGTTGGGATTCAGCAATTACTGGGTCGATATTGGCCATGTGCTTTCCTGAGTTGACAAACTTAAGCATTGGTGGGACAACTGTTTCCTCCATTAATCGTTGGGACGAGAAGAATCCCCTCGCCCCTCTAGGCATCATAGACTGGAACAGAGAACATGGAATAGTTTCATCATCCTCATTTACAGCTTGGGCCGGATTTTCATGCACTACTACTTCAATCAGGGTCGATGCTGGTTCTTGTGGAACAACATTGATTCTGAGGATTGTTTCCCTTTTTTCCTCCCGCCCTTTGTACATTATTTCCTCCTCTATGGTCGATATGAGTTCTTGTGGGACAGTATCAACCTTGCAGGTTATTTATCCTCTATCTTCCTGTTCTTCATGGATTTATTCCTCTTCTGTGGTCAGCACTGGTTCTTGTCGAACATTGCCAACTTTGTAGGTTGACTCTTCCCTGTTGCCATGTTCTAGCTGAATCGAGGGTGGATCTTATGTAACACCCCCACTTTTTTCAATATTCATATCTACTTGGGCAGGTGATGCTTTTTCTTGCAAAACATCATTACTTTCCGTCCTCTGTCTAATGTTCCACCTTCTTGTTCTTCATTAACAAAGGTTAACGACTGTATGACAGTCTCAAATTCATGCACTATATTCATAATTCCTTAATATGTGGGTTATTCTGGAAAGTTTGGTTCCTATGTGATAGCCTCGAGTGTGTCACCAATTTTCTCCTCCATTCCCATTTCTTCAGGTTCTTCCTGATCAATCTCCATCACCATCTCTTTTGGTTCTTCCTATTCTAACTCCATGTCCTCTGAATGTTCTTCCTCTGCTAAACCAACTAGAGAGAATGGTTCTTCTTATCTAGTAGTAATGAAAGTTTCTATTTCTTCTTTCGATGATTCGCAGAGTTCTGCCCAAGCAACTCAAAATCTGAATATTGCATGCAAATGCACCAATCCATGATTGGAGAGCAACGTCGACATCTGGCATGAACGCCAAGAAAATTGTGCCATATGTTGCAACTGTTTTAATAAAAATAAAGGCATGTTTAAGGAATGCACTTGAGCCTGTGGAAATTGAAGGTGAGTCAAAATTTTAAAGTGATATTTGAACAAAGTTGTGGCTCGTCCTTTGTAGGTTATGTACTTCCTTACAAAAATTGCTACTTTGTTCCATGGATATGGCACAGACTTGCATTCATACCCTCTCCCATATGGAATGACACTTTCTCCTTCCTGTAAGAATAGTTTGGGAAACTCTGGGAGAGGAATTCTCTGAGAAAAACACTGTTGCCCTTGCTGTCTCAGCCCACTAACTTCTGCAATTATTTCTTTTGTGACAGGAATTTCCAATCCTCTTACCCGGGAGAAATTCTCATCCAAATTAAGCACAAACTCCATTGTAATTCCTTTTTCAAACCCCTGAAATCTATCAAAGTAGATATCCCATCCTGCATCGACAAAAAATTGCCATACCTCTGGATTACTGTAGAACAAGACTGTATTTTCAGGTTCATGTTGCACAGCTAGTCTGCCCATATTGTAGAGACTATAACAGCACTCTGGAACAACAAACCGTTGGACGGAGTGGTGGATACCAAATTTGGCAACACAACATGATGAAAAACGAGGGATAGTAATGGTAAATACGAATGGTAATTCTCGAGAAACGAGGAAAATTGTTGAAATGTATGGTAAGTGTGATGAAATGAATAGTAATTATTTCATATAAGGTGGAAAGGATGTGTTACGGATCCCAATATGTATTTAATGATTATACGGATTATGATAAGGATCTTAGGGTGTACCACGCACGAAATTGTAATAATGACTTGTAAAATCATTATTACACCATCGTTAAATTATGACGACACCCCCCCCCCCCAACTTAAAAGTTTCTATCTGTGGCATTAATGTCTTCACATGGAATATTTAATTAAATTCGTAAAATTCAAGTGGAGACGTACCTGGTAGCCTACCTAGATGAAGTGACGGTTGGTAGAATGACGACACAGTAATGATGCAGATGGAGTAACAGCAGTACTAGTAGCAGCATCTGGAGTAACAAAGTCTGGAGTAACAACATCTGGAGTAACAACAGTGTGAGTAACAGAATCCGGAGTAACAGCATATGGAGTAACAACATTTGGAGTAACAACATCCTGAGTAACAACATCTGGAGTAACGGCATTCGGAGTAACAACATCTGGAGTAGCAGCAATGCAAGTAGCAGCATCCAGAGTAACATCATCTGAATTAATAACATCTGGAGTAACATCATCTAGATAGCAACAACCAAGGAGTAACAACAAAGAGTAGCAGCAACCGAGTAACAACATCATGAGTAGTAGCAATCGACTAACAGCATCATGAGTAGCAGCAACCGAGTAACAACATCATGAGTAGCAGCAACCAAGTAACAACATTATGAGTAGCAGGAACTGAGTAACAACATCATGAGTAGCAGCAACCGAGTAACAACATCGTGAGCAGCAGCAACCGAGTAACAACATCATGAGTAGTCGCTTCCAAGGAGTAAAAACATCGATACTTAGAAGAAATTTTTGATCTTTAAAACATTACTCCTTAGTAGTAACTCCTGCAAAAAGACAAAAAAATAAATAGTAACAATATTTATTCATATATATATATCTATATATATATATATATATATATATATAGAGAGAGAGAGAGAGAGAGAGAGAGCAAGGATGTAGAGGAAGAGTTCTCTGTGTTGATAACCTTCAAACCAGATTTCTCAGAGGGACGTTTGATGAAAGAATCCTTAGAGGCTGGGCAGTGGTATAATATCAGGCGATGTCCATTTGCTATCAATGTAGCACGTTTATCATCAATTGTGACTAGCCTGACTGTTCCATTATCAAATACAGTGTCCACCTCGTAAGGTCCCATCCAGCAAGTGCAAATATTTCCCTTAGAATCCTTAAAGCAGGAGTCATAAAGTAATGCCGAGTCTCCCCTATGAAACACCTTGTTCTTGATAAACTTATCATGCCATTTCATCCTCTGCTGCTGAATAGCAGTAGTCCTCTAGACAGCCATTCAATGGATTTCATCTAGTTCATTGAGTTGGGTCGGTCAATGTTTCTAGGCATCTGACAGATCCAAACCAATTTCAAGAGTTGTTATGAGTGTACTTATTTCAAATTATATTGGAAACAACGGGGATTTCCCATAAACCAACTCAAATGGTGAAAACCCAGTTGTGTTCCGCCATGTTGTTCTGTATGCCCAGAGAGGTTCAGGCAGCTTCTAAGCCCAATCCCGACGATGGTATGCTACAGTTTTTGTCAAGATATTTTCCAATGTCTTGTTTGTGCTTTCCACTTGTCCATTCACCTGGGGATGGTATCGAGATGTCACCCTGTGTTTGACCCCATATTTCTGCATAAGCTTTGCTATCATGTGTGACATAAATTGTGCTCCTCCATATGAAAAATCTTTCTTGGAGTACTGTAACAAGAAAAAAATTATTCAAATAGAAAATCCGAGACCACCTGCTCTGTTGCTTTCACAACAGCTTTGGCTTCTACCCACTTAGTCACGTAATCTATATAGACCAAAATGTGAACCTTTTGCTGGGAGGGTGGGTTGAAGGGTCCAAAAAAGTCAATAGCCCATTTCTCAAAAGGTTCGAGGACTACCTGTGCCTGCAAAGACATTTCGTCAGCTCGACCGAGCTGCCCCATACGATAGCAACTATCACATCTCCTAACATAATTTTGTGCATCCCAAAAGATAGAAGGCCAGTAATATCCCATTTGTAGCACCTTATGGCCTGTTCTTTTATCTACAAAATTCCCTCCACAAGGGCTGTCATGGGTAGCCTTCAATACTTCATAAATATCATCCTCAAATATACAGTGTCGAATCTGCATATTAGCTCCTATATGAAAGAGGTACCCTACCATCCAATAATATCAGGCACTGTGATGAATAATTTTTCGTTATTCCCTGTATAGAAAATGATGAGGCACTTTCCGTATAGCAATATAGTTAGAAATATCTGCATACCATGGAGGTTTAGTAGAAAATGAAAAAATAGGCTCATCGGGAAAACTATCTTCTATAGGTGTGCATTCGTCATTGTTATCCATTCTAGATAGGAAATCAACAACTACATTATATTTTCTTGTTTTTTCTATTATTTTAATATCAAATTCTTGAAGCAATAGCAACCATCTTGTAATACGGCCAGGAGTGATAGGTTTATTCATCAAATACCTGATTGTTGCATGATTAGTATGTACAAAATTAGGATACCAGGTGATGTAGTGCCGAAAATTGTTGATAGCATAAATGACAGCCATGAATTCTTTCTCCGTCACCATGTAATTCAGTTTAGCAGGAATTAAATTCTTGCTGACATAATAAATTGCATATGGTGTTTTGTCTACCTACTCTCCTAAAACAACTCCTAATGATGGTTGAGAAGCATCAACATGTATGTGAAATGGTAATTCCCAATAAGGTCCTCGAAGGATTGGAGCCTTGCAAATCAATCCCTTAATTTCTGTGAAAGTTTCTTCACAATATTTAGTCCACAAGAATTCTGCATCTTTTGTAGCAATTGAAAAAGTGGATGTGCTATTTTAGAAAAAATTTCTACAAAGTGTATGTAATAACCAACATACCCAATAAAGCTATGTACCTGTGTGGGTGTCTTTGGTACTGAGAAGTGTAGTATTACCTCTACTTTGGCCGGATCAACTCGAATTCCAACAACTGAGAGAAAATGTCCTAATACTATTCCTTCTTCCCTCATCATATGGAATTTGACCGTACTCAAAGATACATGGGTCTGCTTACATATTTTGAGAACTTTCTCTAGATTTTCCAATCCCTCTTCAAATTAGTTTCCATATGGAGTAAAATAATCCATATAGATTTCAACTTTGTCATCAACCAAATCAGAAAAAATTCCCAGAATTTCCCTCTGGAAGGTGGCAAGAGCATTACACAAGCGAAATGGGATGACCCTGTATGCAAAGGTCCCCCATGGGCATGTGAAAGTTGTTTTATCCTGGTCTTCCGGGGCTATATGGATATGGTTATATCCGTTGAATCTTTCTAGGAAGGAAAATAACTTCTTCCCATCCAAGGTGTCCAAGACATGGTCAATGAATGCCAAAGGGAAATGGTCTTTTTGAGTTTCCTTGTTTAGCTCCCTGTAATCTACACAGATCCACCACTTACCATTCTTTTTAGGAACAATAACTAGTGGAGATACCCATTGGCTATCTGAGATGGGGTAAATGAAACCTACATCCAATAATTTTTGTAATTCCTCTTTGAAAATATTCTTTACAACAGGATTCATTCTCTGCTGGGGTTGTCTCACAGGGCGACAATCTTCCTTAATATAAATACGATGAGTACATAAATTAGCAGGGATTCCCTTCATGTTGGTATAAACCTAGGAAAAATCTTCCTGATGGTCTTGAAGGACTTTTAAAAAAAAAATTGTCTGGGATTGAGAGAGATTGGGATTGATATTGATCGTTTTCCCTGGTTCAATGTTTTCCTGGTCTCACAGCTCATAGAAGATTTTAAAATCTGGCGAGTAGAACTGGAAACAGAACCAGGATCATTGATGAAAGTGTTAATAGTATCATCCTCGGTTCTTGTTATGAATTTCAGGGCCTGCCCAATAGTGAGGATTGGTCTAACTTCTTCATTTTTAGGTTCAGGATCTTCTACTGGTAGAGGTTCTGACTGGTTATTAATTTTTTGGATGGGCTAGGTTCCGCAGGAGGGTAGAGAGTAAGATTTTTTGTAACCGTCCGATTTTATATGATCATGTGCCCAGATCGGCACCCTATGTAAGCATCTGCGGTTGCAAGCCAAGGTCTTCCCAAAATCAATGGGTGACCACCAATTGAGGATCGTTACTGTAATACGAGGAGGTCCATAGGGTAGTGCCATGAATCCACCGAAATAGGCACATCTTCTAAGTTCCCTACCTGTTTAATTGTAGACCTATTTTCTAGTTCCAATATGGTAGGGGTTGGCTTAGCATTTCTGAGACCTAATGTGTTCATTGTTTCAGAGGTAATAATATTGATGGCAGCACCCAAATCTACCAGTACATTTGGGATTTCAACTCCATTTATTTGTACTATTATAATTTGGTCTCCTGGGTCTCCATATTTTATAGGCATGGCTTTTCCTAGCATGATGTCGGACAATCTACCCATCACATGAATGGTTAACGGATCCATTGGTTTCTTCCCAGGTTTCTTAGAACAATAAGCTTTGAGAGTTTTTGCATATATAGGTACATCCCTCATAGCCTGTAGCAGGGGTATTTTGACAAACAGATTTTGCAATTCCCCCAATAAATCAAACCCTGCTTGAGGGTTTGGTTTATTCAAGGTCAGTCTTTCAGGATATGGTGGAGAATTTGGATGACCTTGATTAAGAATAGGTTGGGGAGGTGTATGATTTGTTATGTTTTGTTCTGGTTTATCCCCAACTTTCCTTTGTTCTAGTTCTGCAACTTCAGTGTCAATCGATTCTATGATAATAGGTGAAGTTGGAGCATTTACTACCTACCCAGATCATAAATTTATTTCGTTAAGTCCTGCGGTAGAAATGCTATAAGATGGAAGATTAAGAGTATCTGTTTGTTGGACCCCTTTATTATTAGGATTTAGATTGGGCTAGATAGGAAGCTGGGGTCAAAGGGTTGGGTTGCCTGGAGGTACATTGGAGGGTAACGAAAGTTGCTATTGAGGCATATATTGAGGAAACTGCATAGTAGGAGAGGGCCCATACCAATTCTAATTCCACGAAGGATTCGAACTGGTCTGGGGAATCCATTTTTTCCAGGGGGGATATTGATATTGAGACCACATAGATGAAAAATGTGCAGACTGGGGACCTATATTAAAATTATTAAAATACAGGGATGGGTCCTGAAACATACCTGGATTCATAGCTGGTGGTCGAGGTTGCCCTGGCTTTTTTGGCCCCATGAAGTACAACTGGCCTACCACATTTTCTTCACTTGCACCTTGAAAAGCTACCTTTAGTTTGGGCAAGGAAGGACACGAGCTGGTCACATGATTCTGTTCATAGATTGCACAAGCTTCCACTGTGTTTAATGGGCATTGTTTCAAAGGATGCTTCTTTTTGCACTATGGGCAGAATATAGCCATAGTCTTCTCCAAATCTATCTGTTTCTGTTTTGCTTGTAGAATGTCCACTTGGGCGGAAAATGTGCTCAGGATATCAGTCTTTAGGTTATCCAATAGGTTTCCAATTTTTTCCTTTGTAACCCCTCCACCAGAAGTATTTAATGACCGAATTCCTTGTCCACTCCTTGCAGCTCCCCTTGAACACTGAATACAATAGTCATATATGGTGTCTAAGTCTTCTTTTGAAATTCCCCCCTTTCCTACTATGTTCAGAAGTTGCAAGGAATCTTCCCTAAGTGCCTGGAGAAGAATGATCTTCAGAATATACTTATCCGGGTCACTATGGCTTGATCTCTGCAATATATATTTGAATCATTCCACAAAGCCTTCCATGTTCTCATCCTCTTTCTGTACAAACTTAAAGATTTCCTCCTTATTGTCACGAGATTTACATTAATCTTGGTATTTCTCCAAAAATGCTTCTTTCATCACATCCCATGAGGAGATAGTTCTTCCTCCTAAACCCATGAACCATCCCAGGGTTGTCCCTTTTAAGGTAGCATGAAATATTTTTAGCTTCTGAGCATCGGAGATATAATCATACTCTCGATAGACAATGTCAAATTCGAAGACGAATGTATCAGGGTCTTCTGAAGAAAGCCCATGAAAATTAGGTAGAGCTGTTAAAGGAATGGGCTTCATCGGTGCATCACCTATAATGTTTCCAATTGGAAAATCAATAGAAGAACTTGCAGGTGCCATGAATATTCTCCAATAATCACTTGGAATTTCAACTAGCTCTGCGACTGGTACTTGGGGTGATTCAACTATATGATGTTTCACCGCACTTCGCTGGTCCCTTGGTGATGCAAAATTCTTCAGGAACTCTCTTTCCAAATCAGAATTTCTTAATTCAACTGCAGGAGGCTTCACAACACTCCCTTGGTCTCATGGTGATGAAAACCCTTTCGGGGGGTTCTTGTTCCCAGTTGGAATTTCTTAGTTCTTCTGACCCTCTACTTGTTATTTCTTCCCCTTCTGCTGATAGCAGGTATGTCTCCTCCACTGATACCTTATTTGTTGCTTCTTCCGTCGTCGAAAGAAACTCATTTGGTACCATGGATGGCACTGGCTATTCAACTGACTGCCCTTCGAAGTGTGTCTAAACCCTTACCCTGACAACAACATGGCATGATGCTTCAGATTTAGCATTTTCGATGATATCTTGGATATACGTCTTCCTTCCTAGATCCTTTCCTTTCTTTGAGGGTCTTCCTCTGCCCCTCTTATTCAAATCTTTGTTCATACAATTGGTGAGAATAATTCGTCAAAATATCAAAGGTGCTCAGGACTTAGAGCAGGACAAATAGCTTCCTCCTCAGGATGAGAGAGTAGGTTCAAAATAGAAAATCGAATAAACTAAAAAAAAAAAATCTAAGTTCAGGAACTGAAGTAGGGTAATCAAATACCCTCCCCAGGATGAGAAGTTGGCCCTTTTCAGAAAAATAATAAAAAAGAAGAAAAATTGAAAACTATGCTCAGGACTTAGAGCAGCATAACAAATACCCTCCCTAAGATGAGAGATTGGTCTTAATGAAAAATAAAAGCAAGGAAAAACAACACACTACGCTCAGGACTTGGAGCAGGGTAATGGATGTCATCCCCAAGATGAGAGATCAATTCTAAGGAAAACAATAAGAAGTAGAAAAACAAAATACACTACACTGAGGACTTGAAGTAGGGAAATAAATTCCCTCCCCAAGACGAGAGATCGACCCTTAGATTAATTGCAGATCGTGTTATTGCACCTTTTTAGCCTTCCCCGGCAACGGCACTAGATTGTTGGTGTCCGGATGTGAACAAATATTCAAACCCATTTTCCACATAAATTATCAACCCGAGGGTGTTAGTTATTTCAAGACTAACGTGCACAGTATATGCAAGAGCAATCACACAATCTGCTATCGGATCACAGGCTTTAATTAATGAACAAGTAAAATATTGTAACAACAAAAATGGATTGCAGAATTAAAAAGGAATTCACAACAATTGCAGAGTTATACTGAACAATAGTTACAAAACCAAATGAAAATGTAACACAAACAAAGAAAGATAATGCAACACCTGATCAGAAGAGTGGGCCCAACTCTCTGATCAGGGTTGTGGAAAAATCACAATTTACATATGAAACAGCAGAGTGTTGTGCATTAAATTAATTGGAAAAATACTTCTGTTACAAAATATGTATATTCTTTCTTAACTTCCGATTCATAGCTTGAAGGCCCTCTTTATATTACTGTCTAGGAAATCGCAAATTTCCTTTAACAACTACATATCTACAATTATACAATTTGTTACACCAACAACCTAGTTGCCAAAAGGAAACCATGAAAAAGCCTAAAATATTGCTGGGTCAAATGAAGTCTATTGCATTGTAACAGCAGGTAAAGATAGCACTGGAATTTATGAGCTATTCTGTGACTCACAGCTATAATCCCCTTGCTTTTACCAAATCTATAAAAATATCGGAGTTAATCCTTGGAAAGGTAAAACCTCCATGACTATTACTTCATTAATCAAATATTCCATGTAAGATAGAGAAAAGGGGTTTATCTCATGCATTTTAGAATAATTAATGATACAAAGAGATAGAAAGGTGGGAAAAAATGGGAGAGAAAAGTATACAAATCCGGTACCCAACAAAACACATACCCACTTGTAGATATTCTTTGATCCAGATCTCTAGCCCAGTATGCATCAAAAATACTATGAATGTACAAAACTCTATCCAATCCTGGTCTTCCTTGGTAGTACAGACCATAATCACTAGTGCCATGTAAATATCTAAAAACCCACATTACTGTTGTCCAATGATCCTTCCCTAGTTTTGACATAAAACTACTCAAAACTCCCACTACATGTATAATGTCTTGTCCAGTACAGATCATTTCATACATCAGGCTACCCACTGCACTTGCATATGGAACATGGGACATATCCTCCAATTCTTGTTGTGTCTTGGGACATTGTTCAGAAGATAAATTTAGAACTACAGGAATAGTAACCTTCACTAGTTTACCATCCTGCATATTGAACCTCTAAAATATTGTCTTGACATACTTACTATAGTTTAACCAAAGCTTCCTCTTTTTGCGATGTCATTTAATATCCATGCACAAAATATATTTTGTATCACCAAGATCCTTTATGTCAAATTTGGAGAAAAATCGGGTCTTAAAATCCTGGATAATTTCTTTGTCATTTCCAACCAGCAACATTTCATCCACATAAAAGACGAAATAAATAACATGGTCACCAATTAATTTAAAATACACACAATGATCTTATTTTCTTCTCATGAGTCCAAGTCCTCATATATATTTATCAAATTTATGATACCACATCCTTGGTAATTGTTTAACCCATACAAAGACTTTTTTAACCTTTATACCAGTTATTTCTGACCCTTCACTGGAAATCCTTTAGGTTGCTTCATGTATATTTACTCTTACATATCCCCATGAAGAGATGTTGTCTTCACATCCATCTGTTCTACCTCAAAATCAAATGCAACAACAACAACTAAAATTAATATAATAGAAGCTACCTTGGAAACAAGAGAGAAAATATCACCAAAATCAATTCCCCAAATCTGGGAATAACCTATTTCTACCAACTGAGATTTGTATTTCTCCACCTTGCCTTTTGCATTCATCTTCTTCTTAAACACCCATTTTCTTCAAATGGGTCTCCCTCCAATAGAAAACTCCACCAGATCGCATGCCTCATTTTTGTGCAAGGATGTCATTTGATCAACCATGGCCTCCTTCCATAGTTTTCCATCCTCTAAATCCACTTCCTCCTTGATAGTTCTGGGATCATCATCAGTGATATATAAATCAAAATTTTCATAGAAATCATATGGACTATACCTTTCTGTCTTCCTTCTTTCTTGAACGGATCTTCTCACAGTTGGAGTTTGTGGCTCTTCCTCTTCTGAATCTTGTTCTGCGGTAGAGTTTGATCCTTCCTCCTTTACCTCAAACTCTATCTTCTTAGGTTCCTTTGGTAGGAATTCATGTTTAACAACATCTTTCACCTCTGTAAACACCACATCTTGACTGTACACAACCTTCCTTGTTTCTGGGTTCCAAAGCTTATAACCTTTTAAACCATCCGTATACCTAATAAAGATTCACCTTTCAAATTTATTATCCAACTTGCTCCTTTTCTCCTTTGGAACATGTACATATGCATCACATCCAAATACCCTTAGATGTGAAAGAGAGGGTTTATTACCAATCCATACCTCATGTGGAGTCTTCTCCTCTAATGCTGATGAAGGTGATATCTTAACCAAGTAACATGCAGTCTCCATTGCCTCTGCTGAGAATTCCTGTCATAACCGGGTACCATTGAGCGTGATTCTTTCCTTTTCCATCAACGTCCTATTCATTCTTTATGAAAATCCATTTTCCTAAGGTGTGTATGGAGTATTCTTCTATCATGCTATACCACACTTCTTACAAAACTCTTCAAATTTCTTCTTGCAAAATTCTCCTCCATTACCTATCCTCATCACCTTTATCTTCTTATCTCTCAGGTTTTCCATCAGAGGCTTAAATTATTTAAATCTATCAAAGACTTCAAATTTATTCCTTAGAAAATATATCCATGTATTCCTTGAGAATTAATCTATAAATGACACATATTACACATAATTACCAAGTGATGGAACCGACACAGGTCCAAACACATCACTATGCACAAGATCTAATATCTTGTTAGCACTCTTAGCACAAGATGGGAAACTCATCTGATTTTGCTTCCCATATACACAATGTTCACATAAATCAAAATCCAAAGAGAAATTAGACATAAATACTACCATACCATTACCATGCAGTATTCGAATGCCCTTCTCTCCAATATGTTCAAGCCTTTGATGCCATAGCATGGTATTTTCTCCAGAGACTGCTAGGATTTCTGCTCCACTTTTAGGAACCACATAACAGTTGCACCCATCAATAACAGTGATACCCAGAAGCTTATATAGAGTTCCAATGCGAACTCCCTGCGTCAATACTAGTGCTCCTCGAACCATATTGCAAGAATCTTTCACGAACACTATTTTTACACCTGCATCATCCATCTTGCTTACAAAAATCATACTTCTAGCCAATGCACGAATATGAAGAACACCAAGAAGTTTCCTAATCCTTCCACCTTGCAAATTCAATTTGAATTTTTTTTGTCTGAATATTTTGGCCTTCCTATTATCCCCTAAGAAGACATCACCACCTCATAATTCTCATACTCGCAAAACCACTCCCTATGGGAATGAAGTGACAGGACGCACCTGAGTCAATCAACCATGCCTCATCATCTACATGTGTATTTCTAGAAGAAGCCAAATACACATTCCCACCTTCATCTGAGGTGGTTTTCTCCTCTTCATAAGGAGCATCATTATATCCCTTTCCTTTCTCAGGAGCCTTAGATCTACTGTCCTTTTTGAAGTTCCCTTCCTTTCCGCATTTTCAGCACACCTTTACAGGCTTTCCTAGAGTTTTAGATCTCCCACTTGAGAACTTTTTTTTTTTTTTTATGTTCTGGGACCATCCTCATAAATACAAGGCATCTCCATTATGGCCCTCCATATTTTTCTATCTCATTTCCTCCAACAACAAGGCAGAGACAATTTCATCAAACTTCAAGGTAGTTGTATTGCTACCTATTGCAACAACCAGACTGTCCCTTGAGTCTAGTAGAGAACAAAAAAACCTAATGCACTTATCTTCATAGGAGATTTTAATATCAAAATATAACAACTGATTTACCACAGTATTGAAGGTGTTCAGCTGCTCTGTCATCGAGTCTCCATCCTTCATCCTCAGGTTATACATATTTTTTCACAGGAACAATTTGTTCACTAGAGACTTAGATTGGTACAAATTCCCTAAATTTTCTCACAAAGCCTTCACCGTAGCTTCCCCAAATACATTCCAAAATACCAAATCTGAGATACACAACCATATTTTTCTCTTTTCCTTTTGATCCAACTTTTCCTAGTATTCATCTAACATTGAAGTTGGTTTAGTACCTGGATCTACCGCGATCCAATGATCTTTATCCACCACCAGATCCTCCATCTTGAGCTTCCACAACTCAAAACTCTGAACATTAAATTTATTAATATCTATCTTTCCACTACTTGACATATTCTTTCACCACAAGAATGGATCCCGTAGATAACCCAATGAATAGGGTCTACTATCGGTCCGAGGAAAAAACCCCTCAACAGCAAAGGCGTCCCCTTGTAGCTTAAACAAATCTGATACCAAATGTAGTTTTTAACCCTATACAAAAATTATCTTCCAACGAACTCCTAAAATAGAAAACAAACAATAGCGAGAGCATAAAACATAAAACAAATATACACAAAGATTTTCCCCTGGATCCAAAAACTGGGACTACCATCTTAATTCTTCATTATATTCCTTTCAATGTTACAACACATATATATACATGCCGAAGAATTCATAATCCCCAATCCATTAACCCTAGATTAAAACATAATTGTAGTTCCCTTAACTAGATCTACAAAATACCATGGGCAGAAAACCATCATGCCCAAAACCATATGAAAACCCATGCACAAAACAATAAGCAGGCTCGCCCACCTAATGTAGGGTCCAAAAAAAATTTCTCGGGGTGCTACCTCAGACCCTGTGCAAGGGGGCTACCACCCCCATGCAATCCCCTTGACATGGGGGCTGCACCCCCCTGTGATCCCCTTGCTACACTTGGCACAAGCGTAGGGGGCCAACCATGGAAAGAATATAACACACACCCAATAGGATGAAGGATGGAGACTCAGTGATAGAGCATCGAAAGCTTTTAATATTGTGGTAAGAAAATTTTTATTTATTGATATAAAAATTTCTAATGAAGATAAATGCATATGTTTTCTGTACCAAATTCGTGGGATAATCTGGTTGTTGCAATGAATTTTGATGAAATAGTCTCATCCATGTTGTTGAAGGAGATGAGAAGGAAAAATATGGAGAGCTAGAATGGAGATTCCTTGTCTGCAAGAGGACAACCTCAAAATATAAAAATAAATCCTCGAGTGGGAGATCTAAATATCCAAGAAAAAATGTAAACGTGTGTTGGAAATTAGGAAAGGAAGGGTACTACAAAAAGGACTGTAGATCTAAAAATCCTGAGAAAGGAAAGGGATCTGATGATGCTCCTACTGCAGAGGTGAAAACCACCTCAGGTGAAGGTGAGGATGTGTACTTGGGTTCTTCTTCAAATACACATGTAGATCATGAGGCATGGTTGTGTTGAGCATTGAAAAAGGTATGAATTCACCATGTATTTCTTTATCTTTTTCCTTTAACATAACTCTTTTTATTCTAGAAAGATGATATATTGAAGGATTATAATAGAATTGCAAAGATTAATGTTTATGGTGAAATTGGCTAAAGATTGTCTTTTATTCTAAACAGGAAACAAATGAAGTGGGAAACCACCATTTGAAAGACAAAGCTAAAGTAGGAGTAACTTCTATTCCTCCAGCAAAGGGCCATATCCAGACAAGAAGGATTAAATCAGAGTGCATAGTTAAAGAAAGGAATGGAACAACACAGCTACAACACAAGAAGACGAAGCGTTAGCCAAAAGATGAAAATAGAACGAATCCCTTAGGATATTTTGATCCTGAGGGATCGTTGTTCAAAGTTTATCTTTGTTTCTTGTATTGTCCATCGAGTTGTTATAAAAGGCAGCCCCTGTAGAAATCAGGGGACAATTATCATTGAAACTTATATTGTAATTTTATAATTTCATTGACTCTCATGATTCAAGCAGAGAGCGACTGTTTGTAAACGTTGTTATGCGTGATTAATACATGATTTAGTTGTCGTTCCATCACTTGACTCTGGAGTAGCTCAACGATGTTTCCCTAGTGGCTAAGGGCCTGGCCCTAGTGGATCCACTTGCTATTTTGTATTATTATCTTTCGATTATAGTTGTGTGACGGTTTGCATTTATTTTCATTACAGTTTCAAGTTTAATAGTTTACCATTTTATTTCCTTATAATCTTGGTGTGTTGTATTGTTGAATTGCGTTTGTCGTTCCTTTCCAATTTAACAAGAATCTTGATCCCTGTATAACTTATCTTTTTATGCTTTAACAGAGCGTTTCTGTTTAGCATCTTCTATTCCATTCCAGTTGCTGTTCCATTCCATTTGTTGTTCCGTTCTGATTGTTGTTAATTTCGGATTGTTGTTCAATAGAATTTGTTGTTCGAATTCATTAGATAGAGTTTGTTGTTCAATAGAGTTTGATGTTTAATTTCATTAGATAGAGTTTGTTGTTCATTTATATTGTTGTTCAATTCTAGTAAAATAGATTTGCTATTCATTTCAGTTAATTAGTTTACATTTTATTTGATACCCGCAAAGAGTTTGAGAGCTTGCCTAGTTTACTTTCATTAGCAGCATTAGTGAGTTAGTTCAGTTTCCATTTAATTTCTTTGGTGTGGAGTATAAGATCATCAACTATAAATGACAATGGTTACTGCTACCTATGTTCTCAGATTGATTGTCTTGTTCTTATTTGATTTAATTTACATTAGTTGCCAAATAAAAGAGTCATTACTACTGCATCCTTGACTGATGATTGCTGAGTGAATGATTGGATTTTAGAGAATTTAATTTCATGTCATTGTAGTTAGATTTCATTTCCAAGAATCTATTTACTCTTGTATATGTAACACTGTACTGCATATTGGAAAGCATTACTCTTAGATTGAATTGCAGCCTCAAACTGAGTACACTCTTGAAATAAAAAATCGTACCTGGATTGATAATTAATGTGAGATAAATAGGAGTTAAAAAGACACCTTGTATACCTCAACATTTTGGTGTCGTTGCCGGGGAGAGTGTAGCTATTTAGGAAAGAGTAATGTACATTTGATTTTCTTTGCTAGGGAAGAACTGGGTATTAAAAACAAAAGGTAAGAACCTGCGTACCAAGCGAGGAACATGCTCGTTCACTGGCCTGCTTCATAATATAATTGAGTGAAAAGTTTTAGGTAGGAATGAATGCTTGTGTTTTTTTGAATGACTAGAAAATCTAAACAGAAAAAATTCCTCCTAAACCCGAAAAACCTAAGGGACCGGTGACCCTTGGGCAAACAACTTTCATCAACGAAATCCTTAAGAAAATTGAATCTCAGCCATCAGTAGGACCTAGAAAAGTTACTTCTAGATAACCTACTAGCTCCCTTCAGGCTACAAAGTCACCATCTATAGCCTTTGCTGAGGTCCATAGCCAAATAGAAGAAATTGAGCAAAATCCCCAAGAAATTGAGAATTCTCGCCTAATTTCTCTGCAAGAAGGGAACTCTAGTAATCTCCGCGAAGAAGGAGGAGAAACAAGGGAAACAGAAGAACCAAAATCTCCTCTTGAAGTAATCCAAACAGTAAGCAGTCCAGATAAGGGAAGTGCTATCAACATCATTCAAAATAAAGCTAAGGGACCTGAATCTCCTCAAATAGTAGGTCAGCAAGGAACACTCATTATTCCAGACCAAGGAAGTATTGTCAAGGCCATTCCTACTCCTTCTAGTCAGCCTAGGAATAATTCCCTAAAAATCCCAGAAGGATATTGACACATATTTGATCAAATGGCCCACAACCAGCAACCACCTCAACAAGCTTCCACACTACAATATCCCATTGTGGACACTATAGTTAATGCACCTATGAAGGCCATTCCTCTTCAACATATTCCTACATTCCATGGCTTAACATCAGAAGATACAGATGCATTTCTTTTTGAATTTGATGTATTATGAAGAGGGTATGACTATACCACCGATCCCCAAAAATAAAAAATATTTCCTTCCACATTAAAAGGAGCAGCTCTACGATGGTTTATGGGGTTAGGTGGAGGTGTTATAAATGACTGGGATCAGATGAAAAATAATTTTCTAAAGAAATATTAGGATTATTGTAGGTCTAGGAAATTTAAAGACGAAATATTTCAGATGACAACAAAACCTAATGAAACACTTGAGGAATATGTAGAACACTTTCAATAAAACCTCCAGAGATCACCCTATGCATCTTTACCCTACCTGATAATGTGTTAAAAACTACATTAATTAAAGGGATGAAGTAACAATGGGTTGAAACATTAAACATCATGGGCAAGGGTGATATATATATCAGGAAAATTTTGCAGACATTATTAATTTATGTATCAGGAGTTCGAGAGGCAGCACAAGGCTAAAGTTAGTAGAATGTGACATGATCACAAGGGATATTAAGACCTCCGGTGAAGGTATAACCCGCGCATAAATTGGAAATCTACTACAAGATTTTAAAACTAATATTCTAGGGACTCTGACAACGCAGTTCGACATCATGCAAGCTAATCAAAAGGAAGCAGAAGCAGAACAAAATCTGCAATATTCTTCCCTAAATGCAGAAATAAACACAACCATAAAGAGTGCCCACTGGATATAGTCAAATTTTGTGCTATATGCACAAAAGATCACTCCACAGAAGGTTTCCCCTCGCTCCCAGGATTGAAAGCAGTCTAGAAAAAAGCGGAAGAAGAATCAGAAATGGTATGCCTACTCAATCAGCGCTGACAATGGCAGCCACAACAAACAGGTATGCCAATTGATCCATCCTCTTCTTTTCAGTCTCCTCAGTATGATGCTCAGCAATATAATGGAATGTGGAAAAATCAGCCACCTTTCCCCAATTGGTCACAACAGCCATATTCACCTTGGCCAAATAAAACAAATCAAACCAATTGGCCAAAATTTCCTTACTGTCCACCGTTTTGGAAAAATAATGCTTATCCAACAAAATGGTCCCCCTCCACCTCGCAGAGTCAGACCTGGCAGTAGAACTAGCAAAGACCTATGAATCAGCCAGCTGGAACAATCCCTCTCCCTCAACCTACACTGCCAACACCATATACATTGCAACAAAATCCCCAGACCAACTTGAGACCGCAACTCCTAGCCCAACCCAACCCAAATCCCAATAATAGGCAGGTTCAGTCAGTTCAAATAATGGAACCACCAGAACTAGAAACTGAATTAAGGGAGTGCAAAAACCTTCAACTAAGGTCTGAGCGCATAATAGAATCAGAGGGAGACAAAAATGTTCAAGTTGAAACTTTGTTACCTTCTAACAAACACTCCAAAAGGAGAATGTGGTTATACAAAAAACTCATGAACAAGCAACCACCTCTTCTCCACCATTTCTAGAATGATTAATCATACCTCGTCAAATAGAACATCCTGATTTTGATCTTTTGGGAGAACTGAAAAATTTGTGTATAAAAATCCCACCCCTCCAAGCTATCCAAGACATTCCCATTTATGCAAAAACCATCAAAGAACTATGTATAAAGAAGCCAAAGAGGAGAACAACAACTAACCCAACTTTCCAAGTAGTCGGCACTCTATCTGAATTAATATCAGGAATGGGAGCACCTATAAAGTATGAGGACCCAGGAAATCCTATAGTTACGGTGAAAATCAATGGACAATCATTTCCAAATGCCTTAGTTGATTTAGGAGCTGCAATTAATATCCTAACAACCACCACTTGTCAAAAAATGGCATTACATCATTAGATCCAACAACAACCTTACTGGAACTGGCTGACTGATCAGTAGTCAAGCTAGAAGGCACACTACATGATGTAATGGTATCTGTAGACTCCTGGGAATATCCTGTTGAATTCCTAATTATCAACCCTAAAAACCGGCTAGATGCACACCTTCTGATCTTAGGTAGACCTTGGATGGTAACTGCTAATGCCTATATTGGCTGCTGGTAAGGCAACATGACTATAACTAGAGGGATTTATGTCAGAACTTAGCTTTATACCCTCCAGCCCAGCCAAGCCTAACAGTAATAAAAACAAAGAGACAACCTGTATCATATCTCATAGAAAAAATTAGATCACCACTAACCATAGAAGATGCCCTCGACTTTAAAGAGCAAACAGAGGATGACATCATTAATAGTTTCATCAACCAACCAAAAATCAGATCCCATTTGCAATGTCACATGATCAAGGCAACATTTTATAATGAAGAAGATCCCCTGAAAGACATCCAAAAAAAATCCATACCTACCACTTCTATTTACAAGAAGAGGAGTTGGTCCAACTACTGAAAAAATATAAGGGAGCCTTTGCATGGGATTACCCAGACATGAAAGGAATTGATCCCCAGTTATGTACGCACCACATTTATACTGAAAATAATGCTAGACCCAATCACCAACCCCAATGAATATTAAACCCTCACCTTAAGGATATTGTGAAAGCTGAATTACAAAAAATTTTGGATGTCAACTTTGTTTATCCAATATCTGATAGCAAGTGGGTCTCTCCACTAGTAGTGGTGCCAAAAAAGAATGGGAAGTGGAGGATATGTGTAGACTGTAGAGAACTAAACAAAGCAACCCAAAAATATCACTTTCCCCTTCCTTTCATTGATCCAGTATTAGATACATTAGCAGGAAAGAAATTATTTTCTTTCCTAGATGGCTTCAGTGGATACAATCAATTTCAGATTGCCCCTGAAGACCAAGACAAAACTATTTTTACCTGTCCGTGGGGGACATTTTCTTACGGAGTTTTACCCTTCAATCTATGCAACGCCCCTACTACATTTCAGAGGGCCATTCTCAGCATCTTTTCAAATATAATAAATGAAGGGCTCGAAGTATATATGGATGATTTTACACCTTATGGAGATGGTTTTGAGCCAGCATTAGAAACATTGGAAAAGGTGTTGCAAAGGTGTATTGACACCAGACTCTGCTTAAGCCATGAGAAGTGCCACATGATGATGACCGAGGGACTCATCTTGGGTCATTATATCTCAGAAGCTGGAATACAGGTAGATCCAGCTAAAATTCAGATACTTTTGTTAATACCTACTCCCACCACACAAATAGAGGTATGTAGCTTTCTCGGATTTTCTGGTTATTATAAAAGATTTATAGAGCATTATTCTCAAATAGCTACACCTCTATATGCACTAACAGGGAATGTTGATTTTAATTGGACAGATAAATGTGACCATGATTTTGAGGACCTGAAAAATCTTCTATCAACAATCCCAGTGCTAAGGGGCCAAAATTGGGATTTTCCATTCCAAATTTTATCTAATGCCTCAGACACGGCTATTGGAGCAGTCCTTGGGAAGGGAGAAGATAAAAAAACATATGCAATTTATTATATTAGCAAGAATCTATCTCCTGCTAAATTAAACTATACTATGAATGAGAAAGAATTTTTAGTTGTAATACATGCTGTAAATAAATTTAGACATTATATAACTAAGTATCCTATAGTTTTATATATAGATCACTCTGCCATAAAAATTTTAGCAAATAAACCTATTACAAATGGTAGAGTAACAAGATGGTTGATTCTATTATAGGAATTTGACATCACAATAAAGGATTGACCAGGAAAAGAGAATCATGTAGCTGATTTTCTCTCACGAATGCCAAAGCCAACAGATGCAACAGCAGTCGAGGATCACTTCCCAGATGAACATTTGTTTGTTGTTACTGCTAGAACCCCATGGTATGCTAATGTTTCAAATTATTTAGTAGTAGGTAAATTACCTAAGCATCTAATGCCCAATGAACAAAAACAGATAGTACAGCGTAGTACCCGATTCTCTTGGATTGGGGGTTACCTATTTCATACCGGAGCATATATGCACATCGGAAGATGCATCTGAGAAGACGAAATATTTGACATCCTGAAATCATGCCACGATGGGCCATGTATTTCGCAGATCGCAGGACTGGTCACAAGGTTTTACAAATAGGCTATTACTGGCCTACAATTTTTAAATATGCTAAAAAGTTTGTACAAGCCCGTGATAGTTTCCAAAGGGCAAGATGCCTTGGATAGTCCGATGAAATGCCTTTGAACCCATAGTTAGTAATCGAGCCATTTGAGAATTGGGCGCTCAATTCTGTTGGTCCTATTAACCCACCATCAAATCAGAAAAGATATATACTAGTTGCAATAGAGTATGTTACTAAATGGGTTGAAGAAGAGGCACTTTCAAGAGCTACAGAGGACTTTGTAATACAGTTCCTTTTCCAAATATTTGTGCGATACGGCCTCCCAAGGGACATAATTACAGATGGAGGACCGCAATTTGTAAGTAATACAATCACTGCAACATTAAAAACCTACCACATTTAGCATAAAATCATGACCCCATGCCACCCACAGGCAAACGACCAGGTAGAGAGAACGAACAAGGTGATAGAATTTATACTTACAAAAACAGTTGCATCACACCGATGTGACTGGGCTTTAATATTTCCAGAAGCCTTGTGGGCGTACCGAACAACATGGAGAAATACCACTGGGTATCCACCATATCAATTAATATTTGGAAAAGAACCCATCTTTCCAATAGAATTTGAAATTCAAACATTAAGAACAACCCAGGAGGTGGGTTTGGACTTAAATGAAGCCCAAGTCATAATATTACAAAAAATCAACGAGTTAGATGAAATTATGCACTCTTCTCTCTAGCACACTGCATTAATTCAACAGTAGAGAGAAAAATGGCACGACGCCCTCATTAAAGAGAAGATCTTCCACGAAGGAGATTGGACACTCCTATATGACTCCAGGTTTCAGGATTTCCCAGGAAAACTCCAGACACGATGGCTTGGACCTTATGAGATACAAAAAGTGCATGACAATGGCACCATCAAATTGACGACCATCAACGGATCTGGACATTTGTTCAAAGCAAACAGTCATCGAGTACGACTTTACCATAAACCTCTTGATCAGGAATCCTTTTGCCAACAATTACGGGAAGATTCTACCATGCAAATTCTTGTTGAGGGAGATAACTCCTCCTCAGTACCCATCCATTAAATAATTCCTTTATTTTGAAACTTGTACATAAGATTTTCTTTTTACTTTGCTTGTTTTTTGTACAGATTTTATTTCTCAAGCTGTTCCTTTCAAGGAACAGTTGCTATTTCTTTTAAGGAACAACATCTGTTCCTCTGAAGAAACAACGCGTTTGTGTGTTTCTTTTTACTATTCCTTTTAAAAGGAACAACAGTTTTTTTGTTCCTTTCAAAAGGGGTAGCACTTTTACCGCTTTTTTTTGTTGTTCCTTTCCAAAGGAACAATAATTTTTGCCGCATGTTTTTGTTGTTCCTTTCCAAAGGAACAATAGTTTTTCTGCGTGTTTTTGTTATTCCTTTCTAAAGGAACAACAGTTTTTTCTGCATGTTTTTGTTGTTCCTTTCAAAAGGAACGACAATTTTTGCCGCCTATTTTTGCTGTTCCTTTCCAAAGGAACAACATTTTTCCCGCTTGTTTTTTATGTTCCTTTCAAAAGGAACATCATGTTTTTTTTCGATTGTTTCTGATGTTCCTTTCAAAAGGAACAACATTTTCACAGATTGTTTTTACTGTTCCTCTTAAGGAACAACAATTGTTCCATCTAAGAAACATCACTTTTTGAGTGCATTTTTCTTGTTTTAGAGCAACATTTTGTGAATTCTTCTAAAGGCAAACATACAATTTATGTAAGGACACAAAAATTAGAGGTTACTGGAATCAACAAATCAAGAGAAATTGTAATTTTTAAGAAATTTTTTTGTAGTGATAAGAAAAGGAAAGGACACAACCATCTATATCACTTTGCTGTATTTATTTTCACTAAAATTAATATGATCGGTTATCTTTATCATGTTGGTTCTTCCCTAAATCTTCATAACTCTCTTTGATTTTTATTTATTGAGTAAGAATAAGGGCATACTTTCTCTATTGAGATGTTCAGAATTCTTCCACCATCCCTACTCTTAAGGAGTGTTGAGCCATCCTCTATACATAAATAGGGAAGTGCTACATGAAAAAAGAAGAAAACAAATCTGTATATGATTACTAATAATTCTATGATATGGCAGATGGAGGATAGGGGGTCTCATCAAGAGCCAGCCTACCATGATCATAAGGGAGAAGTGAAGTGGCATTCCCATTATGGCCACCACACCAGGGATATGATCCAATGGACAACTCAGAAAAATAAAAATTCCTTGGAACAAGGGGTCTCATCACGAGCCGGCATGCCCACCTTTCACTCCTTCCTGGTGAATGACATTGTGATTCATCTGGTTCCCAAGCCATCACAGTGGCCTCCATCATGACATCACACAACACTTCCCTAGGCATAAATAAAGGATAATGGTTCCAAAGGTGAGAAAGCAACTTTGTCAAGGTTATAGACACATGTGGGAAACAGAGCTCTGCTGATGGTATTGGAGTCATATTTTTCACAAATCAATAGTAATGCTAAACCCTTTTCTTATATCTTTATCTAATATCAAATGAGAGTATGGTCCTAAACCCTTTGTTCGGAACATCTTATGCATGAAATTTATTTATAAATTGATCATAATGGTTTATATGGATAATGACCGCATAAGTACTTTTTTCACATCCGCTGTCCTTTTCCCTTATTTTCGAATCATTACATAAACATTTCCATATCTACTCACGATTTCAAAATATGCATCGATTTCAGTAATGAGATAATTTGTTGATCATATCATAAGTATGTATGCCTTTCCATGCTGTACAATTATTGTGCAGTACGCTACTCTTCTATTTGTCGATCGAGGGCAACCTATCATCTTTCAGGGGGGCATGGATGCCTTTTAAATATGCCTGCATGTGGGTTGAATCCCTATGTTCATCAAATTCTCAGAAACAGCAAGAGTTTAACAGTATTGTGATGATATACACAAGGTGTTGTTCCATTACCATTTCTGTGTATTTCTAAAGAATTAACAATGTGCAGACAGAATGGGAGGACGAGCAATACGTAGTGAGCCACAGCTGCTAGCAGTTTCCAATGCTGCACGGGAAATTCTGGAGAGAGTAGGATGGATTACCTACCTCACATGACTGCAGCAAGCTCATGAAACGGTAGCCATTGAATTTTTGCAGAACTTGCAGGAAGGCTATTCCATGGTAAGAGGAAGGCAAATAGTAGTAACAGATGCAATAATCGCCAAGGTATCCGGTCTACCAGCAGAAGGACCCATATGGACACATAAAAAAGAGAAACTTCAAGAAGCCATGAACATCTTTCGGGACGAAGGGCAGACCTTGGTCTTCAAAGGAAAAGGAGTCCAGCCAGCAACTTTGGGAAAACCATGGACAGAACTGGCGGAAGTAGCACAAAGCTACATGCGATGGAAGAAAGGATGTGGTAAGACCATGCCACCTTAAGTTATTAGCAGTATTAAAACATAAATGTGCTATAAATTTTCTTGGATATTTAAATTTCTTATTGTATGATGCTTCCCAAAACATAAGAAAATCACGTCATATAGCGACGGTGGTAAGCCACCATTGTTTAATCCAATTAATAGTGAGTTACAGCCTTGCCCAACAACAGACTAGTTGGGAATAATTGATCTTCTTAATTGACGGAGGAACAGCCCTACCTGCCCCTAAACGTAAAAGAGTTACTAGCACAACAACAGAACCTTTAAAGCATAGATAGTCCTCCAGGTTAAGGAGAAGTAGGGGAATGATAGGAAGTCTTTAGGGTAGCAGCAACCAACCCTTAGAATTTCCCAGTTCGGAAGATGAACAATCCCTGCAACTCAAAGAAGGAAATCAGGAAGAAGAAGAAATTCACCACACTGGTGAAGAAGAAGGAAATCAGGAAGAAGAAGAAAGTCACCGCACTAGTGGAGAAGAAGGAAGTCCCCATACCAATGAAGAAGAAGGAAGTCACCATACTAGTGAAGAAGAAGGAAGTCACCACACCGGTGAAGAAGAAGAAAGTAATCACACTAGTGAAGATGAAGGAGACGAAGCAAAACCTCTTGAAACCTCCATTACAAGTCCATCACAGAGTCCATTGCAGGAGGACCAATTGGCCCAAATTTTGGCCAATATGAGTGAATATATACAACCTCACAGTCTACTTAACCTCGACATTGAAATAGACCAATTGCAGGAACAAGATGTTACAGACAAAGATATGGCTGAGGAAATGCTTGATGAAGAAAAACCTCAGGGAACAACAGAACCAACTAGGGTTATTTCCCTCGAGGAATGTAGCCAGGAGCATGGGAACACTAAGGAAGTTCCCCAAACAGAAAACATAGAAGCAAGCCTAGGCGAAGGCACGACCACTGGAGAGCAAACCCTAGTCGAGAAACCAAATACAGAAAAAGGAACAACTATTCCTTCCAAGAAGAAGAAGAAGACAATTGAACTTGAGAAGCTGTGGAGGGAACGACAAAATCTCCAAAAACTAGTAAATCAAATCAGGCAGAGGATTAGGGTGCTAAAACAAGGGAAATTCTCTAAAAGAACCCTGAAAATGAAGAATGCAGCTATCCAAACAAAACCCCACAATACAAGGGCCATGGAAACTCAAACTGAGCCCACATTCATTCAGGATAACAAGGAACAACAGGCAGTTTCTATCGACACAGTTGCCCAAATTGAAAATATACAGGTCTGTGAAAAAGATGTTCAGACCAAGGCACTGTCCTCTAGCAGTATGGCCAACAAAGAGACACAGACTGTAGACACTCGACATTGAAATAAGAACACCCAGGTAGATTTTCAACCAAAAAACGTTTTGATAAAAGACTCTGGTATAGAAAAACTCCAAGAGGATCTTTCACAGGCTCAGAGGGCTAGAGAAAAGCTCGAAGAAGAGATTTTTGCCAAAAAGAAATACCAACATTTACAGCAGCAATTAAAGGACATCAGTGCATCAGAGTCTAAAGCTTTCGATAGATGTCAAAAGGCAGAAGAGAAATTTGAAAATGTAAGGATTAGATTAAAAATAGTCAAGAATCAGATGGATACTCTCTGTTCTTTATACACAGATGTCATAGCATGTAGGTGCCCTGCCAAAAATTATTCTTTGTTTTTATTATAAAGATATTTGTAGTTAAAAATTAAGGCTGTTAAGGCAGGAAAACCTATAGAATTAGAAACTGTAGGTGATTTTATAAGCTACTGGAAACGCTATGGAGTAATGGTCCAGCATCTACTCTGTGAATTTTATTTGCACAATTTTATATTAGCTGGGGAAATGGAGACAAATCCCAGCCCTTTTGTGGGAGATATCCAATTTCAAGCATTCATTTCATTTGCTGGTAACAAGTTAAAATGGCTCAAGGCCTATAAAAAATTTCAGAGCCAAGAAAATGGGTTAGACCTTTGGGTTAGGGGTGAACCAAAACACCCATTACAAATTGTGGGCTAGGCAGGAAAGCTTAGTGACAAAGGAGGGTGTGATTCAAACATTGGGACCCATACACAAAGCAATTATCCTGGATGGGGTAGAATATTTTCTGTCCATCAGAGACCAGGCCATAGTAGTAGCTAAACTCCGATGGAATATTTCCAATTGGAATATTCAAGACAGAGATCCATTCAATTACAAAAATTGAGTTAGCTGCCAACCGCCTGTTTATCTATAGTAACCTCATCTTGAGGGAAGGCCCGTATTGGCTAGGTTGTAGATATCGTAGCCCTGTCATCTGGTATCCTGCAGCAGACTATAAGGCCAGATATGAACTACCTGAAGGACAGACAGGGCATATCTTTGAAGCTTTAGCTTCAAATCATTTTTTTAGACCTCTTAATGAAAAACCCTCTCCAGCCTATTCTCTAACTGCTTTACATGTAAGCTATGGTTTTCATGAGGACATGAAAAAGGGTAAGCAGGGGGGTATGTTGAGCATTGGAAAAGGTATGAATTCACCATGTATTTCTTTATATTTTTTCTTTAAACATAACTCTTTTTATTCTAGAAAGATGATATATTAAAGGATTATGAAAGAATTGCAAAGATTAATGTTTATGGTGAAATTGGCTAAAGATTGTCTTTTATTCTAAACAGGAAACAAATGAAGTGGGAAACCACCATTCGAAAGACAATGCTAAAGCAGGAGTAACTGTTGTTCCTCCAGCAAAGGGTCGTATTGAGACAAGAAGGATGAAATCATAACGCATAGTTAAAGAAAGGCAAGGAACAACACGACTACAACACAAGAAGACAAAGCGTTAGCCAAAAGAGGAAAATAGAACGAATCCCTTTCAAATTTTATCTTTGTTTCTTGTATTGTCCACTGAGTTGTTATAAAAGGCAGCCCCTCTAGAAATCGGGGGATGATTATCATTGAAAATTATTTTGTAATTCTATAATTTCATTGACTCTCGTGATTCAAGCAGAGAACGACTGTTTGTAAACATTGTTATGCATGATTAATACATGATTTAGTTGTCGTTCCATCACTTGACTCTGGAGTAGCTCAGCGGTGTTTCCCTAGCGGCTAAGGGCCCAGCCCTAATGGATCCACTTGCTCTTTTGTATTATTATCTTTCGATTATAGTTGTGTGATGGTTTGCATTTATTTTCATTACAGTTTCAAGTTTAATGTTTTACCGTTTTATTGCTTTATAATCTTGGTGTGTTGTATTGTTGAATTGCGTTTGTCGTTCCTTTCCAATTTAACAAGAATATTGATCCCTATATAACTTATCTTGTTATGCTTTAACAGAGCGTTGTTGTTCAGCATCTTCTGTTCCATTCCAGTTGTTGGTCTATTCCATTTGTTGTTCTGTTCTGATTGTTGTTCATTTCGGATTGCTGTTCAATAGAATTTGTTGTTCGAATTCATTAGATAGAGTTTGCTTTCCAATAGAGTTTGTTGTTCAATTTCATTAGATAGAGTTTTCTATTCATTTCTATTTCTATTCAATTCCAGTAAAATAGATCTGTTGTTCATTTCAGTTAATTAGTTTACAGTTTATTTCATACCTTCAAAGAGTTTGAGAGCTTGCCTAGTTTACTTTCATTGGCAGCATTAGTGAGTTAGTTCAGTTTCCATTTAATTTCTTTGGTGTGGAGTATAAGATCATCAACTGGAAATGACATTGGTTATTGAGGCCTACGTTCTCATATTTATTGCCTTGTTCTTATTTGATTTCATTTACATCAGTTGCCAAAGGAAAGAGTCATTACTACTGCATCCTTGATTGATGATTTCTGAGTGAATGATTGGATTTCAGAGCATTTAATTTCATGTCATTGTAGTTATATTTCATTTCCTAGCATCTGTTTACTCTTGTATCTATAACACTGTACTCCATATTGGAAAGCATTACTCTTATATTGAATTGCAGCCTCAGACTGAGTACACTCTTGAAATAAAAAATCGTACTTGGATTGATAATTAATGTGAGATAAATAGGAGTTAAAAAAACACCTTTTATACATCAACAACAGGGTGATTGAATTAGGTGCATCCTTTTGCTTCAATCCCCACATGGATTGGTTCTGTGAGTATGAGAAATATAATGGTGGTGATTTCTTGTTAGGGGATGACAAGAAGGCTAGAATCATTGGATGTTGAAAATTCAAGATGAAGTTTCAAGGTGGAAGGATTAGAACACTTCCTAGTGTTTTGCATATTCCTATATTGGACAAAAATCTTATTTCTGTAATCAAGATGGATGATGCAGGTGTAAAATTAGTGTTCGATAAAGGTACCTACAACATGGTTTGGGGGGAAATGATATTGATGCGAGGAGTTCAGATTGGAACTATGTATAATATTTTGGGTATCATTGTTATTTATGGGCGCAATAGTTCTATGGTTCATGAAAGTGGAGCAGAAAATCTAGTGGTCTCTGGAGAAAAGACCATGTTATGGAATCAAAGGCTTGGACATATTGGAGAGAAGTGGCATTGAATACTACATGGGAATGATATGGTAGAAGGCATGTCTAATTTCTCTTTGGATTTCAATTTTTGTGAACATTGTGTATATGGGAAGCAGAATCAGGTGAATTTTCCCACGAGTGCTAAGAGGGTGAAAGGGATATTAGAGCTTGTGCACAATGATGTGCTTGGAACTATGTTAGTTCCATCACTGGGTAATTCTGTGTACTATGTCTCATTTATAGATGATTTCTTAAGGAATACATGGATATATTTCCTCAGGAAGAAATTTAAAGTCTTTGACAAGTTTAAAGAATTTAAGGCTCTAGTAGAAAATTAGACAGAGAAGAAGATCAAGGTGTTGAGGATAGATAATGGTTGAGATTTATTCAAGAAGGAATTTGAAGATTTTGTAAGAAGTGTGGTATAGCATGACAAAATACTACTCCATACACACCTAAAAAAAATGGAGTTGTAGAAAAAATGAAAAAGACATTGATAGAAAAGGAAAGAAGCATGCTCAGTGGTGCTAGTTTAGGACATGAATTCTGGGCAGAGGCAGTAGATATTTCATGTTACCTCGTTAACATATAACCTTCATCAGTATTGGAGGATAAGACTCCACTTGAGGTATGGACTGATAAGAAACCATCTCTTTCACATTTGAGGGTATTTGGATTTGATGCATTTGTACATGTTCCAAAGGAGAAAAGAACCAAGTTGGATAGTAAATATGATAGGTGCATCTTTATTGGGTATAAGGATGGTTTAAAATGTTATAACCTTTGGAACCCAGAAATAAGGAAGGTTGTGTAAGACTAAGATGTGGTGTTTAGAGAGGTGAAATATGTTATTAAACATGAATTCCTACCACAAGAAACTGAGAAGATATAGTTTGAGCTAGAGGAAGAATCATATTCTATAGTAGAACAAGAATCAAAAGAGAAAGAGCCACAAACTCTAGTTTTGAGAATATCAGTTCGAGAGAGAAGGCAGCTAGAAAGGCATATTCCATATAATTTTTGTTAAAAATTTTCTTTATCTATTACAAATGATGATCCCAGAAATTTCAGGGAGGGAGTAGATTCAGAGGATTGAAAACTATGAAAATAAGTCATGGTTGATGAAACAAGATCTTTGGACAAAAATGAGGCTTGGGATCTGGTGGAGTTGTCTACTGGAAGGACACCCATTGGAAGAAAATGGATGTTTAAGAAGAATATGAATTCAGAAGGAAAGGAAGTGAAATAAAAAGATAGGTTGGTAGCAAAAAGTTATTCCCAGGTTCCGGGAATTGATTTTAGTGATAGTTTTTCTCCAATTGCCAAGTTAAATTATATTAGATTACTTTTATTTTCTTTTTTTGCTTTATATTTTGAGGTAGAACAGATGGATGTGGAGATAAAATTTCTTCATGGGGATATGGAAGAATAGATATACATGAAGCAACCTGAATCCTTTGTGGTGAAGGGTAAGAAATAACTGGTATGCAGGTTAAAAAATTATTTGTATGTGTTAAAACAATAACCAAGGATGTGGTATCAGAAATTTTATACATATACGGAGACTTGGCTTCACCAGAATCAAAGTAGATCACTGTGTTTATTTTAAATTAATTGGTGACCGTGTTATTTGTTTGGTATTGTATGCGTATGATAGGTTGTTGATTGGAAATGAAAAAGAAATTATCCAACATTTGAAGACCCAATTTTACTCCAAATTCGACATGAAGGATCTTGGTGCTGCAAACTATATTTTGGGCTTGGAAAATAAATGAGATCGGGAAAAGAGGACGCTTTGTTTAAACTGTAGGAAGTATGTGGAGAAAATATTGTATAGGTTTAATATGGAAGATAGTAAATTAGTGAAGGTTCCTTTTCTTATAGGTGTAAATTTATCTTTTGAACAGTGTCCTAAGACAAAATAAGAGGAAGAGTACATGTCTCGGATTCCATATGAAAGTGAAGTTGGTAGCCTGATGTATGCCATGGTTTTAACTAGACCAGACGTTGCACATGCAGTGGGAGTATTGAACAAGTTAATGTCAATACTAGGGAAGGAGAATTGGAAGAAATGGGTCAACCTCAATATGTTCAAGCCTGATCATACCCTAAATAGAATTGTGGCGCACATGAGAAAAAATTATATCACATACCCTAAATAGAATTGTGGCGCACATGAGAAAAACTTATATCACACAACAGTTTCCATTTCCATTAGTCCATACCACTAGGAGTCTTGTAGTGCTTGATATAAGGAATAATCCTATTTCCATGGCCTAAACAATCACATCATTATAATTCCACAGAGAGGAATGTGAAAGATCTCCTAGAGTAGATGTAAAGGAAAGATGCATAGATAAATGAGTTGGAACAATAGATTAGAATATTGGAGGAAACTAGGACAACGAAATAAGAGAGCATCAAGGTAGAAAACTATAGGCCATGTGCCTCTAAGGTGCAAGAATAATATAAGTGCATGGTCTTATAGGTGTACCATTTCTTGCAAATTTTCTAGAATATATTAACTCGACTTCCACCCCTTTAGGAGCTTGTTAAACATAGAGGAACTCAATTACAAGGATTACTAAATGTCGTCACTCATATGGAGTAGTAGCCAAAATAATATCCTCAAGCCCTAGCTAAATTTCCTTGAGTTGATGCATAGGAATTACTTTACGACTCTATAGTAATCAATCAAGTTGTTAATAATAAGGAGAAACTAGAAAAGGGTGTAGCTTAGTTAATGGCCTAGTATGAAAAACCTTATTCCTTGGTAGAAAGAATCATAAATATGAATATATTTCCATGAATTGGGAATCTAGGATGGGATATAAAAATTAAGGAAGATAACAAGGAACTAGATGGGATATTTTATGCAAAATAATTATCCTTTAGTGTGTTCACTAATAAACTCAAAAAGGATAATCTGAAATAACATCTAGTGGACAATGCAAAGGAGCAAAAAATGTTGATTTCACTTCTAGTTTCATTAAAGAAGTATCTCCAAGAACACAATAGAATATCATGTCACTAATGAGATCTTATTGAAAAAAATAGCCTATTAATCTCATCTTATTATCAAATCTAGGTGGAATATCTTCAGTAAACGTCGAAGATCCCACTTGAAAACCCAAATAGATTAAACATAATAAGGCTCATTGTTGAGGCAATTTAAGCATTTTATTTTATTTGTAAAATATGATTAGCTAAAGGGTTGTAACTAACCTGAAATAAATTAACAATGTTAGGTCCTTATATTACTAAGGTAGTCCCTTATTGTTGTTAGTGTAGCCCCTTTATTGTTATTGTTGTACCCCTGTAACCCAAATTTTGTTATTATTGTGCCCTTACATTATTATTGTTTGGTCGTCTAGGATTATATTGTGACCCCATGCACTCCTATATATAGAAGGAATTTTTGTCATTTTATCATCCAAGAATTGTTCATTTATGTAATGTAAAGGAGGTTTCCCCCCTCAAAGTGGCTTATTTCTAAGGTGTCTTTCTTTTCTTCTATTTTTGGAGCTAGTTTCATAACATTTGGTATCAGAGCTTTGGATTCTAGGGTTTCACTACTCTAAATAGGTCATCGTGGAATTTTATCTATAATTTTTTTTCTATGAAGGTTCAGAAGCTGAAATTTATATCATGCGAAGCCGAAATCTCGAGGAACTTTATGTAAAAATTTCAGATCTTAGTTCGCAATATTTTAGGAGATATGATCTGTGGAATTAAGGGTTTTGTCAGGCTCCCAAATTTCATCTCAAATAGGTGACCATGGGAAAATCATCATAACTCTTTCTTTGAGCATCAGATTGGAATTATGTAAAAAGTGGCTACAATTACATATAATGTAGTTTCTTGTGTATCAATTTAGAGTATAAGAAGGAAAAAATGACACGTGGCACGTCGTACAAGCTCACTCTACTGAACCAGTCCATATTAGGTCATTGTGGGTGATCAGACATAACTTTGCCTTAAAGAATCCAAATCAGGTCAGACATGTGGAATTCGAAAGAATATTTAGAGGGATACTACAACACCGAATTTCAGATATTGAAGATTTGAAATAACAAATATAATTCAATTTCAATATCGAGCTCCTCAAAAGCAAGAAAAAGGTGTGTATTTTTTTCCAAATTGCATAATCCTTGTTTGAAAAATCAGTTTGAATTAATTCAAGGGGAATATTGTAGAAAAGATATCAGTATTGGGTTTTAAAATGCCCCCTAAAAATAATTCAACACCCATTAAGCCTTCAGAAGCCTCTACTATGACTCATGAAGATGAATAAGTGCAACATGATATATCAAAATTACAAGAGCAAGTGCACCAAATTTCGCTCTCGCAAAGAGGAACAAAAAATGAAATGGAAGTTTTGAAGAAAGGCGTGGAAGCTAATATGGATGGTTTGAAGAAATGCATGGAAACTAAGATGGATGGCATGGAAACTGGCATGTAAGTTAAGATGGATTCCATGGAAGCTAAGATCGAAAACATGAAGAATGATCTAAAAGAAGACAAGGAAGGTTTGACAAAGTTGATACAAGAAATGTTTCCTAATGGCGAAAATATAGTAGAGGAAACTCATGATGAGAACAAAAGAAATGTTAATCGTGATTTCATAAACTCTAATGTTGGATGGAAGACCCACCATATTCCAAAGATCGATATGAGGAACTTCGATGGCAAGGATCCCGTAACATGGATACTACAAATGGAGCAATATTTTGATCTCAATAATGTGCAAAACACACAAAAGGTACGCATTGCAACTTTATATTTAGAACAAAATACATTTGTATGGTATCGATGGATTTTCTCCCATAAAACAATTGTCACTTGGTCAATTTTTACGGAGGAAATGATAGAACATTATGAGGATACAAAGAGCAACACCTTTTTTAGCCAATTGATAAATCTAAAAAAAAAAGGGTTCAGTGGGGGAGCACATTAAGGACTTCCAAAAATTGAATATAAGGGTAATTGATATTCCAGAGGAACAAAGGATTTAGGTCTTCATAGGTACTTTAAAGGATAACATCCAACATGAGGTTTGTGTTTGAAAACCTGATTCATTGGAGAAGGCATTCAAGTTGGAAAGAAAAATTAAATGTAAAATTATGGCGACAAGGAAGCCTACCAATCACATCTATAAAGATGGAAGTGTTGCTACTCCTAGACTTCCAAAACCTACAAGGTTGACACCACAACAATTGGAAGAAAAAAGAGAAAAAGGGCTTTGCTAAAGTTGTGATTGAAAATACACTAAAGGTCATAAGTATGCTAAGAAGAAATTATTTTACATAGATTGTGAAGAGGAGGAAGAAAATGAACAAGAAACTTCAAAAGAAGAGGATATACACCAGGAACCAACCCTATAAGAAGAAGAAATGAGTCCGAACATATCGTATAATGCATTGGTAGGAATTACCACTGCTCGAAATCTTAAGACATAAGGAAATATCAAGAAGAAAAATGTAATAGTGTTGATTGATTCGGGTAGTACCCATAATTTTATTCATTGTAAGGTAGCCAAGGAATTGAATTGTTTCTGATACCCAGCAAAAAATGTCAAGTGATGGTTGCAAATGGAGGAACTATAAATTTCTCTGGAAAATTCCATAATATCAAGCTAACTATGGGGAAATATGTATTGAGTAGTCCATGATTTCCATTCCAATGGGAGGTGTTGATGTTGTACTAGGAGTACAATGGTTACAATCTTGCGGGACGGTAGCTTTTAATTTTCAAGAACTTTTCTTGAAATTTTTTTCGAAAGGAAAGGAAGTCGAATTATGGGTTATCGTAGGGAATTCGGGAAAGATAATAAGCTCTAATGTCATGACAAATATTTTGAAGAAAAAGCAAGGAGGCGTAATTGCACAATTATGCTCACTAGAAGTTCCAACATCAAAATCATCTATTTCTCCAGATCTCCAAAAATTCTAGACAAGCATTCTAATGTGTTTGAAACTCCCAAAGGACACCCACCTATTCGTGATCATGATCATGCTATTCATTTTATTCTAGTAATTTTTCCTCCAAACATTAGGCCTTATATATATCCTTATGTCCAAAAGAGCGAAATTGAACGTATGATTGCAGAAATGTTAGAGGCTGGTATAATTCAACCTAGTCAAAGTTCTTTCTTTGCTCCAGTAGTATTGGTGCACAAGAAGGATGGACCATGGTGCACGTGTCTAGATTATAGGGAGCTTAATAAGCTCACTATTAAAGAAAAAATTCCCATTCCTATGATTGATGAATTATTGGATGAATTACATGGAGTAATTTATTTTACCAAGTTGGATATTCGTTCAGGATATCATCAAATTAGAATGAATATTGAAGATATTCTAAAAACGGAATTTCGAACTCATGAGGGTCATTATGAATTTTTGATCATGCCTTTTGGCCTTACCAATGCACCTTCTACATTTCAAGGGTTGATGAATTCCATTTTCAAACCCTTTCTTAGAAAATTTGTGCTAGTATTTTTTGACAATATACTAATCTACAATAGGTCTTGGAAGGATCATGTTCAACATGTTGACAGGGTGCTCAAACTATTGGAGGAGAAATAATTATATGCAAAAAAATCCAAATGTTTCTTTGGAGTACAAGAGGTGGAATATATGGGTCATATTGTATCTCACGAGGGTGTTAAGGTAGACCCTAAAAAATTAAAGCCATTAAGGAATGGAAAGTCCCCACAACCATAAATTAGTTGCGAGGATTTCTCGGGTTAACAGGGTATTATCGCAAGTTTGTTAAGAATTATAGGAGAATAGTAGGACCTCTAACAACATTATTTAAGAAAGATGCATTTTCATGGACTCCTAAATCAAGTAAGGCCTTTGAACATCTTAAAGAGGAAATGTGCCTAGCACCAGTCTTAGCTACGCCAGACTTCAAAAAAACCTTTATTGTGGAATGTGATGCCTCAAGAAATGGAATTGGTGATGTTTTAATGCAATAAGGAAGACCCATTGCTTTTGAAAGTTGTCAAATCAAAGGAAAGTATTTACAGAAAGCTATTTATGATAAGGAAATGTTAGCAATAGTACATGCACTAAAGAAATGGTGACCTTACCTAATGGGAAGACACTTCAAGGTAAAAACTGATCATGATAGTCTTAAACACTTTTTGGAACAAATACTATCTTCAGAAGAGTAGCAAAAATGGGTCACAAAGATGTTGGGGTATGACTTTGAAATCATCTGCAAAAAAAGGAAGCTAAATGTTGTTGCAGATGCACTCTCAAGAAAGAATGAATAGGTGGAAGCATTTCTTTGTGCCATTTCTATTATTCAACCAGATTGTATAACTGAAGCAAGGGATGAATGGAGGAAGGACGAAGAAGTGTGGACACTCATTCAAAATTTGTAGCAAGATCCTAGTAAATATGATACATTTAGTTGGAAAAATTATTCCTTGTGGTACAAATATCACTTATATATTTGTAAGAATTCCCAACTAAAACAAAAGATTATTTTGGAATTGCACACTTCTCCTTTAGGAGGACACTCGATATTTTTAAAAACTTACCACAGGGTGAAGATTTTTTTTTTTTGGGATGGCCTTAAATCTAATTGTCAAAATTTTGTGGCGGAATGTTTGGTTTGCCAGAAAAATAAAGTTGAGACACTTAATACCCTGGGTCTTCTACAACCTTTATCCATTCCAAGTCAACGTTGGGAGGAGATTTCAATGGATTTTATCACAAGTTTACCTAAGTCCGAAGGAAAAAATGTCATCATGGTGGTAGTTTATAGACTTACCAAGTATGCACACTTTTGTGCATTATCTCATCCATTTAAAGCAAGTACAATTGCTACTAAATTTATGGAAACAATTCAAAAGCTGCATGGAAATCCAAAGATTATTGTAAGCGATAGAGATCCCATTTTTACTAGAAATTTTTGGATAGAATTATTTTCTTGTTTGGGTACTCAACTAGCTCATAGCTCATATTATCATCCTCAATCCGATGGTCTAATTGAGATAGTGAATAAATTTTTGGATGGATATCTTCATTGTTTTGTATCTGATAAACAAACACAATGGGTCAAGTGGTTACCTCTCGCTGAATGGTGGTATAACACTTCCTTATATACTGCAGCAAAAATGACCCCATTTATGGCACTTTATGGATATCATCCACCATCCATCACATCATATTTAAGAGAAAATTCTAAGGTTTAAGCAGTGGAAGATCACATTGAGCATCAACAAGAAGTTCTCCAACTCTTAAAGGAGAACCTAAATTTGGAACAAAATCGAATGAAACAACAGGCAGATGAACATCACAGTGAGATAAATTTTGATGTAGGAGACTGGGTATTTTTACGGCTACAACCATACAAAAAAATTTCCCTCAAGCAAGCTAATAAGGATACTAAATTATCGCCAAAGTACTATGGTCCCTACAAGGTGTTGCAAAAGATTGATACTATTTCATAAAAATTTTAGCTTCCTGCTTCTTCACGAGTTCATCTAGTTTTCCATGTTTCATGCTTAAAGAAGGTTATAGGTGAAAAACTTCCAGTTCAAACAATATTTCCTGAACTTGATGAGAAAGGAAAAATCATATTGGAACCTGAAGCAGACACGGAAACAAGAACTCGACAGCTATGAAATCAATCAATTTCAAAGTATCTCATCAAGTGGAAGAACTTACCCACCGAATATTCTATATGGGAGGGTCAGAATTTTATACAGAAGCACCCAGAGCTACTCAAGTTTTGAGGAAAATTATTTTTTGAAGGAGAGGGACATGTTAGGTCCCTATATTAGTAGTGTATTCCCTTATTGTTGTTAGTGTAGCCCCCTTATTCTTATTGTTGTACCCATGTAACCCCAATTTTTTTATTATTGTGCCCTTAAATTATTATTGTTAGGTCGGCTAGGATTATATTGTGACCCCATGGACTCCTATATAAATAAGGAGGTTTTTTCATTTGTATAATCGAAGAATTGTTAATTTATGTAATGTAAAGGAAGTTTCCCCCTAGAAGTGGCTTATTTATAAAGTGTAGATCTCTCTTTTCTTCTATTTTTGGAGTTGGTTTCATAACAAACAACCACAAGTGGTTGTTGCTAATTCAAGCTCATAAATATTGTAAAACCCTTAGTGAAAATCATGGTGCCCATTTTCTGAACTTGGTTGTAGTTGTAATTTCTACTATTTTCTATATACATGTAGACAAGAGCTAGGAGGATGGTACTTCTACATTCACCACTTTAATATTAATAATCCTTGAAAGGTCATTGCTAGAACCATACTATATCATGCATCTTGTCCTTTTTTCTAACTACTATTGAAAAATTCATGTATATATGTACATTTTAGAATGCATAAAGTTAGGTTATAGACTATTCTGTAAATAGATGGTTTCTCTCACATGCTTAGTATTTTAGCTCTATAACTTTCATTCATGAGAAATTATTAGACTAGCATAATAACTATTCTGGATTTGTTCTAGTAAATTATACATTCATTGTTGTCATGGATTTTAGTTAATTATTTCCTTGACTGTGGAGTTGTGTATTTATCGGATCATCGCTTCCTATTTATATTCTATATTCCAATGCTAGCTAGCTTAGTATTTTTAATACTAATGCACTATATGGTATTATTTAAGAATCTACATTCCCCTACTATGAAAATTATCCATATATCACAAATATCTTGAAAACGAAGCTTGGTTACTAGGACACAATCTAGATGTGTCTCTTATCCCAAATAGTGTGAGGTCTTATTGGGACCTCATACTGATGTGAACCACTAGACACTTTATAGGTCAATTATACCTATCAATAGTTAATTCAGTGTTGGAATTAGGGCCTAGAGTGCATGGCTAGTAGAATTAATTATTCTAACAAAGAAAACATTTTATAAAAATAAAATTCCACTTGACCACTTCATATTCCATATAGTCATACTGAGCATTATGAGATAGAGAAGAGCTATGAAAAATAATTTATCTGACCATAAAAATGAAGAACCTTCCCAAGGATATTTATACTCTCTTTCTCCTATTGGAGCGAACACCCTCAAGTGTATCACCCAAGCTTATGTTAAATAAATAGGAAGACTTCCTATAGCTCCTCATATCCCCAGAAAGAAGTTATTCAGAATAAAAATCACCAATCATGGTGTCCTACTAGATTATATTAAGGATTTAATTGATCATTACCTTGAATTTATTTCTATTACTTTCAACTATATCACTCCAACTTCTTTTAACTCTGCCACATACACTCATGCTCCACATGATTCCAACGGTGAAACTAGTTGTGTTTACCATTTTAACTCCTCCTCCAAGTTTGAAGTAGAATATGATTAGGGAGGAATATAATTTATAATGATAAAAAAACCTCAACCTTGGTGGATATCATAGGGATCCATAAAACTTGTAGGAAACATGCACGATATTCCAAAGTGACGAGAAAGGTTGCTTCCAAAATTCAATCCTAACAAGGCTTCCTGCCCTGAATACCTTATTAGAACATTTTGTTTTTATTTGCAACTGATGATCGTAAAACATGAATATGTGGTCTATTAACTCTTCCAGTAAACCTTCAAGAAGGAATCCTGAACCCAATACTATAATTTTCCTACTATTTCCATAACCAACTAGGATGCCTTTAAAATGATTTTATTCATCAAATTTGGTGGAGAGAAATAACACGTTTCTCTTTTAAAAAATATTATTACCATTTAAATGGAAAATAAAGAGAATTTTCAACACTTCAATCAATTATTCACCGCATTTTTGAATAAGATATTTGTTGGATCTCACCATATTAATCCTTTGGATATTGGGTATTACATCTTATCCTTACACCCCTCTACAATCATGCTTGTCAAAATGGTATAGAATAAAACCCTATATTTGAAATTTAACAATGTTATTAAAGTTGAAAAGGATAGACTTTCCTAGGCTGGAAATATGCCTAAAGAGGAAGCTAAGTATAGTGGAAAGAAGCCTTTGGTTTTGAGTAAGACAACTGAAAAAGAACCCACTGATATTGAGAGAATTCTTAAAACTGTCAAGAAGCTCTCAAACAAAGTAGTCAAACCAAATAAAAATTTAGGAGAAATATTGCCTAAGCATTGTTGGACAATTGGCATTGTCTGGATGGCTAGTGGCTGCAAGTGTATTGACATTGATGTTAACAATCATGTTGGGAGATGTGTTGAGAAGTTTACATTTTCTAATTATTGGAAAGAATATTGGGGTTGATGTCAACTAGATAAGCATGGATGTTTGTTGCGAAAGATGCTAGCATTGATAGGTTTGATGTGTGAAGCTGAGGGGGACTCCTATGGTTATTATAGTCTTGAATAGAGAATCACCATCATAGAAGGATTATTGGAGAATCCATAAAATGATGACTATAGTGGTTGGGAGTCCTATGGTTGCTGCAGTCTCTGGTAGAGAATCACCATAGTAGCAAAGATATTGGAGAATTCATAAAAAGAAGACTATGGTGGTTGGGAGTCCAGGATTCCTAGCATAAGAAGAAGAGTCAAGGAGAAAATAATGGCAGAGAGTTTGAAACCATTTTTTAGGTAGAAAATGGGCTAAAAATCCTACATCATACCTTCTCCACTGGAAAGTTCTCTAGAATATATTTCCAATGGTATGTGGAAGTTTGGAAATGGCATCTTGGATAAGGATTTATTCCAATCAAATTTTTGTGACTTAGGCCATGAAAGTAGAGTTAAAAGGTGAATGGAGGAGTCTTAGTGCATAACCAAAGTTAACATCAATTTCAAACTCAGCGGAGATGATAGTGGAGCTGATTTTCGAGAGGGTCATATAGGAACCTCGAAGCAATAAAATATTGGAGTTCAGAGCCTCAGAGCCTTGGAAGGACTTAGCACGAATATCAACAAAAAGGGTGGATATCAGAGAAGGCTTAGAAAATCGGGACCCAATATTTGAATGAAAGAGCAGGTGTCATATCAGAATATCAGAAAAAGGAAGCCATATCAGAACCTCATAGCAGGAAATATCGAAGGTTGGAGTCTTAGCATATTGGAAGGTCGGCATATACAAGGTTCAAAACCTCGTAACTTCTTAACAATTGAATTTTGAGAAAGTTATGATACATGGAGTTTCAAATATTGTTGAAGTAATTTCTAAAGCGTTGAGGGATGAAAAGCATGTATTTCCAAATTAATTTTGATTTCCTTTGAAAGTGAAAAGGTTGTAAGGAGAAGGGAAATACAAAGGAATTCGTTGAAAAACCAAGGACCAAGGGACCCCTTTCTCTCTCATCCTATAAGACACATGGCAACAAGTGATTGGCCCTGAGAATAAAATGAGGCAAATGATGTTAGCATGACGTAGCAGTACATATGACATATGGCAATCAAATTCATCATTTTTGGTGGCCTAATTGGGAAAATTAATGTGAAAAGTATCACCACTAAGGCGGCACCATGTGAACATGATGACACTAGGATGATGTCATCTCAGAGGTCATATATCAGAGATTGGAGATTTCATAACTACTATGTAATTTTTGTATGGGAAAGCTATGATCCGATATGTGGAGCTTCGATGTGGACTGACATATGGTCATGGGAGATCCAAAGAATCAAGAGCAGAGAGAAGGATAGCACCTAAGTGCTATAGTGTATATCATAGGTTGAGTACATCGTAACTCTAGTCTAACTTCAATTTGAAAATGTTACGATACAGGGGAGCTCTGATGTGTTGGAGCTTGGTTGAGAAACCTAAAAGAAAGAAGGGCGAGAGAAAATAACACAAGGAGATAGGCCCCTGATAGGGTCCTAAAGGGCTTAGCAGCTAAATTTTATTCCAACGGTCACATGCAACGATCCTATGGAGGAAATGTCATAAGGGGCTAAGAATAAGGAGCTAAAGGAAAATCAAAATATTATGTTTTCGTAACATTTTCTTTATAAAGTTACGAAATATTTAAGCTCTGATAGTGCAACACAGAGAGTATGGAAGATGGATGAGCCCGCAGCTGAGAGTAAATGAGAGAAAATTATTTTCTCATAGGATTAATGGTGACTCTTGTAGGCAGGAGATAGAGTCATATATCACTTCATCATGGAAACAAGGACCATGATGTTCCAATAAGAGTATAGGGCATGTCTTGAGTTGAAATAAATCCAAATATGATATCCCCCTTCACGTGTCATTGAGTTAATTGAAGTGAAAAGAAGGAATCCTGAAGTACAGTAAAGCTCTCTAAGCCCTGAATAAGCATGGAGATGTTCAAGGACATCAGATTTGTGGACAGAAAGGATATTTCCTAGTTGGAGTGTGTAGTATTGAATGAGAATTAATTCTTAGTGTGGGGATCACTCAGGTTCCCATTCCCAGTTTATTGAAGTTTTAATGGAATAATTCAAGTTAGAAGCAAGAAGATAATGGATATCCTTTCATAGGTACACTCAGGTAGTGTGGAAACAGGCAGTAGAGGTAGCATCAAGCAGAGTGTATCAGAGGAACAAAACCCAGGAGATCAAATGAGTAAAATGGGAGAAAGAAACATTGTTTCAATGAGTTGTGAGGAGATATTTGTGTGTGTGCATTACTGTGAAAGGTTGAAAGAGCCTGTGCTGCAGAGAGAGGATGAGAGTTCCTATGCATAAAAAGATACCTCGAGAGATGATTTTTTTGTGATCATAATTTTTAAAGTGTCAGAGCAGAAGAAGGAGGTTGAGAGCTTATGTTGTTGAGAAAAGTGTAATATTCCCAAATGGGGAAGCAACAATATATGAACATAATAATGAAAGAGCAGTGATACATCAACATATAAAATTTAAGAAGATCCAAATAGATCATATTAAGATCATAGCAGCAAATGTATACAAATCCTTGAGGAAATAATCACTTAAGCAAGGCAAAACAAGCCTCAAGAGAACATTTACATGGAAAATGAAGATCATTGCTACACAGAAAATACCCAAGGCTATGACACTGCAGTTTTATCAAGGATAACTACTGTTGGAGAATGTAAATACATATATCTCCAATGATATAGCTCATACAATATTGGGAGTGAAGATATAGACTCCCAAACTCAATTCCAAGACAATCTGGAAAGGATTTCCTGAAATATGCAAAAATTACAAAATACCGAAGTGCAACCCTAGGGCTGAGTAGCAGCTACAACTCAAATTCTGGATGGAGATGGCTGAAGATAAAACATGTGATGAATATACCTCCTCCAATAGATCTTCCAGGCTGATCCTAACACTGAAGATCTCACCCTCCAATCAATCACTATAACCCCTCACTGCAAATGGTCACAAAAATAACACAGTCAAGGAGAGGGACTAGGTTATAGGAGAAAGGAAATATGTTAGCCAAGTGCCAAGATCTGCAATAAGCTCCAGAATCTTCCTCACTGATCTCCCAAAGGAAATAAAGCTTTCTCCTTTGAAAAACAAGCTCCGGAAGTGGTGTTTTCAACCCTCCACTGTAGCACCCTGCAACACAACCCAGCTCTAAATAGAAAATATGTTGTAGCTGAAGGAGATAGCTTGACCTCAAGCCTAGATGTGGAGAAATTCAGTACAAGCTCCCTCAAGAGGCCTCTCAATAAAGATAAGGAATTCCTGATCAGAAATTCCTTGTGCTAAGCAGCACAAAAATCTCAACTAAACAGTTGAAGAAAGCACAAAAGTCATACAGACCACAAATTCAATAATCCCTTTCAATAACATAAGATGGTTGCCTTTCCATCCTCTTATACAAATGGAAGCCATCTTACCTTGGATCCCACTCATTAGGGTTTCCTCCACCAAGGAATATTCCTCCCACTATCACTGCGATGTCTCCATAGATGATCCCCACCTCTTATCCCAACACTGTTGACTTGGTCAAACTTGACCTTGTCCACATGCAAATGTCCCTTTTCACATACGAGGGTGTGAAATCAATCTCCTATGATGATCCCTTTTCACATTATGAGGGATTTTATTCCTATTTATGAAATGCACTGACCTCCTTACCCATTTATTCATCTCCTAAGTGTAAACAACAAAAATCAATATTCCAATTAGCTGCATGCTAATTTTGGAATATTACAGTCTTCCCCTCCCAAATGTTGCTTGAGCTCAAGAAACTGCAAGGATAGAAATGAGAAGTCTTCCCTCCTCCTACTGTAGCATCCACATGTGATAAACTCCTCCAAGGAATGAGATGTTGTCTCATCAATAAATCTCCATATTTCCCCTCCCAAGCATGCAAGCTAGCTGGATAGCTATCATCATGAACAAGTAGAGTACTCAAGGAGGAACTAAGGAGTTTTATAGAGGTCCCTTTGAGGAATGGGATCTGAAATGTAGTGGGAACCATCATCCCCATGTGGATCCTCCATCCCAAGCTATCATCCATGAAAAATGAGCCTCCCTCCAAAATGGTAGCTCATGCAAATCCTCCTCCACATTTGGCTCTTGTAATGTAGGTGGGTTGAATATTTGATCATGGTAGACAAAATATCCTACCCCACGCTGTCCTCCTCTCCACTTATGATAAGTGTAGAGTAATTGTTGATATTGGGCTACAATAATGTTGCCCTCAAGTGGCAAGAAAGACTAGATCTCCAAAGATCTTCCCTCGAACGTTATGAATCTTGCTGGCCCAAACCATTACATATGTGGTGGATAGGAAATCATCACCATATGGCATCCCATCAATCCCATGGCCCACCTCATAAAGAGGCAAGTCTTTTACTGTAGTGGCCATATCATCTCCCATGCTCCCCTTGGAACATGTAATGCAAAAAGTGTGGGAAATATCTTCCCCCAAGGACACATCCAACCAATGTGTCTCTCCCCTAATAATGCTCCCAATAAAGATAAGAAAAACATCAAAAAATGGAATCATGATTAGCATCATGCTAGCTACCATATGTAATAATGGGGAAGGATAATGGTCCCTCAAATGCAACCAGCATAGTTTCACTCTCAACTGCATCAGAAAATTGCATGATGTGTGGCTTCCCAACCACTTTTTTTCTACCCCAATATCCTCACAATTTTGGAGAAAGTGTATGGTGTATGGTGCAAAGTGAGCATGCCCTGCATAATATATCATGTCCCCAAGACCTCCTAGGGAGTGGCCATCACCAAAACCGCTTATGGCCTCAAGTAGACCATGAAGTCTAGAAGAAAAAATGCTCCTCCTTTTAGCAATGTCTTGTGCATATATGGTTAAGGAATGCACTTATTCACTATACAAATCATTATGCAACCAAACAATATCCTTACCATATGCTTTGCCCATGCAAATGGAGTGGCTCATAGATGAATCCCCTCTCATTCTTAGAGAGGAAAGAGGTGGTTGTGTTAACTCTTCCAAAGATTTATGTAACTCCTCCATCTCCAATGATCCATGCATCTCCTCAAATGTTGATATATCTCCTCCTCAAAGCCTTCCCAAATGTACCCCTCCATGATGGTGTGGTATGCTCTCATAGAATAAGTGTGGCTGAAAAGGAAATCCTCATGAGTTGCTTGTAGTAACTTCTCTTTGAGCTTGGAAGCTCTAGATAAGAAGATCCTACCATGATAGAAGATGACCCCATCTCTGACTGAATACCCCTCCTCATGCAACTGGTCATCCAAGATCCTATAAGTAGAAAAATCCTTGGAATAATCCACCAACAACTAGGATTTCCAATATGGATCTATCCTCCATAGTGACAACGTTGATGATCTATCATAAATAACATTTGTCATATGGTTTGCCTCCTCTTTTAAATCTCCCATGCCAAATATGCAAGTTGGAAGGCTGCTATCCTTCCCCTGCTCCTCCTGCCACAGCGCAGAATCTGAAATGAGAGTGGGTAATGATGATTTTGAGAGAATGCCTCTCCTCTCTTTGAGCCTACCCAAGACTCTCAGTGCTATATAAAGCTCTACCAAGGTCTCCACTCCTCTGAAATCAATGAGTGGTGCCTCAAAATATGAAGCATCCCTCATCATCTGTTGATCTAGTGGACTCCCCGGTGAAATGCCTCCATGCAGTGAGACATAAATATCAAGAGTAAAATGCATATATGAATGGATAGAATTGTACCTACCCTCACTGCACAATCCAATCTCCATATTTTTTGTATCAACCCTCTGAAATAGATAGGGATGTGTACTCATCATCATATGATGCTGGTCATCCTCCCTACCTCCTCCTTTTATTTGCATGGTTACACAATCTGTCAACAATGGAACATGCTGACCATTGGTTGTGCCTTGATATCCACATATGAGATCCTAGGGAATTCCTTGCAATGATACAATAATCCCTCTTGTTGGAGGAAGAGATCCTTCTTCTTTTGCATGAGGTTCTAGATAAGCTCTAGACATGACAACGTTGTTGCCCCCAACCTTCTCTTCCTCTTCAATCTGAATGGGAAACCTCCCAATGACTGGATCCTCTTTTGGAAAAGGGATCTCCATGCCCTCTTTTTCAAGAATATGAGATAGAGGTATTTCCTCTAGCAAGGTATGATGCAATATTTCAGCCTCCTCAATGGTTTTTTGAAGTGGAGTTAAGTTCATAGGTTCCTCCAACACATGCAAGGTATATGTTTTTTTAGGTTTTTTTAGCTCCACGACATGTGTTTTAGAATCTTTCTTATGAAATATTTCCACTAATGTCTTATTGAACCTTGCATAAGAAGAAGTATTTCCATTTTTCAAAGAAAAAGACTCAAATATCCACCATGCATAGGCCTTACCTCCCAAATGCAGCGCTGCAACTTTGTTGGCTTCATCTTCAGAAATTTGGTGGTGCTGCAAATAGGTGTCTAGCTCCTCCACCCAAGCTCTAGATGAACATGTAGGTGAACCATAAAAATTAATAGGAAAAATATACTCATATTATGCTTCTTTCTTCTCTCCACCTTAATCTTTCAAAACTATGGAAAAGTGATATGATCTCTAAAATTCTTAGTTTGAGATTCATATTCCTGCAGAAAATCACTAAGAGTTTCCCTCCTAGGAATTTCTTCTTCTTATATATCTCTCATAGAAAATATGGGAATATGACTACACTGTGCATCATAGTGTGTGGTTGCATGCTCACACTCATCATATGAAAATATAGAGTTTGCTTCAGATTCAAACCCTCTTGGAGATTCTCTACCCATCTCCTTCCTCATCTTCTTAAGATCTCCATCAATTCTCTACAAAGTTTGAGAAAGAAACTTTGAAAGTCTCTCCTCCTTTCTTCCTCCAAAGAGTGGAGTCTTATTTTTATATTTTCTATTCATATTTTCTTATTCTTGTCTTCTTGGTAGGATAATGGCTGAGATCCACAAGCTGAGCCAAGATTATGCTCTGATACCACTGTAATATCCCCAAATGGGGAAGTAGCAATATATGAACATAATAATGAAAGAGCAGTGATACATCAACACATAAAATGTAAGAGGATACAAATGGCCATAATATTAAGATCATAGTAGCAAATGTATACAAATCCTTGAGGAAATAATCACTCAAGCCAGGAAAAGCAAGCCTCAAGCGAACATGTACATGGAAAATGAAGATCACTACTACATAGAAAATACCCAAGGCTATGAAAATGCAGTTTTATTAAGGATAAATACTGTTGGAGAATGCCAATACATATATCTATAATGATATAGCTCATACAATGTTGGGAGTGAAGATCTAGACTCCCAAACTCAATTACAAGGTAATCCGGAAAGGATTTCCTGAAATATGAAAAACGTACAAAATGTCGGAGTGCAGCCCTAGGGCTGAGTAGCAGATGCAAATAGAAGTTTGGATGGAGATGGATGAAGATAAAACATGTGATGAATAGACCTCCTCCAATGGATCTTCCAAGTGAAAGGCTGATCCCAACACTGAAGATCTCACCCTCCAATCAATCACTGTAACCCCTCACTGAAAATGGTCATAGAAATAATGCAGTCAAGGAGAGGGACTGCGCTGTAGGAGAAAGGAAATATGTTGGCCAAGTGCCAAGATCTGCAATAAGATCCAGAATCTTCCTCACTGATCTCCCAAAGGAAAGAAATCTTTCTCCTTTTAAAAACAAGATACAGAAGTGGTGTTGTCAACCATCCACTTCAACACCCTGCAACACAACCTAGCTCTAAATAGAAATTGCACTGTAGATGAAGGAGGTATCTTGGCCTCAAGCCTAGATGTGGAGAAATTCAGTACAAGCTCCGTCAAGAGGCCTCTCAATAAAGGATAAGTAATTCCTGAACATGAATGCCTTGTGCTAAGCAGCACAAAAATCTCAACTAAACAGTTGAAGAAAGCACAAAAATCATGCAAACCACAAATTCAGTAATCCCTTTCAGAACATAACATGGATGCCATGCCTGCCTCTTATAAAAATGGAAGCCCTCTTACCTTGGGTCCCACTCATTAGGGTTTCCTCCACCAAGGAATCTTCCTCCCACTATCACTGCGTTGTCTCCATAGATGATCTCCACCTCTTATCCCAGCGTAGTTGACTTGGTCAAACTTGACCTTGTCCACATGCAAATGTCCCTTTTCACACATGAGGGTGTGAAATAAAACTCCTATGATGATCCCTTTTCACATTATGAGGGATTTTATTCCTATTTCTGAAATGCATGGGCCTCCTTACCCATTTATTCATCACCTAAGTGTAAATAGAAAAAATCAATATTCCAATTAGCTGCATGATAATTTTGGAATATTAAAAATATTTTGAGTGAGGTTGTGATATGTGAAAGTATGAGAGATCATGTTGAATAGAAGGGGCCAAGAGATAAAGTGTATGCTATTGAGAGAAGTGGAAGAAGGATAGTGGGTTGTTGTTGAAGAGTAGAGAACAATAGAGTTATGTCTGGGTTGTTGAGAAGGAAAAAAAGTTGTTGTAGAGTGAGCAGAGTGTGCAGAGAGAAAAATGATGTGTGGGCCGAAGTGTTGTTCAAGAGAACAGAGCTTATATCAGGAAGAGTGGTTGCAAGTTACAGTGAACATTGAGTTCCATATTGAGTGTGGGTTGGAGCCTGCATACAGGAAGTTTGGGCTTCCATCTCTAGTGGGTGCTTGAGAAGGCTTGGGGGTTGGTGCCTCCTGCAAGTTGGTGCTTACATAAATCCAAGGAGATGAAAGTTGGTGCTTGCAAAAAATCCGTGAAGTTGGTGCTTCTTGTAAGTTGAACAAGTGTATAGAAAATGAGGGAGTTGGTACTTCCTACTAGCGGGTGATAAAAAAAATCAAAGGGAGTTGGTGCTTCTCGTGAGTGGTGGCTCACAAACATATTGATGTAATAGAATATTTGATATTATTTTACATCAATAACAATAACGAGCTTTGGTGGTTTTTTCTCGAAAGGGTTTCCACATAAAACCTGGTGTCATATGTGTATTCTTCTCATGGTGTGTGCTTGCATGTTTATTTCATATTATTGCCAGATAATATGTTGTTGCTAGTTATATGAATGGTTTCCAAGTTTGAATAAAAAAAAAATTGGCATAAAAGTTAAAATTAGCCTTAATACTGATTCACCCCCCATATTAGTATTAAAATTGTTTCTAACAATCTGTATAAGAGTCACATTCCTTTAGTAATATGTAATATCCCAAAAGGGAGAATGAAGTAATACAAAAATGAACAAATAATATAAATACACCATAAAAATGTACAGAATAGTTGAGCCATTTTATTATATAGGAGGTGGAATACAAGTACAACAATGCTTAAAATATGAGACACTCAAGCTAAATAAGAAGGCTAGAATGACCCTAAAGTCATCCCACAAGAGGGATTGTGTAACTGTTGGACAGCTGGAGGTTATACTGCATTGCCCCTACTACAAATTCTAGGAATACAAGTGCCGGCTGAAAATAAAAGTGTATATATGATAGTTCTGGAGCTCAGATGATGCCGGGATTTCAGATCCGGGCTCTATGATGAATACCCAAGATAACCCAGAAAATATTTCCATATCTCACAATATTAGAAAATCACCCTCTTAGTGCCTACAACATATGATTGTTGGGTATGTAGATCTGAAGCATGGACTGATCATAAGATGGCTGAAATATGATATAATTAGAACTATGCTTGAAGGGTTGATCCCTTCTCTAGATCCTCAAGCTTAGAAGCTCAAGATCTAGCTCCTCCATCCCCTGATGAAGTTGCAGCTACAACTACAGAACTGCTGGACAAAAACTGCATTGTGAAGGATGGAGACTTTATATTTTGATGCTAGATAATGCAAATCAGCTCCTGAATAATGGAAATAATCTCAGCAAGGTGAGGGGAAGATCCCTCACATGATTCCCAGCTGAAATACTGGAAACTTCCTTCCTCCTTCAGATCTGCAAGACTGGATTACACAATACCTTAGGGAATTGCTACTGCATGGAGGTGTGTAATGTTGGCCTAAATGCTAGATATGAATATATATCTCCCAGAAGACTGATCTTGAAGAACAAGGTCAAAGGATGAATCCTCCACCGGTTTCCTAGCTGAAATTATAGAAATAACCTCCTCCTCTCAAACCCTCAAGTAGGAAGGCATAATTCCTGAGACTGAATGTGTTATAGAGAGGGGTTGAATATGGAAGCAATTCCTGGTGATGTATGACATCTCAAAGAAACCTTCCCAGAGTAGGTCCTCAAAGTCCCTCGTGGGTAAGGGTGGGATTTCCGCTCGGAAACACCTGTGTGCTAAACAACACTAAAGACTTAGCTAAACAACTAAAGCGTACTTAGAAATGTCAAATGAGAAATCCAGATCTAAATAGATCAATAATCAAAATCTAAATCATGCCTTCTATTTTTGCCTTCATCTCCCTTTTATGCTTTGTGAGCCTTCCATGTCCCTAGCCCAACTCATAACTGCGTTGTACATGTGGCCACTAGCCTCCATGAATATTGCACTGTCTCTCCATGTTCTCCACCATCTCTGCATTTAACTCCCACTCTCTCCATCATGTGTGCATTAGATGCACCACTTCCTCCATTATTTCATAATTAGTGCTCTATGATCTTACTTTTAATGCACCATGATCTCATTTGAATTACTCCATGATCTCCATGATCTTATCATTAATGCTGCGTGATCTCCAGTCTTCCTTCATTAAGAAGTTTCTCCACTACTCTATAATGCAGATCTACTTCTAAATTATCGACATACGCACATCAAAAGTGGAATTTATTCATATATGGGGTTTATGGGTCCTTCCACCCTCTTATTTACTTAATTAATTAATAAAATTAAGAACTCCAATATGTTGATCAACGGTTGTCATTGATGTCAACCCAAGCAGCATCAGGGGCTACGCCAATATTTCATGGGAATCATGACCTACCACATTACTATATTCTGGGTCAAAAATTATTTTTATGTTTTCTACTTGTCGAGATGTTTCCATTGATATATGGCATGCCACGTAATTCTTCACGGTTTGAGAGATATTCATGTTTGAAGCTTGTACCCCCAGTTAGTGGGCTAAAACCCCATGGGGTTGTGGCATGGGTCATTGAAAAGTCATAATTAATATTTTTTAAGCTCCTAAAATCCCTCCCACGTTCACTTGTTGAAGCCCCTCTCAACCTAAGCATTTATATAGATTGTGATCCTCATATCCTCCTTATGTAGGATTTCGCGGCTATATGAAACAGGTCATCGTGACATTTTCTCTCTAAATTTTTTTTCTACGAAGGTTGAGAAGTTGAAATTGTTATGGAGCGAATCCAAAATCCTAAGGAAGCTCCTGTAAAAAATTTAGATCAAGGTGCGCAATATTTTCGGAGATATGATATGTGGAAGTTAGTGTTTTTGCAGGCTCCTGAAATTCATATCAAAGAAGTGACCGTGGGAAAATTGTCATAACTCTTTCTCTGAGTATCAGATTGGAATTTTGTAAAAATTTGCAGATAGTGCACAGACTTTATTTTTTTATCTATCAATTTCAGATTTTAATGAAGAAACAATGACACGTGGAATTCCGTACAAGTTTTCTCTACTGAAATAGTCCATAATTAGGGCATTGTGAGAGATTGGGCCTAACTCTCTCTTGAAGAATAAAAATTGGGTCAGACTTATGTAATTGGAAAGAAAACTCAGAGGAATACTACATGACTGAAAATCACATATTGGGGATCTAAAATAATAGAGATACACCAGATTCAATATCGAGCTCGTAGAAGGCAAGAAAAAGCTACATCATGTGTTGTCAAGGGCTGCAAAGGACCAAAATTTCTAGGGTAGCAAAGCAAAGCAAGGTGCAGCAGAGGGTAGCATTACAAGAGCAGTAACTAAGGTGCATAATAGCAACAAGAATTTAATCACATGAAGTCTTCAAGTGGGCAGCACTGCATACAGTCACTGTAAAGGTATCATTGTACTAAGTCATTGTAAATACATTATTGTAAAAATTGTACTAGTGTCTATCTGCCAAGAGTTGAAGAGGCAGTGTCGAGAGGTCTATGATCATCATTAGGTGGTTGATTCATAGTTGGGGTTATGGTCTAGTGTGTATTCTTCTTCTACATCATTCTATATCATTGTAAAGTGGACCATTTTCCCTAGTACAGGAGTCCATTCTTCTTTTATTCTTCTATAGGGTGGTAGGGTGGTGATAGGGTGAGTTGTAGCTCATTGGGTGTTGGGGCATCCTTTCAGTTGACTACTGAAGAATCTCAGGCATTGGAGCATCCATCCAGTGGGAGCTGGAGAAGAATTCTTTTCTAGATTCTAGGAAGTTGGAGCTTTATTTTCAATTGGAGTTGAATATTAAAGAATTATTAGAAAAGCATTAGGTGGTTTTTGTCTTGGAGTTGGTTTCTAGCTTAAAAACTATGTGCATTTGTGTTCCTTTTGGTTACTACTATCATTGTACAAAAACTGATAATAATTGAAGATTAACTAATTCTCTAATTGAAAGGAATATTGATTCACCCCCCCTCTCAGTATTTCCAACAATTTGTATCAGAGCTTGGTTCCTTCAATAGCAGTTTAATAGCTGGAAGGAGGTCATGGAGCATACCAAGAATGGTGTACCTATGTTCAATGAAAATAATTATGCACTCTGGAAAGGAAAAATGGAGTTATATCTCTTAGCGCAAGGTTACGAAGTATGGGAAACTGTTCAAAATGGATTTGCACCAACCAAAGATGAACAAGGTAAGAAGATTTTGGTAAATGATGCAAAAGAAAAGAATATTATTATCAGTGGACTTATTGAATCAGCTTATCATAAGGTGTTGGGTTGTAAATCCATAAAGACTGTATGGGAAAAGCTTGAGAATATATATGCAGGTGATTCAAATGTCAAAGAAGCAAAGCTTCAAATATAGATAGAAAAAATTGATCAACTCAGAATGAAAGAAGATGGCAACATTGCAACATACTTCCAATACGTTGATGAAATAACCAACACTCTGGAAGGATTGAGAGCCAGTTGACGAGAATATTATTATACGAAAGATTCTTAGAACGTTCCCAAGGAGATTTAATCGAAAGGTATCAGTCTTAGAATACAGTGCAAAACTAGACAAACTCAGCAAAGAGGAATTACATGGAGTTCTCATAGCATATGAAAGGAGACTAGATGAAGAAAAGGGTACTCACATCTAGAAATTGTGTTCGTTGCATCTAAGAAAACCAATCAGGACAAAAAACCTTCAATTGAAAATACATGCACCTGCAAGTGTGAAGAAAAGGGAGATGATGAAGAAGGTCTTTTAGATGAAGAATATGCTTACTTTACGATAAAACTAAAAATTGGTAAGGGAAAATTCAAAGGTAAACTTCCATTGATATGTTTCGGCTGTGGCGAGGTTGGGAATTTCACAGCAAAATGTCCGAACATAAGTGATGGAAAGTCAAAAGGAAAGAAAGGGTTTAATAAATTAAACAAGCAAGGCAAAAAGAAAGGATCCAAAAGGAACTTTCTCTGTAAAGAAGATAACTCATCATCTGATGAAGACAGTGACAACGAAGAAGAAGCTAATGAGAAAGTATTGTTTATGGCCAAGCACAATAAACAAGAGGTATCAAACAATGAAGAAGAAGGGTTGACCGTAGAATAATTTTCTAAGGAGGCAATCAGGCTTATAAAAGAGCTCAAGGCTGAGCATATCCATTCCAATACTCTTGAAGAACAAGTTCAAGGTCTCAAAATTGAAGTTGAAGAACACAAATGTATTGAAGAGTCACTTCAAAAGAAGTTGGAATAAAGCAACCAGGAAAGGGAAGCATTAGAAGCCGAAGTAGTCTCGCTGCGTAAGGAAGTGAAGAAAGGAAAATATATCCAAAACTATGCCAATATCTCAACGACATTGGAAGAACTCATCAACAAGAAACGATCTTACAATGACAGAATTGGCCTCGGTTACAAAGAAGAAGAAGTAGGACCTTCTACAAAAAAATACAATGAACCTATGAGATCTGACATGCATGTAGACTTCATTGGAAAATATTTTCAAGAACATCCTTGGAAGACGATTCCTCGATGAATATTTCCATCCAGGTACCAACATATTTTTCATGGCTATTGTTATTCATGTGGAAAATTTGGTCATAAAGCTGTAGAATGTCGCACGTACCCTAGGAACCAATACAATTCTAGGAGATCCTTCAAATATGAACCTCCTAGGGCTCAATGAAACATCAATAGATTTTAACATTTAAGAAATAATACGGAATGTTAAAAATGTCATAAATTTGGACACATATCCAAAGACTGCAGACTTGAAAATCCTCTAGAATAATCTTCGCAACCATAGAATGAATGAACATGGAAGAAGAAGAAGACTAATAATTGTGCTCACGCTCTCAAAGCTCAAAAAAACAAAGATGTGTGGTATGTTGATAGCGGTTGCTCAATGCATATGACTGGTGATAGAAGGAAACTTGTATCCCTAAAAGAGAAGAAGGATGGAACCGTTTCCTTTAGAAATGACGGATCCTCAAATGTTATAAGATCAGGTACCGTCACTCTTAGAAGAAAATATGTTATAGCCAAGAATGTTCTATTGGTTGAAAACATGAATCACAATCTTCTCAGTGTTGGACAAATGTGTGATCAAGGACACACAATGTTATTCAACTCCACGAAATGTGAGATCAGGAAAGGCAGGTATGGTAAAATTGTGGCTACATCAAGTCGAGCTCCAAATGACATATATGTTCGGGATGAAGCAACTAAATCATGTCTACTAGCTAAAGAAGATGAAAGCTGGTTATGGCACAAATGAATGGGTCACCTAAACTTTGACAATATTGTCAGGATAAGAAAAAAGGAAGCAGTACGAGAAATGCCGAAAATCTCAAAACCTTCCAACACACTATGTGAGGCCTGTCGGCACAGCAAGCAGAAAAAAGTCTAATTTAAAACAAAAGAACACTTTGCATCACGTCCATTGGAATTGATACATACTGATCTATGTGGTTCTGTGAGAACAAAAGGCTTAGATGGAGAATTATATTTCATGTTAATGATAGATGACTATACCAAGATGATAGACGTCAGTTTCCTAAACAAAAAATATGAAGCATTTGATTGCTTTAAGATCTACAAGGATTTGGTTGAAAATAAAACTGATTTGAAAATAAAGTGTCTAAGATCAGATAATGGCGGAGAATTCACTTCCAAATTATTTCAGCAATACTGTGATGAAAATGGAATAAAAATAAAATTTTCAACAACATGAACACCTCAGCAAAATAGAGTTGCTGAAAGAAAGAACAAAACCATACAGGAAATGGGTAGAACAATGTTGAAGGACTCAAAATTGGATGAAAAATTCTGGGTTCAAGAAATTGATACGACAGTCTTCATTATTAGTCGAAGACTTCTCAGAAATAATTGCAACAAGACCCCATATGAATTATGGAAAGGAAAACTAGCTAATGTAAAATATTTCAGAATCTTCGGAAGCAAATGTTATATCAAAAGAGAAGATCAAAATTTGGGTAAGTTTGAATCACGTGTTGATGAAGGTATATTTGTTGGTTACTCACGCAAAAGAAATGCCTACAAATGTTATAATCTAAGATGAAAACAAATAGTGGAGATAATAAATGTTACATTTGACAAAGGTGGTGTTCTAACCAATAATGATGAGGATCTAGAATTTTTGAAACTTGAAACAGAGGCTGAAAAAGACACAGAGAAAATTCTAGAACAAGAAGAAACTATCAACCACGAAGAAGTAAATAATGATCATCAAGATATACCAGAAAAACAACAAGAATTTCCTCTAAAGAGAACAAAACAATGGATTCAAAAGAATTATCCATCGAATCAAATCTTTGGTGACATAAATGAAGGTCTACAACTTCATTCATCACAACAAGCTCACATTGCTTGTCTAGCAACCTTTGAGCCTAGTAGTTTTGAGGAAGCCAACCATAATGAACATTGGGTAGCAGCTATGAATGAAGAATTGGATCAAATCAAGAAGAATAACACCTGGGAATTAGTTCCACGACCAAAATATAAAAATGTCATTGAGACAAAATGGGTGTTTAGGAACAAATTTAATGAAGATTGAAAGGTTACCAGAACAAAACAAGATTGGTTTGCAAAGGCTACGCACAAGTGGAAGGAATTGATTTCGACGAAACATTTTCACCAGTTGTTGGAATGGAATCCATTCGAATGTTTCTCGCCTATGCATGTTCAAGAAAAATAAAGGTCTACCAAACGGATGTGAAATCAACATTTTTGAATGGAAAATTAGAAGAAGAATTTTACATCGAACAACCTGAAGGTTTTCTACTATCAGAAAAAGAAGACTATGTTTGCAGGTTAACGAAGGCTCTATATGGTCTCAAGCAGGCTCCCAGAGCATGATATGCTCGTCTTGATGGATATCTATGTCAACAAGGGTTCAAGAAAGGTATTTTTGACAACAATCTTTATGTACAAATAGATAAAGATAATTTAACAATCGTTGAGGTATATGTGGATGATATAATATTTGGTAGCAATGATGATTGACTAAGTAAGAAATTTTCTACAAAGATGCAAAGTGAGTTCGAGATGTCTTTACTTGGTGAGCTGACATACTTCTTAGGGCTTCAAATCTCTCAGCAAGAGAAAGGAGTATTTATATGTCAAGCCAAGTACATCAAGGAAATGCTCAAGAAATTCAAAATGGAAGATTGCAAACCCGTCCTTACTCTGATGGTAACAGGTTGCAAATTGAGCATAGACGAATCATCTAAGGATGTGGATCAGAGGTTGTATAGATCTATGATTGGTAGTCTTCTATATGTAATAGCCTCCCGACCGGATGTTATGCAAGAAGTTGGACAAGTAGCAATATTCCAAGCAGCACCAAAAGAATCACATATTATTGTCGTCAAAAGAATTCTTCGATATCTAAAGGGCACAGAAGAGTATGGCTTGTGGTATCCCAAGGGTAACAATCTCAATATTCAAGCCTTTACAGATGAATATTGGGAAGGAATCATTGATTATCATAAGAGTACTAGTGGAGCAGCATTCTATCTAGGTGGTTGTCTCGTATCATGGTTGAGAAAAAAGAAAATCTCAATGTCGTTATCTACAGCGGAAGCAGAATACATTACAACAACATCATGTTGTACTCAATTCCTTTGGATGAAATAAACTTTGCAAGATCTTCAAGTACAATTCAATGAGCCTATTCCCATATACTGTGACAACACTAGTGCCATCAACATCTCCAAGAATCCTGTCATGCATTCAAAAAAAAACACATTGTGATAAAATATCATTTTGTTAGAGAACAAGTTGCTGAAAAGAATATCAAATTGAGTATGTTGGTACAAAAGGAAAAATAACTAATATCTTCACTAAACATTTTCCTCGGAAATTATTTCAATATCCTCACCATAAGCCTGAGATCCTCCCAAGTTCTCATTAGATTTTACTTATTTATAATGTAAAGGGGGAGTGGAAGTGTGTACAAGTTCATAGGATGGTTGTGTGTCAGGGAGAGTTACCCTTTGCCGTTGATGTCAAAGGGGGAGAGAATGTTGTAGGAAGAGGTGTCATGATCGCAGGAGGAGTACTTGTGTTGCCATTAATGCCAAAGGGGGGATTGTTGATCAGTAGTTGTCATTGATGTCAACCCAAGCAACATCACGGGCTACCCCAATATTGCATGGGAATTGTGACCTACCAAATTACTATATTCTGGGTCAAAAATTCTTTTTATGGTTTCTACTTGTCGAGATATTTCCGTTGATACATGGCACGCCACGTAATACTTCACGGTTTGAGAGATATTCATGTTTGAAGCTTGTACCCCTAGTTAGTGGGATAAAACCCCATGGCGTTGTGGCATGGTTCATTGAAAATTCATAATTAATATTTTTTAATCTCCTAAAATCCCTCCCACATTCACTTGTTGAATTCCCTCTCAACCTAAGCATTTATATAAATTGTGATCTTCATATCCTCCTTATGTAGGGATTTCGCTATATGAAACAGGTCATCATGGAATTTTTTCTCTAACATTTTTTCTAAGAAGGTTTAGAAGCTAAAAGTTTTATGAGGAAAAGGTGAAATCCTAAGTAAGCTCCTGTAAAAATATTAGATGAAGGTGCACAATATTTTCGGAGATATGATCTGTGGAAGTCAATGTTTTTACAGGGTCCTGAAATTCATCTCAAAGAAGTGACCATGGGAAAATCATCATAACTCTCTCTCTGAGTATCAGATTGGAATTCTATAAAAAGTGATAGATAGTGCACGGAATTTATTTTTTTCTATATCAAGTTTAGAGCCGAATAAAGAAACAGCAACACATGCCACGCCGTACAAGTTTTCTCTACTGAAACAATCCATAATTAGGGCATTGTGAGAGATTGAAAATAACTCTTTTCTGAAGAATCCAAATTGGGTCAAACCTGTGGCATTGGAAATACAACTTAGAGGAATACTACAAAACAAAAAATCACATATTGGGCATATGAAATAATAGAGATACACCAGATTCAATATCGATCTCCTAGAAGGCAAGAAAAATCTAGATCATGTGTTGTCAAGGGCTGCAAAGGACCAAACTTTCTAGGGAAGAAAAGCAAAGAAAGGTGCAGCAGCGGGTAGCATGACAAGAGCAGCAACCAAGGTGCAGAATAGCAGCAAGAATTTCATCACATGAAGTCTTCTAGTGGGCAGCACTGCATATAGTCACTGTAAAGGTATCATTGTACTAAGTCATTGTAAATACATTATTGTAAAAATTGTACTAGTGTTTATCTACCAAGAGTTGAAGAGGTAGTGTTAGGAGGTCTGGGATCATCATTAGGTGGTTCTGTCATAGTTGGGGTTATGGTCTAGTGTGTCTTCTTCTTCTACATCATTCTATATCATTGTAAAGTGGACCATTTTCCCTGGTACGGGAGTCCATTCTTCTTTTATTCTTCTATAGGGTGGTAGGGTGGTGCTAGGGTGAGTTGTAGCTCATTAGGTGTTGGGGCATCCGTTCAATTGACTACTGAAGAATCTCAGGCATTGGAGTGTCCATCCAGTGGGAGCTAGAGAAGAATTCTTTTCTAGATTCTAGGAAGTTGGAGCTTTATTTTCGTTTGGAGCTGAATATTAAAGAATTATTAGAAAAGCATTAGGTGGTTTTTGTCCCAGAGTGGGTTTCCACCTTAAAAATTGTGTGGATTTGTGTTCCTTTTGGTTACTACTGTCATTGTACAAACACTGATAATAATTGAAGATTAACTAATGCTATAATTGAAAGGAATACTGATTCACCCCCCCTCTCATTATTTCTAGCATAATATTCCAATTAACTGATGGAAAAATGGGAATATGACATGTCTATGCACGCTTCAGCTGTTTAGCTAAGTCTGAAGTGTTGTTTAACACACGGGTGTTTCTGAGTGGAAATCCCACCCTTACTTAAGGGGGACTTCAAGTTCCTACTCTAGGAAGGTTTCTTTGAGTTTCCATACATCATTAGGCATTGGTGCCACATTCAGCCTCTCTACAGTACATTCAATCTCAGGAATTACGCATTCCTTCTTGAGGGTTTGAGAGGAAGAAGTAGTTCTTCACATTTCAACTAAGAAACCAATGAAGGATTCATCCTTTCACCTTGGGCTTCAATACCATTCTTCCAGGAGCAGCATATTCATATCTGACATCTAGGCCAACATTACACACTTCCATGCAGTAGTAATTCCCTAAGGGATTGCATAGTCCAATCCTGTAGATCTATTGGAGGAGGGCAGATTCTAGTATTTCAACTGGAAATCCTCTGAGGGTTCTTCCCCTCACCTTGATGAGAATATTTTGGTCATTCAAGAGTTGATTTGCATTATCTAGCATCAGGCTATAGAGTCTCCATCCTTGACAGTGTAGTTTTTGTCCAACAGTTGTGTAGTTGCAGTTGCAACTTGATCAGGGGAAGGAGGAGCTAGATCTTGAGCTTATAAGATTGAGGATCTGGAGAAGGGATCAACCCTTTAAGAATAGATCTGATTATATCATATTGTAACCATCTTATGATCAGTCCATGCTTCATATCTGCATACCCAATAGTCATATGTTGCAAGCCCTAAAAGGGTGATTTTCCAAGATTTTCAGATCTGGAAATCCTTTCTGGGTTATCTTGGGTATTCATCATAGAGCCCGGATCTGAAATCCTGACATCAAATGAGCTCCGGAAGTGTCAGATCTACAATTTTATTTTCAACTGGGAGTTGCAATCCCAACATTTGCAGTAGGGACAATGCAGTATAACCTCCAATAGTCCAATAGTTATGCAATCCCTCTTGTGGGAAGACTTCATGGTCATTCCAACCTTCTTCTTTGGCTTGAGTGTCTCATATTTTGAGCATTGTTGTACTTTTATTCCACCTCCTATATAATCAAATGGCTTATCTATTCTATACATTTTTATGGTGTATTTAGACTATTTTTTCATTGCTGAAGTTTCCAGCTATTTTGTTTTTGTATTACTGCATTCTCCCTTTTGGGATGTTACTGAATAGATTAACTGCTAGAAGGTAAATCAAAGGGAAACAATGGCTAATCAAGTTTATATAATAGTAGGAGTTCCATTTTTGAAAGGATTAGGCAGTGAGATCTGGAAGATTATAATGGGGGCATATTTGATAATAATCAATGAAAACATTTCGTTGCATGTGATATATGGAGAAAGGAATGAGTTCAATACAAAATCCAAGGAGACTATCATGAAAGGTTGTCTAACCATATGCTAAAAAAGTGGGGCATTATGAGTCAACAAAGGAAATGTGAGACATATTTCAATGTCTATATGGAGGAGAAAGGTTCATAGATGAAGGAGGTCGAAGAACCTTGTTGCTCAAGTAGTGAACTTGAATCTGTGAAGGCTATTGGTGATAAGAAGAAAATGAATAAAAATGAGAAGGAATATAAAATGAATGATGCTAAAACAAATGAAAGTATTTCTTCCTATGAGAAAACTATTGATCTTCACTACAAGGATGGTGAAGAAGAATACCTGGATGAGAGTCCATGTTACTCAAAAGATAAGATATTTCTTTGTGACAAATATAAATAAATAGTCCAGCTATCCATTACATGTTCATATTATATTTTTTAAGATAAAGATAGGCATACATATAGTTATTGTGAAGAGAGACATGCATTAGTAGCAAAAACAAATTAGGGACCCTAAGAGGAAGAAGAGAGATCTTGGGTGTGCTCATCCATAGTATAAAATAAGAGTACCCCTAGTAGTGATGAATATGTAATACTCCTAAGACCTGTGGAATATTCCATGGACACATATATGGTTCTAGATCTTTGTGGTAACTCACTCAACTAGCACCTCTGATAGTGAAGCAAAGGATCTAGATAAAAATATCTATTTTAGAAAGAAGTTGATATCTGATCTAAAGGAGATCAAGGACCTATCATAGGAAAATCTCAAGAAAGAGGAACAATTGAAATTTCATGAGCTTGAGAATGAAAATTTGAGAAAAAAAATACTCGATCTAAATGTTCAACGAGAAGAGGCTAGCAAGTTGAGTGTAATGTTGACCAATCAACTAAATGATGGAGAAGCTTACTATGAGAGACTACAAAGTGAAGTAGTCTTGTTGAGACATGACCTAGAAATTTTAAGTGAAGAGATATATCAATATCAGAAGCTTGAGGAGAGGAAGAGAGTCTTGGATGAGATGCTTTCTAAAAAAAGACCCCCAGTCATCAAGTCTAGATTGGGTTTCAAAGAAGAAACAAGCTCCAAGAAGGATAAGTCTGAAAGTTCAACCACCCACGTAAGGGTAGTTGAAGGTTACAACAACAACAAGGGAAATTAGGTTTTTGTACAATAGAAACAACAAAGAAAGAAAGAAAAATAAGAGATGAAAGGGAAATAGCAAAAGGATAAAGAGAAACAACGAGGAGAGAAACAAAAAGAAAGGAAGTAAGGAAGTAATGAAAATTTCCATGGAAGGAACATGAATAAATAGCAGAGGTCCTTTCCCCCACAAGGACAAAGCCCTAGAGGTAAATTTTTCTTCAATTCTCAAAATCCCTTTTATGTGTATTTATTTTATTGCAATAATTTCGGACATAAATCCATGGACTATAGATGGCATGAAAGAAAAAAATATGTTTTGGGTAAAAACAACTGAAGAATGCATAAAGAGGCTAGTAGAAGGAACATTAGAAGTAATAGAGGCTTTGACAAGATTTAAGGAAGATATGGAAATGCATTTTACCCATCCTTAATCCAAATTTAACGCTACAATTTTGGAAACTTTGGGCACAAGGAAGTAGGATGCAAACATGATAATTGAAGCATGCATCCTAGATGATGGGGAAAAATGAAGCAATTCAATCATTAATAATGAATAGAGATAAAATAGAAAATGAAGCCAAGTTTGTATCTAGCGCTTTATGTCAAAAGGAATTGTCGAATAAAGGAAGGAGAAAATTCTTTATAGTCTCTAGTTTCTATGAACGCAAGCTTTAGGAAAGGAAATGGAGCAAAAAGAGGATATAGGTGAGGAAATAGGAGTTGAAGGAGAATTTTACTCTAGCCATGCATAGCTAAAAAAAGGCCCAAATATGGGAAAAGAATAAGCTGGAAAGTAATTCTCCTATTAGGAATCGACTATTGAAGGTTTGGAAAAATAAGGAAGATGGTATGCTCAGTGGAGTAGATCCTCCATTTCTCTTTAGTAAAATAAGAGAATGGCCTCAAGGGAGGCTGAATAAGTCACATGCAGGAAGATAGAAAGAAAATACAGAGAGTTGAATTTGATTGTTGAAGGTATGGTTGAGTCCCCATGCTGATTATAGTAATGTATTTTTTTATTTTGAATGTATAAAAATTGCAAGATAGGAGAATTGAAACCAACACGAGTTCAAGGGGGGAGTACACAACAACTTTTTGTGTTGTGATAGACGAAGGTGTGCTGCAGCAGAGGTGGAATGACAAGAATCTCATAATCAAGTCATGTCCATAGGATCAATCCCCGCACAATATCAAGGAAGAGGATGTAGGAGAACAGAGAGCATTGGATCAGAGGATGTTTCTTATTTAGCAGTAACAGGAAACAATTTTCAGCCTCAGGAAGAAATATTACTGAGTAAATGGAAGTTTTGAACCCTGGGTGAAATAATCGTATTTCATTTAAGTTTTGAGTTTTATTATGCATGGAAGTCTTGTGTTCATGAAACACAATTGGTATAAGCTTTCATGTCCCTTATTACTCATTGGTATCACTACGCCAATTTGTGGTCTAATTTTGTATGGAGTAACCTTGTGTGCAAATGGGAATTTGTTGCTATAAAAAGGCTATAGGAATTTTCCTAATAGATTGTCCAATTTGTATCTATTTATTAGTACAATTGGTATTATTTAAGGAGCAGTCCATAATTGTAGCAAATCGATCTCAGGGGGAGAAGAAGCGATTGAAATTCTGAGAAGAAGTGAGCATAGAGGATGAACCAACATAAGTGGTGAAGAACAAGCTTAAATGCATCTCTAATGATTGGTATTTGCAGCAACAATAATACCATGAGAAGTTTAATTGGTATCAATTTCCTATTAACTGATACAAAAGATGCATTGGCTAAAGAGTATTCAACCAACATCCATAAGGTTTCCAAGAACTGGAGAAAGTTAAATAAGTGATAGCATATGTTCAGGGGGAGCATCTCACATATGCCTAGTTTATAGAGCATATTGCACATAATCAGCTAGACCCTCGCCACTGACGTTTAGTGATTGCATGGGGAATAAGAAGCAACTTGTAGCCCTTTTCCATTAGTGTCAATGGGGGAGAGAATTATTATATAAGTGGTGATGACCCATCCATAGGGGATAAATCCATTGGTGGCTCATGCTTGGAGAAGTGTGGAAGAAGCATGAGGATTGACCATCAAATTGGAGATGTGTTGAGGTGTTTCAATTAATTTAAAAGGGGGGGATTGTTAGATAGTTTTCATTTTTTGGATAGCTAGTGATTGAAAGTGTGTTGGCATTGATCTTCAAAATCATGATGGGAGATGTGTTGAGCAGTTGGCATTTGTTTACTATTGGAAGGAGTGTTGGCATTGATTTCAACCAGACCAACATGGATGTTTTTAGCATATTATGCTAGCATTGATAGGCTTGATGTGTCAAGCTCAGGGGGAGTCTTATGGTTGCTATAGTGTTTGATAGAGAATCGCCATAGTATTATGATTATTGGAGAAGCCATGAAATGAAGACTATGGTGGTCGGGAGTCCTATGGTTTCTGCAGTCTCTGGTAGAGAATCACCATAGTACCAGGCTTATTGGAGAAGCCATAAAAACAAGACTATGGTGGTTGGGATTCCAAAACTCTAGGAACAAGAAGAAGAGTCAAGGAGAAAAGAATGGAAGAGAGTTTGCAGACATCTTTTAGGAAGAAAATGAGCTCAAAGCCTACATCAGACCTTATCCAATGGAAATTTCTATGAAATAGGTTTCCAATGGTATGTGGAATTTTGAAAATGGCCTCCTAGATCAGGAGTTATTCATAGTCAATGTTTGGTGACTTAATCCACGAAAACAAATTTAAAAGGTGCATGGAGGAGTCTTGGTGCATAGCCAAAGTTGGCAGTAATGCCAAAATCAACGAAGATGATAGAGAAGTGTATTTTTGGAAGGATGGGCATATCATAACCTCAGAGAAGGAAAATATTGGAGGTCAGAGTCATGAAACCTCAGAAGGAATGAGCAGGAAGAGCATCAGAAAGGCTAGATATCAGAGAATGCTCAAAACCTTGCGAATCGATATTGGAAGGAATGAGGAGGAACCATATCAGATTATCAGAATAAGGAAGGCATATCAGAACCTTAGACCAGGAAATATCGAAGATCAGAGTCTCAATATATCAGAAGGTCGAGATATAGGAGGTTCATAACCTCGAAACCTCGTAACCTCTTAACAATTTACTTCTGAGAAAGTTACAATACATGGAGTTTTCGATATTGTTGAAGTCCTTTTTAAAAGTGATGAGGGATGTAGAGAAGATATTTACAAAGGAATTTGATTTCATTTGAAATATTCGAGGTTGCAAGGAGAAGGGAAATGCAAAGGAATTTTTTGAAACATGGCAGGAGGTGATTGGCTCTAAGAAGATGGCAAGTCAGATGCCATCAACATGATGTGGTAGTGGAGAGCACAAGTGGCAGTCAGATCCATCATTTTTAGTGGCCTAATGGGAAAAATTCATGTGACATGTGCCACCACTAAGGAGGAGTCACGTGGAGATGATGACATTAGCATGTAGTCATCTCAGAGGTCGTATATCGAAGGTTGGATTTTTCATAACTCCCGTGTAATGGTTTTATGGGAAAGTTCCAACATGATATGTGGAGCTTCAATGTGGACTATCACATGGTTGTGGGAGATCCAAAGAACCGAGAGCAGAGAGAAGGCTAGCACCTAAGTGATATAGAGAATATCAAAGGAACATGACATCGTAACTATGGTTCAACTGCAATTTAAAAAACTTATGATATAGAAGAGCTCCAATGTGTTGGCGCTTTTTTGAGAAACATAAAGGAACCAAGGGTGATAGCAAATAACATAGGGAGATAGGTCCTCGACAGGGTCCTAAAGGTCTTAGCACCTAAATGCTATACCAGTAATCACAGGCACTAGTCCTATGGAGGAGCCTATGGAGGAGATGGGATAAGGGTCAATGTATAGGATAAGGTAAAGGAAAATCGAAATATTGTGTTTTTGTAACATTTTATTTATAAAGTTATGAAAATTTTTAGCTCTGATAGTGTAGCAAAGAGAGTATGGGGGATGGATGAGTCAGTAGTTGAGAGTAAATGAGAGCAGAGGAGTTGGTCACATGAGTAATGTCGACTGTTATAGGTAGGAGACAAAGGCATAGATCATTTCGTGAAGGAAGAAAGGACCATGATGTTTAGAGAAGAATGATAGGGCCTGTCTTGAGTTGAAATAAATCCATCTATGATTTTTCCATGCATGCCTCATTAAGTTAAATGAACTACATAGAAGCCATATTGAAGAATATCAAGATCTGTGAGAAATGAATAAGCATGGAGAGGCTTTGGGGAAGGATATTTGTTCACAGAAAGGACGTTGCCTGGTTGGACTGTGTATTATTGACTAAGAATTGATTCTTAGTATGGACATCACTTAGGTGCCCATTCGCAATGTTTATTGAACCTACAACGGCATAATTCAAGTCAGACAAAACAACAAAATGGATATCCTTGTAGAGGTAGATTCGGGAAGTGTGGAAACAAGTAGCATAGGTAGCATCGAGCAAAGTGAAATAGAGGAATAAAACCCAAGAGCTCATATGAGCCAAGTGGGAGAAAGGAAAATTGTTTCATTGAGTTGTGTGGAGAGCTCTGTGTGTGTAAATGCGCTGTTGTGAAAGGAATAAAGAGCATGTGCTGGAGAGAGAGGCTGAGAGTGCTTGTGCAGAGGAAAGATACCCCAAGAGAGGAGTGTTGTTGTGTACGTAAGGCTGAAAGTTCTAGAGAAGAATAGGGAGGCCGATGGCCTATGTTGCTAAGAAAAGGTTGAGTGAGCCTATTTTGTTTGAAAGGCAAAGAGATCTTGTTAAATAGAAGGGGAAAATATTTGATTTTTATGCTAATGATATTATAGGAATGAAGACAGTGGGTTGTTGTTTAAGAGTAGATAATAGTAGAGTGTTGTGTGGGTTGTTAATTAGAACAATTTCTACAAAGTGAGAAAAGGTGCATCAAGTAGAGTGTTGCATGAGCCAAAGGGATCCTGAAGAGAACAAAGTTGATATTAGGAAGAGTGGCTGCCAATTACAGTAAACATTGAGTTCCTTATTGAGTGTGGGTTGGAGCCTACATACAGGAAGTTGGTGCTTCCATCTCTAGTGGGTGCTTGAGAAGGCTTGCGGGGTTGGTGCCTCCTAAAATTTTGTGCTTGTATAAATCCAAGGAGCTACAAGTTGGTTCTTGCAACAAATTGGTGAAGTGAAGTTGGTGCTTCACATTGTGCTTCTAGTAAGCTGAACAAGTGTCTACAAAAGGAGGGAGTTGGTGCTTCCTACTGGTGGGTGCTAGAAAAAAATCAAGGGCAGTTTGTGCTTCGTGTGATTGGTGGCTCGCAAATAGATTTATGTAATAAAGTAGGTGCTCTTATTCTACATCAATAACAATAAAAATATTTGGTGGTTTTTTCCCAAAAGGGTTTCTTCTAAAACCTCGTGCCTCATGTGTATGTTGCTTGTTGTCCTCTCAGATAATTTGGGTCAATTATTTATGCTAGAGCATCTATAATATTTTTTTTATTTTAAGTTGGGGTTTTTGGATGACCAGTGTATAAAGAAATTGCATACAGATGTGCTTAAACTTTATATAATATTAATCAATAAGGAAAGGTTTGTTTCTTTACTTCAAACAATGATTTGAGATTACATGTGTGAAAGTAGAAAATGTAAGAAAGTGTGATGAATTAAATATTCAAATTGAATGTTTAATAATCATAAGTGTGAAAGACTATTAAACAATGTTTAACAACTTAACAAAACATATTTAACTTTATGAAGATGCTGATAATTAATTGATGTAGAGGGACTTATAAAAACAGACAGTTCAATAATTCATTCTCTAATAAAGATAATAACCTCAGAGGATTTAAGATAGACGAAACACAATTTTTTCTTACCTAATTATCTTCATAAACATTAAACATATGAAGAAAACAATATGTAAATGAAAATTGGAAAAGTTACAAGATAAAAAACTGATTGAAACAAAACTAGAGTCCTTTTATTTTGATCAATGATCAAAGCTCATACACTTTTTCTTACAAATGATAATCCAAGGGTGCAACCCTTAATAATTGAATGTAGAGTTATTTATACTAGTTTCTATGACTTAGAAATATCTAAAATTGATTACAAAAATAGTATCAAATAATAGGAAAACAAAAATGATGAGTGATCTGTCACTGTTTTTTAGGAAACAATTGATGATGTGGCCCAAAAATGTTGTTGTGATGGCATGCTGTTTGAGTCATAAATTACTCGATGCTTTCACATAACTTTATACCATATTTATTTAATTCAAATTTCCAGATTTACCACCTTTCTAAAAAAATCATCCACCTCTGTTTATCTTCCAAATGTTGGCTTGTTGAGAAAAAAATGTTTGATTTGATTTTTTATAATTAAATCAAACTCCAAAGCTTGAAGAAAGGATTTTCCTGTTATATGTCTTTTAATCCCTGCAAACTTCGCCTTGTCAATTGCAATGGTATACAATTTTTTTCAATATTCCTCCAAATTTAACATTTTTTCATTTGGAGCAACCAATACAGGCAATCCTTTCTTGTTCAACTTATTAAAATTTGAATGAAACCTCTGGACAACAATGTATAAGGTTTGACACTTTGTATCCAATTGATTAAGTAAATTATCCCTCTGCATAACCTTTTGATCTCCATGATGGTGGTTGTTCTATATGAGATATTAATCTGCTCTAACTCTGCTTTTCTCTTTGAATTGCGAAATTTTATCATATCTGATGCTTCTAATGATTTGGTCTTGAGTGTTACCTTTTCCTTTTCTATAATTGTCCTGCATCTATTAATGAATTCTTGTTGTTCAAAAATGATCTATATGGATGGCCATACATATGTCATTTCTTGACTGATTTCTATCCATATACTTTCCTTGGCTTGGGCCAAGGTGTATTCCATTAACAATTCACTTTCTAACTTCATAATTTTAATTCCCAACCTATGAGGCTTCTGCATTTCCTCGATATATAAAGTGTCATTTGTAATCTTCTAAATTTCTAAATTCTTAAATTTCTCTAGCAAATTCTTATTTTCTTGTTTTTTTATGGCAAATTCCTGTGCTATCCTGACATAATCCCCTGTGGTTGATGTAGATTCAATGGTTGGTGATGAAGAATTAGGATTTGTACCTGAAAATTATATGGGAACTGTTGTAACTATAATCATGGCAAGCTGAACTAATTCTCTCTCCTTGAGTAGTCCTTCAATATTTTCCTCCTTCTTCTTAATCTGAATATTTTTCTCAATGATTAACTTGAGCATCTCTTCTTTGTTTGTTAAATTTATTCAATCTTCTTTGTATATGTATCTTCAGTAGAAGGTAACTTAAGATGTTTTCACAGAGCTGTAATGTCTGCATTTTTCTTCTTGATGATTTCTTCTACAACTTTACAATCTTTTGCATCATATCCAATTTTAATGACAAGGTCTACTAAAGAATTTAATTTGTTGTCTTTAGCTAGAGAAGATAAATTTCTCAATTTTAAGTTGAGACTGTACATCTTGTAAGGCAGTTCTAAGATTAGACAAAGACATGGTTGTATTGGTCATGGTAGAGAACAACATCTCGCCAAACTGTCTATGCATATCCATTTCATCTATTGGATGAATTTGATTAGTATCAAATTAAAATATTGTCTTCTTATAATGTGATGAAGACTTTGGAAAAGGAACTTGAGCTTGTAAGAAAGCCATTTGAATTCTTCCTTTTTCACTGTCAAAAGCAGAGAAAAGTCTATGTTGTGAGGTGGAGGTCTGCTTCCAAAATTGACTGTAAACATTATATTTTAGTGTCTCATTTTTTTTCTTTATCTCCAAGAATTTTGAGAATATATTCTGGTCATGAGGTGAGATGGTTCCCACATCTCAATGATCTCTAGAGTCTCTTGAGAAGGTGAAGTTGTTGTAGGAGTAGTAGGAACACTTGCTCCTATTGATGTAGAGACTTCTAGTTCTCCAAGATCAATGATTTCTCATTGCTTTCGATTCTCCTCTGTAGAGACTCACAAGTTAGTCTCCTATTTCTTTTATTGAATTATATATTCCTTGACAAGATCTATAGTAGTGAATTTTCTTCCCTTGACATTTTCTATTGTTTTCTTTGAGCCATTGGAGTCTACAAGGTCGAAGTAGAAAAGATATGTTCTTCTACTTCATGTAGTGTATTCTCAGTCCACTGCTCCTGATTCATGAATTTATCGATTTCCGGCCTTGGTGTATGATTATAAGGAGTTGTTTTTAATACAACCCCTAGATTTGAAATGATGCCAAAGGGGTCATAAGACCAGGTGAAGTTGGGCTGAAAATTCATATTCTTTAAAAGTGTATGTGCCTCAATACTAGATGATCTGGTGTTGCAGATGAATGAACCAATTTTAGATTTAATCTTGAATTGTGATTTTCTTTTACTTGCGACAAAGTGAAGGTCATCCATGTTGATCATATACCTAATATATCCAAAGAGAAAATTATCATTGGAACATATTTTGGTAGCTTAAATGGTTCAAGATCACAACCATATACCCTAATTTCAGTATAATTATGGTATAAATACCAATCTCCAATATTAACTTGATCACTTAAGTGAAGAATATTTTTGATATCTTCACCAATTCTGGGATTAGTCTGGCTACTGAGAAGTTGTGCTACTGGATGAATAAATGAGTTAGTGAAATCTGAGAAGGTGAATTTAGCTGAAACAGATCTGACCATCTCTATCCAATGAATTACTGATTGATTGACCCCCTGTTCATCTTGTTTGTTGAGTGTGATTGGAAATGAGTCTCCTTGCTGAAACAAAAACATGTATACAAGTAAATAGGTTTACTTGAACATCCCTTGTGTTGTCAAATACATAAAATTCTCATGAATATTATCAACAAAAAATTGACTGTAATTATACATGAAGGCAGGCTACTTATCTTTTTAGAAAATAGAAAAGAATCCAAGGATGGATTCATCTACAGTCTTATCATCTAGATATCCTAGTAGATAGGACAGTAAGGAGATGATGTGTCTAGTGGCTTCAGGTAACATTGAATATGGATAGGGTGGATTTATTTTAGGTAATTCAACATCATCTGGTAAGAATGTCTCAAAAAATTTAGCTCTCTAGGGAAAGGTTAGCTTATGGTATAGCTTCATAAGAGATGCTTGGGAAAATAGGCTCAAGGAATCAGTTTGGAGAATAAGCAACATGTTGTTTATGGTTTTAGAAATGATGGATATCATAATGTCACCATTCTGAGCCACCACTTCTCTTTTGACAGGGTCATATCTAGTTTGACACTAGATAACCAGGTCTGGAAATTCATAGGTCTGAGGAAATGAGAAGAGGGGCAAAAGGGATTCCCACAATTTTACTTCATCTTTCTTATCGAGATATTTTTTCTTCAACCATAGTTGTAGTTCATGGAAATAACTCGCACTTTGTGTCATCAATCTTATAATATGAATCAGCAAGTGGAATGTCATCGAGGTCAACCAGGGTAGCAGTGGAAGGGTTCTCATCTGAAACTGGTTTCCTTCTCTTTCCCTTTGGGGCCATGCTGACAGAGGGAAATAATAAGAAAGGGGAAAAGGGTGATAGAGGGAAGGAATGGTTATCCTCTATGGAAGTGATAACAACTAATCAAAGACAGTGTGCAATGATATCTGTATACCTGCCATCAACATTGAAATGATTATAGAAAAAGTGGTAAATTTGCGAGCTTGGTTTTATTTATAGAGCTACGGAAATGGATATGGTAACCGTTTTACACTATGAATGTAGTGGTTAAATACTAATGGCATGGGAGCGTGATGATAAATGGTTAATAAATGGCTAGGGAGTGGGATCATAATGGGCCAATCAGGTGTAATGGTAAGGGGCGTAGCAAAAACACATAGGTGAGGTGGTAGCATGTGATTTGATGTTGGGAAACATTCAAAGCGCAAGGTCTTCTGACCGTTGGTAGGAACAAAAAACACCAAATGAGCGAGAAGCGGATTTTGGGGGGGTAGGCATCGGTTTGTGGTTTTGAGTGCGGGGGGGGGGGGGGGTGAAAAATGTTGTGGGAATAGTATGTAAGGAGGGCTCGTTGTCCATGAAACTGCTTTTCGAACCCCACCCCCCCATTAACGAGAAATGGGCAAGGGGGTGTGAAAAGCTTCCCTGTCGTTGATTTGGGCGGGGAAAAGGTTTATCATCGAAAGTTGCCCAAGAGATAACGCAAAACGACAAATGCTTTTTCTTTTAGCAAACCTTAAAATAAAAACATGCGTTGATTATTACAATAATGTTTATTTCGATTATTACAATAAGGATTAATGTTTAATGAAGCATATTAATCAAAAATTAATAATAATTAACAATTTATGGCACATTTAGACAAATAGCCTTTGAAAAAATTATTTTATAAAGCTAAATAATTCATTTTTCATTGCTTTTCCTAACATTTTATTTTGCCTTCATTTTTTAGGACAATCTACTTCTATCATTTTCTTGATATGAATAATAAAATTACCAAAGTCCCAACATTTTTTTATTCTTTTATTTTTGTATTCATATCCAAACTTAACATTTTTTATATTTTCTAATGTTCTGACTTATCAAAACCAAATAGTGTTACAACATAGGCTCCAACTGGGGATTTCTTCCTCCTGTAAAATGCAGAGAACAAGTAGATCTAAGTGCCTTCTCCTCGGGCTAATCGAGTCTCTGCTGTGAAAACAAATCAAACCTGAAAAATTTAAACAAACCGGTAATGTACGATGATCATTTTTAATCTTCTTCTGCATCTTCAATACTGTATATAATGCTTCATAAATATTGCATTGGCAGACAATGAAGAAAAATTTCCTTCCAAATTCTGTAAAATGAAGGTATTGTTACCCTTTACTTCAGCAATGTTGAAAGGTCCAAACTTGAGGTTATCAAATTTCCCATGTTTTCCTCTATCCTCCTGATCAGAACGAGATCATGGACAAGAATGATAGCTCAAAATTCAAATTTTTTGGAAGTGTGTCAAATGTGAGCGACCGAAAAGGTCTCGTTGTTTCGATTCTGGCACTGTGAATGGTTCGAAAAACCAACATCATATGAAGAAGTTATCTCAGTTTGAAAAGTCCAGTAAACTGCAAAAACAAGACTTTGACCTGTTTGACTTGGAAATTGGAAAAATTAAAAAGAGAATATTCCAAGGAATATTCTTGGAATATTCCAAGGAATATTCTTGGAATATTCCAAGGAATATTCTTGGAATATTCCAAGGAATATTCTTGGAATATTCCTCAAAATATTCCCTAGAATATTCCATTTTGACCAATCTGGTCTTGACAAGTGGCAATCAGAGATTTGACAGTTGGTTGAATTTTTATTTTCGGGCTAATGAAAAATTGCCACATGGCAGGCCTAGAGGCCACCACGTGGCCCTAGAAAGGATTGTTAAAATTTATTTGGAGCCCGCGACTGTCGACCACCCAACCTCCTATCTACCAGCCTGCCTGTGTGCCATCACGCAACAAGGTGTGTCATACAAACTATGGCATAGCGCATATAATTAAAGTTGAATGGTTTATGGTTTGGGGGTTGGGGAAGCTAGCTCCAAAGGGCCAACCCTTCCTCCATGCACCCAAGCGCTAGACCCCAGGGCTTAAGCACCACTATAACCGCCAACACAGTGTTTGTTCACATGACATCTGACAGTTTCGAAGTTTTTTAACTCCAACATTTAACTTTCCGACGGTTATGGTTTAAAGACACCAAACTTGGTGCATGTGCCCACATTAATGGAAATTTAATGCCAGAGGTGAGTGCTTGGTGGAAGTTTTGGAGATGGCGCAAATTTTGGATATTTTCGTATTTTAACTGGAGTTAACTCTAGTGCTCCAGTTTTGGTGGAGCTGATGTAGGGGACACTGGGAAAATTTGGTTTTGGCTCTATCTGGAGCTAGATTCACCCAATTCTGGAGTTCCAAGAGTCAATTTAGACTATATCCAACATTAAAAACTCAATGGAATAGTTTTCAGAGACATAAAAGAGATTTTAATCAGGTTTTTACATCTGTGAAGTTCAAGGGGCCAATAGGGCCACCAAGAGGCAGAATCAGTTTGAGGCCTAGCCAGGGGAGCTAGAGGCCTTATTCAGAGATCCAATAGTCAAAATTGGATATCTCAGATGTTTTTAATCTGATAAAATGGTTTTTAGATCCTATATATTAGTTTTTAAGGCCTAAAATCTTCAGTGAAGTTACAGGGGCCATCAGTGCCAGTTTTTGCCTATAGCAATTCAGGGCCTAACCAAGGGAGCAGGAGGCCTTATGCAGTGAACCAATAGTCATTTCTAACTGTAATCAGAATTATGAATATAATGGAAGAGGTTTCAGGAGATTTTTATGACCTCTAGAGGTCAAGAACCTATCATAGAAATTTTCAGTGACCTTAGTGCCAGGGGGTGCCGACAGGTGTTGGAGGTGAAACCGGAGCAACCAAAGGCCTTTTTCTGCAAATGAATAGTCTATATTGACTATTTGAGACATTATAAAACCAATGAAAGTGTTTTTAAAAAATTTTGAAAACTTATAGATCTCGATAAGCTGAAGGGAAATTTTGGTAAGCCTAGTGCAAACCATGGAGGATGACCTAGTTTGGGGATGCAATGCTCATTTTGAGAAAATTATCAGTCAATATTTGGTTTCTGATGTGTGATGGAGAAATTAGGTGTGGTTTTAGGGATATAAATAGAATTATGAAGGATTTAGTGCCAAGAAGAATCTCAGTGTAGCATAGTGCACTGATAGAAGGAATCGTGTCTAAGGGAGCCTAAAGCTGTTTGCAGAGTTTGGACAGCCATGAGAGGGATATATATGGTATTCTCAGCCCCTTGGATTAGTTCAGTATCCATTGGAGTTAATTTTTTAACTTGTAAAAGAAACCTTACCATAATCCCAAAGAGCCAAGTCAAGATTACAAAGCTCAAAGGAGACGTAGCCCACGAAATTTAGGTGAACTCCTAGATTAATTTTGTTGTTGTGTGCGAATGTTTTATTGCTGAATTATGTTTTTTTTATACATGTTAAGTTTTAGGAGGAACAAATGAACTGAAGACACATAAACAGTTAAAAATCATACACCACTTTCAAGTAATAATTCCACATAATGTCAAGTACAAGCTAGATCATTTATTTGTTTAGTTGAGTGGGAGGTTCTTGAAATACATAACAATTTATCCAGACCATTTTCATATCAGGTTGGTATCAGAGCCCTTGTTTTCTTGTATAACTTGAAAGGTGTTTAAACGATGTAAAACATTGACTGTTTTACTGTTTGCAAACTGATGGTTGCTTGAGTTTGCTAGAGGTGAAGGGATAGCTACTGATAGCTAAGTCCAAGAGAGGAAAAAAAGGAATAAAGGGCTGAATGAATCTTCCTTACCCAATGACCTCAAGGAAACCCTTGAAGCACAAAAGGGTTTGTTTGTTAAGAATTTTTTGTCAGTTGTTTGTTGTTTGTCTGCTTGAATAAGAGTTTGTCTCTACAACGTTTTTTTTCAAAATATTTTTCATTTGTTTTGAAAGCTTTGTGAAATTTTTTGAAGTTAATTTTTTTATTTGACATCATAATGAAAACTTCTACAAGTGAGATTTCCTCCTTCACAATATTTTTCGATGAAAATATGAAGTGTGACTTTATTATATTGAAGGACGTGGTGCAAATTTTGTTTGAAGATAGAAGAGAAAGCACTGAAATTTGTGAGCAATTTTTTGCTATGAATTAAGAGAAGGAAGAAATTATTCAAATATTTCCTGATATGGAGATGTAGCTCCATCAAGCCCAAGAGGCTTTGACCAAGAAAATGTGTGAAGCAAAGGTAATTAACTCTAATTTTTCTTCAATTTCCTCATTAGAAAGATGTGTTGGTTCTCTCGAAAAGCACACGAGAGGTATAGGGTCCAAGTTAATGATTAAAATGGGCTATGGAGGCAAGAGTTTAGGCAAGCATGCACAAGGCATGGTTGAACCCATTTTGGTTGAGGAACGACCTAAGAAATTTGGTCTTGGTTATGTGCAATTTAATGGCAAAGACTCCAAAGCCATGAAGGCATGTGAGGCTATTTCAAAGAGAAATTTTGTTCCAAGTTCTAATATGCAAATATGTAAAAAAAAATTCCAAGATGATTGCCATTTCTTTAAGCCTTTTTTTCAACAATAATATGGTAGACATGGATCTTATGGTGAGCATGCGAGTTTAGAAAGTTTTTAAGACAAGAACGATGATGTTAGTCTGCAAATGAAAACTGGAGCCTCTACTAGTTCGTCTCCTCATGAAGGAAAAAATGATGAACATGCAAAGCAACACAAGAGGTATAAATATTCCCATAATCAATTTGATTGTGTTTCTGCAAGGCATGACAATTTTGCATGCTTAAAAGGAAGAAAGATTTTTTGTGCATATTGTGGCTGGTTTAACCATGATGTTTCGAGATGCTTGATGAGGAAGAAAGCATACAGGAAGCAGATGAAGCAAAGGAAACTTTCAAAGAAAGTGCATAAGACTTGCACATATTACCAGAAGAGGGGACATGTTGTCTCCCAATATTGGACTTTGCATCCAACTCATCGTCCAAGCACATGCAGCAAGAGGACAGAAATACTAGTGAAAGTGGAACTAAGGATTCCATTATTGATGTGAGAACAGATGTTTCACATGAAGAAGAGTTTCCACAGCAAAAGTCGCCATGGAAGTGGCTTGGAAATAAGTGGATGGACTTCTTAACACTGTAAGACATACTCATTTGTAAATATGAAAATTTAATTTGTATGCATGTATTTTATGATGTATTCTCTCATTTTTTTGAGCCACATTGGATCATTGATTAAGGAATCGATGTTCAGCTACCTTCTGCAAATTTCTCGCCAGAAATTTTCTGAGTGAGTGCAAGGAAGAAAGTTCTTAACAGGAGGACAAGTGTATCCAGGAAGGGAAGTGTTGATTACATTCTAGTTGTGGTTCAAAGTCACTAGCCATGCAAGGCAAGTGTTTGGAGGATGAATAGAAGAGGGTGTTGTACTCTCATCTACTGTACAGATTAGTATATCAGTATTCTGGGGTCCAAAATATTCCTAATGGAGAGGTGTGATTAGAACTGGATCATGGACCAGAATGATAGCTCAAAATTCAAAGTGTTCGGAAGTGTCGAAAACTTGAGCAACTGAAAATTTCTCATCGTTGTGATTCCAGCGTTGCGAACGGTTTGAAAAACCAACATCATATGAAGAAGTTATCGCAGTTTGAAATGTCCAGTAAACTGCAAAAACTGGACTTTGACCAAGTTTGGCTTGGCAATTGGAAAAATTAAAAGGAGAATATTCCAGGGAATATTCTTGGAATATTCTAGGGAATATTATTGGAATATTCCTTGGAATATTCTCTAGAATATTTCCCAAAATATTCTGTTTTGACCAATCCAGTCTTGACAAGTGGAAATCATAGATTTGATTGTTGGTTGACTTTTTATTTTTGGGCCAATGAAAAACTACCACGTGGAAGACCTGAAGGCCACCACGTGACCCAGGAAAAGAGTGTTACAATTTAATTGGAGCCTGCAGGAATCGAAAACCTGACCTCCTGTATGCCAACCCGCCCGTGTGCCATCACGCCACAAGGTGTGTCTTACAAACTATGGCATAACGCATATAATTAAAGTTGAATGGTTTATGGTTTGGGGGTTGGGGAGGCTAGCCCTGAAGGGCCAAACCCCCCTCCATGTGCCCAAGCACTGGAACCCAGGGCTTAAGCCCCACTATAACCACCAACCTAGAGTTTGTTCACATGACAGCCGACAGTTTCAGAGTTTTTTAACTCCAGCATTTAACTTTCTGACAGTTACAGTTTAAATACCCCAAACTTGGTGCATGTGCCCAAATTAATGGAAATTTAATTCCAGTAGTTAGTGCTTGGTGTAATTTTTGGAGCAGGCGGGAATTCTGGAGATTTTCCTATTTTAACTAGAGTTAACTCCAGTGCTCCAGTTTTGGTGGAGCTGATGTACGGGACACTAGGCAAACTTGGTTTTGGCTCTATCTAGAGCTATATTTTCCCAATTTTGGAATTCCAATAGTGAATTTATACTATCTCCAACATTCCAGACTCAATGGAATAGGTTCTAGAGCCACCAGAGAGCTTATAAGTAGGTTTTTACATCTGTGAAGTTCAAGGGGCCACTAGGGCCACCAAGAGGCGAAATCAGTTTGAGGCCTAGCCAGAGGAGCTAGAGGCCTTATTCAGAGATCCAATAGTCAAATTGGATATTTTAGATGTTATGAATCTGATGAAATGGTTTGAAGAGCCTGTAGAGTAATTTTTAAGTCTGAAAAACTTTAGTGAAGTTACAGGGGCCATCAGTGCCAGTTTTTGCCTACAACAGTTGAGGGCCTAGCCAAGGGAGCAGGAGGCCTTATGCAACAAACCAATAGTAATTTATGACTATAATCAACATTTTGAATCTAATGGAAGAGGTTTCATAAGGTTTTGAGGATTTATAGAGGTAGAGAACCTATCAGAGAAGTTTTCAGTGACCCTAGTGCCCGGGAGTGCCGACAGGTGTTGGAGGCGAAACTAGAGCAGTCAGAGGCCATTTTTCTGCAAATGAATAGTCTATCTTGACTATTTAAGACATTTTTAACCAATGAAAGTTTTTTCTGAACATTGTGAGAAATTATAGAGCTTGAGAAGCTGAAGGAAACGTTTGGGCAGCCTAGGGCAAACCGTGGAGGACAACCTAGTTTGGGGATGCATTGCTCATTTTGAGCAAATTATCAGTCTATATTTGGTGTTTGATATGTTTTGGAGGTAGTAGGTGTGTTTTTAGGGATAGAAACATAATTTTGAAGGAGTTAGTTCCAAGGAGAAGCTCAATGTAGCTCAATGCACCGACAGAAGGAATCGTGTCTAAGGGAGCCTAAAGTTGTTTGCAGAGTTTGGACAGCCATGAGAGGGATATAGATGGTATTCTCAGACCTTTGGATTAGTTCAGTATCCATTGGAGTTAATTGTGGAAATTGTAAGAGAAGCCTTACCATAATCCCAAAGAGCCATGTCAAGATGACAAAGCTCAAAGGAGATGCAACCCGCGAAATTCAGGTGAACTCCTAGATTAATTTTGTTGTTGTGTGTGAATGTTTTATTGCTGCATCATGTTTCTGTTATACAAGTTAAATTTCAGCAAGAAAAAATGAACTTAAGACACATAAATAGTTAAAAATCATACACCACTTTCAAGTAATAATTCCACATAATGTGAAGTACAAGTTAGATCATTTATTTATTTAGTTGAGTGGGAGGTTCTTGAAATACATGACAAGTTATCCAGGACATTTTCAGATCAAGCTATCAAATTTCCAAACTTGAGGTCCAAACTTGAGGTTATCAAATTTCCCATGTTTTCTTTTGTCTTCCCTCTTAGATTCCCATCTCAAAACTAGATCTCCTTCCTTAAAATTGTCTCTTTCTCTTGCCTTCCTATCAAAAATACCTTTCGTATTACTTTGATATTTCCTTAGCTTATATTTAATTTCATCCCTATTTTCATTTAATTCAATAATCTAATTTATCCTTCTAGAGAAGTCATTAGGTTCTTCATTGACTTCTTGTAACAACTTAAGAACAGGGAAAACTAAATTTGTAGGAAAGATGGCCTCTTTACCATAGACCAGCTGAAATGGACATTTACCTGTTGACTTCTTGGGAGATATTTTGTTAACCCAAATTGCATAGATAAGATGATTGTCCCAATTCTTCTTATTGTCTTCTAAAGTATTTTTAATTACCTTAACCAGGCTCTTGTTTGATGACTCTACAAGACAATTTTCCTGTAGATAGTAAGGAGTAGAATGATGTAGTAAATTTTGGTACATATGACAGAACTCAACCATTTTTACAATACTAATTGTTGTTGCATTATCAATTACTATCTCTTGACGACATCCAAATCTAGACAAAATGTTTTCTTCAATTAATTTAATCACTACTATATCTATATAATTTCTGACTGGAATGGCCTCCGCCCACTTGGTGAAGTAGTCTGTGGTAGTTAAAATCCATCTGTGTTGATTACCTGATGTTGGGTTAATATCTACTATATATCCAATTCCCATTATAAGAATGGATTTGAAACTAACACTGGAACTAGTGGAAGGGATGCAAGTTTTTTCTTTCCAACAAACATATGACATGGAATGTAGCTTCTAAACTTTGCTCCTACTTGTGAAAACATAGTAGGCCAATAGAATCTTGCCCTTAGTATTTTTTATGTTGTGGCTCTCTAGGCATAGTGTCCTCCACATATCCCTACATGAAACTTCTCAATGATTCCTTTTGTTTCACTTTATGTCAAGCAAAGAAAGAGGATGTTGAGAGGACCCTTCTAGTACAAGTTTTCATTTATAATACAATACTTATGGATTTTAACTTAAGTGTCTTACATTGATTTCTTGAAAATTGACTAGGACACTCAAAGTTGATCAGAAATTGTATAATATCTTAATACCAATCTGATAGTAAAAGATTTTCATCAATTTGAACAGGGACTATTTGGTTTGAAGATGAAGGTTCTTGTGTGTTCTTCCCTTCATAATCCTGGGGAGGTTCTTGTGCATTCTCCCCATGAGAGTTGGAAGAAGGTTCTTGTGTATTATTCTCTGAAACTTAAAAAACAGAATTTATTCCTAGGACCTTGCAATTGGATTCAGCTAACAATTTGGTTAAACCTTGACCTTTTACTAACTTAGTGGTTTTGATACTAAGATCAAATTCGAGGATTTGGGTGATCTGTATTCCTCTTCTCCCATCACTGTCTAGTTGGGTTAGAACAATTTTTACAACACTGTTAGGAACATAAGCATTAATGGTTGAGTGGAGGACATAAATTCTGAAATATTTTAAGGCTTGGACTAGAGAGTAGGATTTATTTTCAATAATTTCATAGGATTTCTTTGAGTTCTACATCTCACATGACTTTGCTCAGAAATGATATGGTTTTATCATCACCATCTTCATTTTCTGTAAAAGGAAATCAACTAAAGTGGTTTCAGAGGAAAAGGAAAATATACTAAAGGGCTCAGAATAATTTGGGCTAGCTAAACTTGGTGCTTCATAGATGGAATTTTTAATCTGATCAAAAGTATATCTATCAGGAATAGCCCATTTAACTTCATGATTATTTTTAAGCATATCAGTTATATCTTTAATTATCTCAACATAGTTAAGAATGAATCTCCTTAAGAAGTTAATTTTTCCAAGAAAAGCTTGGATCTCCTTCTTATTCCTTGCCAATGAAAGTGACTGGATTTTTGATACTCTTTTAGGATCAATGACCACTCCTTCCTTTGAAATTATGTGACCAAGAAAATTTTCTTCTTTGATAGAAAACAAAGATTTCTTGGGGTTGAGAGATATCATGAATTTTATACACCTGTCAAAAAATTTCATAAAGTGTTTTAAATGTTTTCGATTTGAGTTAGAAAAGACAGTAAGATCGTCAAGATATATAACAACAAACTTGTTTGTCTTACCCACTAAAGATAAGTGCATAGCTCTTTGAAATGTTCCTCCAACATTTGTTAACCCAAATGGAATTCTGGCATACATGAATGTACCCCAAAGAGTGGTAAAGGAAGTCTTCTCTCTATCTTCTGGACTTACCATAACCTGGTTATACCTAGAGAAACCATCAAGTATGGAAAGTCTGTTAGCACCTAAAAAGTTTTGGAGAAACTGGTCCATCTTGGGTAATGGATATTGTATTTTAAGGATGACTTGTTTAGGTTTATTAAGTCTACACAAATTCTAATTTCCCCATTCTTCTTCCTAACAAGAACTAAATTATCTACCCAGTCTAAGTATCTTAAGGGAAAAAATATTTGGGCATCAAGCAACTTATTAAGTTCTTTCTCTATAGTAGGAAGCAAAACTAGATTAATTCTTCTTAGTTTTGTTTTGTCAGTTTTTTTCTTCGGGCTTCAGTGGAATTTAATGCTATATGAGAGATGTGTCATAAGTTTTCAATTCAACATAAGACCAAGAAAAAACAACGTTATCATTTTTAAGAAGTTTAAGATATTCAGTTTTAAATTCTGGAGGTAGGGATGCACAAATTTTAATATTCTTAATGTCTTCATTTGTCCCAATGTTAGACTCTTCGATATCATCCTCAGGTGAAATTGATAATGTATTTCTAGGGACATCATTTTGGTCAAATATCTTTTCTAAAGGGACTAGGGCTTTAGGAATGAATTTTTTTGACAGTTGGATGATACTATGATCAACCACTTTTGAATTTAAATTAGAGTTTTCTTTTTCTTTAGCAAGTTCATTCATATCTAATTTATTTTCTTCAGTTTGTAAAACAGAGAATTCATCAATGACTTGAAGAAAATATTTAAGTTGTTCATCATCTTCAAAAAATTTCCAGTATTTTAGATTATCAGGAATGGATGGCCTATATTTGACTTGGATTCGATATTGCACTTGCCTTTGGTATGTTATTTTGAAAGAGCTTGCTGAAACAGGTAAGGAGTCTGCATGAATGTTCTCATTTCTAGGGATGGCAATGACATTGAATGCATGGAAGAAATTTTCCACTGAATCTCAAAATTCATTTCTGTAAGACCTAAGTCTATGATGTTTTGTTTGGAAAAAATTCTTAAATTGTCTAACTATGAATTCAGAATCATTGAAAACACTTAGATTTTTCACTTTGATGCTTTTGGCCAGCTCTAAGCCTAGAAGTAAAGCTTCATATTCTGCAAAATTATTAGTGACATCAAAATCCAGCTTGCAATATTGGATTATGTTCTCTTTTTCTGGTGAAATTAAAACAACACCAGCCTCATCTCCATCTTTAGAACAAGAAAAATTGAAGTAAATTTTCCAAATGTTAGTGAACAGTTTTGGGAGTTTCAACTACATATTCAATTTTAAGTTGGGAGTTTTGTGAATTATTTAAATATAGTTGGAAACAACCAAAGTCTTAGTCAACTGCATATATGGGATGATTTCTAGCTTGGTCTAATTTACAAAAATTATGAATAAATATGACCTCTCTATACAATCTAAGATTTTCTCCTCCATATACAGGAATTGTAGCAAAAGACATATCCATCTAAAGACACCCTCCTTTTTTAGCACAAAAAGATCTTAAAAGAAGCATTCCAAACTTAGGGGGAATATCAGTGACAACAATATATAGGACTACACGTTTCACTAGTGTTTGGGCTACAGTTACCACTAAGTCCTTTATAAGTCATAAACATGGTAATATTTTAGAACCAAATGTGTATAGGTCATGATAAGATCAAGTGATTTAAAGATTTAATTTATCCATAATAACCTTAGCCATAAGGTTATGTGAGGCTCTAGAATCTAACATATAGTTGTATAGCAATGAATCATGTGCTTTCAGAGTTACATAAAATGGCGTTACTGTTTCATCTATCATGTCAGAGCTTAGACCAAATACTATTGATGGTTTTTCATCTTGAAGGCTAATAACATACCCTTCAACATCTACACTTGAGTTTTGAATCCATTTTGTAACTTTATTTTTATATCCATTATTATTTGAAATTTTTGACAATGGGATGGGGATCTTGACTATCTCTAACTCTCTTACAACATTAAAAGCAGTCAAAACAATTCTATCAATTTGAGTAGTATCATTTAGCTGATTCAAAGGTTGAATGGTAGTAGTTTGAGCTTCAACAGATTTCACTTGTGGTTAAATTATGAAAAGATCTTTAGGAGGCCTTCCAAGACCGACTCTTGGTCTTAAATCATACCTTTTGTTGAGTTCAACAATTAAAAATTCTGAGAAGGCTTAATATTTAGAGACTTTAGAATTTTCTTGATCCTCTTGGGAAATTTGATCTTGAGGGATAGGGACAATAACAATCTGAATAGATTTATTGTCAAGGTTTTTAATATCTTCTATGATTTAAAGAGTATTATCATCAGGTTGTTAATCATCAATCAATAGAGGTGGTGGTATTTTTTTATCATTATTAGGTCTCTGAAGAATTTGTAATTGAGGAGATTTCTTGAATTGACCTTGACTTTGTGTTTGAGGTGTAGCAACAGTTTGTTGGACTGATCTAGGTTGTGTTTAAATTTTAGAAATCGTATTTGAAAGGTTCCCAAGTAATGATGTCATTTCATCTATTTTTTTATCTTCGTCTTTGGATTTATAAGAAGAAGAGGCTTCCTGATTAGATTTCATTTTTCTTTGAGCCTTTTCAGCTTTGGCTTTTAGCTTAACTGAAGCAAACCTATTTTCTTCAACCTCAATAGCGCTTGTCTACATGTCTTCTAAGGTACGAGATGTTATTTCCCTTAACATGACTAAAAAATCATCTTCAAAGGCTTTTTAGAACCTAACCTTTGCTACTACTACAGTCACGAGGCATATTATGATAAATTTTGTTAAATATTTTAATGAACTCAGATACTATTTCACCATAATTTCTCTTATGTTCTTCAAATTATGTTAAGAAATAGATAGGATCCTTTTTCACACCCCATTGTTTCTTGAAAATATTTGTTAATTCTTTCCAAGTTCTAATGGAATTTACTACTAATTGTCTAAACCGGATCCTAGCATTTCCTTGTAAATATTGCACAAACAATCTCATATATACATTTTCATGTTCTATGTTCATGTTATCAGCGAAATCTAGAAATGCTGCTAAATGATCTTCAGCTAATAGAACAGGTTTCCCCATTGAATATTGGAAGATGTTTCAAATATCCAACAAGAAAATAATTAAGTATGTTTGGAAGTAATAGGGAAGCATATATTGCTTGAAAAATAGGCCTAAGACCAGCCATACCTTGCGATGAAGATGAAGAAGATTCAGTGGTGGTGGTGGTGGTAGAAAAAGATGAAGTAGATGTAGAATATGAAGTAGTGGAAGGAGGAGAAGATGGAAGGGTAAAAGAAGGTGGAGGAATAAGTGAAGTTGAAGACCTTTTTACAGATATCAAAGGTGTACGAATGAAAAACTTTTGGACCTCTTCTTATCCTTACTATTGTTAAAATAAAGGGTTTGAATAGAGGGAAAAAATATCTTCTAGTTGTGCAGAAGTAGCTGGAAAGTAATATGAGGTAGGAGATATGAAATCAGTTGGTTTGAATTCAAGTAAATGTAAATCCAATTCTTTTTTTGATGTAGGGGATTCAAAAGGTACCTAAGGTAGTTCATAATATTCTAATGAATGAAGTAACAAAGAATATTGGAAATGAACTCCTTTGGATACTAATTCATGCACTCTAGGTCGTAGATCTTATGAATTTAGAGGAATAGGTCCATAAATAAAAGGATCATGAAATGTAGTGATCACCTATTGAGGAATAGAAGAAAGGATTTGATGTCTTATTCTGGAAGAGCATTGCCTTACAAGTCTCTCTAGATCAGATAGAGGTAAAAAAATCTCAGAATCAGAATGAGACCTGGTATGTCTTGAAGTGGCCAACTTTGGTACAGTGAAGTTCCTAGGTGAAATATTTTGACCTAACTAGACCTTTATTCAACCTTAAAGGAATAGGAATATCATTCTCCCAGGGAAAAATAAATCAATTTCGTATCCCCGACAACGACACTAGTCTGATTTTATCCTCTAAGATAATTTGGGCCAATTAATTATGCCATAGCATCTATAATATATATATATTTTTTAAGTTGGGGTTTTTGGATAACCAATGTATAAATAAATTGCATATAGATGCGCTTAAACTTTAGGTAATATTAATCAGTAAGGAAAGGGTTATTGCTTTACTTCAAACAGTGATTTGAGATTGCATGTGTGAAAGAAGAAAATGTAGGAAAGTATGATGAATTAAATATTCAAATTGAATGTTTAATAATCATAAGTGTGAAAGACTATCAAATAATGTTTAAAAACTTAACAAAACATATTTAAATTTATGAAGATGCTAATAATTAATTGATGTAGAGGGACTTATAAAAACAAATAGTTCAATAAGTCATTCTCTAATTAAGACAATAACCTCAGAGGATTTAAGACAGACTGAAACACAACTTTTTCTTACCTAATTATCTTCATAAACATTAAACATATGCAGAAAACACTATGTAAATGAAAAATGGAAAACTTACAAGATAACAAACTAATTGAAAAAAATATAGAATCCTTTTATTATCATCAATGATCAAAGCTTATACACTTCTGCTTAGAAATTCTCATCCAAGGGTGCAACCCTTAATAACTCGAATGGAGAGTTATTTATACTAGTTATTTGTAGAACCTTTTTTATCTGTAGGATGGTAGTTGTTCTGTCTGATATTAATCTGCTCTAACTCTGATTTTCTCTTTGAATTGAACACTTTTATCATATCTGATGCTTTTGATGGTTTGGTCTTGAGTGTTTCCTTTTCTCTCTCTATGATTTTCCTGCATCTGTTAATCAATTATTGTTGTTCAAAAATGATCTGTATGGATGGCCATACATCTGTCATTGCTTGACTAATCTCTGTCCATATAATTTCATTGGCTTGGGCCAAGGTGTCTTCCATTAACAATTCACTTTCTAAATTCATAATTTTAAGTCCCAACCTGTGAGACTTCTGCATTTCCTCCATATATAAATTGTCATTTTTAATCTTCTGAGTTTCTAAATTCTTAAATTTCTCTAGCAAATTCTCATTTTCTTGTTTTTTTATGGCTAATTCATACACTATCTTGACTGAATCACCTGTTTTTGATGTAGATTCAATGGTTGTTGATGAAGAACTAGGTTTTGTACCTACAACTGCAATGGGAACTTCTATAACTAGAATCATGGCAAGATGACCTAATTCTTTCTCCTTGAGAAGTCCATTATTCTCCTCCATCTTCTTAATATGAATATTTTCTCAATGATTAACTTGAGCATCTCTTCTTTGTTTGTTCACTTTCTTCAATCTCCTTTGTCAATGGATCTTCAGTATAAGGTAACTTAAGCTGTTTTCGTAGAGCTACAATGTCTGCATTTTTATTCTTGATGATTTCTTCTACAACCTTACAATCTTTTGGATCATATACAATTTTAACCACAAGGTCTTCTAAAGACTTTAATTTGTTGTCTTTATCTAGAGAAGATAATTTCACAATTTTAAGTTGAGATTGTACATTTGATAAGGCAGTTCTAATCTTAGACAAATACATGGTTGTATTGGTCATGGTAGAGAACATCATCTCACTAGATTGTCTATGCATATTCATTTTATCTATTGGATGAATTTGATTAGTACCAAATGAAAATATTGTATTCTTATAATCTAATGGAGACTTTGGAAATGGAACTTGAGCTTGTAATAAATCCAGTTTCATTCTACCTTTTTCACTTTCAAAAGTAGAGATAAGTCTATGTTGTGAAGTGGATGTTTGCTTGCAGAATTGACTGTAAGCATTTGATTTCAGTGTCTCATTTTTCTTCTTTATCTCCAATAATTTTGAGAATATATTATGGTCATCAGGTGAACTGGTTCCCACTGTCTGAATGATCTCTAGAGGCTCTTGAGAAGGTGAAGTTGTTGTAGGAGTAGTAGGAACACTTGCTCTTGCTGATGTAGAGGCTTCTATTTCTCCAAGATCAATGATTTTTGGTTGCTTTTGATTCTCCTCTGTAGAGACTGACAAGTTAGTATTTTGTTTATTTTGTTGAATTATAAATTCCTTGACTAGATCTATAGTAGTTGAATTTTCTTCACTTGCAATTTTCTATTGTTTTCTTTGAGCCACTGAAGTCTACAAGGAGGAAGTAGAAAATATTTTTCTTCTGATTCCTGTAGTGTATTCTTAGTCCACTACTCCTCATTCATGAATTTCTCGATTTTTGTCCTTGATGTATGGTTATAAGGAGTTTTTTTTTAATTCAACCCTTAGATTTGAAATGACGCCAAAGGGGTCATAAGACGAGGTGAATATGGGCTGAAAATTCATATTCCTTAAAAGTGTATATGCCTCAATACCAGTTGATCTAGTGTTATAGATGAATGAAATAATTTTAGATTTAATCTTGAATTATGATTTTATTTTTGAGACAAAGTGAAGGTCATCCATGTTGATAATGTGCCTAATATATTCCAAAGACAAAATTATCATTGTAACATATTTTGGCAGCTTATATGGTGCAAGATCACAACCATATACCCTAATTTAAGTATAATTCTGGTATAAATATCAGTCTCCAGTCTTAACTTTTTCCCTTAAGTGAATAATCCTTTTGATATCTTCACCAATTTTGGGCTCAATATGGATGCTGAGAAGTTGTGCTACTGGATGAATAAATGAGTCAATGAAGTCTGAGAAGGTGAATTTAGCTAAAACAAATCTGACCATCTCTGTCCAATGAATGACTGATTGATTAACCCCCTGTTCATCTTGTTTTTTGAGTGTGATTGGAAATGAGTATCCTTGTTGAAACAAAAACATGTATACAGGTACAAAGGTGTACTTGAACATCCCTTTTGTTGTCAAATTCATAAGTTGCTCATGCACATTATCAAACAAAATTTGACTGTAATTATACATGAAGGTAGGCTGCTGATCTTTTGAGAAAATAGAAAAGAATCTAAGGATGGATTCATCTACACTCTTATCATATGGATATCCTAGTAAACATGACAATAAGGAGATGTTATGTCTAGTAGTTTCAGGGAACATTGAAGATGGATATGGTGGATTTATTTTCGGTAATTCAACATCATTTAGTAAGAATGTCTAAAAAATTTGAGCTCTCTAGGGAAATTCTAGCTTATGGTATAGCTCCATAAGAACTCTTTGAGAAAATATGATCAAGGAATTAGTTTGGGTAATAAGCAACATGTTGTTGATGGTTTCAGCAATGATGGATATCATAATGTCACCATTCTGAGCCACCATTGCACTTTTTCCAGGGGCATATCTAGTTTGACAATAGATAACCAGGTCTTGAAAGTCATAGGTATGAGGAAAAGAGAATAGGGGCAGAAGGGATTCCCACAATTTTACTTCATCTTGTTTATCGAGATATTTTTTCTTCAACCACATTTGCAGTTAATGGAACTAGAACTTACACTCTATGTCAGCAATCTTATAATATGAATCAGAAAGTGGAATGTGGTCGAGGTCGACCGGGGTAGCAGTGGAAGGGTTCTCATCTGAAACTGGTTTCCTACTCTTTCCCTTTGGTGCCATTGTGACAGAGGGAAAGAATAAGAAAGGGGAAAAGGGTGACAGAGAGAAAAAATGGTGATCCTCTGTGGAATTGATAACATCTGCTCGAAGACAATGCGCAATGATCTTTGTATAAATGCAATAAACAATGAAACTATTATAGGAACAATGGTAAATTTGCGAGCTTGGTTTTATTTATAGAGCTGCGGAAATGGATATGGTAACCATTTTACAATATGAACATAGTGGTTAAATTCTAACAGCATGGGAGCATGATGAGAAACAGTTAATCAACAGCTGGGGAGCACGATCATAACAGGCCAATGAGGTGTAACAATAAGGGGCATAGTGGAAATGGATAGGTGAGGTGGAAACATGTGATTTGATGTTGGGAAACGGTCGAAGTGCAGGGTCATCCGACCATTGGCGTGAATAAAAATGACAAATTAGGGAGAAGGAGATTTCGGGGGGTGGGGGCGGCAGGCGACGGTTTGTGTTCTTGCACAGGGGGGTGAAAAATGTTGTGGGGTTGACACATAGGGAGGGCCCTCCATCAATGAAACTACTTTTCGGATCCCCCCGTTAATGGGAAATGGGAAAGGGGGGTGCTAAAATCTTCCCCGTTGTGTATCTGGGCAGGAAAAAGATTTATCGTCAAAATCTGCCCAAGCCTGATAACGCAAAACGACAAATGCTTTGTCTTTTAGCGAACCTTACAATAAAAACATGCGTCAATTATTACAATAAGGTTTATGTCAATTATTACAATAATGATTAATGCACAATAAATAATATTAATCAAAAGTTAATAATAATTAACAATTTATGGCGCATTTAGACAAGAAGCCTTTGAAAATTTTATTTTATAAAGTTAAAGCATTCATTTTTCATAGCTTTTTCTAACTTTTTTTTGCCATAATTTTTTAGGGAAATATACTTCTATCATTTTCTTGATATGAATAATCAAATTACTAAAGTCCTAAAGGAAATTATTCTTTTATTTTTCTATTCATATCCATACTTAACATTTTTATTTTTTATTTTTCTAATGTTTTAACTTATAAAAACCAAATCATGTTACAAAATTGCTCATGGTGTGTGATTGTATGTTGATTTCATATTGCTACCACATAATATGTTGTTGTTGGTTATATGGATGGTTTCCAAGTTTGAATGAAAAATAAGTTGCCATAAAGTTAAAATTAGTCTTCATTAGGGGAATTTTTAGGTCGAAAATGGACCTCCTAAGGAAATTATAAAATAATAGTGGAAATAATAGAATAATATTAGATTACATCATCAAATTTTAGAGGGGAAAAAAACTACTTTTTCAACTCATATTTTCAACTTATCTCCCTATGGGTTTACTCAAATTTCAAGTGGGAACACTAATTCGATGTAGAATTTGATTCCTCATCCAATGAGTACCCATGTTGCAAACTTTTGATGGATCCTTCTACATGTAAAATGAGAAATACATGAAAAACATTATTGAAATCATGTTTTTTCATGTATTTCTCATTTTTCATATAGCGGGGTCCATCAAAAGTATACAACATGGGTACTCCTTGGATGAGGAATTATATTTTTCATGCAAATAGTAAATTTTCTCTAAATTTGAGTAAAACCTTGGGGAGATAAGTTGAAAATACAAGTTGAAAAACCAATGTTATTATTTTATTATTTTTTAATATTTTTACGTTTTTACCTTAAAAATGGTGAAATCATCCCCCATAGTTGACATCATCATCTTGAATCCTAATGGTTCTTATTAAGTTTATTTCGGTTGTACATTTTTTTTAGGAGGCCCATTTTAGACCTCAAAAGTTCTCTAATGAGTATTGATTCAGCCCCCTCTCAGTATTAACATTGTTTCTAAAAGGCATAAGTCTTTCCACCCATTCCAAAAGAAGACTGATAATAAGGCCAAACTTGTTGACAAATTGAATGCGAACCTAAAACTTGATGAATTCGGTATGGTGTTATATTCCCAAATGGGAAAAGCAGGAATATAGAACAAAATGTTGGAATAGCAGTGTAAAACATCATATAAAAACATGAGGCCAATATGGAGTCTTTTCATTCATCATAAAAACAGCAAAATAATACCAAATAATGGGCTACAAATCATATAACAAGATACAATAAGCCTCCAATGAAGAAAACCCTCAAGAATGAGGCGCTGCTACTATATAAAAATGCCAGAGATAGTGCTACAATGCAGTTATAGAAGCACTGATACAACAAATGATAAGGGCTGATATATGCCTAAAAAATAATGTACAATGAAGATCAAGTCTCTATACAACCTCCATAAAAGAACCCAAAAGGATCTCTGGGAAAAACACCCAAAAATACAATATGAGTTGCAACCTTAGGGCTAAAACTAAGTTACAACAAGATAACTGAAGAGTTTTGTCTGAAGCTGATATGATAATAAGTATTCTCTCCTCTAATGGATCCTCCAGATGAAATTTTGACCCCTTCACTGAAGAAAACACTCCCTAGATCACCTACTGCAAATACCCCTACAACTCCTCCCTAAAATAACACAGATCCAGACTGATACTACGTTGTATGGGATTAAAACACTATGGCATGGTGCCAAATGTATCAATAATGCTCCAAGGCCTCCTTTACTAGTCTCCCAAGAGAAAGGAACCTTCCTTCAATGAGATCTAGCTCACAAATCACCCAAATCAACCCTCCACAACTTTTGCCCTACAACACAACACAACCTTTCAATAGAAACTACATTGTACATTAATACTAAAGCCTTGGCCTGATGCTTGAATGTGGAATGTAGTGAAAAGATCTCCCTATGAGGCCTCTCAAGGATAGAGGTGGGATTCCTGATCAGGAACACCTGTGCTAAACAACACTGCAATCTTAGCTAAACAACTGAAGAAAGCTATATGTCTAAACAGACCATATAATCAAAATATCATATCATAAACTAAATGAATATGGATGCCATCCTCTTCCTTATATAAGTGATGAGCTTCCTAACCCTATGCCCCACTCATTTAATACACTACTTCCATGCAAAGAGTCTCCAACTAAAACTGCGTTGTCCCTCGATGAATTCCACTACTCCATGACAGCACTGTCGATTTGGTCAAATTTGACCCAGTATAGGTGTTCCAACCCCTTTTCACACACGAGGGTGCTCAATTAAGCTGCCAAGATGTCCTCCTTTCACATTGGAATTTATTTTATTCATACTAAGGTGATTTATGTATCTCTATATTATCTTATTCATCAAACAAAGAATCAAAAGAAGAAATTAATATTCAAACTAGCTCATGGCTAATTGGGAATATTACAGTCCTCCCCCCCAAATGTTGCTTGGCCTCAGCAACTATAAAGGTGAGTGCTACAACTCTTCTCCTCCATTTGTGATACCTCCATGTGATAAGATTCCCTCATAAGCCAAGTGTATCCCAATCCATCCCTCCATGACATGCTCCTCCCAAGTTCTTATGAGATTTAAATGACTCATCCCACAAGGAAGCAAAAGTCCCAATGAAGTCATCATGGTTTGCCAAATGTTCTCCCTGAAACATGTAGCATAAGAAACATGGAGAGCCTCTCTCCCAAAGGACACATCCAATCCTCTCATCCTTCCTCCATTCATTCCCATAATAAGAATAAGAGCATCATCAATGTATGGGATCAAAACCAAGTGCACATAAACACCAATATGCAAAAATGGAGGCGGGTCATAGTCCCACATGCTGAACCAACATAGTATATCTCCTAACTGCCTTAGATCATGATGTGGTCAGTGGTTTCCCATCCACTTACTTGTTGCCATATTTTTCTCACAAGTTTTGAAAAGGTGATAAATGTTTCGTGCCTTTGGAGTGCACCCTGAATGATACATCATCTCCCTATATCCTCCTAGGGAGTGGCCATGCTCAACAATGTTTATGGCCCAATGTTGGCCATGAAGTTTATATGTAAGAATGCTCCTTATTGGAGAAATGTCTTGCACACATATGGTATAGGAATGAAAATAATCATCAAGTAAATCATTATGACATGATCCTTACCATAAACCCTGCTCATACAGATGGCATGGCTCATAGATAGATCCCCTCTCACTCCTAAAGAGGAAAGAGGTGGCTGTGAAAACTCCTTCAAAGAGTTATGTATCTCCTCCATCTCCACATGATTCATGCATCCATTCAAATGCCGATATATCTCCTCTTCAAAGCCTTCTCAAGTGTATCCCTCCATGATGGTGTTGTAGGCTCTCATGGAATAAGTGTGGCTGAAGAGAAAATCTTCATGTGATACTTCTAGCAACTTATCCTTGAGCTTGGAATCTCTAGGTAATAAGATCCTACCATGATAATAGATGGCCTCGTCTTTCACTCAATATCCCTCCTCTAGAATATGGTCATCAAGTATCATGCATGTGAAAATATCCTTGGAATAATCCTCCAACAACTGGGATTTCGAATATGGATCTATCATCCATAGTGATAGCGCTAACGATCTATCACATAAAACATATTTAATATGGTTTTCCTCTTATTTGACATCTCCCATGCCAAAGGTACATACCAGGATGCTGTTATCCCCTCTCTGTTGCTCCTCTTGTAGCTTCTCATGCTCAAGTAAAGGTTGAAGCTTTTATAGGTTAGTCTTCCATGGGAAACTATCACCTACCAAAAACTTCCTGAGTTTGGCCAAAGCATGCATGAGTGGCCACCATCTTCTATATGTGGAAGACTTCTCCCCAAGTGAGAACATCTTATGAGCCTCCCAAGTCAAGGAATAGCCTCCTTGCACCATGATGGTGCCATCCTCCATCCCTGTGGCATCCTCTCTCAGCGCAAGATGAGATGTGAGAGTGGGTAATGATGTTAGTGGTAGAATACATCCCTCCTCCTTGAGTCTACCCAAGACTTTCTACGTTGTGTCATAACCTTCCAATGTTCCCACTCCTCCTGGATCTATGAGTGGTGTAACATATTGTGAGGCATTTCTCACTAACTCCAGATTAGGTGGCCTTCCAGGTGATTTGCCACAAAAGAATGATGTCTCATGGGCCAATATCATATGCATAATAGATGGGGCTACCATGTCCTTGATTCCACTGTGAAAATGTAACTTTGTTTCTTGTCTGGAATTTTCCTGATAATTGGGTACCAATCTCATTAATGCAAGAGTCCCTCTAATTGGAGTAATTTCTCCATCCTCACCTCCTAATGGTGGTGGATCATCTCCTACTATTCCAGTGTTGTGACCCCTTTCTAGTTCTGCATCCTCTTCCTCCTCATCATCTGAGAAGACCTCTATATAGTGTGCCTTTCCTGTTGGACGTCTATGTTTGGGTGCCCATGATTCTTGGCATGTGAAGCAAAGCTTCCTTCTCCTCAAGTCTCTTCGGAAATCATCACTAAGAGGTACTTTACTTTGGCTCTATTTCGAAAAAGGAGCCCTCTCATCTTTTCATTTTGATGGAAAATTGGGCTTCTGCTGAAATGTTGCCTTTACTTTTGGCAAGGCATCTTGTAGATCTCTAGCCCTTTCAATGGAATCTTTAAGGGTAGTGTTCTTGGTAGAATTAACCAACCCATGAAGAGGTTCTTCTAACCCATTAATAAACATATAGACCCTCCTTGTTGTAGATAAATCAAGAACCATAAAAGAAAGTTTAAGAAATTTAGAAATATAAGTTTCTGGATTACCTGATTGTTTGAGCTTTGCTAGCCCCATGAAAGGTGCCTCTAGGTCTCTCTGATAAAACCTCTCCACCAACCTCCTTGTGAACTCTAAATATGTAGTCACATTGGCATGATCCAATGTATACAAGCCATGAAACCACCAATCATGTGCCTCACCCTCAAGGTGCAGCGCTGCTATCTTGATGGCCCCCATCTCTGGTACTTTGTTCAGCTAGAAGTAGATGTCAAGCTTCTCTACCCATGATTTGGCAGTGCATTTAGATGACCCCATCAAAGTTGGGTAAGAAAACTTTGCCCATAGTTCGGTGTAGATCATGATTCTGAATGAATCCTCCACCTCTATTGTGATGCCTGGGTCTCCTATTGTCCTTGATATGACAAAATTCTTGAAAACTCAAGTGATCCTTGAATCTCTGAGATTGAGACTCATACTCCATGAAATAGTCTTAAAGAGTTTCTTGTTCTTGAAACCCTTCATTCCCCACTCCTAATAATGTAGGCATTGTAGAGCGTTGAGAAACTTGTTGCTACTTCACTGGTGTAGGTTTTAACCCTGTACAAAAATTATCTGCAAATGAATCTCAAAAACAGGAAATAAACAATAGCGAGAGAATAAAACATAAAATAGATAAACACAAATATTTTCCCCTGGATCCCAAATTGGGATGACTGGCTTTATTTTTCATTATATTCCTTTTAGTGTTACAACACATATATACATGTCAAAGCATACATAAACCCCAATCCATTAACCCTGGATTAGAACATAACCATAGTTCCCTTGACCAGATCTACAAAATACCAGGGGCCAAAAACCGTCATGCCCCAAAACCATGTGCAAACCAATGCACAAAACCATGGGCGGGTCTGCCCACCAGAAAATAAGGACCAAATTTTTTGACCCGGGGCACTGCTGCCCCCCCTATTGCGCCCAGCGCAACGTACAATGGGGGCTATCACCCTCCCCCCCCCGTGCGTGACTAGTTGTGGAAAGAATATAACACATACCCAACATTCTCCCACTTTATTTTTTCTTTCTGCAGGGGGCCATAGGAGAGCTAAGTCATTATCCCAGCTTTGCAACACCTATTGTTTCTCTACACCAAGAGAACTTCTGAGTGCTCACAGACTTCGTCAATGCATCTACAACATTCTTCAAAGTGTCCACCTTTACCAACAACACCCTTTTAGCCTCAACCATATATCTCACAAAGTGATATTGAACATCAATGTGATTTGTCTTTGAATGATAAGCGGGGTTCTTAGCCAAGAAAATTTCACTTTGGCTATCACAGTCTATCCTTATAGCTTGCTGCACCAACCCCATACTTAAACACAATATCTGCAACCAAATTGATTCGTTGCTTGCATGAGTGGCTGCCATGTATTCTGCCTCTGTAGTTGAAAGAGCCACTGCAGACTGTCTTTTACTCATCCAACTAACTGCACCTCCAAATAGGCTAAACACATACCCACTTTTAGATCTTCTTTGGTCCAGATCTCCAGCCCAGTCTGCATCAAAAAAACCACTATTGTCCAACAATCTTTCCAATCCTGGTCTTCCCTAGTAGCACAAGCCATAATCACTAGTACCATGCAAATATCTGAAAACCCACTTCACTGTTCTCCAATGCTCCTTCCCTGGGTTTGATATAAACTTTTTCAATGCTCCCACTACATGTGCAATGTTAGGTCTAGTAAAGACCATTGCATAAATCAGACTACCCACTGCACTTGCATATGGAACATGGGACATATCCTCCTCCTCTTCTTGTGTCTTGGGACACTGTTCAGCAGACAACTTTACATCTACAGGAATCAAAACATTCACTGGTTTACTATCCTACATATTGAACCTCTGCAATATAGTCTTGACATACTTCCTCTGGTTTAACCAGAGCTTCCTCTTTGCCTGATCTCTCTTAATTTCCATGCCCAAAATATAGTTTGCTGCACTAAGATCCTTCATGTCGAATTTGGAGAACAGTTGGGTCTTCAAATCTTGGATTATTTCTTTTTTTTTATTTCCAATCAACAACATATCATCCACATACAAGACCAAATAAATAACACGATCACCAATTAATTTAAAATAAACACACTGATCCTCCTTGTTTTTTGTGAAGGTAATTCCCTGTATATAAGTATCAAATTTCTGAAACCACATCCTTGGTGACTGTTTTAACCCATACAGAGACTTATTCAATCTGCATACCAGTTATTTCTTTCCCTTCACCATAAAGCCTTCAGGTTGTTTCATGTAGATCTCCACTTCCAGATCCCCATGAAGAAATTTTGTCTTCACATCCATCTATTCTACCTCAAAATCAAATGCAGCAACAATAGATAAAAGTAATCTAATAGAAGTAAATTTGGCAACAAGAGAAAAAATATCACCAAAATCAATTCCTGGCACCTGGGAATAACCTTTTGCTACCAACCTAGCTTTGTATTTCTCCCCCTTTCCTTCTACATTCATCTTCTTCTTAAGCACCCAATTTCTCCCGATGGGCTTCCTTCCAGCCAACAACTCCACCAAATCCCATGCCTCATTTTTATGCAAGGATTCCATTTCATCAACCATGGCCTCCTTCCAGATTTTTCCATCCTCTGAATCTACTGCGTCCTTGATGGTTCTGGGATCATCATCAGTTATAGTTAAAGAAAAATTTGAACAGAAAGAAGATGGTCTATACCTTTCTGGTTGTCTTCTTTCCTGAACTGATCTTCTCACAGCTGGAGTTTGTGGCTCTTCCTCTTCTAAGTCTTCTTCTATTTTAGAGTCTAATTCATCCTCCTTTAGCTCAAACTCTATATTTTCAGGTTCCTTTGGTAGGACTTCATGTTTAACAACATCTTTCACCTCTCTAAACACCACATCTTGGTTGTACACAACCTTCCTTGTTTCCGAGTTCCAAAGCTTGTAACCCTTTAAACCATCCTTATACCCAATAAAGATGCACCTTTCAGATTTATTATCTAACTTGCTCCTTTTCTCCTTTGGAAAATGTACATATGCATCACATCCAAATACCCTCAGATGTGAAAGAAAGGGTTTCTTACCAGTCCATACCTCATGTGGAGTCTTATCCTCCAACGCTGATGAATGTGATTTTCTAACCAAGTAACATGCAGTCTCCACTGCCTCTGCCCAAAATTCTTGTCCTAACCCGGTACCACTGAACATTCTTCTTCCCTTTTCCATCAGTGTTCTGTTCATTCTTTCTGCAACTCCATTTTTCTGAGGTGTGTATGGAGTATTATTATGTCATGCTCTGCCACACTTCTTACAGAACTCTTCAAATTCCTTCTTGCAGAACTCCCCACCATTATCTGTCCTCAGCACCTTTATCTTCTTCTTTGTATGATTTTCCACCAGAGCCTTAAATTATTTAAATATATCAAAGACTTCAGATTTCTTGCTCAATAAATATATCCATGTATTACTTAAGAAGTCATCTATGAATAAAATATAGTACACAAACTTACCCACTGATGGAAACGACACAGGTCCAAACACATCACTGTGCACAAGCTCTAATATCTTGTTTGCCCTCTTCGCACCAGAAGGAAAACTCACCTGATTCTGCTTCCCATATACACAATGTTCACAGAAATAAAAATCCAAAGAGCTATTAGACATACCTTCTACCATACCATTTCCATGCAATATCTGAAGGCCCTTCTCTCCAATATGTCCAAGCCTTTGATGCCATAGGATGGTCTTTTCTCCAGAGACCGCTAGGCTTTCCACTCCACTTTAGGGAACCACAGAATTGTTGCACCCATGAATAATAGTGCTGCCTTGAAGCTTGTATAGAGTTACAATCAAAAATCCCCGCATCAATACCAGTGCTCCCCGAACCATCTTACAACCATCCTTCTCGAACACTGTTTTTACACCTGCGTCATCCATCTTGCTTAAAGAAATTAGATTTATGGCCAATGCAGGAATGTGCAGAACACCAGGAAGTGTTCTAATCCTTCCACCTTGCAACTTCAGCTTGACTTTTCCACATCCGATGATTCTGGCCTTCCTACCATCACCTAAGAAGACATCACTTCCATCATATTTCTCATACTCGCAGAACCACTCCCTATGGGGAGTGAAGTGAAAGGATGGACCTGAGTCAATAAACCATGACTCATGATCTACATGTGTATTTGAAGAAGAAGCCAAATACGCATCCCCACCTTCATCCGAGGTGGTTTTTGCCTCTGCAGAAGGAGCATCATCAGATCCCTTTCCTTTCTTAGGAGATTTAGATCTACAATCCTTTTTGGAGTGCCCTTCCTTTCCTCATTTCCAGCACACCTTTACAAACTTTCTAGGAGATTTAAATCTCCCTCTAGATTTAGATCTCCCACTTGAAACCTTATTCTTGTTTCTGTTCTGGGACCTTCCTCGTATAGATAAGGCATCTCCATTCTGATGCTCCATATTTCTCCGTCTCATTTCCTTTGACAACAAGGATGAGAAAATGTCATCAAAATTCAAGGTAGTTGTATTTCTACCTATTGAAATAACCAGACTGTCCCACAGTAGAGAACACAAAAAAATGATGCACTTATCTTCATTTGAGATTTTAATATCAACTAATGATAGCTAGCTTACCAAAGTATTGAAGGCGTTCAGATTCTCTGTCATCGAGTCTCCATCCTTCATCCTCAAGTTATACATCTTTTTCCGTAGGAACAATTTATTCACCAGAGACTTAGATTGGTACAAAGTCCCTAGCTTGTCCCACAAGTTCTTCATCGTAGCTTCCCCAGATACATTCAACAATACTGAATCTAAGACACACAACCATATTGTGCTCTTTTCCTTTCGATCCAGCTTCTTCCAGTCTTCATATGAAATTTTCATTGGTTTAGTACCCGGATCTACCGCGATCCACTGATCTTTATCGACCAGCAGATCCTCCATATTGAGCTTCCACAACTCAAAAATTTGACCATTAAATTTCTCAATCTCTATCTTCTCGCCACTCGCCATCTTCTTTCACCATAAGAATCGATCCCGTAGATCTCCCACTGAACAAGGTCTACCTCAGGCTCGAGCAAAAAAACCCTCAGCACCAAAAGCGTCCCCTTGAAGGCGAAACAACTCTAATACCAAATGTAGGTTTTAACCCTATACAGAAATTATCTACAAACGAATCTTAAAAAAAGAAAATAAACAATAATGAGAGCATAAAACATAAAATAGATAAACACAAAGATTTTCCCTTGGATCCCAAATCGGGGCGACCAGCTTGATTTTTCATTATATTCCTTTTAGTGTTACAACACATATATATACATGCCGAAGCATACATAAACCCCAATCCATTAACCCTGGATTAGAACATAACCTTAGTTCCCTTTATTGGATCTACAAAATACCAGGGGCTGAAAACCATCATGCCCCAACACCACGTGCAAACTCATGCACAAAACCATGGGCGGGTCCTCCCACCAGAAAATAAGGACCAGTTTTTTTTTTCCAGGGCGCTGCCCCGGACCCCGACAGGGGGGGCTGTTCCCGACGCAATGTACAAGGGGGACTATCGCCACCCCCAGCCTACGCATGACTAGTCGTGGAAATAATATAACACATACCCAACAACTGGTTGATCACTCCAGTGATGAGAAATTCCAGAGCCTTCACCATGCATAAATCCTTTAGGGGATTCCTTGTATCTATCTATCCTCATCTCCTTTATTTATCTAGCAATGTCTTGCATAGTTCTAAGAAGAATCTTTGGGTACTCCTTCTCCTCATATTCTCTTGATAAAGGGGTTTTACCCTTTTCTTCTTTATCATCTTTATAATAAAACTTTTAGTTTATTCTTTTAAGATACCTCTTCTCTCTATATCTGAGAGGATATCCTTCTTCTTATGACATATTGGCTTTCAAGATGCACAAGCTGAGCCAAGACTATGCTCCAATTCCACTATAATATTCCCAAATGGGAAAAGTAGGAATATAGAACAAAATGTTGGAATAACAGTGTAAAACATCATATAAAAAGATAAAGAAAATATGGAGCCTTTTCATTTATCATAACAGCAGCAAAATAATGGGCTACAAATCATACAACAACATATAATAAGCCTCCAATGAAGAAAACCCTTAAGAATGAGGTGCTGCTACTATATCAAAATGTTGGAGATAGTATTACAGCACAGTTATAGAAGCAATGCTACAGAAAATGAGTACACAAAAGATAAGGGTTCATATATGCCTAAAAAATAATGTACAATGAAGATCAAGGCTCTATACAACCTCCAGAAAAAAACCTAAAAGGGTCTCCGAGAAAAACACCCTAAAATACAATATGAACTACAGCCCTAGGGTTGAAATTAAGTTGCAACAAGATAAATTAAGAGTTATGGCTGAAGCTGATATGATAACAAGTACGCTCTCCTCCAATGGATCCTCTGGATGAAAGGATGACCCCTTCATTGAAGAAAACACTCCCCAGATCACCTATCGCAAATACCCATGCAACTCCTCCCTAAAATAACATAGATCCAGCCTAATACTGTGATGTAGGGGACAAAAACACTATGGCTTGGTGCCAAATGTATCAATAAAGCTCTAGTGCCTCCTTTACTAGTCTCCCAAGAAAAAGGAACCTTCCTCCAATGAGATCTAGCTCAGAAATCGCCCAAATCAACCCTCTGCAACTTCTGCCCTGCAACACACACAACCTCTCAACAGAAACTACGTTGTACATTAAGACTAAAGCCTTGGCCTGATGCCTGAATGTGGAATGTAGTGAAAATCTCTTCCTATTTTGCCTCTCAAGGATAGAGGTGTGATTCCAGATCAGGAACACCCTATGCTAAATAACACTACAACTTAGCTAAAAAACTGAAGAAATCTATGTCTAAACTGACCATATAATCAAAATATCATTTCATAAACTGAATGAATATTGGTGTCATCCTCTTCCTTATATAAGTGATGAGCTTCCTAACCCTAGGCCCCACTCATTTAAGACACTACTTCCATGCAAAGAGTCTCCAACTAAAACTGTGTTGTCCCTCAATGAATGCCACTACTCCATGACAACGTTGTTGATTTGGTCAAAGTTGACCTATACTAGGTGTTCTAGCCCCTTTCCACACACAAGGGTGCTCAATTAAGCTTCCAATATGTCCTCCTTTCACATTGGCATTTATTTTATTCATATTAAGGAGATTTATGGATCTCCATATCCTCTTATTCATCAAAGAAACAAGTAAAAACAAAAATTAATATTCCAACTAGCTCATGGCTAATTGGGAATATTACATATGGACTATTTTTATTTGCATCATTAGGATAATAAATCAAAAAATACCTATCCAAAATGGGTCAAATCTGTTAGGGTCCTATAATTTTTATAGGGTCACTTGATTATAAATGATGATTATTATATTTGAGATGTTGTGAAATAATATTTCATCCTAAAAATTATTTCCAGAAAGGGTTCAAAGGGTAAAAAATGGTTGATTTGACATGAAAATTTCAATAGTGCACTTTATCCTAATTTTTATAAATACTATGAGATATGTGCCATTAGCCTAAGTTTGGGATAAAAATACTTTTATCCTACATTTGGGCTATAATGTTTTTTATACAAAGTTTATGCATATGTATAAATGTTCAAATACCACAAAGGAGTATGTCACTTTTGGTTAATTCACTCGTTTTTTCCAACCACCCGATCACCAAGCTGCTAGATCAATGGTCTACAACCCTTTTCGACCCCCCTCGCTATCCTACCTTTACCGGAAAGGGGGCTCTGAAAGGGAGGTTTCATTCTTGCTGGACCCACCTAACGTGTCAATCCCACGACACTTCGCACCCCCCCTCTCACAAACCATAAACCACATTGAACCCCTTTCGAAATATTACAAACCACCCTCCTTTCCCACCATATTTCCCGCATATCTCCCTCCACTCCCCTACTTCCACGTATCTTCTCCCATCTGATCTAGCTCCCACTTACCGTTCCATTTCCCGTGCCTCCCTCCATTCATCACTTGACAACTGGCATAGACCGTAATCCAATTAAATGCATTCCCATGATAACCATTCGAAATCTCAATAGACCCACACCCCTAACGGAAACTATTCTATAACCATTAAAAAAAACCCCTTCACCACCATTTTAATTCCTTTTTCTTGCAGATCGCTCACCCTTCCTCCATTGCCAAAGCTCTTTCATTTCAGTCAACCCAGAAAGAAAAGTGGTTGAGTCAGTTAATGATATTAGGGATATCATTGGGCCGTCTGTTTTATGGGTAGCTCAACAATCCATCCCAAATGGCTGACATGGTTAAAACAACTCATCATGATTCCACCTCATAGAAATGGAAATGTCATATTCAATCCATTTCTATAAAGACATTAAATCCAATGTATCAGTTGGCCATATCAACATGGCAGTTTGATTCGATAAGGATGACAAACATGGGTTGTTAGACATTCGGTTTAAGTAATTAATAATCATATAGTCATTTTTTATTACCAACTCTATTAAAACAAAAATATCCCTATTATTCCTCAAAGTGATGTAATCCTAGCTATATTAGGTCTCTAGGCCAAGTGTCAAATCTAGCCCAGGTGGCAGATCTTTGTAACAGAGATCTCACTCTATAAATGAGAGTTTTATTCAATCTGAGAAGGGTTGATGGATGTAAGATGTAATATTCCCAATTAGTCCTAAGCTAATTGGAATATTAACTTTTGTTTTATTTCTTTGTTTTAAGAATAAAAGTCTAAAGGAGGTCCATAATACTCCTAAACAGTGAATAAATCAATGTGAAATGTAAAAAGGTTGAATCTTGGACATTTTGACTGGGTCAACCTTGACCAAATCTATAGCATTGTCATGGAGGAGTGGCCATAAATGAGGCACAACACAGTTTTAGATGGAGATGCTTTGTGTGAAAGCAGTGATCTCATTGGAGGTGGTTTAGGGTTTTCAAGCTCTTAACTTATAAAAGGAAGAGGATGGGAGCATGAGAAGGTTGTTGATGAACATTATATTTTTGAATATATTTTCTGTTTAGACATCTATCATTCTCTTGTTATTTAGCTGAGAATAATGCTATTTAGTATTGGGCGTTCCTGATCGGGAATCCCACCTCTTTCCTTAAGAAGCCTCTTGGAAGATTTTGTGTTGCATAGTCCACTATCTAGCTGAAGGCCAAGCTTCTTCTTTCAAATACAACGCAGATCCTCTTGAGGGTTTGGTTGTCTTTGCAAGCTGCAACAAGTAGAGGCTAGATCTTTTCAGATCTAGGCCATTTCAGTGCTCCTTTTTAGTGGAGGAGGGTTCTAATCCATTGGGAGGAGATTATTGGATGATTTGAGCTACATTTTCTGATCTTGGCATGTATCCAACCACATTCTAAACCCTACATCGCAATTTTACTTCCAGATCTGCGTTATTCATGTAGGTGCTATTTCAGGGTCTTTTGGCACACCATCTGGAGAGTTGGTTTTCAAGTGTTGGGGATCTTCCCTTCACTTTGCAGATCCATTGGAGGGATCATTCTCTTGTTTCATATCTGATCAAATCCAATACCAGATATGAATATTTCTGTAGATCTGCAGTCTTAAAACTCAGATCTACAAGTTGTACAGGGTGTAATGCTAATACAGGGATTCTGAAGAAGAGACAATATAGTGTATGGATATGTTATAGATCTGACTTTCCATGCACTCATTTGCTTTAGATCTGAAGTGTAATAAACAACTGTTGCAGCCTAATAAAATAATGTTGTCAAGCTATTTCCAGTCTTAATACATGGTTGCAGCACCTCTTTTTGAGGATTTTCTTCTATTGGAGATTTGTATTTCCTGTTATGCATCTCATGGGCCATATTGTACATCTATTTTTCTATTGTAAATATTTTTGAAAGGTCTCCATATTGTCCTCCTACTTTGTCTTTGATGAACTACATTATTTTCCTGCATACTTGCATTTTATTGTTGCATTCCCCATTTGGGAATATTGCAGTTGTATCGGAGCATCATCTTCACATAGCCTGTGCTTTCTAAGAAGCCAATATGTCTTCTGAAGAAGAATAACCTCTTACTGATAGAGAGAAGATGTATCTAAAGAGAAGAAAGAAGAATAAATTTTATTACACAAACAACAATGAAGACAAGGGTAAATCCCCTGTATCTAGAAGTGAAGATGAAGAAAAGGATTTTCCTAAGATCCTTCTTAGAGCCATGCAATATCTTGCTAGAGAGATCAAAGAGATGAGAATGGATAGAATAAAAGAATCCCCTAAAGGATTCCATCTCAGAGAAGGCTCTGGCACGTCTCACCACTGGAATGACCAACCAGTGCATCAGCCACAAGTTTCCCAATGCTCTACCATGCCTACATTTTTGGTTGTGGGAAATGAAGGGTTTCAAGAGCATGAATTCCTTGAAGACTATTTTGAAGAATATGAGTCTCAAAATTAGAGATTCAAAGATAACTTGAGTTTTTAGGAGTTTTGTCACATAAAGGACAATAGAATACCAAGGCATCATCATAGAGGTGGTGGATTCATTCAGAATCATGATCGACACCACACTATGGGCAGATTATTTTTACCAAAATTTGATGGGTCATCCAAGTGTTTTGCCAAATATTGGGTAGAAAAAATTGACATCTACTTTCAGTTGAACAAGGTTCCAGAGATGGAGGCTATCAAGATTGCAGCGCTTCACCTTGAAGGTGAAGCACATGAATCATGGTTCCATGACTTGTCTACATTGGGCCATGCCAATGTGACTTCTTATTTAGAGTTCACTAGAAGGCTGGTGGAAAGATTTGATAGAAGAGATACATAGGCAACATTCATGACCCTCACAAAGTTAAAACAATCAAGTAGTACATAAACTTACATTTCTAAATTTTTAATATTATTTGTTATGGTTCCTAATTTGTCTACAACAAGAAGGGTTTACATGTTCATTTATGGTTTAGATGAACCTCTTCATGGGTTGGTTAAATCTACCAATACCACTACCCTGCATGATGCTATTGAAAGGGCTAGATACCTCCAATATGCCATGCCAAAAGAAAAGGAAACTCTTTCAGTATAAGCCCTCTTTTCCTTTAAAGGGAAAGGAAGAAAAATGTGTTGCTTCCAAGGAGAGCTCATACAAGAAGCCTCTTGATGATGAAGTTCAGAGATATCTAAGAAGAAGGAAGCTTTGCTTCATTTTTTGAGAATCATGGGCACCTGGACATAGATGTGCTTTTGGAAAAGCACATTACATAGAGGTCTTCTCAGATGATGAGGAGGAAGAAGAAGATGAACCAAGAAGAGGTCACAGCGCTAACACTGCAGGAGGAGAGCCAACACCATTAGGAGATGGGAATGGATCATTTTCTCCTATTGGAGGGGCTCTTGCATATTTGAGAGGTGTACCTAAGTACTTGACCTTAATATTTCAAGGATCCATCTTGAATCAGAGGGTTTCTGTGTTGATTGATAGTGGGGCTACCCACAATTTCATTGATGCCCAACTAGTGCAAAGGAGGGCAATACCCTCTGATGCTTTTGATGGATTCTCTGTTTTGGTCCTATGAGTTAGAACAATGCAATGCATGCATTATTTCCCATCACTTTCAGTCACCATGGGGACTTATACATTGATTGATCACTTCTTTGTGGTTGACATACCTGACACCAATGTGATTTTGGGTGTTCAATGGTTGATCACATTGGGAAAAGTAACCATTGATTGGAAGGCTTTGCAAATGGAATGGGTGGACAAGAAGAGTGGTGAAACTAAAATGATAAAAGGCATGCATACATACCCCTCACATACCACTTCCACACAAAGAAAAAATATGGGTTTGCGTAGTCGAAGCAAGGACCTTACAGTCCCATCTATCATGCTCATGAGATTGCTACATGGGACACTATTATCTAGTGGAAAAACCCCTGGGAGGCCACCTGATTATTTTGTGGGAGATATCTCAGAACATGATGCTCCAAGATTATATCCAGAATGGATGGGAGCATTGGAAGGCAATGATACAGTTCTGGAAGTCTTGGGTAGGCTCAAGGAGGAGGGAGATGTTCTCCCAATATCATCATCACCCACTCTCATTTCTGATTCTGCAATGTGGGAGGAGAAGAATGGAAGGAATGGCCTTCCAACATATACCTTTGGCATGGTAGATGTCAAGGAGGAGAGAAGCCACATGACAGACATTTCAGTTGATAGATTATCAGTGCTATCATTGTTGGGTAGTTTAGATCCATATCGGAAATCCAAACTGTTGGTGGATTATTCCAAGGATCTTCACACTTGCATGATACTTGGTGACCAGTTGCATGAAGAGGGCTATTTAGTCCACGAAGGAGTCATCTATAATCATGGTAGGATATTCTTGTCTAGAGCCTCCAAGCTTAAGGAGAAGTTGCTACAAAGAGCCTATGAAGAGTTCTATTTCAGCCACATATATTCCATGAAGATATACAACATCATCATGAGGAGCTTTGAGTGGGAGGGATTTGGAGAAGAACTACATCAGAATTTTCAAGAATGCATGAACCATGTGGAGTTGGGACAACAATATGACCCTATGAAAGAGTTACTTCAGCAATATCTTTCTTCTTTTGATAGAGGAGAAAGATCTATGCACCACTCCATTTGTACAAGGAGGATTGTTGGTGAAGAACTTACTCATGTAAATCATGTTTTATTTTCTGATTGTATGTATTATTTTACCATGTATATGCAGGCCATGACTCCAAGGAGGAGTATTTTACCTTATAAACTTCCTGGCCAACTTTGGGCTACAAAAATTTCTGAACATGGCCACTCCCTTGGTGGACAAAGGGATATTTTGTTTCATGATGGGTGCATTCCTAAGGCACCAAATATATCTCACACTTTCAGCCATGGTGAGATGACTTGGATTGCAAGTAAGTGATGGGGAAACCACTTACCACATCTTGATCTGATGAAGGTAGGAGATGCACTCCGCTGGTTCCACATGTGGGACTATGACCCACCTCCATATGCACAAATTTCTATTTGTTTGTACATAGTTTTACTCCCACACATTGATCCAGATTTATGTAAGAACGCAACAGAATACAGAAATAACCATAAACATAGAGATGTAGCGGAAATAATGCATCATTTCATTAATATCAAATAATAGAAATATGCTTACAGACATAATGGAAATAAAATAGCTAGGGTGCTGGTAGCGAATCTCTGAGAAGAGATGTGGTGGCTACATACCTCTGAACTGTGTTACAATGAGGATCGAGGGCCTATTTATTATTGAGAAACAATGGAAAAACTAAAAATTCCAAAACCTCTCTCTAGGAGATGAAGCGCCAAAACTGTGGGCCCCCATTTGGGTAAGTTGGTGTTTCAACTTCCCGGGGATGTAACTTTGGCATCTGATCTCCGTTTGACGTGCTCAATAGCTCATTAGAAAGATCTATTCGAGGAGTAAAAATTTTGATGTGAGAAACATCGGTCCATGGACCCATGTTGCTCCTGGTTTTCCCAAAAAACGTCGTTTAGGGCCTCAAAATAGCTCCGGAAGTTCTGGACCTGAAAAACTGCTAAAAATAGTAAGTTGTGCTGAATGTGAAAAGCTGCAAGAATTGATGGTGTGGGTCCAAATGGAATAGGTGGGTGGTCACCGATATCTGCCTGGATCATTCCTCCCTCCTTAGGAAGAAATGGTACCCATTGCGTTGAGATCCTCCCTGAGATGAAGCAAATTATGTTGAACTAGGTAATAGATTTTTTGAAGATGTCATGGACCTATGGGCAGACATGCTGGATGCATTTAGTAAATTTGGTATCTTTATCAGCCTTAGACAGTACATGTGTGGATTTTGTATGTGTATTTGCAGGAGGTATGGTAACATTAGGCGGCGGTGCGTTGGGGGTCAGATCAATGGAGTACTTGTCCTGACAGTGTAGAGGAACCTCTGTGAGTGAGGAGAAAATGTCCTTGTATTCCTCCATGAATTTTTCCATCTACTGCAACCGTGCAGGGGAACCCTGTTTCGAGGTTTTGGCCACAATATTATTCTTTCCCTGTGAGCGAGTTGTAAGGAAAATGAATTTCCTCATTTTGGAAACAATCTTACTGCGTGGTTTTTCAGTAGTCAAAGAGATGACAGGAGGCAGTACTACCTCTGGTATCCTATACAAGTTATTTCCCAAAGTAATAATAATAGCAAGAGGCCTAGACTCATACATAGCATGTCACCTCCACAAGTATGGTTGGCCCAATAATACATCAGCTACATCAAGAGGAGCAACATCACATAATACCTCATCTGTGAATGACTTGATGTTGTACGGAAGGCGACACTATTGGCGGATGCGGATATCTCTCCCTCGGTGAAGCCACCCGATGGTATATGGCTATGGGTGTGCTATGGTCGGTAGGCCGAGCTGCTTCACGACCTCTGCTGAAACGAGGTTCTTTTGGCTTCCGCTATCGACAAGGAATTGCAGCGAGGAACCCTTCACCCACATTTGCGAATGGAAGAGGCGCTCCCCCTCCTTTGGATCCTCTGGGTCCTCCCTTTGGATCTTGGTAATGGAAAAAATGGCGCTGGGATCCGCATCAATGATCTACTTCCCTTTTTCATTGCCTTTGTCTGGTTCTGACTCAGGATCAGAAAATGCATCTGATTCGCGTGCCTTTAGTTTGGCCACCAATGACTGTTTGGCCTGACACTCGTTTGTGCTGTGAGTGGGGTTGTTATGAAATTCACACCACTTCCCTGTGTCCTTATTTTGATTTGTGGTGTTGTTCTGAGCAGCACTGCTTTGGCCTTGCCCCTTGTTCTTTGGTTCGAGGGCACCTTTCAGATTCGCAGATCCAAAGTCTCGCTTCTTCTGCTTAAATTTTTGCTCGATCTTGGCAGCATAGCGATATGCCGTGCCAAGCGATGTAATGTCAAGGAACTCCATTTCCCCATAAATGTGTTTTTGTAGAAAACTATGGTACTTGAGCACCAAATGTCTCTCTGAATCCTTAATACCCAACTTTGTGCGCATGGTATGGAATAGATTCGTTAGTTCATGCACATCTTGATCCCTTAGTTGCCGCAGCGTGGTCCATTGGATGTATTTGTCCTCATAGCTCCCCATGGGGTAATATTGTTCCTTGATGCCATCTCGGAACGAATTCCAAGTGGGTGTAGCTGAGAATAGAGACAGTTCCCCTTCATCCTCTTGCTCACAGTAGGTTTCCCACCAGTCTTTGACATGGAGGGCAGCTTTGAGGAGTGAAAAAATAATCTTTTCTCGGTCAGAGAAATCATGGACTAAGAAATAGACTTCCAGCAAATTCAACCATCTATCTATGGTGTCTGCATCTATTTGGCCTTCAAATACAGGAATATCAAAGTTTACTTGTACCTTGAAGGGAGTGGTGCCTCCAGAGTGGTTTTTGGATGCAGATGCACCGTAGGTGGGAAGTCGTTGAAGGATCTTTGCAAAGTTATCCATCATCCCGTTCCTTTGTTTCTCGAGGGCCTCCTCAAGAAATCTTTTGATAGGATCTCCGGCTCCCTCATCTTTATTTTCTTCTGCCATGGGAGGTCGTCGGGGTTTGCGAGGCTGATCTGGCAAGGGTTCAACCAGATTGAGCCCTAACTCCTTATACCCTCACCGCGTGTTGTACGGTATAACAACCCTCCCCATTTCAAAATTTTAGAATAAATTTCATTTAGAAATAGGTCCCCTTTCTTTTTAAAATAGGAATAAAAGACTTAGAGGAAATCTGATAATTTTGAATAAAACAATAAAAAGTTCATTGATTAGGAAAGCATATATCGCATATCGCAAAACACAAGTGCATATAAATAATTGTAACATTGAAAATCTCTGATCCGATGAGATATAAATTCTTTTATCGCATCAACATAATACATAAAAGTATTCATATTGAATAAGTCTGATGTGATAAAGTAATCGCAATCGCAAATCGGAGGTATCTTAAAGTTTCACATTTGTTTTGCAAAACTCCAATGCGATGAGATTTATCGCAAATCGCATTTCGAAGAAGCGACATCACATGTACTTGTTTTATAAACTCCGATGCGATGTAACCTATCATAAAGCGCAAATCACAAAACGAAAAGACAACCCCTCATTCATTCAACTACAAAACTCTGATGCGATGCGATTTATCGCAATCGCATTTCGGAGGAACAAACATCATATTCACTCATTCTATGTCCCAATACGGTAGACCCAACCATCATCGCAATTGCAAATTGGCAAAGATCATGAAATGTTATTTGTTGTTCCTCTTCGATAATTAGTCTTTATTTTTATTTTTACTGCGCATATGTTATTTATTCATCGCAATCGCAAAATTCAAAAGGAAAGTTTTATATTCTCATTTAAAAATTTCCGATCTCCGATTGTACGTTTATTATTAAATAGAAAATCAAATGAATGATGGTGATTGACTCTATTTTAATGTGTGAGTGTGACTCTCATAGAGGGCATTTAAGTTTAACCACGGAGTTAATAAATTGAAATCAACGAATAAATCTTTTCATAACGTTGTTCTCCTTACTTCATTTTTTTACCGCGTCTGAAAATTTCCTCATTTGCAGAACCATAGAATACCCAATCCTTTCGTTCGCTGAGCAAGCGAAACATTACCAGACGACAAAATGTCTAAGAGATCAAAGAAAGCAAAGGCTGCTACCGCTGCAAATACCATTTCTATTCCTATAGTACCAAAAGAAAAACCAGCCAAAATCAAGCTGGTAACAGATACTTCATGCCAGGGTCTTGGAAAAATATCTTGGGAAGATGTATATAACTTGATTGAAAGAGAAAACCCTAAGGTCACTGAAGTGAAGGCGACAGTACCAGATGAAAAAGACTCAGATTTTGATTCTGAGACTCCTCTTAAAGCGCTTGCAAATTCATTCCTTCACAGAATTGCAGCTCGAGCAAACATTTTCCTCTATTATGATGTAATTTGGTGGGTGATTGACAATATCACCATAAAAAACAGGACATTTGTTTCAACTACAGGAAAAATATTTCGGTCTTTCAGAGCAGAGGACATAAAGGAAATGTACCATCTTCCAGACCCTCAGAAATTCTACAACAAAGCCTTCATTAAGGATTTTGCTGCAAGCAATGAAACTCAGTCGGAACCAATCAAAGAATGGAGAAGAGCTCCAAAGAAACATAAAACTGAATCATCAGGTATGTACTCCGTAGAGTCTCTTTTTCCCCCATATTGTTATGCTGCCGCAATGATGTGTAGGCTTTTCAGAAATGATAATTCTATGAGATTTTCAATCCAAATGGTACCCTTAATTCATTCTGCTGTGAATTCTGAAATCATGGATTGGTCAGTTATCCTTTCAGACAAGATAGCCAATAGAATCCTAGACTATAGAAAGGATAAAGACACAGGAAATACGACCCCATTTTACTTATGTGCCTACATTTTAGATGCCCTATGTTTCAATTCAGAATTTCCCATTTTATGTTGGAAATGGACCCCCCAAGATCCTGTTCCTATACATATTTACCATAAGCTCTTGTGGAAGGTTCATTTTAAAAATCATGTATATAGAATTTGTCACGGTTTTCTAATTCTTGTCTATCAAACCATTTTTGACCAATTTCCTCCCTGGCTCTCTAAAAAGGCAAAGACTGATATATCCCAGATTGGTGACTGATTTGGAGAAGAGAAATTTACCTATGTTAGAGTTTTTGGAAGCATTGCGGAGCCGCATATTTTACCCCTATATGTTCCTGACAAACTATTAGCACAATAAATTTCTTATTAGTTAACAGTAGAAGGTATGTCAAGGTGTCTAAAAAATAATAAGAAATTGATGTGGCCTACTTTTCACTTTCACTATGGAAATTATACTCTTAATGACTTCAGACATGCTGAGAAGGAAGTCATCAAAATAAGGGATCTTAAGCTCGCAATAGTCCCAGGCAGGAAGTATGACCTGAAAAAAGTAGCATTTGATTTCGCAACTTTAGTTTCAATCGCTCGGTTTGAGCATGAACCCGATCAGTTTGATGATTTATTTGTTTCTGTTGATAAATTTTCCCAAGTTTATAACTTGGCTATATCCAAGTTTCAGACTGAGGATATGAATAAATTCATGTTGTTTAGAAGTCAGATACTGTTGAAAGCTCCTCTTGACCAATTAAGAATCTCTTTGCAAGAATATGAAAATATAGAAACACAGCAAAAGGAAAAAGAAGATGCAGCTAACAAAGCAGGAAAAGAAGCATCTACCAGCAAGGGTAATGTACAGACTGAAGAGGTGATCACAAGTGGAAAAACTGATATGCAAAAGGAGAATACTGGAAGAAAAAATGATGTACATATTGAGAAAGGAACTACAGTTCAAATAGAAAAGGAAAATATAGGTATTAAGACCAATGTGCATACTGAAAAAGAAAACACAGGCAGCAAGGCTAATGATCAGACAGCAAAAGAAAATATTGGTAATAAGCTAGATAATCAACTTGAAAGAGAAAATACCACAGAGAAAGTGGTGGATTCTGCTGAAGTTATTATTAATTCCGATTTGCTAAGTCAATATAAACAATTTTCTCAGCAAATAGGATCACAAAATAATCCTCAAGTTGAAATTCTGAAAGATCAAGATATGGAAATCATTCCTGAGCATCCTACAGAATAAATTGTGTTGAAAGTAGAAGAAATTCCTCCTCTAGATATATTTTATAGTCCTAAACATAGGTTGTTGTCAGTAAGTAGAGGAAGAGAAAAAGAACATATCAGGAATCAGTTTCAACCTCACAAGTTTAATTTATGAACATTGTCTGGAAAAATACTGAGGTGAATCCTTCAGAGGATCTCACCAAATTGTCACAATATGCTGGCGCCTATAGTGCAGCCACTATAGACAAAGCTTCTGAATTCACCCAAATGATGAAACAAAATGACTTATAGATAGCTATACTAGAGGAACAAGCAACAGGAAATCAACAAAGTATTATGCAGTTGGAATAGCAGTTGCAAGATGAAGAGCTCAGATCTAAACAATTGAAAGAGCAACTTGGCATTGAAAATAAAAAGATTGATCAACAAGCTTTGAATAAGAAACAACAGTTAATTCAAGAGGTGGAAAAGTTACAAACCCTACTGCAAAATGAGAAAGCTACTAAGGTTGAGCAAGAAAAAATATTCCAAGCAATATTGGACAAATTTAGGGATTATCCGAAATTGGATCAATTTAAAACTGAAGCTCTTGAAATAAATAAACTATTGTCTCAGCAGTTGAATGAACTCTTTCAAAAGATGGCACAAGTCAAGCCCTTGTGTGAAATAACATCATCTTTAATAGATGAAGCATTCAGCCTCATGCTTGAATTTGATGATGTAGATGAGAAAATTTCTGAATTTCTTTCATGGCAAGACTCAGAGCAAGGAAGGAGTGCAAACCTTCCCAAGATTGAGGAAAGGCACAAAGAAATTTTGTTTGATGAATGGGAAAAGTAGTTGATAAAAGGAGAAAGAGCCACATCAAGAGCCAGAACTATGATGAATAATATAACACAGTTGGTTAATGATAGCTTATATGCCACCAATTTAATTTCATATTTTATCCCAGGTAAATTACCAAAGGTAAAAGAGACTGATTCTAAGTGGAAGAAAGAATTAGTCAATAAGAATCAGCAAATCAACAAACTTCAAGGAATTTCATGGGATATCATGTGGACATATCTAATCAAGCTACACATTCAACAAATGGCAATCAAATTCCTTTCCAATGCCATTAATTGCATCATTCTAGAGTTTTCTAATGCCATGTATACTGGTCAGTTAAATTCGAGGCTAAGTCATCCAGCAGAGGTCAAAGATATGCTCAAAATTTGCCACCTTGGCACATTGAATGCAAGATAAAATCAATGAATCTGTTTCATTTTAATATCACAAGTCTATTTCTAGATTTTTGATGATAGATTTTACCAATAGTTTTAGTTATTTTGTTTTATTAATTTCCTATTTAAACCCCTTTAGTGCATTGGAGAAGGGGTCCTGAGTTTGTAATATTTTGGCTTGGATGTTACATTTTTGTACTCCATTGACTACTTCATTTTTATAAAGGATCACATTCTGTGGTTTATGGTGAATTATCTATAAGAATTGCATTTTTGTACCTTGGAGTTTGTTTTACATTGAAGCACTGGATCAGGATATTGAATTGCATCAAGGAAAAGTATCAAGATGAATCTTGTATTTCTATCAATTTACTGTTATTTTTCTTATGTTATAAGATATTCTCTTTGAATTTTTTATCAATTATATGTATTTGCTTTACAAATATTTCTTTATACATATCATTTCTGAGTGTATAGAAATATTCATCTCTCACAGTATGTTCAAATGATATATAAAATGATGAATGCAATGTGTTATTATAACTCTATTTAATTTCTTAAACAAAGCTATCATTATTTGATACTGCATATTTCAATTAAATTATAATACATTTTCATGGTTATTTGTTTTATTGAAACAATCTTGAAGTTGTATTCATATTTGACACCCGGGCTAGTTTTAGAATTATTTATAAGTTATAGATTAAATTAAATAGATTATTTTAGTCATTTTGGTTCCATCATCCACTCTTACAATCATTCCATCACCAACCCATTAGTTATTAGAAAAATTTTCCTATAAATCCAGTCGGAGCCACCATGGCAAACGGAAAAGGAGTTGTCCTAAGGTCCCGACCGGGTGGTTTTCCCCCAATGTTTGAAGCAGCGATTTTCGAGGCTTCAAAATTTTTGGAGCTAGAAGGAGGGCCTAAGCTATGAATGACAAGTAAATCTCAATCCACAGGCCATTCTAAGAGCAATTCACCCTCATCACCTTCTTTAATTTCTTCTACATCTCAAATCCCTAGAGAAGAAATTGATAAGAATATTCAAACACCCACTACCAAGTAAAAGTCTCCTGAAGTAAAATCTTTAATTCACAAATTACAAGGGTTCTCATTATCTTTAGAAGAGTTTGAATTATCTAAAGGTAGTGTAACTTCACAATTTATCTCTTCCAGACCTCTCACTAGGTCACAAAGTGAAAATTTTGGTATTCCTCCAAAGGAATTTCCTTTACCAGGTCGAGTTAAGACCAGAAAAATATCCTTGAAATCAGATAGTGATATCATTTCTTCATCACAAACCCACTCATCTGCTTCCTAGTCTCAAACCCAGAAGAGCATAGTTATTCCAACAACCTCTACTCAAACCCCAATTGTTTCTTCAAATCCCTCAATTGTTATCCCAACAATGGCACAAGAAGCACAAAGACCACGGGCTAGACCAGGAGCTATTAATATTCCTGCACCCTTACATGATTTACCATATCATGCTGAAAAATGGTTAGCAAAATTCATCCCTGACCTGAATATAAAAGCTAAGGAACACATCAATAATATTATGCTTGCTGTAAATTTGAATGGAGTTGAACATGAAGATGTTGTAGTCAGGTTATTCCCTTATACTTTGCAAGGGACAGCAGGATCCTGGTATTTTTCATTACCTTCAGGATCTGTTACAAGTTGGGATATTTTCTCAGATCATTTCTTGACCAAATTTGGAGATGATAGATGAATAGCTATCTTAATCAATGATCTCTCCAATCTGAGGACAGAACCCAAGGAACCCATTAAAGATTTTAATTCTCAATTCAACAAAATTTTGAATAAAATCCCTACAGATTCAAAGCCTAGTGAGCAGGTTAGAAGTGAATGGTATATAAATGCTTTACCCTCAAACATAAACATTTTTGTAGATAGAGCTGTGAAACCTACTTTAGCTGAGAATATGAAAGAAGCTATTGCAGTTGAAAAACGGATTATTGATCTAGATAAGAAAAATGCTATTGAGTAAATAAAATCCAAGAAAGTCACCTTTAAAGATGATTCAAAGAAGAAGACACCTAGAGACCCATATGACATGGAAGGTTTATAGAAAGTTCTCAAAACCATGTCTAATGAGATGGTTGATATTAAAAAGCAAGTGGCAGAGACTTCTACCAAAAGACCATTCAGGAGCTTCAAGAGAAATCAAGTTGAATCTAAGCCTCCCAATTCAATCTCCAATGCAGAATCAAAAGAGGAATAAGAATAAGATACTCCTCCAGTATTAGATGAAGAAAAAGAAAAAGAGGAAATAGCTTAATTACATGGGATGTGGGATTTCATTCTCCCTAACTCGGACAGTGAACAAGAAGCCATGCCTGTAAGTACAAGGAGTAAATCTACAACGGAACCTATTCAATATATTCCTAAGAAGAAAAATACAACTCCAATTACCAAATACAAATCCCCTGTAAAGAAAGCTTCTCCCTTACCCACTCAAAATCAACCATCATCTTCTAATCCTCCTACATCAACATCTAAGACTTTGGTGGTATCAGATCCTGTGGATTATAACATTGTTGAAGACATGAAGAAGACTAGAGCGAACATTTCCTTACATGGATTCAGCAAACTTAAACATCAACAGAAGCTGCTATTGAAAGAATTAAATGCGACACCTATTGCTCCTCTACCAAGTGGTGTAGTTTCCAAAGTAGCTAAAGGAACAGGTAAGCCACCAGATAAAGTAGATGCCACTGATACTGTTCTTATTGGAGAAAGATCAAATTCTCATACACCTCATTTTCTTTTTACTTATGAAATCTACAACAAGAATTTGCATAATTTTTTGATAGATTCAGGAGAATCCTCTAATATAATGCCTACTTCAGTCTGTGAAAAATTGAATATTGAACCACAAAAGTCTGCAGTTCACATTGTTCAATTGGATCGCTCTAAAGTTCAAGTTGTAGGAGAAATCAATTCAGTTACTATTCGATTAGCTTCTGATCCTAGAATTTTCCAAAGAATTGATATTCTGATTGCAGATATTCCTGAATTTTATGGACTAGTCTTAAGCAGGGATTGGTCTGCAAAGCTTAATGGTTATATCGCAACTGATTATTCACATATGTGGCTTCCCTACAAAGGGAAACCAAATCAAATCAAATTTGAGCGAGAAAAACACATGATGCATACTGTAACAGAATTTGAACAAGAAAATGAACCTGTAGCTTTTAATAACAATATCCTTGGAGGTTATTTTGCTGAATCATTCCTTGGGAATTTCACAGCACCACAATCACCCTTTTTTGTAAATAATTTTATTTCACAAATTGAAAATTTTTCACAATCTGATTCTTCTATAATTGTTACTGTTTCTGATACATCTATAGATAAACCTATATATAAGTCTTTATTTTGGTCATTATATTTCGATGGATCAAAATCTAGTGATGGAGCAGGAGCAGGAGCAGGATGTATCTTAATTGATCCACAAGGAGAGAAAACTATGCTATCATGTAGACTAGAATTTGAGTGCAAAAAAAATACTGCAGAATATGAAGCCTTGATCCAAGGGATTTATAAAGCAATAGGGTTAAAAGTCAAATACTTGAAAGTATATGGTGATTCTGAAATTGTCATAAGACAAGTAAGGAATACTATCCACTATCTTTCAGGGCATCTCAAACATTATCAAACCCTTGTGCAAGACCTTACCACTCAATTTTTAGCATCAACATATTTTCTATCCCTAGAACTCAAAATACATCAGCTGATTTGTTAGCTAATGTTGCATCCAAACTCCTCCCTGCTGAATATTACAGTCCTGATAGATTTTTAATCGAATTAATCTTTCGACCATATGTTCCCAATAATATCACAAACTGGAGAGTATTCTATCATGATGAATATATATTGAATTATTAACTTCAGATAAATCCTATGATGAACAAATTATTGATGAAAATGATCATGATCTTCAAAATACCTCAAAAAGTATTGAAAATCCTATTCCTAAATCTGTAGTTAAACTTGAGGACCTACATGATATAAAAGATAGATTCAAGAAAGTTACTAATGCTAAACTTCAAATTTGCACTTTGAAGTTTGAATTATTAAATCTTGGCTCTGAGTCTAAACCTTAAAATGTTAATTTAGGACTCGAGTTAACTTCAGAAGAAAGAACTTATTTCATCAAACTTATGAGTAGGTATAAAGATATTTTTTCTTGGAATTATGAAGACTTGAAAACTTATGATACTTCTGTTATTCAACATACAATTCCAATGCTTTCTGATGTCAAACCTGTTCAAAAAAAGTTAAAAAAAATTCATCTAAATCTTGAAATTCAAATGAAGGCAGAACAAAATAAACTTTTAAAGGCCAGAATCATTTTTCCTGTAAGGCATTCTAATTGGGTTTCCAACATGCTACCTATCAGGAAGAAGAACGGAGATATTAGAATTCGCATTAATTTTAGAAATTTAAACAAGGCATGTCAAAAAGATAACTTCCCATTGCCAACGATGGAACAAATACTTCAAAAAGTAGCTGGTTCTGAACTCATGTCCTTTCTTGATGGTTTTTCAGGCTATAACCAAATATTGGTACATCCAGATGATAGGCTAAAAACCACTTTCAGAACTAAATGGGGAACCTATGCTTACCAGAAAATGCCTTTTGGTTTAATAAATGCAGGAGCTAATTTTCAGAGAGCCATGGATATAGCATTTAAGGGTCTAATTAATAGATCAATTGTTATTTATCTTGATGACATAACAGTATTTTCAAAGAAAAGAGCCAATCATCTGCATGATATGAAACAGATATTTGAAAGATGTATGTAGAAGATTTGGTATTTCTTTAAATCCAAAGAAATCCTTCTTTTCTCTCAATGAAGGACAACTATTAGGGTTTGTTGTGTCAAAATATGGTATATATATTGACCCTGACAGAGTGAATGAAATTTCTGATATTTCTTTACCTCATAACAAAAAATCCATGCAATCATTTCTAGGGCAAATAAATTTTGTAAAAAGATTCATTCTTGATTTTTCTCAAATTGTTTTACCTATTCAGAATATGATTAAGAAAAATTCAGTATTCAAATGGGGGTATAAAGAGAAGGAAGCCTTTGATGCAATCAAACAGGCAATCATTAATGCACCTACATTGAATACTCCTGATTTTTCTAAAGATTTTATTCTGTATACCTTGGCTACTAAAACATCCTATGTTGTTGTTTTAACACAACTCAATGATCAACAAATAGAAGCACCAATTTCTTTCTTTAGCTCAAATCTGCAAGGATCTGAGCTTAATTATTCCGATGTAGAAAAACAAACCTTCGCTGTGTTTAAATCAATTAAACATTTCAGACCTTTTCTCCTAAAGACACACACAAAAATTATTATCCCATTCTTTGCAGTGAGACAATTGTTAATTCAAAAAGAAGTAGGAGAAAAGAGAGCTAATTGGGTAACAACTTTGCAAGAGTATGATATTGATATTAAACCAGCCAAGATTGTTAGAGGACAAGGTTTTTGCAGATTGTTAGCAGGAGCTCACAACATACCAGAACATCAAGATCAAGCTAATATCGTCCAAGAAAATCAGATAAGTGTTATAGATTCTGAATCTCAATATGTTGATCTGATATTCTACTTGAAAAATGGGTATGCTCCTTCTAATATCAGTTATAAGAAAAAAAATTCTCTAATATTAAAAGCTAAACATTATGAAATCATTGATGATGTGTTATTAAGAAGAAATTGTGATTCAATTCTATTAAGATGTCTTGAAAATACTGAAGCAAAAAAGGTATTGCAGGAATTACACGATGGACCAACAGGTGGGCATTTTGGAGGTGATACCACAGCTCACAAAATAATCCATGTTGGGTATTATTAGCCTACCCTTTTCAAATATACACATGATTATGTGAGGAAGTGCGGAATTTTTCAAACTGCTAGTGGAAGACAAAGGAAGCCAACTTTTCCTTTGCAACCAGTAAGCATTGAGCAACCATTTGAGCAATGGGAGCTTGATATTACTAGTGAAATAGTACCTCATTTTTCCAAACAACACAGGTACATCCTTAAAGCAACAGATTACTTTACAAAGTGGGTAATTCCTTTAAAGGTATCCAATTCTGATGCAATTACTGATTTCATCGATCATTTCATCATTACCAGGTTTGGTGTATCTAACACTCTTGTTTTTGACAATGCATATTATTTTTCTGGAAATAGTATAATGGAATTTGCAATCAAAAGAGGTTTCAAATTGAAATATTCAGAAAATTATTATCCACAAGGTAATGATTTAGCTGAATCTACTAACAAAAATCTCATCAAAATCATTAAAAAGACCATTGATTAGAATCAAAAGAATTGACATGAGTCTTTAATTTTTTCACTATGGGCTAATCGTATTACTCATAAAGCTTCAATAGGAACTTCACCTTTCAATCTAGTGTATGGAAAAGAAGCTGTGATACCATCAAATTTAGTTCTCCCATCATTAGCGCTAGTGAAATTTATTGAAGAGAATCCTTCATCATCTATTCAGTTGAGATTTGATCAAATTCTTAAATTAGAAGAAGATAGAGAAAAAGCAAAAACTGTTCATGAAAAACATCAACAGCTTCTAAAATCTTATTTTGATTCAAGTTCCATTAGATCCAAAACTTTGCAAATTGGTGATCTTGTTCTGAAATGGGATAAAACACATGAAGATAAAGGTAAGCATACTAAATTCCAAAAGATGTGGCTTGGACCATTTCAGATTGCTGAAAAGATAGGCTCATATACATTCTTATTGCAACATTTAACAGGAAAGAGAGAATCTCTTCCTGTCAATGGGCTTATTTTAAAGAAATTCTTTTCTTAAGGAGGTAACCCCTTATTACCTATACATATTCCTTTCTGGAATTTTTGTTTGTTTTGTAAATAAGGTTGTAATAGTCTTTAATTGACTTTTTACTGTTTGAAAATATTTTCGAAAAATATTATAAATACTTATTTTATGTAAATAATAATTTTTATAGAAATGATTACAGTTTTGGATAGTTTAAAATAAAATGTTAAACTTTGAAAATTTATTCAAAATATTTGCATGATCTTTTGAAACCTTGAGAAAAATTTAAATCGTTATAATTTTATTAAGCAGAGAAAGGTTATCCATAAAATGTAAAGACTTTTCCAAGATTTGGCATTTAAAAAACTCTGAAAATTTTCATCCGTTGATTCTTAAGGATAAAATCATTTCACCCCATCCATTAAGGTTGTGATTTTTTAGAATGTGATTCTAAGAAATTACATGTCAAAATTAAGAGATAAGAGGTGTCATCACGAACCTGCTTACCATGATCATAAGAAGTAATAAAATTGACATTACCAACACTACATACCAAAACAGGGTAATGGATTATAATTATAAGACAAGGGGTCTCATCACGAGCCAGCTTGTTCAGTTTGATTACAATTAGTGAATGGAATTGTTATCAACTGGCTACCAAACCAGAACAATGGATTTTAAATTAAAATAAAAAGAAGAAAAACATAAGATACAATGTCTTATGAATTTATCTTTTAAAGAATTATAATCTTAGTTGGATGGGACAATGAATGGTTAATGGTTAAAAGGTAACCCTGTCGAGACTATGAACATTTGCAGGCAGCAAAGGAAATGCCTATGACAATAGAGTAAAACACAAAAGCTAAAATTGGAGGAGGCCCCTACTTTATTATTATCAACCAATCAAGGCTTAAGAAAACCCAAAAATGTTTTTATTTTTGAGGAATTAGAAAGAAATTGTAAGTGATTTTTATTCTTTTTCGGAGTTAGATTTTATTTAAAATTTCTCTAAGATAGTTTTCATTATCTTTACAACTTTTTACTTACTAGAAATATAGTATTAATTTTATTTTTCAGAGATAACTGTTTCTTCTAGTGAATCGCCAATTGTTGTACGGTATAACAACCCTCCCCATTTCAAAATTTTAGAATAAATTTCATTTAGAAATAGGTCCCCTTTATTTTTAAAATATGAATAAAATACTTAGAGGAAATCCGATCATTTTGAATAAAACAATAAAAATTTCATTGTTTAGGAAAGCATATATCGCATATCGCAAAATACAAGTGCATATAAATAATTTCAACATTGAAAATCTCTGATCCAATGAGATATAAATTATTTTATCGCATCAAAATAATACATAAAATTATTCATATTGAATAAGTCCGATGTGATAAAGTAATCGCAATCGCAAATCGGCAGTGTCTTAAAGTTTCACATTTGTTTTGAAAAACTCCGATGCGATGCGATTTATCACAAATTGCATTTCGAAGAAGCGATATCACATGTACTTGTTTTATAAACTCCGATGCGATGTAACCCATCGCAAATCGCAAATCAAAAAATGAAAAGACAACCCCTCATTCAGTCAACTACAAAACTCCGACGCAATGTGATTTATTGCAATCACATTTCAGAGGAAAAAACATCATATTCACTCATTCTATGTCCCGATATGGTACATCCCACCATCATCGCAATCGCAAATCGGCAGAGATCATGAAATGTTATTTGTTGTTCCTTTTGAAAAACCATGATGTGATCGATACTTAGTCTTTATTTTTATTTTTACCGTGCATATGTTATTTATTCATTGCAATCGTAAAATTCAAAAGGAAAGTTTTATATTCTCATTTCAAAATCGCCGATCTCTGATTGTACGTTTATTATTAAATAGAAAATCAAATGAATGATGGTGATTGATTCTATTTTAATGCGTGAGTGTGACTCTCATAGAGGGAATTTAAGTTTAACCACGAATTTAATAAATTGAAATCAATGAATAAATATTTTCATAACGTTATTCTCCTTACTTCATTTTTTTACTGCATCTGAAAATTTCCTCATTTGCAGAACCATAGAATACCCAATCCTTTCGTTCGCCAAGCAATTGAAACATTACCAGACGACAAAATGTCTAAGAGATCTAAGAAATAAAAGGTTTTTGTCACTGCAAAGACCATTGCTATTCCCATAGTACCAAAATAAAAACCAGCCAAAATCAAGCTGGTAAGAGATACTTCATGCCAGGGTCTTGGAAAAATCTCTTGGGAAGATGTATATAACTTGATTGAAAGAGAAAAACCTAAGGTCACTGAAGTGAAAGCGACAGTACCAGAAGAAGAAGACTCAGATTTTGATTCTGAGACTCCTCTTAAAGCGCTTGCAAATTCATTCCTTCACAGAATTGCAGCTCCGGAAAACATTTTCCCCTATTATGATGTAATTCGGTGGGTGATTGACAATGTCACCATAAAAAAGGACATTTTTTCAGCTGCAAGAACAATATTTGAGTCTTTCAGAGCAGGGGACATAAAGGCAATGTACCATCTTCTAGACCCTCAGAAATTCTACAACAAAGCCTTCATTAAGGATTTTGCTGCAAGCTATGAAACTCAGTCAGAACCAATCAGAGAATGGAGAAGAGCTCCAGAGAAACATAAAAATGAATCATCGGGTATGTACTCTGTAGATTCTCTTTCGCCCCCATATTTTTATGCTGCCGCAATGATGTGTAGGATTTTCGGAAACGATAATTCTGCGAGATTTTCAATCCAAATGGTACCCTTAATTCATTCTGCTGTGAATTCTGAAATCATGGACTGGTCAGTTATCCTTTCAGACAAGATAGCCAATAGAATCCTAGACTATAGAAAGGATAAAGACACAGGAAATACAACCCCATTTTAGTTATGTGCCTACATTTTAGATGCCCTATGTTTAAATTCAGAATTTCCCATTTTAGGTTGGAAATGGACCCCCCAAGATCCTGTTCCTATACATATTTACCATAAGCTCTTTTGGAAGGTTCGTTTTAAAAATCATGTATATAGAATTTGTCACAGTATTATGATTCTTGTCTATCAAACCATTTTTGACCAATTTCCTCCCTGGCTCTTTAAAAATGCAAAGACTGATATATCCCAGATTGGTGACTGGTTTGGAGAAGAGAAATTTACCTATGTCAGAGTTTTTAGAAGCATTGTGGAGCCCCATATTTTACCCCTATATGTTCCTGACAAACTGTTAGCACAAAACATTTCCTATCAGTTAACAGTAGAAGGTATGTCAAGGTGTCTAAAAAATAATAAGAAATTGATGTGGCCTACTTTTCCCTTTTACTGTGAAATTATACTCTTAATGACTTCAGACATGATGAGAAGGAAGTCATCAAAATAAGGGATCTTAAGCTCGCAACAGTCCCAGGCAAGCAGTATGACCCGAAAAAAGTAGCATTTGATTTCACAACTTCAGTTTCAATCGCTCGATTTGAACATGAACCCGATTAGTCTGATGATTCATTTTTTTCTGTTGATAAATTTTCCCAAGTTTATAACTTGGCTAAATCCAAGTTTCAGACTAAGGATATGAATAAATTCATGTTTTTTAGAAGTCAGAGACTGCTGAAGGCTCCTCTTGACCAATTAAAAATCTCTTTGCAAGAATCTGAAAATATAGAAACACAACAGAAGGAAAAAGAAGATGCAGCTAACAAAGCAGGAAAAGAAGCATCTACCAGCAAGGGTAATGTACAGACTAAAGAGGTAATCACAAGTGGCAAAATTGATATGAAAAACGAGAATACTGGCAGCAAAACTGATGTACATATTGAGAAAGGAACTACAGTTCAGATAGAAAAGGAAAATACAGGTATTAAGACCAATGTGCATGCTGAAAAAGAAAACACAGGCAACAAGGCTAATGATCAGACAAAAAAATAAATATTGGTAATAAGCCAGATAATCAACTTGAAAGAGAAAATACCACCGAGAAAGTGGTGGATTCTGCTGAAGTTATTATTACTTCCCATTTGCTAAGTCAATATGAACTATTTTCTCAGCAAATAGGATCACAAAATAATCCTCAAGTTGAAATTCTGAAAGATCAAGATATGGAAATCATTCCTGAGCATCCTACAGAAGAAATTGTGTTGAAAATAGAAGAAATTCCTCCTCTAGATATCTTTTATAGTCCTAAACATAGGGCTACTATCAGGAAGTAGAGGAAGAGAAGAAGAACAGATCAGGAATCAGTTTCAACCTCACAAGTTGAATTTATGAACATTGTCGGGAAAAATAATAAGGTGAATACTTCAGAGGATCTCACCAAATTGTCACAATATGCAGGTGCCTATAGTGTAGCCACTATAGAAAAAGCTTCTGAAGTCACCCAAATGATGAAACAAAAGGACTTATAGATAGTTGTAATGGAGGAACAAGCAACAGGAAATCAGCGAAATATTATGCAGTTGGAACAGTAGTTGCAAGATGAAGAGCTTAGATCCAAACAATTGAAAGAGCAACTTGGCATTGAAAAGAAAAAGATTGATCAACAAGCTTTGAACAAGCAACAACAGTTAAGTAAAGAGGTGGAAAAGCTACAAACCCTACTGCAAAATGAGAAACTGCTAAGGTTGAGCAAGAAAGAATATTCCAAGCAAGATAGGACAAATTTAGGGATTATCCGAAATTGGATCAATTTAAAACTGAAGCTTTTGAAATAAATAAACTATTGTCTCAGCAGTTGAATGAACTCTGTCAAAAGATGGCACAAGCCGAGCCCTTGTGTGAAATAACATCATCTTTAATAGATGAAGCAATCAGTGTCAGGCTTGAATTTGATGATGCAGATGAGAAAATTTCTGAATTTATTTTATGGCAAGACTCAGAGCAAGGAAGGAATGCAAACCTTCCCAGGATTGAGGAAAGGCACAAATAAATTATGTTTACTGAATGAGTAAAGTAGTTTATAAAAGGAGAAAGAGCCACATCAAGAGCCAGAACTATGATGAATAATATAACACAGTTGGTTAATGATAGCTTATATGCCACCAATTTAATTTCAGATTGTATCCCAGGTAAATTACCAAAGGTAAAAGAGACTGATTCTAAGTGGAAGCAAGAATTAGTCGATAAGAATCAACAAATCAGCAAACTTCAAGAAATTTCACGGGATAACATGTGGACATATCTAATCAAGCCACACAGTCAACAAATGGCAATCAAATTCCTTTCCAATGCCATTAATTTCATCATTCCATATTTTTTTGATGCCACGTATACTAGTCAGTTACATTTGAGGCTAAGTCATCCAGCAGAGGTCAAAGATATGCTCAAAATTTTCCACCTTGGCACATTGAATGCAGGAGAAAATCAATGAATCTATTTCATTTTAATATCGCAAGTCTATTTCTATATTTCCGATGATAGATTGTAGCAATAGTTTTAGTTATTTTGTTTTATTAATTTCCTATTTAAACCCCTTCCATGCATTGGAGAAGGGGTCCTGTGTTTGTAATATTTTGGATTGGATGTTACATTTTTGTACTCCATCGACTACTTTATTTTTATAAAGGATCACATCCTATGGTTTATGGTTAATTATCTCTAAGAATTTCATTTTTGTACCTTGGAGTTTGTTTTACATTGAAGCACTGGATCAGGATATTGAATTGCATCAAGGAAAAGTATCAAGATGAATCTTGTATTTCTATCAATTTACTGTTATTTTTCTTATGTTATAAGATATTCTCTTTGAATTTGCTATCATTTATATGTACTTTCTTTACAAATATTTCTTTATACATATCGATTTCTGAGTGTATAGAAATATTTATCTCTCACAGTATGTGCAAATGATATATAAAATTATGAATGCAATGTGCTATTACAACTCTGTTTAATTTCTTAAACAGAGTTATCATTATTTGATATTGCATATTTCAATTAAATTATAATACATTTTCATGGTTATTGGTTTGATTGAAACAATCTTGAAGTTGTATTCATATTTGACACCCGGGCTAGTTTTAGAATTATTTATAAGTTATAGATTAAATTAAATAGATTATTTCAGTCATTTTGGTTCCATCATCCACTCATACAATCATTCCATCACCAACCCATTAGTTATTATGAAACTGGTCCTATAAATCCAGTCAGAGCCACCACACCAAACGGAAAAGGAGTTTTCCTAAGGTCCCGACCGAGTGGTTTACCCCCAATGTTTGAAGCAGTGATTTTCGAGGCTTCAACACCGCGTTGGGGACATGCAAAGAAAAACAAAGAAAGAGCAGACCACTCTGATACCACTGATTCGGATTTATGTAGGAATGCAACAGAATATAGAAATAACCATAAACATAGAGATGCAGTGGAAATAATGCGTCATTTCATTAATATCAAATAACATAATTATGCGTATAGACATAATGGAAATAAAATAGCTAGGGTGCTGGTAGCGAATCTCTGAGAAGAGATGTGGTGGCTACAGACCTATGAACTGTGTTAAAATGAGGCTCAAGGGCCTATTTATTATTGAGAAATAATGGAAAAACTAAAAATTTTGAAACCTCTCTCTAGGAGATGAAGCACCAAAATTGTGGGCCCCCGTTTGGGTAAGCTGGTGTTTCAACTTCCGGGGGACGTAACTTTGGCATCTGATCTTCATTTGACATGCTCAATAGCTCATTAGAAATATCTATCCGAGGAGTACAACTTTCGATGTGAGAAACATCGGTCCATGGACCCATGTTGCTCCAAGTTTTCCCAAAAAACATCGTTTAGGGCCTGAAAATGGCTTCGGAAGTTCAGGACCCGAAAAACTGCTAAAAATAGTAAGTTGTGTTGAATGTGAAAAGTTGCAAGAATTGATGGTGTGGGTCCAAATGGAATAGGTGGGTAGCCACCGATATCCACCTGTATCATACATTGATGATGTACTTGTACTTTTTATGGGAATGTATGGAGGGAGGATGGGAGGTATGCATGTGCCCTATGGGATGGAGACTCTCTATGTGTCTTATGCTACATATTTCAAGGAGAGCATTGGGCAAGCCATGTTTGTTTCATTTGAGCTATTGTCTCCTTATGGGATGGATTATTTACTTCTCATGAGAACTTTGGAGGAACAATTCATGGAGGGCTGGAATGGTGAACACTTAGCTTATGGAGGAAGCTTATCACATTATGGTGTCACCTATGGAGGAGGAGAAGAGTTGTAGCACTCACCTTATCAGTTGCTTGAGGATAAGCAACATTTTGGAGGGGAGGACTGTAATATTCCGAATTAGTCCTAAGCTAATTGGAATATTCATTTTTGTTTTATTTCTTTGTTTTAAGAATAAAAGTATAAAGGAGGTCCATAATACTCCTAAACAGTGAATAAATCAATGTCAAATGTAAAAAGGTTGAATCTTGGCTGCTAAATCAAGCACCCTTAGGTGTGAAGAGGGGCTGGACATTTTGACTGGGTCAACCTTGACCAAATCTACAGCGTTGTCATGGAGGAGTGGCCATCAATGAGGCACACCACAATTTTAGATGGAGATGCTTTATGTGAAAGGAGTGATCTCATTGGAGGTGGTTTAGGGTTTGCAAGCTCTTAACTTATAAAAGGAAGAGGATGGCAGCATGAGAAGGTTGTTGATGAACATTATATTTCTGAATATATTGTATGTTTAGACATATATCATTCTCTTGCTGTTTAGGTGAGAATAATATTGTTTAGTATTGGGTGTTCCTGATCGGGAATCCCACCTCTTTCCTTGAGAGGCCCCTTGGAAGAGATTGTGTTGCATAGTCCACTATCTGGCTAAAGGCCAAGCTTCTTATTTCAACTACAATGCAGATCCTATTGAGGGTTTGGTTGTATTTACAAGCTGTAGCAAGTGGAGGCTAGATCTTTTCAGATCTAGGTCATTTCAGTGCTCCTTTTTAGTGGAGGGTTCTAATCCATTGGGAGGAGAGTATTGGATGATTCGAGCTACATTTTCTGATCTTGGCATGTGGCCAACCACATTCTAAACCCTAAAATGCAGTTTTACTTTTAGATCTACGTTATTCTTGTAGGTTTTGTTGTAGGGGCACACCATCTGGAGAGTTGGTTTTCAAGTGTTGGGGATCTACCCTTCACTTTGGAGATCCATTGGAGCGATCATTCTCTTGTTTCATATCTGATCAGATCCAATTCTAGATCTAGATATTTTTGCAGATCTGAAGTCTTAAAACTCAGATCTACAAGTTGTACAGGGTGTAATGCTAAAAACCCCAAGGGAATTCTGAAGAAGATCCAATATAGTGTATGGATTTGTTAAATATCTGACTTTCCATGAAATTATTTTCTCTAGCTCTGAAGTGTAATCAACAATTGTTGCAGCCTAATAAAATAACGTTGTCAAGTTATTTCTAGTCTTAATAAATGGTTGTAATACCTCTTTTTGAGGATTTTCTTCTATTGGAGATTTTTATTTCCTCTTATGCATTTCATGGGCCATCTTGTACATCTATTTTTCTATTGTAAATACATTTGAAAGGTCTCCATATTGGTGTCCTGCTTTGTCTTTGATAAATTGCATTATTTTCCTGCATGTCTGCATTGTATTGCTGCATTCCCCATTTGGGAATATTACATAAGAGCTTAAGCTACTATTGTTATCTTTTTCTACTCATTTAATAGAGAGTTGCAGAATACTTTTGTTCAAACCTAAGATTATATTCGATTTATTATACATTTGTGTCCTTTATCTTTTTAATGTTATCTCAGCTTACTTTTAAATAATTACCTAGAATTCATATATTATTATGCTCAAACTTCCTTTATGTGTCTTGTTTGCTATCAGAATTGTTTTATAAGAACTCATGTGTCTCAACTTACATGAATGATACTTTTTGTAATTTAATTCCAATTCTAACTCCATGCCCAATGGTATCCCTTACACATATTTCACCTGCAAAAAATCATCCAAAAAGCATATGAGAGTTAGCCATCTTTGTTTTAAATATTTTTTATTGAATATCATATATTTTCTTGAGATATCCCTCTCTGGTTGAAAGGGCTAACTTCCAACCCTAAGTGGTTTTAAATAGTTACACTGAATTTATTGTTGAGAAGCTCAATTAGTATCAGTTTAGTGATAACATTTTGGTGCATCTGCTAGGAGCCTGAAGCCACATTCTCCCGAAAATTTATGCTCAATCAAAGCTAATGAACTATTGAAAGTAGCAGGAGGTCAGAAATATTTGAGGCTACATTCTACCTTGGTGACTCAACTGAAATTCTCAGCTAGAAGGTGGCTTATAATAAGATTCATACAAGGAGAAATCCAGACCCTAATCCACCTGAGATAGTTGATAATCTAGAAATAATTCTCATAGGTATTGGAAGCTCATCAAAATCAGGTGATTTATATATTTCAATACTTTCATCTTTTCCCTCTAAGGCTATTCTAAGTTTTCAAGACAAGAATTTTGATGAAAAGATGAAGAAGTTCTTTTTAGATCTAAACCTGAGAATGAATTGACTGAAATTATATTAGATCTACAAAATTTAGGAATTTATACATCATCTCTTGTGTCGAAAGAAGAAAAAGAAGGGTTTTGGGAAGTTGTCACTGGAAGAATAATCATTTGAAAAATTAAAAGAACTTGATCCTTTTGATTTCTTGTTAAGAAGGAGGTCTAGTGTCCCTTTGCCTGAGTGGAGCTCTTTGGTCTCTAAACTGCAAATTCCCACCTCAAAATCTCCTAGCATCACATCCTCATTCAATGTTGTTTCTCCTAGTCAAAATATTACTCCTTCCACTTGTTTTTCGAGTAGTACATTCACTACCATTATGGCTGGAGTTCCTCCTCCTATATTTCTAGCTAGGTATGCTCCTCTTGTCCTACCTACCATACTCCATGAACTTCTACATGGTTATTCCACTATAATTAAAAATTTTGGGGGTGAAGAAGATATTACTGTTGAGCAGAATGTTGACCATTTTAATGATTTTGTTGACCTAGAAGAGGTAGATTACGAAGATGTAAAAATGAGGCTGTTTGTGTAGACTTTCGTAGGTGAGGTGAGAAAATGGTTCAAATCCTTATCCCTAGTTTTAGGGTCTTATAATAACAGGATTCATAATTTTGAATTTACTCTGATTAGTATTGTAACATGTACATACTTTGCTTTCTGCACATTGTTTTCCCATATTAGAAAATTAAAAAATGTAAAGAGGGTAAAAATCCTAAAAGAAAAATTAAAGGACTTGAAATTAAAAATATCAAAAATAATATAAAAATGGACCCCAAACAAAAAGAGATAAAAATGAAGCATGAAAGTGATGCAAATCCAAATGCCACTACTATTTAATTTTACTGCAAAATAAAAATTGTGTACATCTTGTTAAAATGCCACGATCCATGAAGGTCAAAATGCTTAATCTTGACCCTTCATGCTTTAAATTTGATGTTGTTAGATAGAGAATAAATATCTAGCCAAACATTCTAATCTTGGTAGATTAGTGGTTAGGTAGAGAATAATAAAGAGCTCAATAGTTTAATTTGAGCCCTTGGAAGAAATAAGGATAGAATTAGTTAGTTCATTGTTTAAAGAAAAATGAATAAGGGTTTGCAAGCTCAAATGCACCCATGTAAATGAAGAAAAGATGTTAGGGTAGCAGATGGGTAAGAGGAAGAAGTTTTCACAAGCATGGATAACAAATAATTGGTCATTTCATTTACTAATCTCCCTTCAAAATAATTTCCCTTATAAAAATACCTTCTCCCCCTTCATTTTACCCTTTTCTCCTTTTCCCCCTTGCAAAAAATCCCTTTTCCTAAGTTAAAACACATTTTTTCCTTTGGAAAAATAAAAAATACTTTTAATAATTCCCCTTTTATTCAAAAAATCCAAAAATACCTTTATCCTAAGTATTTCTTCAAAAATGTTATGTCGAGTCCCACAGTGAAAAGAAATCTATTCTTGATAGTTGTTTTAAAGTTAAAACTTAGTGTATTATACATATTCTGCAAATACATTTCTTTATTAACATATAACATAATGTATAAATCCCTTTATAATCCTTTAACCCGTATTAATATAATTCCTTTGTCTATTATTCCCCACCCATACATTTTATTTAAACGTATAGTTTAATATTTCCCACATGTTGTTTATCTCGAATCCACTTATAATTATCCCTGCCTATTATAACATTACACTTAACATAACCTTATTGGCATGTATAAAACCCCAACCAATACATGAATTTTGTATCCCGCATATTTTAAACCCCGGGCCCCACGCCCTCAATCCCCAATAATCCTTCGCATCGTCCTAGCCATCAAATCTTCACCCGCTAGATCCAACTGCCATTATAGCCTATCGTACATCCGATAGCGAGATATTTAACACACCCCAAACCTTGTGAAAAATGTAGTTTTCAGAATCTCCCTCATCCCTACGTGTTGGCTTTCTATTCGATCGCACCAATCAAAACTATACCGCCAACCACCTTTGGAGCTTGCGAAAACCACTGAGCGGCTTTCTCCCTGGCACGCAAACCACCTCTGCTCATTTGAAATGACCACGCATTAATGAAAAAAAATTTTGGTTTCAAATGCATAAATATTGACCTTTGTTAAGCCTTTTTTTTTACCTTTATGTTACATTTTGCGCTGAATAAGCACTGCCGACCTATTTCTGAGCAACCAGATCACTGAACCGACCATATTTCAAGCCTTTTCACCTGAATTCAATACCTATGCTGCTACAAGACATCACATAACCAAATTGAAGCATTTTAAAGACCTCTGAAGCTTCAAAAAATCCCTCTGCTGCCTGAGAAACCCTCCTGCAAAGAAAATCTTCATTTTTCCCAGGTATTCTTCAAAGAAAAGGCTTGTTCTTAATCTAAAAAGAAAAGTAATCAGTAATTGAATCAAATTAAGATTACTAGCAGACCAAGAAAGCCTTTTTGCCTTCCAAAATCGTTTTCCGCATACCCTAGGCAATATTTTCACAGATTCTGAGGCCTAAGAATGTTTAAAATCATAGAGATTGAATAAGATGAAGAAGTTTAAGCCTATGTACACTTAGAGAAGGCCTTCTTGTCTTCCATTCCTTTTCATATAGTCCCTAGGCATTTATTTACAGAACTTTAAAGCTCATAAATTTCCTTTTGTTACAGAAAACACAATTTGGTTAATTAAATAAGTTTAAACATTTTTTTAGACAATAGATAAGCTCTTGTTCTATCCAAATCCTATTGCAAACTGTTATAAAATTTCAAATGTGCTCTTACAAGCCTAAATTAGTTGTTTATAAGTCAAAAGAGTAATAAAATTGATAAATCAAGTAAAGAATGGCTTCCAAAAACATTGTAGCTGTCAATCCTCTACAACCCATTGTTGTAGATGTAGAGAAAATTACCTTAGCTGACACAGAATTCAAGATTACTGACACAGTCACAAAATTTAACCTTCTTGAGATCCACTACTGGAACCAAGAAAAATCCATAGATCAGGCTGATGAAGTTTTTATTTGGGAGTCAAATTTGCCAAAATATGTTGTCCCATATACCTTCTAGTGGCTAGAAGTGATGACACTCTGTCAATCCTGTTATTTCCGTGATCAGAGAGCCATAATAAACCCTCAAAAAGAAATTCTATTTACCATTACTACTAATTCAATCAATCAGATGTTGCAGATACAACCCAGGCCTAATGAAACCCCTTTATCCATTGAGGCTCTCACTCAGCTATACCTGAATCTGGACTTCCCCAAGAGGTTCCAGATATTTCAAACTTTCATGCCTTCTTCTGTAGAAATTCCCAAGATAAATCCTCCATACCCTTCTGTGAAATTTTCTGAAAGGACAAGAAATGTCATCTCCATGTTGTCTTTTATTCTTGGTTATTTTATAGATGAACATGATGATGTTGCAATTCTATGTTTTTTGTCTACTTTCACACCTAGTCAACCTCCTGTTACCATTTTTTTAACTTTGCCCAATATCTTGCTGACAATATCCATGAAAAGTTGGTCAAAAATCCTTTTGAAGGTGTTTTCAAGTATTCCTCATTCTTATTCCATATGTTTTTATATTTCTAGTCTAAGAAATTTTCTATAAACCTTCAAAAGCTTGATGTAGAAGGAAACCTACAATTAGTCATCTTTTGGACTTCCTTGATAAGGAAAGACTCTGTATAAGTGAACTCATCTATCTTTCTCTGATAAGGAAAGACTCCTGCAGTTGTCAAAGAATAATAGGATAGGTGATTGGTACTTGTACCAAAATCATACTGACATAAGAGTATATGTATCATTTCTTGTTCCATATAAACTGCCTAAATACTTCCCTATGAGGTTATTTTCCCTTGAGTACATAAGGCAGATTCTTATTTTAGATGCAATTAATTTCTTGGTAGCAAAGAAGAAGACATGGTTCAAATTGAAAAATCAACTTGGCCCTTTTGTCTGTAAGAATAGAGATGTAGGTCCAGAGGCTGAAAAAAATTTGCAAGAATTCAAATTCAGTAAAAGTTTTCTGTGGTATTATGATCCCCTTGGAGTTATAAGCAAAATGAGAGGTAAATTCAAATTGAATCCCTATGTACATGAAAAGAAACTGGACATAGAGAAATTCTCCAATCAATCTGAATGGTTAGAGAACACCTTGCTAGAGGCATAGAAACAAGGTGATACTAGTCAAAACTTACAGAATCCAGCCCAAGAAGACAAGAATGCAAAGAGAAACAGAGGGGAAGGATCATGCACTATAGAGACAACTACTGAAACTAAATTTAAATTGAGATACAGTAAAAAGACAAAGTTAAATCTTGCCAATAAAGAAGTGGAAACAATAAAGGTGATTGATCCAGAAATAACAGCAAAGTACAATGCATCTCCTACAATAATTGAAGAAGAAGAAAAACCTACAACTTCAAACACTCGGCTTATTCAGAAGAAACACAGTATTGAAGTTTCCTCATCTAAAAAACCATCAGAAAATGAGATGGATATCAAAGAAAAATACAAAGAAATCAAAGCCAGAAATGAAGAAATTAAAACTGAAATATATTCTCAATATCTAAAACGAACTTCTAGCATCCAAAATAGGCTACTTTCATCCTTTGACTATAAGAATAAAAAGATGAATATGACATTTCTTCAACCCACACTTCAAAATCCCAAGTCATCTTTTGATTACAAAAAGACAAATTTTGAAGTCTTGGCCCAGGATATTCATCCTCTGGATCAAATTGAGTTTCATAAGCAGGCAAGGGAGATGATATATTCTACAATGACCACCAAGGCCATGAGTGTACAGAAGCTGCAAGACACTCTTGCAAATATAAGAGATCAGCTCAAATTGGAAAAATCATCTTCACAGGAAAAAGACAATAGAATTAAATCTTTAGAAGAATTAGTAATTGAAGTAGGATATGATCCTAAAAATTTCAAAGTTGCAGATGAATTGATAAAGAAGAAAAATGTAGGCATTGTTGCATTGAAGAAACAACTAAAGTTTCCCCTTACAGAATATCCTCAAGAAAAAGAAGTATTACAGGATACAAATTAGAAAGATGAGATGATGAATCTCATTATACAATTGAATGCTCAGATAAAGGAAATGGAGAATGAAATAGACAAGTTGTTCCAGGAGAAAGAAGCCAGCAAAGAACTAGTCCCAGTCACTATCATTCCTGTACTCACTACTATTGTACCTTCCACACCAGCGGAATCACTGGCTCCTATAGTCCCCATGGCTACAACATTACCTGTAACTTCATCAACAACTTTAGCAACAGAGTCTTCAACAACAACAACACAAAATTTAGATGAAGCAAGAAAGTCGGTAAAAGCTATGAAGGACATGTCTATTCAGAATAATGAGATTAACAGACTTAAAAAATTGCTTAAAAATCTTGAAGATGAAAATAAACTTGCTAAGATAATGCATAAGAATGAAGAACAAAGAGTAAACAGATTAAATGAGCACATGAAAAATTTAGAAAAATATTTAACATTAAAATAACCCATGGCACAAATCAGACAACAGCTTTGGGCCAATATCATTGAAGCAGTCAATGATATTTGGCCATCAATCTAGGTCATATATGAGCAGAAATACTTAGTCAAATCAGCAAAAGAATCCATTCAAAAGATCAAAGAAGAGCTTGGCAAGAAAATTGAAGAAGCTCTTGAAATCATCAAGTTTATAAATTCTAAGAATAGGCAAGAGCTAGAAGAAATTGGTATTAATGACAGAAAAAAAACCATCCTAGAAATTAGGAAGGTAACTTCTAAAAAGTATTTGGTGATACCGTTAGAGGAGAAATTCCAAAACATGGAGGTTTCCATTACAAGGTTTATGATGAAATTTGATGTCCTAAGGCAGAAAGGCCTTCCAAATCCATTAGTTATTCATGACAAAATAATGAAGCAGCATGAATATGAAAAGAAAATGAGAGAATTTCCCAAGGACCAGGCCAATCTACCTTCCTCACAAGGTATTCCAACAGGGAAGGTAATCTTGAAAATTTGTTTTAACTACAGCATGAGGTGAAACACATATTTATCAATGAGCCCACATTCTCAAAATACATTGAAGTAGATGAAATATTCAAGAGGATGATGAAAATCAAATTTCCAGAGGTAGATCTTTGGGAAAAAATGGTTGATTTACTATGAAATCAGATTGTAGTAAGCACGAAGTAGTAAAAGTAAAACAAAGCATGTTGTTTTTTACATTACAGTTATAGTTTTGCAGTTAAATACATGAAATAGTATCATATGAAAGAGTATGAGGTGAAAGAGTATCAGCTCAAAGTCAAAGTTTAAAGTTAAATAAAAAATTACAAAGCAGAGATAAAGCTTCCAACGCAGTGGACACTTCACTGTCTATCTGCAGCCTTCGTTGAACAACAAAGAGAGAAAACAACAACAAATTGAAGACAACAAATATTAATTTCAATAAAAACAGGGACAAATAGCATTAGTTAGAAATCTGTCACTATCTTCTTGCATGAAGATATTTCTTCTCCATGAATAATTCCTAAGTTTGTTTTAGGATATTTTTATTTTTTTTGTATAAATACTTCTCATTTAGAAGTATTGAGTGTGGATGAATTGTTGAACATTTCTATAGTTGTACTATTCTGAACCTAAGGGTGATTGTACCAATTTCAAGTTAGCAGACTAGATTAAAGCAATAAAGCATCATATTACAGGATTCATGTGTTGGGCCACTACAGTGAAGTATTTTCACTTGTTTCTTTGTCAATTTCTTGTGTTTTTCATCAATTCTTGTATGTTGTTCTAAATCTAAATGATAAATTAGGAATGTTATTTCAAAATACGTTAAAATCACTCTGTCTTGAACTGTTTATCATTTACATGTTTTCCACTAATATCTAGACTAAGGAACCCTTAATTTCTCCCTAGTTTCAACTGACCTCTACCTTTACACTCATTATCCAGATTTGAGAACCCTTAATTGCTCTCTTACCCCGATTGAAACCATTTTCACCATCAGCCTTGAAGATCTGAAGTAACTCAGTTATCTTTCCTTGTAAAAATTTCCCTTTAAGACTTGATCCTGATCTGATTTCTTGACCCATTGAATCTATTAGCCCAATGGAATACAGACCTACATCTATCCATCTGAGTAAGTGATTTCACCACCAAATCACATCAAAATCCAAAACTAATTTACCCTACATAACAAGCCTAAAATCAATTAAAATCAATAAAGATAAATCATATAAAGAGAGCCCTCTCTGAGCATTAGGAAGGCTAGATCCTAAATCTTAAAAGTAGGTTTGTGGTTACCTCTAATATTCTTTAAAACAAAATAAAAAATCTAACAACTCTTTAGAATTATTAGAGTGATAACATACTGGCGACCATACTGGGGAACTAACCAATCCTTAGTTTTAAAATAAATCTTGAAGGAAATATTTTTACTTACCTTTTCACCTTAAGATTGTTTTGAAGAGTTTTTAGTAAATTTTCCATAAAAAACTGTAATTCTAGCTTCCAAAAGAGTCTACTATATCAGGTCCAATCCAGATCCAGAACTTGCTGTCATAGTAAATAAACCTGACAGAATTGTAAAGAAAATAAAAAACATAGAAAGCTTAGGTAATAAGAATTCATTGATCAAAGAAAATTCTCTTCCAAATAAATTATCAAGTTTACAAGACATTGAATTTGATTTAAATTTTGAACAATCTTTGTTTAGAACTAAATCAAAAAGTGACATACATAATAGTTTAATAGATCCTTATTTCATTTCATTCATTGAAAGTAAGAAGGAAACTGTTTCACTAGATTCAGATGAAAAAGCCTTATAAGTCTATGATAAACTTGATTCCATAACTGTAACTTTGATTAAGGAAATTGATGAAGCTTATTTACAACATTTAGTTGAATTGACTGCTTTATCAGCCTATACCCCTAAGCCTTCTACCAGTCATTTAGATACTAGTCTTTTAGAATATGTAGGTTCATCCTTATTTACTACCACTTCATCCATTGTTTCCACCACACTTCATTCCACAGATTCATTTTTTCCCAAGAAACCTTTTCAACCTAGAGTTTTATTTCCATCCCCAAATAGTTCAAGTTCATCCCTTAGCATTTATGATGCATTTTCCAATACTTCATTCTCATTTCCAAGACCTTCTTCTATCATCCCAACTACATATTATAATATCCCAATCTCATCTACAAGTGCTTTAACTACATCTACAAGTACTTCAAGTTATTCACCAATTACTTCAAACTTACCTCCTAGCCAAGCTAGAATCCAAGCCATGGCTGCCAGATATGCCCCATTGGTCCTTCAAGCCCCTCTAAATGCCATGCCCCAATATTATCAAAGAAAAATCCTTCAATTTGATGGAACCACTCACTATACTACATAATAGCATGTTAATAAAATGACAGACTACTTTGAATTCCATGAATTAGATGATGTTGATGTTGAGATGAGACTTTTTGCTCAAACTTTAGTTGGTGATGTTAAGAAGTGGTTTAAAGGTGTACCTGCTGGTAGTATAGCTGATTTAGCTATTTTCCATAGGATGTTCCTTAATAGATGGGAGAAGAAGAATAATCCATTACAATTTTTTTTTGAATTTGAAAATATAGAAAGAACACCAAATGAAATAGTTCAAGACTATTGTACAAGATATAACAGTATTTACAATGCAATCCCTGCAAATCTTAAACCTCCTCCAGAATCTGCCCTTATCAAATTCCCTGATGGATTTGATACATATATGGCTTACCAACTAAGAGAAATAAATCTATAAACCTTAGAGTAGATGCAAATTAATGTTGTAAGTGTAGAGGCAAACTTGTTAGCCAAGAAAGCTAGATTAAGAAATGAAAGAAGAGTGGCAATAAAAGAGGAAACATCAACCTCAGATTTGAAAATAGATAACTTAGCAAAAACATTATAAAGAATGATGGATAGGTTATATAACATGGAAAGGAAGACACAATGGGATAACCAACAACAAGGACCACAAATAATAAATCCCAATTTCAGGAAAAATACTAACACTGGAAAATCTAGAGAGTTAGCACTTGATCAAACAATAAGACCACCTTTCCAAGAGAGCTATGTTGAAAAATCTCACCAAAATGAAAATGATGAAGACACTCAGATAAATGTAATGGCCATTAATGATGATAACACCATTTTTCTTACACAATAAGGACAGGAGTTATCTAAATTACAACTACTACAATTAGATTCTGGTGAGTCTTTTGATTACAAGAAAGGTTATGGGTTTGTAATTAATGAAGATCATAAGAAATATAACCTGGAGAGCAAGAAAAATGTAGAAGCCCCTACTAATAAAACTACCCAAACTCAAATAAAGAAAATAGTAGAGGCTCCTACAACTAAAGTTCTTCCAATTCTTCCTAGGGAAACCCAGCAAAACTCTAGTTCAACTCAGAATAATTCAAATCCTAATCAGAAAATTTCAAGTCCCAAAATTACACCCATTCCTAAAATTGTTAATATTACAGATATTGTTTTTCAAACATCAGCAGATCCTCAAAAATATGTTTCTTCCAAGACAACAAATTCTATTAAAACAACAATTTCTGATCCAAAAACAACTGTTGAGACCTTAAAATTTGCCAAAACTTCCACTGCATCTAAAAATTTCCTTGAAAAGAAAATTAAAAGCAGTAAAGCAGTGGAAACACAAACAGAAAATGAAAAACTAACTATATAAAATGAATATAAACCCACCCAAACTATAGTTATAAAGCAAGAAATAACTTAGTTAGGAAAATCACAGGCACCACTCAACATCCAAGCTGAAATTTCCAAACTGAAGATACCAATTCCTTTGACAGAGTTGGTAAAACATGACTTATACAAATCACATATCACTTAAACTTTAAACATGAATGATGGAGAATATTTAGTTAATTTGAGTGATGATCAACCAGAACTAATATTTGGTCTTGAAGTTAATGGAAAACACCAAGAGGGGGGAATTCCTCCTTTCTACATTAGCTTGAATATTCATGATCAGATTTTACATAATGCAATGCTAGATTCAGGTGCCTCACATAATTTAATGCCAAAAGCAATAATGGAATCCTTTAGTTTAGACATCACTAGACCTTATAAAGATCTCTTCTCATTTGATTCTAGTAAAGTGAAATGTCTAGGCTTAATGAAAGATTTAAGTGTTACTTTAGTTCAATTCCCTGGAAAAGCATAGTCATGGATATTGTAGTAGTTGGCATCCCTCCTAAATATGGAATGTTTTTATCTCGCTCATGGGGAGCTAAACTACAGAGATCTCTACAACTAGACATGTCTTATGTAGCAATATCAGTTTTTGGCGAACCCAAGAAACTTTACAGAGAGACATTAATGAAGTACATGGTTAGTAGTGTAGAAATACCTCAAAATTATCCTATTTATTCTACACCTACTGATATGGACTCCTTATTTTTATGTAATTTTGAAATTGGCATTGAAAATAACACTGAACTAAAACAAAAAAAGAAAGCACTAGACAGTGAAAACATTTTTCATGAATCAATGTGGCATTTAGATTTTGATGGATAAGTGAAAAAATTAGGAGCAGGAGCAGGACTTTGGATACACAACATGGAAAACAATCATGCAAAAGGTCATGCCTTTAGATTAAATTTCAAATGTAAAAAAAACATGGCTGAATATGAAGCTTTGATTTTAGGACTACAGATTGTTAGAAATTTAGGAGCAAAAAGAGTGTCAATCATGGGTGACTCTGAGTTAATTGTGAACAAATAAGAGGGGAATATTCTGTATATAATCCTAGATTAATCCAATATAAAGAAACAATTTTAGATCTGACTAGTGAACTGCTTGAATGTGACTTTGCTGCAATTGTAGAAAATAGAACATGCAGGCACACAATTTAGAAACTTTTGCTAGCACCTGCAATCTGCCTTTTCAACCAAATCATAAATATACAACAGAACTTAAACACGGGCCTACAATACCAGATAATCTAAAATATTGGCAGATATTTTCATAGGATGAATAGATTTAGCATTTCATGAATGCTAAAGGAGAATTTCAGAATTGTAACATAGACACATATTGTACAGTAGATCAAACCATAGATAGTGAGATTGATATAAATGTTGTAGATGTAAATAATTTAGATTTCACTAAACCCACTAAATTCACTCAAGTAGAGATTGAAAAATTAGAAGAGGATGATTCTGACATTTTAAACCTTTATAAGAACAACTTTTTACCTAAGGTATTAGCCCCTTTAGAAGATATTTTTGATTCAAATGATGTTGCAAGAAAACCAAATATGGAACCATTAAGATCTGACATAGAAGAATGCAATATAGGAACAAAACTGAAGCCTAAGATGATAAAAATTTCAAAAGCCTTACCTCAAGAAGAAAAAGTGAAATACATAGCTTTTTTTAACGAATTTCAAGATGTATTTGCATGGAGTTATGAAGACTTAAAATCTTATGACACTAGCATAATACAACACAAAGTACCCATAAAAGAAGATCAAAAACCTTTCGACCAGAAGCTTAGAAGAATCAATCCAGTTTTAATGCCTTTAATTAAAAAAGAGGTTAAGAGAATGTATGAAGCCTAGATAATTTCACCTATCAGATATTTTGATTGGGTTTCAAACCTAGTTCCCACTAGGAAGAAGACAGGAGAGATCAAACTGTGTGTTGATTTCCGGAATTTAAGTAAAGTGTCCTTAAAATATAACTACCCTCTCCCCAAGATGGATCACATTTTACAAAGGGTGGTTGGTTCTTCCGGGATTTCATTACTTGATGGATTTTCTGGATATAACCAGATTTTAGTTCAACCAAAAGACCAACCAAAGACAACATTTACTACTCCTTGGGGTACTTTCATGTATGTGAAAATTCCTTTTGGATTAATGAATGCAAGAGCCACTTTTCAAAGAGCTATGGATATAGATTTTGCTAAATAAATTCATGATTTCCTTGTGATCTATCTAAATGATATTAATCTATTTTGAAATACTGACAATGAACATCTAAATCACTTAAGACAAGTACTTATCAAATGCAGGAAATTGGGTATTTCTTTAAATCCTAAAAAGATTCTATTTGGACTTGAAGAAGGTAAATTGTTAGGACATATCATATATAAAGAGGGAATTAGGATAGACCCAGCTAGAATAGAGACCATTCTGAACGTAAGCCATCCTAGGAATATTAAAGAATTTCATGCTTTCTTCGGTAAAATCAATTTTCTCAGAAGATTCATTTCAAACTGTTAAGTCCCTATATTAATAGTGTAGCCCCTTATTATGTTAGTGTAGCCCCCCTTATTGTTATTATTGTACCCCTGTAACCCCCATATTTATTATTATTGTGCCCTTAAATTATTATTGTTAGGTCGGCTAGGATTACATTGTGGCCCACTAGGATTACATTATGGCCCCATGGACTCCTATATATAGAAAGGAGGTTTTGTAAATTGGATCATCCAAGAATTGTTCATTTATGTAATGTATTGGAGGCTGCCCCCTCGAAGTGGCTCATTTCTAAGGCGTTGATATCTCTTTTCTTCTCTTTTTGGAGCTGGTTACACAACATTTGGTATCAGAGCTTTGGATTCTAGGGTTTCGCTGCTCCAAACAGGTCATCGTGGCATTTTCGCTATAACTTTTTTTATACGAAGTTTCAGAAGCTAAAATTTTTAGGGTGCTAAGCAGAAATCTTGAGGAAGCGTTTATAAAAATTTCAGAGCTTGGTTCGCAATATGTTCGGAGATATGATCTGTGGAAGTCAGGTCTTGTTTCAGGCTCCTAAACAGGTCATCGTGGAATTTGCGCTATAAATTTGTTTCTACGAAGGTTAAGAATCTGAAATTCATATGGTACGAAGCTGGAATCCTAAGGAAATTAGGAAAAAAATTTCAGAGCTTGGTTCGCAATATTTTTGGAGATATGATTTGTGGAAGGTAGTGCTTTTTCAGGCTCCTGAATTTCATCTCAAAGAGGTGATCGTGAGAAAAGTTCAATAACTCTCTCTCTGGGGATCGGATTGGAGTGCCGTAAAAAATTTTCGCAATTAAACGGACTTTATTTTCTTGGCTATCAATTTCAGAGACAAAGGACAAAAAAGTGACACGTGGCAAGTAGTACAAGTTCGCTCTACTGAACTAGTCCATAATTAGGTCATTGTGGAAGATTGGACACAACTTTGTCTTGGAGAATCCAAATCAGGTCAGACCTGTGGCATTCAAAAGAGAATTCAGAGGGCTACATTGGTACTGAAATTCAGATATTTAATTTCTGCAATAACATAGATAATCCAATTTCAATATCGAGCTCTTCAAAAGAAAGAAAAATGTGTGTATTGTTTTTTCCGAATTGCATAAGTCTTGTTTGAAGAATCAATTTGAATTGATTCCAAGGGCATATTGAAGAATTTTTGTTCGTAATGGGTTATATTATGCCTCCAAAAAATAATTCCATACCCATTAATCCCTTAGAAAGCTATACTATGACGCATGAGGAGGAAGAATTGCAATATGAGATATCAAAATTACGGTACCAAGTGCAACAAATTTCGATCTTACAAAGAGCAACTGAAGATGACATAGATAGTTTAAAAGAAGAAATGGAGGCTAATTTGGATGGTTTGAAGGATCAAATAATAGAAAATATGGATGATAAATTAGTGGAATATCACATCGAGCATCAACAACAAGTTCTCCAACTCTCAAAGGATAACCCAAGTTTGGTGCAAAATCTAATGAAACAACAAGAAGATCAACATCACATAGAAAGAAGTTATGAAATAGTCATGGAAACAAGAACTCGACAAGTACGATCAATTTCAGAGTATCTCAGCAAGTGGAAGAAATTTCCTGTAAAAGATTTCACATGGGAGGATGAGAATTTTATACAGAAGCATCAAGAAATAATCAAGCGTTGAGGACAACACTTGTTTGAAGGAGAGGGGCATGTTAAGTCCCTATATTAATAGTATAGCCCCTTATTATGTTAGTGTAGCCCCCCTTATTGTTATTATTGTACCCCCGTAACCCCCATATTGTTATTATCAGTCTCTAATTGCTTATTGTTAGGCTCATTAGGATTACATTGTGTCCAACAGACTACACAGGCCCCATGACCTTACATAGAAAGGATATTGTAAATGACCATCCAGAATGCCATTTACAATGATATGCCTCCTCAAAGTGGCTCATTTCTAAGGCGTTGATATCTGTTTTCTTCTCTTTTTGGAGCTGGTTACACAACACAAACTTAGAATAAATAATTAGAGAAATCAATAACATGTTGAAAAAATACTCAGCACTTAAATGGACTGTGGAGGCCAAAAAATCATTTGAATCAATCAAAAAAGCCTTAACAAAAACACCATTCCTAATAAGTCCTGATTTCAAAAAAGATTTCATTATTTTTCTTTTTCTTCAGAACATACTATTGTTGTAGTCTTACTGCAGAAAAATGGTCAGGACTATGAGAAACCCATTTATTTTTTCAACAAATCACTTAGAGATGCTACTCTGAAATATAACATAATGGAAAAGCTGGCACTAGCTTTAGTGAAGGCCATCAAAGACTTTAGAGTGTACATATTATATTCAAATATCATAGATTATGTTCCAAATTCAATTGTGAAGGACATTCTAACTTAGAATGGGCCTGATGGTAAAAGAGGCAAGTGGATTGCAACCATTTTGGAATATGGCATGGAAATTAAGCCCATCAAACTCATTAAAGGTCAAGGTTTAGCCAAACTCATTGCTGAATCAAACTGTCATGCTTTAGATATAAATTTTATTTCCCAATTAGATAATCAGGAAGAGATGGTGAATCCAAAGATCAATGAAGCCTTTTCAGACTCACCATGGTATGCAGATATCATATTTGTATTACTTAATTTACAAGCTCCTCCTAGATTATCAAGAACTAAAGCTAGATTTTTAAATTTAAAGGCAATGATGTTTTGTATCTTAACCAATGCACTATTTTGGAAAGATCACGGTGGAATTTTATTGAATTGTTTTCTTAAAGATGAAGCTGATAAAGTTATGGAAGAGTTTCATGCAGGTGACTGTGGGGGACACCTTTACTGGAAGACAACTGTAGATAAAATCTTGAGAGCTAGTTTTTACTGGCCTACACTGTTTTCAAATGTGATAAAGTATGTGACCTCCTGTCACAACTGCCAAATATTTGAAGGGAAGAAAAAGCTACTACCTTTACCCCTTAAACCCATCTCCACGGAAATGCCATTTTAGTAGCTCCAAACAGGTCATCGTGGCATTTTCGCTATAATTATTTTATACGAAGGTTTAGAATCTGGAATTTTTAGAGTGCAAAGCCAAAATCCTGAGGAACATCTTCGCAAAATTTTAGAGCTTGGTTCGCAATATTTTCGGAGATATGATCTGTGCAAGTTAGGTCATTTTGTAGGCTCCTAAATTTAACCTAAACAGGTCATCATGGTATTTTCATAATAATGTTTTTCTCTACAAAGGTTCAAAAGTTGAAATTTTTAGAGTGTAAAGCCACAATCCTGAGGAACATCGTCACAAAATTTTAGATATTGGTTCACAATATTTTCGGAGATATGATCTATCGAAGTTAGGGCTTTTTGAGGCTTCTGAATTTCATCTCAAACAGGTGATCGTGGGAAAATCTTCATAGCTCTCTCTCTGAGCATCGGATTGGAATGTTGTAAAAAGTAGACGTAAGTACATGGATTGTAGTTTTCAGTCTATCAATTTCAGAGCCAAAGGAGGAAACAGTGACACGTGGCAAGCCGTACAAGTTTTCTCTACTGAACCAGTCCAAAATTGGGTCATTGTGGGAGATTGGACATAACTTTGCCTTGAAGAATCCAAATCGGATCAGAACTATGGCATTTGAAAGAAGCTTTGGAGGGCCAAATTTCAGATATTAAGGATCCAAAATTATAGAGATAATTCAATTTCAATATCGAGCCCCTCAAAATAAAGTAAAAGGTGTGTATTGTTTTTCCGAATTTCATAAGTCTTGTTTGAAGAATCAAGTCCAATTGATTCCAAGGGCATATTGTAGAATAGATATCAGTATTGGATTCTAAAATGGCCCCTAAAAAGATTCAACACCCATTAAGCCTTTAGAGAGCTCTACTATGACTCATGAAGACGAAGAATGACAACATGACATATCAAAATTACAAGAGCAAGTGCAACAAATTTCACTCTCGCAAAGAGCGACAAAAAATGACATGGAAGTTTTGAAGAAAGGCATGGAAACTAAGATGTATGGTTTGAAGAAAGGCGTGGAATCTAAGATGGATGGTTTGAAGAATGGCATGGAATATAACATAGATGGCATGGAAGCTAGCATGGAATCTAAGATGGATGACATGGAAGCTAAGATCGCTGAGAAAATGGAAAACATGAAGAATGATCTAAAAGAAGACATGGAAGGTTTGAAAAAGTTGATACAAGAAATGTTTCGTAATGGTGAAAAGATAGTAGAGGAAACTCATGATGAGAACAAAATAAATGTTAATCGTGCTTTCATAAAATCTAAGTTGGCGGGAAGAACCACCATATTCCAAAAATGGATATGAGGAAGTTTGATGGAAAGGATCCTGTAACATGGATACTATAGATGGAGCAATATTTTGATCTCCATAATGTGCAAAAACATATAAAAGGTACGCATTGCAACTTTACATTTAGAACAAAATACATTTGTATGGTATCGATGGATTTTCTCCCGTAAAAAAATTGTCACTTGGTCAATTTTTACGGAGGAAATGATAGCACATTATGAGGATACAAAGAACAACACCTTCTTTAGCCAATTGATAAATCTCAAACAAAAGGGTTTAGTGGGGTAGCACATTGAGGACTTCCAAAAATTGAATATAAGGGTAACTGATATTCCAGAGGAACACAGGATTGATCTCTTCATAAGCACTTTAAAGGATAACATCCAACATGAAGTTCGTGTTTTGGAACCTGATTCATTGGAGAAGGCATTCAGGTTGGCAAGAAAAATTGAATGTAAAATTATGGCGACAAGGAAGTCTACCACTCACTTCTATAAAGAGGGAAGTGTTGCTACTCCTAGATTTCCACAACCTACAAGGTTGACACCACAACAATTGGAAGAAAAAAGAGAAAAAGGGCTTTGCTACAGTTGTGATAGAAAATACAATAAAGGTCATAAGTGTGCTGAGAAGAAATTATTTTACATAGATTGTGAAGAGGAAGAAGAAAATGAACAAGAAGAGGATATACACCAGGAACCAACCCAAGAAGATGAAGAAATGAGTCCGACCATATCGTGTAATGCATTGGCAGGAATTACCACTCCTCAAACTCTCAAGATAGAAGGACATATCAAGAAGAAAAAGGTAATAGTGTTGATTGATTCAGGTAGCACCCATAATTTTATTCATTGTGAGGTAGCCAAGGAATTGAATTGTTTCCTATACCTAGCACCAGAATGTCAAGTGATGGTTGCAAATGGAGGAACTATAAATTGCTCTGGAAAATGCCATAATATCAAGCTAACCATGGGGGAATATGTATTGAATAGTCCAATGCCTTCCATTCCTATGGGAGGTGCTGATGTTGTACTAGGAGTACAATGGTTACAATCTTTGGGGACGGTAGCTTTTAATTTTCAAGAACTTTTCCTGAAATTTTTTTCAGAAGGAAAGGAAGTCGAATTACGGGGTATTGAAGGGAAGCCGGGAAGGATAATAAGCTCTAATGTCATGAAAAAACTTCTAAAGAAAGAACAACGAGGCGTAATTGCACAATTATGCTCACTAGAAGTTCCGACATCAAAATCATCTATTTCTGCAGATCTCCAACAAGTCTTGGACAATCATTCCAACGTGTTTGAAACTCCCAAAGGACTCCCACCGATTCGTGATCATGATCATGCTATTCATTTGATTCCAGGAAGTGTTCCTCCAAACATCAGGACTTATAGATATCCTTACTTCCAAAAGAGCGAAATTGAACGTATGATTGCAGAAATGTTAGAGGCGGGTATAATTCAACCTAGTCAAAGTTCTTTCTCTGCTCCTGTAGTATTGGTACACAAGAAGGATGGATCATGGTGCATGTGTCCAGATTACAGGGAGCTCAATAATCTCACCATTAAAGATAAATTTCCCATTCCTGTGATTGATTAATTATTGGATGAATTACATGGAGCAATTTAATTTACCAAATTGGATCTTCGTTCAGGGTATCATCAAATTAGAATGAAGACTGAAGATATTCTGAAAACAACATTTTGAACTCATGAGCGTCATTATGAATTTTTGGTCATGCCTTTTGGCCTTACCAATCCACCTTCTACATTTCAAGGGTTGATGAATTCCATTTTCAAACCCTTCCTTAGAAAAATTTTGCTAGTATTTTTTGATGATATACTAATCTACAACGGGTCTTGGAAGGATCATGTTCAACATGTTGACAGGGTGCTCAAACTATTGCAGGAGAAACAATTATATGCAAAAACATCCAAATGTTTCTTTGGAGTACAAGAGGTGGAATATCTGGGTCATATTATATCTCAAGAGGGTGTTAAAGTAGACCCTAACAAAATTAAAGCCATTAAGGAATGGAAAGTCCCCAAGACAATAAAGTAGTTGCGAGGATTTCTCGGGTTAACAGGGTATTATCGCAAGTTTGTTAAGAATTATGGGAGAACAGCAGCACCTCTAACAACATTATTGAAGAAAGATGCATTTTCATGGACTCCTGAAGCAACTAAGGCCTTTGAACATCTTAAAGAGGCAATGTGCCTAGCACCGGTCTTAGCTACGCCAGACTTCACAAAAAACCTTTATTGTGGAATGTGATGCCTCAGGAAATGGAATTGGTGCAGTTTTAATGTAGGAAGGAAGACCCATTGCTTTTGAAAGTCGTCCAATCAAAGGAAAGTATTTACAGAAACCTATTTATGAGAAGGAAATGTTAGCAATACTGCATGCACTAAAGAAATGGGGAACTTACCTAATGGGAAGACACTTCAAGGTAAAAACTGATCATGATAGTCTTAAACACTTTTTGGAACAAAGACTATCTTCAGAAGAGCAGCAAAAAATGGGTCACAAAGATGTTGGGTTATGACTTTGAAATAATCTACAAAAAAGGAAAGCTTAATGTTGTTGCAGATGCACTCTCAAGAAAGAATGAAGAGGTGAAAGCATTGCTTTGTGCCATTTCTATTATCCAACCAGATTGGATAACCAAAGCAAGAGATGAATGGAAGAAGGACAAAGAAGTGTGGACACTCATTCAAAAGTTGCAGTAAGATCCTATTACATCTGATACATTTAGTTGGAAAAATGATTCCTTATGGTACAAAGATCGCTTATATCTTTGTAAGTATTCCCAACTAAAACAAAAGATTCTTTTTGAATTGTAGTCTTCTCCTTTAGGAGGACACTCAGAATTTTTAAAAACTTACCATAGGGTGAAGAAAGATTTTTTTTGGGATGGCCTTAAATCTAATATTCAAAAGTTTGTGGTAGAATTTTTGGTTTGCCAGCAGAATAAAGTTGAGACAATTAAGACCCCAGGTATTCTACAACCTTTATCCATTCCAAGTCAACGTTGGGAGGATATTTCAATTGATTTTAGCACAGGTTTACCTAAGTCCGAAGGAAAGAGTGTCATCATGGTGGTAGTTGATAGACTTACCAAGTATGCACACTTTTGTGCATTATCTCATCCATTTAAAGCAAGTAGAGTTGCTACTACATTTATGGACACAATTCAAAAGCTACATGGAAACCCAAGGGTTATTGTGAGCGACAGAGATCCCATTTTTACTGGAAATATTTGGATGGAGTTATTTTCTTTTTTGAATACTCAATTAGCTCATAGCTCATCTTATCATCCTCAATCTGATGGTCAATAAATGTTTGGAAGGACATCTTCGTTGTTTTGTATCTGATAAACAAACACAATGGGTCAAGTGGTTACCTCTAGCTGAATGGTGGTATAACACTTCCTTCCATACTATAGCAAAAATGATCCCGTTTATGGCTCTTTATGGATATCATCCACCATCCATCACATCATCTTTAAGAGAAAATTTGAAGGTTCAAGGAGTGGAAGATCACATCGAGCATCAACAAGAATTTCTCCAACTCTTAAAGGACAACCTGATTTTGGCACAAAATTGAATGAAACAACAGGCAGATCAACATCGCAGCGAGAGAAGCTTTGATGTAGGATACTGGGTATTTTTACGGCTACAAACATACAAACAAATGTCCCTCAAGAAAGCTAAGAAGGACAATAAATTATCGCCAAAGTACTATGGTCCTTACAAGGTGTTGCAAAATATTGGTACTATGGCATACAAATTGGAGCTTCCTGCTTCTTCATGAGTGCATCCAATTTTCCATGTTTCATGCTTAAAGAAGGTTATAGGTGAAAATATTCCAGCTCAAACAATATTTCCAGAACTTGATGAGGAAGGAAAAATCATATTGGAACCTGAAGCGGTCATGGAAACAAGAACTCGACAGCTACGGAATCGATCAATTTCAGAGTATCTCATCAAGTGGAAGAACTTACCCACTGAAGATTCTACATGGGAGGATGAGAATTTTATACAGAAGCACCCGGAGCTACTCAGGCGTTGAGGACAACACTTTTTTGAAGGAGAGGGGCATGTTAGGTCCCTATATCACTAGTATAGTCCCTTATTATTGTTAGTGTAACCCCCTTATTGTTATTATTGAACCCTTGTAACCCCCATTTTGTTACTATTGTGCCCTTAAATTATTATTGTTAGGTCGGCTAGGATTACATTGTGGCCCACTAGGATTACATTATGGCCCCATGGACTCCTATATAGAAAGGAGGTTTTGTAAATTGTATCATCCAAGAATTGTTCATTTATGTAATGTATTGGAGGTTGCCCCCTCGAAGTGGCTTATTTCTATGGCGTTGATATCTCTTTTCTTCTATTTTTGGAGTTGGTTACACAACACTTCATTGGTGAAATTCACCCTCCATCCTCAGCCCAACACAAATGGATTTGACAACCACAGACTATTTCACTAAGTGGATAGAAGCCATACCTTCTAGGCAAGCCACTAATATTGTCATAATCTCATTCTTAGAAAACAACATATTGTCAAGATTTGGATGCCCCCAAAAGCTCATTACTGATGATGCAGCTTCTTTCAATTCTAAAAATATGATTGACTTATGTAATAAATACCACATTATCCTTGGCCATTCCACTACTTATTACCCTCAAGGTAATGGTCTTGTTGAATCCTCCAACAAAATCCTTGTGAATATCATCAAGAAACTACTAGAAGACAATAAGAAAACCTGCAACAAAAGGTTAGTGAATTCCTTATGGGTAGATAGACTTACCACAAAGAATTCCATTGGTACATCCCCTTATCAGCTTGTTTATGGGATGGATGTTTTTTTCCCATCCTCTTTAGGAGTACCAGTAACAAAGATAATCCAAGAACTGCAGGTTGAAACCAATGATATATAGATAAGAATAAATCAGACCATACACTTGCAGCAAACCAGGGAAAATGTTTATCTCACGTCTCAAGTTGTTCAAGAAAATGTTAAAAAGATATTTGACAAGAAGACTAACGAAGATTATTTTTATGTAGGTGACAAAGTTATTAAGTGGGATTCCAGAAGAGAAGAGAAAGGTAAACATGGGAAATTTGATTTCTTATGGAAAGGCCCTTATGTCATTTATGGTTACAGAGGTAACAATGCATTCTTTTTGAAGGAGTTGGATGATCGATCTACCAGGACCTCATCAATGGTAGAATGCTAAAGCATTAATATCTCCTGCATGGTGCACTGTTTTACTTGTTGGGAAAAAATACCGAGAGGGGGGGGGGGGGGGGAATCGCATTTAGTGCAGAAAATAAAACTTTGATATCTTTTTCTTAAAAACCCATACGCTACTTTCCTGAAGACAATTCGCGTATATACGCGGATATCCTTTACAGAACTCGCGTATATCCAGTGATCTAATTATGCATTTAGTTCTTGACTAAAATCATTGCATTACTCATTCATCAGATGTTTAGAAAACAGTAAGTAGGTGCAGAAAGAACAAAACAATCATCACACATAAGCAACACACATGAACACCAGGATTTTTAGGTGGAAACCTAATTCGGGAGAAAACCACCGTTGTCGTCGTCTCAGTCTTCAATCTTTATTATTAATAAAACTTCTTACAACATGTACTGGCGCAGACTCATACTAGCACGCAGGCACCCACCTGCAGAAGGCTACAACCTTCTCTCGTTTACCAGCCTCTCTTGGAAGGGAGCAACAACCCCCTGCTCTCGTTTACCAGCCTCACCCGGAAGGGAGCGACTACCCCCTGATATTAGCACCAGCCTCTACTAGCAGAAAGCTTCTACTTTCAGACTAAAGGCTTCAACCCTTAGATCCACTGCAGACCACGTTTCATCAATTTTCAAACTGGATCAAACAGCTCCAACACAACCCTTTACTTATCAACAAACAACCTTTGCCCAATGCATCAAACATAACAGTGAAACCACTTTAACCAGAATATCAAAGATAACCCAGACTTCAGAATAAATATGCAGAAACAAATTCAACCTTGAACAACCATTAGATCATATATCATACGTGCTTTTATGTAATCAGACCTGTGTATATACGCGCTTTTCATGAAGCAAAGCCGCGTATACATCTGTGCATTTACCAAAATAACCCTAACTGTCCATACGCGCCTTTGTTTAAACAGATCCGCGTATATACGCGCTTTTCACAAATTGAACCTGCGTATAGATCTATAAAAGATAAAATTTGCACAACAGACCAGATCTATGAACTTACCCAGATTTCTTCAAGATCTTCAACAGATTTGCGCCAGGTCTTCATTACTTCTTTTCAGATCATCCTAGAGATTCATCTTTTCAGATCTAGAGGTCTTGAACCTTCATCATGTTCATAGGTGCATCATAGATTCATATCTATCAATTAAGAACAGAGTTCAACCATACAGATTAAATTCAGAGTGAAGTATTCATTAAAGTCCAGACACTTGCACACCCCTTGCACAATGAATTTCTTCTTCTTATATAAGTTTAGCCTTTGTCAATACCATGAGCCAAAACCACACAACTTCCGATGGTATTCCTGGACGGGACCAAATAGATAATCAAGCGCTCAATACAATGGGTCAATACCATGGTAAGAACCCCTGGTTTTATATCTTTAGAGCACAATTAGGCATACGCAACTTGGCACATACTTTTCCGCATACATACGCTACTTCGCCTTGACAAACCCGCGTATGCATAGTGACATGTATTATTCACCATTGCTCTGGTCCTTTCTGAAGTTCCTTTCTTTTTTACTCTTTGGCTAATATGTAGATACATCATCATCAGAGACAACACATGCCAACAATCTCCACATCAGATTTACATCATCATCAAATAGGTTGCCATCAACGTTATCAAGTAGGTTGCCATCAAGGACAACACTCTGCATCATATTTCCAACATTACTTTACTCATTGTACATAACATTACAGATTTTAGATTGGATTGGATGTTTTTCTAGAAAATTTGAAGCTCGGAGAGAAGTCCCTAAGCTTTCAAAGACAAAATATCATAAGTTTTAATAATACAGAGCTCAGAAATTTTTTTCAAGGCCAGCACAGTCAAAATTCAAAGGCTACTAGTCTCAAATTTCTTGACATTTCACCAAGAAATGGCATCTCCATCTGGAGCCACTGTTAGGGTCCTATAATAATAGGATTCATAATTTTGAATTTACTCTGATTAATCTTGTAACATGTACATAATTTTCTTTCTGCAAATTGTTTTCCCATATTAGAAAATTAAAAAATGTAAAGAGGGTAAAAGTCCTAAAATAAAAATCAAAGGACTTGAAAGAAATAATATAAAAATGGACTCCAAACAAAAAGAGATAAAAATAAAACATGAAAGTGATGCAAATCCAAATGTCACTACTATTTACTTTTACTGGAAAATAAAAATTGTGTGCAGCTTGTTAAAATGCCACAATCCATGAAGGTCAAAATGCTTAACCTTGACCCCTCATGCTTTAAATTTGATGTTGTTAGATAAAGAATAAAGATCTAGCCAAACAATATAATCTTGGCAGATCAGTACTTAGGTAGAGAATAATAAGGAGCTCAATAGTTTAATCTAAGCCCTTGGAAGAAATAAGGATAGAATTAGTTATTTTGTTGTTTAAAATAAAAATGAATAAAGGTTTGCATGCTCAAATGCACCCATGTAAATGAAGAAAAAATATTAGGGTAGAAGATGGGTAAGAAGAAGAAGTTTTCACAACCATGGATAACATATAATTGGTCATTTAATTTACTAATTTCCCTTCAAAATCATTTCCCTTGTAAAAATACCTTCTCCCCCTTCATTTTACCCTTTTCTCCTTTCCCCCCTTGCAAAAAAACCCTTTTACTAAGTTAAAACACATTTTTTTCCTTTGGTAAAGTAAAAAATACTTTTGCTAATTCCCATTTTATTCAAAAAATACACAAAAAATCAAAAAATACTTTTATCCTAAGTATTTCTTTAAAAATGTTATGTCGGGTCCCACAGTGAAAAGAAATCTATTCCCTATAGTTGTTTTAAAGTTAAAACTTAGTGTATTATAGATATTCTGCAAATACATTTCTTTATTAACATATAACATAATGTATTAAATCCATTTATAAACCTTTAACCTGTACTAATATAATTCCTTTGTATATTATTCCCCACCTATACATTTTTTTTAAACGTATAGTTTAATATTTCCCACATGTTGTTTGTCCCGAACCCACTTATAATTATCCCCGCCTATTATAACATTACACTTAACATAACCCTATTGGCATGTATAAAACCCCGATCAATACATAAAATGTGTATCCCACATATTTTAACCTCGGGCCCCACACCATCAATCCCCAATAATCCATCGCATCGTCCTAGTCGTCGATCTTCACCTGCTAGATCCGACCACCATTATAGCCTATCGCACATATGATAGCATGATAGTTAACACACCCCAAACCTTTCAAAAAACGTAGTTTTCGGAGTCTCCCTCATCGCTACATGTTGGCTTCCTATTCGATAGCACCAATCAAAGCTAATCCGCCAACCACCTTTGGAGCTTGCAAAAACCACTGAGCGGTTTTCTCCCTGGCGCGCAAACCACCTGCTCATTTGAAATGACTGTCCATTAATGAAAAACAATTTTTGTTTAAAATGCATAAATACTAACATTTTTTAAGCCTTCTTTTTACCTTTCTATTACATTTTGCACTGAACAAGCACTACCGACCTATCTCTAAGAAACCAGATCACTAAACCGACCATATTTCAAGCCCTTTCACCTGAATTCAAGACCTTTGCTACTACAAGACATCGCAGAACCAAATTGAAGCATTTTTGTAATATTCCTAAATTAGCTTACAACTAATTGGAATGTTAAAGTTTTGTTTTGCCACTTAGATAGGTGAATAAATGCGTAGGGAGGCCCATAAATCTCTTTATGAAGAATAAAACCACTTATCATGTGAAAGTGGATCACCTTTTTAGCTTAATAAAGCACTCTAAGGTGTGAACAGGGGCTTAAACATGTGGATTGGGTCAACTTTGACCAAATCAACAACGTTATCATGGAGGAGTGGACATTAATGGAAGGACAACACAGTTTTAGATGGAGACACATTGCATGGAAGTAGTGTCATTAATGAATGGGGCTTAGGGTTTGGAAGATCATATCTTATAAAAGGAAGAGGATGGCAGCCATATTTTTCATCTGGGCATATTTTATATTTTGATATATGTTCTGTTTACAGATATATATTTCTTCAGTTGTTTAGCTAATATTGCATGTGTTGTTTAGCACTGGGTCTTCCTGAACAGGAATCCCACCCCTTCCATTGAGGATCTCTTGGAGGAGTTTTCACTATACTTCCACATTCAGGCATTTTGGCCAAGCTTCAGTCTCATGTACAACACAGTTTTGTTTATAGTTGGGTTGTGTTGTAGGGGTGTAGCAATGGAGGAGAGAAATCTCCATTTTCTGAGCTAGTTTTCCATTGGAGGGATCATCCTTTCATCTGGAGGCTTATGAGGAAGACATCAGGGCTTCATTACATATTTTTTCACCAGGCCAAGTAGCAGTCATCAGCTACAGCGTATTTTCCTATAGAAACTGCATTATTTTGGAGAGCAGCTGCAGCAGTGGGTTTATTTCCCTATTTGGAGTGTCTGGGTTTCCTGTGTTGGGATCAGCCCTTCATTTAGGAGATCTGTTGGACAAGGATAAACCATCTTGTATATCATATCATCCATATCCCATCAGTGATTTATCTACAGAGATTATTCAGCCCTAGGGCCAAATTTGTTATCTTTTGTATAGTGTGTGTTTCTGGAAACCTTTTCTGGGTTGTCCTGGAATTCTGTTTTGAAGCATGGATCTCTAGCCTTATCATTTTTGGAACATTATATCAACAGCAATATATTTTTACACCTTTCAGCTGTTATTCTCTCTTAGACAACACAGTTTTATAGATTCTTCTATTTCATGTATTAATAGCATTTTAGATTTAGGTGTATGCTTTCATGGGAGGCTATTTTTCCCAACTTGAGTGATCTTTTCCTCAAGATCTTGTACCTAATTTTTTGTTATAATCATAATGGAATGTATATACTATTGACTCATGCTTTGACCTATTATATTTCTTCATATTTCTAGTTTTATGCACTCTATTCCCGCTTTCCCCATTTTGGAATATTACAGTGGTATAAGAGCATAATCTTGGCTTAGCTTGTGAAGACATTGCATCTATGTTATCAGAAGAAGAAGAATATTCTCATATGAAGGAGAAGATTTGCAAAAGGGATGAAGGAAAGAATTCATTTACATGAGGGAAGGAGTTCTCAAAACTTCTTCTACAAACTGTGCAGTGCATCAGCAAAGACATCAAAGAGATGAGAATGGAGAGATGTAGATATTCTCCAAGAGGGATTGTACATGAATAAAGCTCCATATTTTCACATTTTGGGTGTGAGCATTCAATTACACCATCAGATCTACAACATGGTATTATTCCTAGGTTCATAGCAAGATAGATGGAGGAAGGAGATGTACCGAAGGAGGAGACTCTTGGTGACGATCTTCAAGAGTACGAATCTCAAAATCAGAGATTTAGAGATCATCTAAACTTCCAAGGGTTTTGCAAGATCAAGGAGGATAGATGACCTAGAAACCATGACAAGCACAAGGTGAAAGAAGCATAAAGTGGGTATATTATTTCTATCTACTTTTTATGGGTCACCTAAATGTTCATCTAGGGCTTGGGTGGAGGAGCTAGACACCTATTTGCAGCAACACCAAGTTTCAGAAGGTGAATCCATTAGAGTAGCAGCACTGCACCTTGAAGGCAAGGCTTATGCCTGGTGGTTTTATGAATCTTATTCACTAAAATATGCAAATATGTTTACTCATGCAAGGTTCGCTGGGAAGATAGTAAAGATATTTGATGAAATTTTTTTTGAAACTTCTTTGGTTGAGCTAGCCAAGCATACACAAACAAAACCTTTGCATGATTTGAAAGGATCTATAAATCCAAATCCATTTCAGAAAAATATTGAGGGGATTAAAAACCTGCATAATACCTTGGTGAAGGCAAGATCCCCGTTTCAAAAAGAGCTCTCTTCTCAAAGGGAAGACATGGAGGAGCTAAAAAAAGAACCTCTTAACGATGATGAGGCAACCTCCATTCATGATGAAGGGGAAGGGAAGAAAAGAGGGAACAATGTTATCACAGCAGTAGCAGATCCAGTACCTCATGAAGAGGAAGATGGAGAATTTTCTCCAAAGAGAGAAACTCTTGCACTCTTGCAAGGAGTTCCAAAGAATCTCAGATGTGGAGATCAGGGCACAGTCCATGTGCAACATGTGCCATCATTGACAGATTGTGAGATATTTAAGATAGGAGAAGATAGGAGGGGGGGGGGGGACAAGCATAATATGACTAGGAGCGCACCCCCCTCTCTATTTCAAAGGGTTGATGCACAAAAGAGGTAGGAGGAATTGCACAATGAGGTAAGGGACAAATCAGTCCACTCTCATACACAACCTGCTCTAGGCCTTGATGTTTCATTACATGGAGGAATTCCACCAGGGAGACCCCCTGATTGGAAGATGAATAAAGAGTTCTCTCAACATGGTGCAGCATTGATATATTTGGCTAAGGAAGGAGCCTCAGGAGGAGCTGGCACAATGCAAAGAACCTTTGGTGGGTTCAAAGGAGAGGTGATCAATTTTTTGATATGGACATTGCCATCTCCCACTCAACTAATTGCACTAAAAAATGATGATTCGGAAATCTATGATGGCATGAGCATGGTCTCAAAGGACTACTCCGTAGCTTTGGAGTAGCAAATGATACTTCCACACATGAGGAGGACTTCTGAATATGACAAGAGGCTATTGACACTCTTGTATGCATTGGCCAAACTATGGAAGTTTTGGAGGGAAGATACCTTTCAAGCAGAGGTTGACCTCCATGTACTCCAATATTGTTTTAGGCAAGATCAACTGCAAGGAAGGAAACAAAAGTGGGGTAAAAGTACTCTAACATGTGGCTTTTGCATTGAGCATGTCAAAGAGGATAGTTATGATGTGACAGGAGCTTCATTTCATACTTCTACAATGCTATCATTGTTGGGAAGCCTAGATCCATATTGGGAGTCTCATCTATTGGTGGAATATTCCAAGAACCTCTTCACATGTAAGGTTCTTGATGGGAAAGTGATAGATGGGATGTATAGAGTGGTTGATGGAGTCATTTATTTCCATGATCAGATCTACTTGACTAGAGACTCCAAGCTCAAGAAGGAGATTCTACATGGAGCATATGATGCACTCTCTTCAGGACATGTAGACTTCATTGAGTCTTATCACACCATCATGGAGGGATTCTATTGGGAGGATCTCAAAGAAGTTGCGCACCAACATATCAAGATATATGTAGCTTGTTTGATGTATGAGGAGGAACACAACCAACTTGCAAGGTTTTTTCAATCACTTCCCCTTTTGATTGAGAGATGGGAAGGCTCATCTATGGACCTCTTCACCAACTTGTCTACAATATATGGTAAATATTATGTTTTGATGCTTATTTATCAACTAAAAATGTATGTGCACACCTTTACCATGAATTTGCAGCACATTGCTCCACAAGGGAGAAAACCTCTTTGTGGATTTCATGGTCCTTTTGGGACTACATTCAGTGATGGGGTGACCACTTTATGGAGGAATTTGGGCAAGATATGTTTTTCTTGAATCATATTCAGCCAACACCTAATGTCCTCTACTATTTTCAAGATTTTGATAAGCTTATGGCAACAAGCAAGTGGTTGGATGGCCACTTATCACATCATGTTTTGAGACAACAAGAAGAAGAACAATGATGATCTCACTTGAGGGACTATTGTCACCATCCATTATGTCATATGACACTTATTCCATGTTTCTTTTCGGGCCCATATGGTGATAACACTCTATTCACTATATGCAGGAAGGATTGGGCAACAAAGCTTCCTAGAACCAAGGAGTTGGATCATGAGATTCCAAGTATATTTTGGCTTCATGAGGACTATGTAGTTATAGCCCAAGATCAACAGCTCCAAGTTTATCATAAATGGAGAGAGAGACAACTTAAGTTGAAAATTTTTATCTCTCATGTTTAGCCATGCTTCCCCTATACATTGCAGAAGCAAGGGATTGGTGATTGTTTCTACGAGCTACCAAGGATGGCTCACTTTTTTTGGATGATAGCATGGAGAATGGAGTTTCTCATGGGGACTGAGGCACCCAAATTTTACCATCTCCCATGCCTTGAGGAGGCAAATGGAAAGCATATAACTCTTTCCATATATCTCCCACTTTTTCATGATGAAAGCTATTTGGTTTATCCACCAAAAGCAAACTTGTATTCTTGGGAGGAGACATATCCATTGGTGATTTTGCATTATCCTTGTAGTTTCTTGAGGAAAAGCAACATTTTGGAGGGGAGGATTGTAATATTCCTAAATTAGCCTACAGCTAATTGGAATATTAAAGTTTTGTTTTGCCACTTACATAGGTGAATAAATGGGTAGGGAGGCCCATAAATCTCTTTATGAAGAATAAAACCACTTCTCATGTGAAAGTGGATCACCTTTTTAGCTTAATAAAGCACCCTAAGGTTTGAACAATGGCTTAAACATGTGGACTGGGTCAACTATGACCAAATCAACAGTGCTGTCATGGAGGAGTGGACATTAATGGGGGACAAAGCAGTTTTAGATGGAGACACATTGGATGGAAGTAGTGTCATTAATGAATGGGGCCTAGGGTTTGGAAGCTCATAACTTATAAAAGGAAGAGGATGGCAGCCATACTATTCATCTGGGTATATTTTATATTTTTATATATGGTCTGTTTAGACATATAGCTTTCTTCAGCTGTTTAGCTAAGATTGCATGTGTTGTTTAGCACTAGGTGCTCCTGATCGGAAATCCCACCTCTTCCATTGAGGAGCTCTTGGAGGATTTTTCACTATACTTCCACATTTAGGAATTTTGGCCAAGATTCAGTCTCATGTACAACGTAGTTATGTTTAGATTTGGGTTTTGTTGCAGGGGTGTAGCAGTGGAGGAGAGAAATCTCCATTTTCTGAGCTAGTTTTCCATTGGAGGGGTCATCCTTTCATCTAGAGGCTTATGAGGAAGACTTCAGGGCTTCATTACATATTTTGGCACTAGGCCAAGTAGCATTCATTAGCTACAGTGCAGTTTCCTACAGAAACTGCATTATTTTGGAGAGCAGCTGCAACAGTGGGTTTATTGCCCTATTTGGAGTGTCTAGGTTTCCTGTGTGGGGATCAACCCTTCATTTAGGAGATCTGTTGGAGGAGGATTAGCCATATTGTATATTAGATCATCCATCTCCCATCAGTGATTTATCTACAGATATTATTCAGCCCTAGGGCCAAATATGATATCTTTTGTATAGTGTGTATTTCTAGAAACCTTTTCCGGGTTGTCCTGGAATCTGTTTTGGAGCATGGATCTCTAGCCTTAGAAATTTTGGAGAATTATATCAGCAGCAATATATTTTTACACCTTTCAGCTGTTATTCTATCTTAGACAACGTAGTTTTCTGGATTCCTGTATTTCATGTATTAACAACATTTTAGATCTAGGTGTACGCTTTCATGGGAGGCTAGTTTGCCCAAGTTGAGTGATATTTTCCTCAACATATTGAACCTAATTTTCTATTATAATCATAATGGAATGGATCTATTGTTGTCTCGTGATTTTATCTATTATATTTATGCATATTTCCAGTTTTATGAACTCTATTCCTACTTTCCCCATTTTGGAATATTATAGTTTTAAATACCTTTGAAGATTCAGAAAAGCCCTCTACTGCCTCAAAAACCCTCCCGCAAAGCAAATATTCATTTTTTCCAAGTATTCTTGAAAGAAAAGGCTTTTTCTTGATCCAAAAATAAAAGTAATCAGTAATTTAATCAAATTAAGATTACTAGCAGACCAAAAAAGCCCTTTTGCCTTCAAAATATTTTTCCACATACTCTAAGCAATATTTTCACAGATTCTTAGGCCTAACATTGTTTAAAATCATAGAGATTGAATAAAATGAAGAATTTTAAGCCTATGTACACTTGAATAAATCCTTCTTTTCTTCCAGTCCTTTTCATATAGGCCCTACGAATTTATTTACAAAACTTTAAAGCTCATAAATTTCCTTTTGTTACAGAAAACATAGTTTAGTTAATTGAATAAGTTTAAACCTTTTTGCAGATAATAGATAAGCCCCTGTTCTATCCAAATCCTCTTGAAAACTATTATAAACTTTCAAAGGTGCTCCTACAGGCCTAAATCAGTTGTTTATAAGTCAAAAGAGTAATAAAATTGATAAATCAAGTAAAGCAATGGCTTCCAAAAACATTGTAGCTGTCAATCCTCTACAAACCATTGTTTTAGATCTAGAGCACATTCCCTTAGCTGACACATACTTCAAGATTACTGACACAGCCACAGAATTTAACCTTCTTGAGCTCCACTGCTAGAGCCAAGAAAAATCCATAGATCAGGTTGATGAAGTTCTTATTTAGGAGTCAAATTTTCCAAAATATGTTGTCCCACAGACCTTCTAGTGCCCAGAAGTGAACAGACTCTATCAATCCTACTATTTCCCTTATTAGAGAGCCATAATAAACCCTGAAAAAGAAATTATATTTACCATTATTGTTGAGTCAATCAATCAGATGCTGCAGATACAACCAAGGCCTGATGAAATCCCTTTATCCATTGAGGCCCTCACTCAGCTATACCTGAATCTGGACTTCCCCAAAAGGTTCCAGATATTTCAAAATTTCATGCCTTCTTCTATAGAAATTCCCAAGATAAATCCTCCATACCCTTCTGCAAAATTTTCTGAAAGGAAAGACATATCATCTCCATGTTGTATTTTATTCTTGGTTATTTTATAGATGAACATGAGGATGTTGCAGTGCTAGGTTTTTTGTCTAATTTCACACTTGGTTAGCCTCCTACTACCATTTTTTAACTTTTCCCAATAGCTTGCTGACAATATCCATGAACAGTTGGTCAAAATGCCTTCTAAAGGTGTTTTCAAGTATTCCTCATTCTTATTCCATATGTTTTTATATTTCTAGTTTGAGAAATTTTCTATAAACCTTAAAAAGCTTGATGTATAAGGAAACCCACAATCATTCATCTTTTGTACTTCCTTGATAAGGAAAGACTCCATTGAGTTCAATTATACAGATTTTACTAATTATTTTATTCATCCTATGGTCAATTTTCTAAACAGCAGTAGGCAGCCCAAAATTAGTGAAGAGATTAAGAAGGTTCTGTAGTTGTCAGAGCATAATAGGATAGGTAATTTGTACTTGTACCAAAATCATACTAAAATAAGAGTATATGGATCAAGTCTTGTTCCATATAAACTGCCCAAATATCTCCCTATGAGGTTATTTTCCTTTGAGTACATAAGGAAGATTCTTAATTCAGATGCAATTAATTTCTTGGCAACAAAGAAGAAGACATCGTTCAAATTGAAAAATCAGGTTGGCCCTTTTATTTGTAACAATAGAGATGTAGGTCCAGAGGTTGAAAAACATTTCTAGGAATTCAAATTCAGTAATTTTTTTCTATGTTATTATGATCCCATTGGATTTATAAGTAAAATGAGAGTTAAATGAAAATTGACTCCCTATGTACATGAAAAGAAACTGGACATATAGAAATTCTCCAATCAATCTGAATGGTTAGAGAACACCTTGGTAGAACCAGAGAACTAAGGTGATACTAGTAAAACCTTGCAGACTCTAGCCCAATAAGACATGAATGCAAAGGGAAACAGAGAGGAAGGATCATACACTACAGAGACAACTACTGAAACTAAATTTAGATCAAGATACAATAAAAATCCAAAGTTAAATCCTACAAATAAAGAAGTGGAAACAATAGAGGTGATTGATACATAAATAGTAGCAAAGGAAAATGCACGTCCTACAATAATTGAAGAAGAAAAATAGCCTACGACTTCAAACACTCAGCTTATTCAGAAGCAACATAGTATTGAAGTTTCCTCATCTAAAAAACTAGAAAAAAAGGAGATGGATATCAAAGAAAGATACAAAGAAATCAAAGCCAGAAATGAAGAAATTAAAACTGAAATATATTATCAATATCTGAAACAAACTCCTAGCATCCAAAATAGGCTACTTTTAGCCTTTGAATATAAGAATAAAAATATGCAGATGGCATTTCTTCAACCCACACTTCAAACTCCCAAATCATCTTCTTATTACAAAAATACATATTTTGAATTCTTGGACTAGGATATTCATCCTCTGGTTCAAATTGAGTTTCATAACTAGGCAAGGGAGATGATCTATTCTACAATGACCACCAAGGCCGTGAGTGTACAAAATCTGCAAAACACTCTTGCAAATATCAGAGATCAGCTCAAATTGGAAAAATCATCTTCACAGGCAAAAGAAAATTCAATTAAATCTTTGGAAGAATTAGTATTGAAGTAAGAAAAGATCCTAAAAATGTCAAAGTTACATATGAATTGATAAAGAAGAAAAATGCAAACATTTATGCATTAAAGAAACAACTAAAGTTGTCCCCTACAAAACATACTCAAGAAAAGGAAGTATTACAAGATACAAATCAGAAAGATGAGATGATGAATCTCATTCTACAGTTGACTGCTCAGATAAAGGAAATGGAGAATGAAATGGACAAGTTGGTCCAGGAGAAAGAAGCCAGCAAAGAACTAGTCCCATTCACTTTCATTCCTATAGTCACTATTGTTGTACCTACCACACTTGCAGAATCATTGGCTCCTACAGTCCCCATGGCTACAGCATTACCTATCACTTCATCAACAACTTCAGCAACAGAGTCTTCGAAAACAACAGCACAACATTTAGATGAAGCAAGCAAGTTGGTAAAAGCTATGCAAGACATGTCTATTCAGACTAATGAGATTAACAGACTTTTAAAATAGCTTAAAAGTCTTGAAGATGAAAAGAAAATTGCTAAGATAATGTATAAGAATGAAGAACAAAGAGAAAATAGATTAAATGAGTAGTTGAAAAAGTTAGAAAAAAATTAACATTAAAACAACCCATGGCACAAATCAGACAATAGCTTTGGAACAATATCATTGAAGCAGACAATGATATTTGGCCATCAATTCAGGTCATATATGAGCATAAAGACTTAGACAAATCATAAAAAGAAGCTATTCAAAATATCAAAGAAGATCTTGGTAAGAAACCTGAAGAAGCTCTTGAAATCATCAAGTTTCTAAATTCTAATAACAGGCAAGAGCTAGAAGAAATTGGTATTAATGGCAGAACAAAACCCATCCTAGAAATTAGGAAGGTAACTTCTAAAAAGAATTTGATGATACAGTTAGAGGAGAAATGCTAAAACATGGAGGTTTCCATTACAAGTTTTATGATGAAATTTGATGTCCTGAGGTGGAAAGGCCTTCCAAATCCATTAGTTATTCATGACAAACTAATGAAGCAAGATGACTATGACAAGAAAATGAGAGAAGTTGCCAAGGAATGAGCCAATCTACTTTCCTCACAAGGTATTCTGACAGGGAAGGTAATCTACAAGAATCTTGAAAATTTGTTTTACCTGCAGTATGAGGTGAAACACATATTTATCAAAAATCTCACATTCTAAAACAGATGAAATATTCAGGAGGATGATGAAAATTAAATTGCCAGAGGCAGAAATTTGGGAAAAAATGACTGATTTACTATGAAATCATATTGTAGTAAGCACAAAGTAGTGAAAATAAAATAGATCATGTTGTTTTTACATTTACAGCTACAGTTTTGTAGTTAAAGATAGGAAAGAGTATCAAATGAAAGAGTTTCAGGTGAAAGTGTATCAGTTCAAAGTCAAATTTTAAAGTTAAATAGAAAATTACAAAGCAGAGATAAAGCTACCAACATAGAGGACACTTCACTGTCTAGCTACAAGCTTCGTTGAACAACAAAGAGAGAAAAAAACAACAAATTTAAGACAACAAACAATAATTTCAATAAAAACAAGGACAACTAGCATTAGTTAGAAAGCTACCATTATCTTCTTGCATGAAGATATTTCTTTTCTATGAATAATTTCTAAGTTTGTTTTAGGATATTTTTAAAGAGTTTTTGTATAAATACTTCTCATTTAGAAGTATTGAGTGTGGATTAATTGCTGAACATTTCTATAGTTGTACTATTCTGAACCTAAGGGTGATTGTACCAATTTCAAGTCAGCAGACTGGATTAAAGCAATAAAGCATCATATTACAGGATTCATGTCTTGGGTCACTACAGTGAAGTATTTTCACTTGTTTCTTTGTCAATTTATTATGTTTTTCATCAATTCTTGTATGTTGTTCTAAATCTAAATGATAAATTAGGAATGTTATTTCAGAATATGTTAAAAGCACTATGTCTTGAACTGCTTATCATTTACATGTTTTCCACTGATATCTAGACTAAGGAACCTTGAATTTATCCCTAGTTTCGATTGACCTCTTCCTTTTCACTCATTAACTAGATTTGAGAACCCTTGATTTCTCTCTTACCCCGATTGAAACCATTTTCACCATCAGCCTTGAAGATCTGAAGTAACTCAATTATCTTTCCCTGTAAACATTTCACTTTAGGAATTCATCCTGATCTGATTGCTTGACACATTGACTCTATTAGCGCAATGGAAAACAAACCTACATCTATCCATTTGAGTAAGTGATTTCACCACCAAATCAAATCAAAATCCAAAACCAATTTATCCTACATAACTAGCCTAAAATCAATTAAAATCAACAAAGATAAATCATATAGAGAGAGCCCTCTCTGAGCATTAGGAAGGCTAGATCCTAAAGCTTAAAAGTAGGATTTTGGTTACCTCTAATATTATTTAAACCAAAATAAAAAAAATCTAACAACTATTGAGAATTATTAGAGTGATAACACCTAGGAAGTTTACAAAATTGGGACCAATTATAAGACATATTTTTGACCAAGTGGGGAAGTAAAGTGAACCATTTTCAAGCTTTGACTGACTATAATAATCTAAAAAAGTCCACAGATGAATCAGTTCATGAATTTTATAAGAGATTCAATAAAGTTTACAATTCTATCCCTGCTCACATTATAAAACCTCCCCCAAGATCTACCCAATTGCATTATGTTGAAGCCTTTGACTATGATTTCTGAATTTTATTAAGGGAGAGAGAATCTGCCTCTTTAGTTGGCATGCAAAATGATGCTATAAAGGTTGAAGTAAATATGGTTGCAACAAAGAGGTCCAAAATGTGAAAAGACAGATTAAAAGAGGAAGAAAAACCTTCCTCATTTTCAGATGTAAAATTTGATATCATGATGAAAACTATGGAGAGGCTTATGGATAGGCTTTCTCTTGGTAATAATTCCTACCTGCTATTGGGGCTCTACCGGATCTCTGAGGCTGAGAAGAGACTAGCAAAGGTAACCATAGACCAAGCTCTCGCCAAGTAGCTAGCCCTACAAGGAGGGAGAGGGCTCTCTCTCTAAGGGATCATAGCCAAGAGGGCTGGATCAATTAGGTTTTAGGCTAGGTATTGTATCTCTAAAGTTTTGGTTGGTTGATTTGGGTGTTGGATGAGTGAATTAGGTCAAAGAGGAAACTAGGTCAGGGAAAAAGGACCAGCAATTGCAGACATCTGATGGGGCAAGGTAGGTAGGTAATTTAACACTTTAAGGAGGTTTTATGAAGTGAATTAGACTGGTGCGGTTTTAAAAAGAGAATGAAATACATGAATTCTTTTTAAAATGAATAAATGAAACACTTTTATGATGATTCTCCAAAAACAAAGCATTAAAAATGAATTCTGCTTATATCACTTAAGAATCAACCATATTATATAAATGACATTATCATGGAAAGTAAAAAACATTCACACACATGTAAACAAAAGAAGAATATATGTCAAAATACATTACCACAGGAATCCAACCAAAATAACTGCAACTCTGTCAATAAATTCCTTCCAAAAGTCTGATACAATAGTGTTCTCTGATCAATACAAAAATATCCAACCGTTGCAATGAGAAAAGAAGTGGAAGATATAGGCAAAAACAAACTTCTCCCACTCTCAGGGGTCGAATCCCTGACTTGTGGATCTAATCCCCAAAATACTGAATTGAAAACCCAAAGACTAGGGAGGTCAACAAACTCATCCCTAACTTTGGTAAAACTGATCCATTCATCTACAAATACACTATCACCTAATGTATTTACCCTATAGTAACTAAAAGTAACTTAATTACATTTAAAAATTAAATTTAATCGATAAAATTCATGAATTATTTGACCAAACTGAGAAAATATTGAAATTTTGGAAAAAAATCAACAAATTGGCAAAAGCGCAGTGCCTTTGCTAGGAGCACAACACCAACTTCAAGGTTGAATTTGAGGGCCTTCCTGAAGTCCAAATTGAGCTCATGATAGCTCATTGGAAATCTGATCATGTATAGTTTCCAAAAATTCACATGGTTTCTGAAAATTATGAGCTTAAGGCCTCCAAAAGTGCAATCTCCCAACACCACTCCAAAGCGCAGCTCCAACCTAAAAATAGGGGCAGAAAGGTGATTATTTAGGTGTTTTTGGTCATTTATCCCTACCATATTGTCCAATTTTTTAGTGAAAATAGTCAAAATTGAATGTAGATGGCCTTTTGAATTCAATGGTAGTGGCCATTTTTAATTTGGAGCCTCCTATAGAAAGCACAGTGCCCTAGGCGTTGTTATTTTGACAAGCTCACTGCGCTGAATTTCAGTGAAAATTTGTCAAAATGAAGAAAATTACAAAAAGTTTCCCCAAAATTCTCAAAATTGGTAGATAGAGTGTTGATTAAGTGCTTTAAGCAATAAAGGAATCATCAACAAGAATGTCAAGTTTTCCCTTGTCCTTTTTCTTGTCTAGGGTTTCCTTCAATTTGTCCTTCAACTACTTGATTTTGATGTTACTGATCTGATTCCTTGTCTTGTATATATTGTAAATGTTTATGAGCATGTATTTTTCCTTGTTGGCCTTTGGAAGGAGCTTCTCCATGTGTAGGTTCACTCTATCAAGCCAAACCTCTCTGTCATCCTCAATCTCTTTTGTAATCCTCTCCTCAAAAGTGAGGTTTTCAGCCTCCATTTTTTGCTTTTCCAATGCTTTCTCAAGACCTCTTGTTCTTGGTATTTTCTTGGTGGATTGATCAGAATCATTGGTGTTTTTCCTCTTAACCTTTAGGAGCTCCAATTCCATGAGAACTTGCTTGTCATTTAGTTTTTTGTTCTTGCTCAAAGTAGGATATCACATATCTTGCTTTGTCCATGTTATCCTACAGTTCTTTGATTTGGGCATCCTTTTCTTTGATGATCAAGTTTGAGAATTTATGATCATCTTGGACATCCAAGTCTACCAAATCAAACTCTATTTCTTCTTCATGAAGATCTGCCTCCTTATGAGCAACTGCATCATCATGATGTACCTACTTTGTTGATGAATAAGGCAAGGTACCTTTCACAATCTGTGGAGCAAACACCTGCCTAGGTCCCCTCTGATAGGTTTTGACCTATTTGTCCATTTTGGTCTTCTTCACTACAACCCTTCTAGATGACCCTGTTTCCTTTTTAGGCACTGATACTGGTGGTGGAATTGGTCTAATAGGTTGAGATGGTGGAGTAATGAGGACATTATTCTCAATGAAGATCTCCCAAGCAATGTTCAACTAATTGAGATGACGAAGGACAATTATCTTGATAAGAGAGTGATGAAAAAGGTTGTTCATCTAATTCTCTAGCTCTCTACTATGCACTTTGTAGGCCATCTTGCCAATGCTCCTGTACAAATAGTGAGGGATGTTGAGAAATTTCACCCTTTTGAAGTGCATGAGAAACTGGATGTGATATGAGCACATTCGAGAGAATATTCCCTCACAACTAAAGTATTTCATGATGATCTTCATCATGGGAGAAAATCTATCAAGAAGGTGGCTAAAAGGAAAAACCTTCTTGTTCTCATTTTTGTACCTTGGCTTGAGGAATGATTCATAGTGTTGGGCATCTATGTTTATGGCCTTGAAATATTTTTCACCCACATTCGGTATCCCTTTGGCTGCAACAATAATATCTATGAAGATGGTGAAGGTCACCCCTGCAATGGTAACTTTATTGTCTTGAAGATTAGAGATGAAAACTGTGGTCAAAGTAGGGTGATGTTGAACTTTCTGGACTAGCTCACAAAAGTCAAAGTAACCCACATGTTTGAAGAAACTGACTATCATGGGCAATGCCATTAACTCTCTAGTGTTGGATGGCTCAAGCCTAAAAATCCTCCCTCCCTTGTGTGGTCTTCTTTCCTCTTTGTCCTCCTCCATGTGTTTGTTTGGTTTTTGAAAACCCTAGGAAATGGGAAGGGGGGTAGGAAGTAGCTTTAGGGAGTGGAAATGAGTGTAAGAAAAATTAGGGAAGTAGGTAAGGGTGTTAGGGAGCTTAGGTAAGTGGTAGGGGATAGAAAGACTTGGGGAAATGGGGTGGGTAAATTTATTACAGGGATAGTGAGGTTGCCTAAGAAATTTGCAACCTAGGATTATGGTTTAGGGAATTGAAGCTTTGGAATAAGGAATAATGCTATGTAGGGATAGGGGAAATGTTTTCTGAGATGTGGGAGGGGTAAATTGTGTCTAGGGAAAACAATTTAACATGTAGGAGTAAAATTAGAGTTTCTTAGATTTAAAACATGAAATTATGCATGATGAGGGTTATTATAACAAATTTACTATCATGAAATCATAGGAGGGCATGAAATGATGTAACTTACTTGCTAGGAGTTGTAGATAATCTCACTTGATGATTTGACTACTTGGAAGAAGGTTTGAGAGTTTGTGCAAGCTTGTAGAATAAGTTTGATAGGAGTGAAATGCTCTACATAAGAGTGAAACGCTGAACGCAAGAGCGAAGCACTCTTCATAGGACCACAACACCAAAATTCCAGGAGCGCAGTGTGAAGCCCAGGAGTGTAGCCCCTCCAAACAAATTTTTCATTCTTCGCTGAAAATTTGATTTTTTAGATAGGGAAGTGAGATCTCGATGGATGAGAGTGAAAATGAGCCTCTCCTTGGTCTTTGATGGCCTTTATACCTTGTTGAAATTTTCAAAATTGGTCTTGGGACCCACTCTCCTTTTTCACACTCAACTTAAACATTTCAATTTTTACCTTTCATTTGATATTTTGAATTTGATCAGTTGGTGTATTTTTTGAACACTAAGACTTTTGGAACTTTTACTTTCCTGGTAATTGGAACCTTGAGTACTTATTACATATAAAAAAACATGAAATTACAAATTGAAATTGAAATAAAATTTATAAATTAAGCTTTACATAATAAAATGTTTTTATTGTCACTCTCTTACTTGTTGGTATTTTATGCATGAAAATGATGATTTGATGGACCTTGAAAACCCTATTACCTAATTAAGACTCTGACTGAATGAAATTCATGATGAAAGGATGGAAATGATGATAATAACTCATGACCAATGTACACTCAACAACGTGATGAAATGAGCCTGCAAGTAGTAAAATTTATGAAAAGAGTGAAACTTGACCTAAATTTGCACCAAGTGACCAAATTTTTGCATGATGACCTAATGGAATGACAAAAAATTCAGAATGGGACCATTAACATGACATGAAAGAGTTTATTTGATCACTAGTGGAAGGATGCAAATACTGACACTAACACCTGTTGCACCACAACAAGAAACACGGATTAGAAATCCTCAGTTTAGAATGCCTTAAAATCAACAAAGACCAAGGGACAATAGAAACCAACCTGATCAACAATTTAGGCCTCCCTTCAAAAAAATCTAGTGGATGAGGAAGAAACACAACCTGAAATTCAAGAAGAAATCATTCACTTTTTGGATGAGGATGTGTCAGATATGTTCTTAACCAAAGAAGAACATGAAGAATCTAGAAATGAAATAGAGAATCATGAAGATGAGAAGAAATATTATTACTTGAAAGGATGTCATCATCCTATCTTTGAGATGTAAAAACAATATAACTTGAGGAATAGAAATTTTCCTATTACAGCAAATAAAGGTTAGCCAAAAAAAGATGCTCCAAAGGCAATTGAACAGAAGAAACACACACCACCCCATGGTAAAGAGATTGAAAAAACACTACCGGTTTTCAATCTAGAAAATGCGATTTCTAAGATCAAAATTGATGTCCCTTTTGGTGAGATAATTAAGGTCACTCAGTATAGGAGCCAAATTATCAAAATTATTTACACTCAGCCTGGACCTTTTGACATTCTAAATCTGCAAGAAGACCATCCTACTATCTTTCTCGAACCAAGAGTGGAAGCTAAGCAAAATGAAGAATTTCTACCTTTCTTTGTGAGTCTGAACATCCATGACATGACTTTGCATAATTCTATGCTAGATTCAGTGGCCTCCCATAACTTAATTTCTAAGGTGATCATGGAAATAATGGGCTTAGACATAACCAAGACTTGTTTTTCTTTGATTCCAAAAGAGTTCAGTGTATTGGTCTCATTAAGGATGTGGTTGTTGGCTCAGCTCAAGTGCCTACTAAGACAATTTTAATGGATATAATTGTGGCTGAAATTCCTCCAAAATTTGGTATGATTTTATCTAGATCATGGGTTGCTAAAATTAAAGGAACTATGTAGATGGAAAAGACTTATGCCACTATTACAATATTTTGTCAGCAAAGAAGGTTGTACAGAGAATATAAAATGGCATATATGGTTATTAGCAAATATAAACCACAAAAATTTCCAATTTATGCAGTAGAGATTGAGTTTGGGTCATCCATTTTGTTCAATGAGGTCACTAATGAGACCGAAAATCAGAAAATTGAAAAAAATCAGCTAGCTGAAATTCAACAATTTGAGGAGGTAAATGAAGAAGGTTGGTGGCATATGCACTTTGATGGTGCTGCTGGAAGAGAAGGATTTGGTGCAGGTATGTGGATTACCAGCTCTAGCGATGAGAAAAATTTATATTCTTACAAATTTAACTTTGACTGTACAAAAAACATGGTTGAATATGAGGCTTTGTTTTTGGGTCTAGACGCTTTGAAAGGTTTAGGCGCCAAGAAAATTTCATTTTTTTGGTGATTTTGAACTATTAATAAAGAAAGTAGAAGTATCTTATCAAACTAAAGATGTAATAATGAGGGCTTACATGAATTTTATTCTTGATTTTCTTGAAAATTTCAAAGAACATAGTTTCACCATCAAAGCTAGAAACCAAAATTTTGTGGTTGATTCCTTGGCTATCTCAGCCAGTTTTTTTATCATCCCTACTCATCCCAACAACAGTTATGAATTTTAGGTCAGGAATAGACCATCTATCCTTGATAATATTATCAATTGGAAAGTGTTTGATAGTGATAAACAGGTCATAAACTTTCTTGCGCTGAAAGAAAAATCTGAAAACATTCAAGTAGACTAGCATAACATGTTTGTTGAAACCAAAGCCAATGTTGAAGTCCTCCAGCTGAAGAATAATTTCATTCCTAAAGGTTGATTCCCCTTGAGAATTTGTTTGACCAGGATGATATGTTTAATAATCCAAAAATGAAAGCCGATGATGAAGAGGTTGAAAGTTATAACCTTGGTACTGCAGAAAATTACAAGTTGCTCAAGTTTTCCAAGGTTCTTTCTTCAGAGGTGAGACAAAGGTATGTTGATTTGATGAAAAGGTACATTCATGTTTTTGCATGGAGTTATACAGACCTAAAGAGGTATGATCATATCATCATTCAACATACAATACCAATCAAAGAAAATGAAAATCCTTTTAAACAAAAATTGAGGAGAATCAATCCATTTCTCATGCCATTGATTGAAAAAGAAATTAAGAAGTTGTTTGATGCAAAAATCATTTTTCCATTGAGGTTTTCTAAATGGCTTTCTAATTTGGTACCTGTGAGAAAGAATAATGGTGAGATTAGGATATGCATTGATTTCAGAAATTTGAATAAGGCATCTCTTAAAGACAGTTATCCTCTTCCAAAAATGGATCAAATTTTGCAAAATATTGTTGGATCCCTAAGGATTTCAATGCTTGATGGTTTCTCGGGCTATAATCATATACTAGTGCATTCGGATGACCAAGAGAAAACTACCTTCACTACACCATGGGGGACATTTATGTACGCCAAAATGAATTTTAGTCTCATGAATGCAGGAGAAACTTTCCAAAGGGAGATGGAAATTGCATTTCCTGAAGAAAAGGGCAGGTAAGTGGTGGTTTACTTGGATTATATCATTGTGTTTTCAAATAAGGAAGAAGATAATCTCAAGCACTTGGAGAAAATTATGCAAAAATGCAAAAAAGTTGGTATTTCTCTCAATCCTAGTAAGAGTGTTTTTGTTTTGACTACTGGAAAATTATTGGGACACATAATATCAAAAGAATGAATAAGGATTGATCCAAGTATGGTCACTACCATACAAAATATAGATTTTCCAAGAAACAGAAAAGAGATTCAATCCTTTTTAGGCAAAGTAAATTTTATTAGGAGATTTATTCCTAATTTTGCAAAAATTGTCAAGCATATTACTAAGATGCTTAGGAAGGATTATGATATTAAATGGACAATAGAGACAAAAAATGTTTTGAAGAGATCAAGAAATCCCTTACCCAAGCCCCCGTGCTCATAAATCCTGACTTTTCTAAGTATTTTTTGGTTTTTACTTTTGCCTCTAAACATATAATTGTTGGAGTGTTATTGCAGAAGAGGCAGCAAGGTAATGAACAACCCATTTCTTTCTTCAATAGGACACTTGTAAATTCTGAACTGAAGTACAATATTATAGAGAAAAAAGCCTATGTTTTAGTGAAGGAACTTAAATATTTCATAATATATATTGTACATTCTCACATTGTGGCTTTTGTGCCTAATGCTATGGTGAAAGACATACTGATTCAAGTTGATCTGAATGGAAAAAGAGTTAAGTGGATTCCCACTTTGTTGGAGTATGATATGAATATTAGGCCTACTATACTGGTAAAAGTTCAATGGCCGGCTAAATTGATGGCACAATCAAATTCTGATTTCCTAGATATGAATTTCATTGCACAATTTTCAGAAGTGGTTGAGGAAGAGGAATCGATTCCTATAGAGGAAAATTTCCTTTTGTCTGAATGGCATAGGGATGTAATTTTTTTTTTTGTAGCATCACAAGGCTCCTCTTGAATTAACCAAGTCCAAATCCAGATTTTTAAAGCTAAAGTCTCTAAGGTATTGCATTCTGAAAAAATAAATAAATAAATTATATTGGAGAGATACTAGTGGGATACTTTTGAACTGCTTATTAGAAGATGAAGTTGAGAGGGTAATTGATAAATTTCATAAGGGTGATTGTAGAGGTCATTATTATTGGAAGGATACAAAAAACAAGATACTTAGAGCTGGGTATTATTGGCCTTCTATGTTCAAATACATTTACAAAAATATTGTTGCATGTCATGAGTGCCAAATTTTTTATGGAAAAAAGAAGCTAATGCCTTTACCTCTAAAACCCATATATGTACAAGCTCCTTTCCAACAATGGGGATTATATTTTATTGGAGAGATACACCTTGAATCCTCAGGACAACATCGGTGGATCTTAAAAGCGACTGATTACTTCATCAAGTGGATTGAAGTTGTGCCTACAAGGAAAGCCAGAGACTCATTCATCATTCATTTTCTGGAAAACAATATTTTATCAAGGTTTGGTTGTCCCATGAAAATTATTACTAACAATGCTAAAGCTTTCAAGTTTAAGAAATTTATTAGTTTATGTAATCAATATAATATTAATCTTGGTCACTCCACAACATATTACCCCCAAGGTAATGGCTTGGTTGAGTCATCAAATAAAAGCATAGTCAGAATCATTAAGAAGGTTTTGCGAGAAAAAAAAAGGTCATGGAATTTGAAGTTAAAATTGTCTTTATGGGCTGACAGAATTTGTACTAAGAGGTCTATAGGTACATCTCCTTATGAGATTATATATGGAACTGAAGAAATCTTTTCAACCTCCCTTGGAGTTCTAGTGATGAAGTTACAGCAGGGGTTAGAAGAAGAACCAAATGCAATCCAAGGAAGGATAAATCAGCTCATTGCTCTGTAGGAGAAAAGGGAGGAAGTGTACATTGATCATCACTAGACACAAAATAGAGTCAAAAATACTTTTGAAGAGAAGACAAAGGAGGAAAAATTCAAAGTTAAAGATGTGGTTTTGATGTGGGAGGCCAGGATTGAAGATAAAGGGAAGCATGGAAAATTTGAGAATATCTGGAAAGGACCTTTTATGATAGAAAAATATCATGGGAACAACACATTATTACTTCAATAAATGAATGGGAAATTGTGTGACGAAGGACCTGTCAATGGCAGGTTTCTAAAACACTATTCTTCCTAATTCATTATGCCAAAATACACATCATTGTATATATTCCATTATCTATTATTTTATTTGCAAATAAAGGTGATATTATCATCAGTTTGAGCTTGAGAATAAGGACATAAAATCTTGAAGAAGACTTCATCAAATTTATAATTTTCAGTTTCCATGTAAGGAACTGGAGCTATTGGTTTTTTACTGCACCACAGGGGCACAACATCCCCAGTTGGAGCTTATGTCAGGGTCCTATAATTTTTATAGGGTCACTTGATTATCACAAATTATTATTATATTTGATATGTTGTGAAATAATATTTCATGCTGAAAATTATTTCAAAAAAGGGTTCAAATGGTAAAAAAAGGGTTGATTTTACATGAAAAGCTCAATAGTGAGTTTTTTCCGAAGTTTGAGAATTATTATGAGATATGTGCCATTAGCCTAAGTTTGGGATCAAAATACTTGTATCCTAAGTTTGGGATATAATGTTTTTTATACAGAATTTCTGCATATGTAATAAATGTTTGAATATGACAAAGGATTCTATCCATTTTGGTTAATTCACTCGTTTTTTCCAACCACCTGATCACCAAGCCACCAAATCAACAGTATACAGACATTTTCAGCCCCCCTTCGCCATCGTACCTTTACCAACAAGCGGGGGGGGGGGGGTATGTGGTACAAAAAGGTGGTTTCATTCTTGTCAGACCCACCTAACATGTTAATCCATGACGCTTCATGCCCCCCCCCCCCTCAAAAACCATAAACCACCTTGACACCCCTCCGAAATCTGCCAAATTGCCCTCCTTTCCCACCATCTTTCCTACGTACCTCCCTCCATTCCCCTACTACCACATATCTCCTCCCACCTGATCTAGCTCTCGCTTACCATTCCATTCTCTGCACCTCCCTCCATTCATCACATGACCCCTGGAATAGACTGTAATCCAATTAAATGCATTCCTAAGATAACCATTCGAAATATCAATGGACATGCACCCCTAATGGAAACTAATATGTAACCATAAAAAAAGCCCTTTCACCACCATTGTAATTTCTTTTTCTTGCAGATTTCTCACCCTTTCTTCATTGCCAAAGCTCTATCATTGTAGTCAATACAGAAAGAAAATTGGTTGAGTCAGTTAATGAGATTAGGGATATCATTGGGCCATCCATTTTAGGGGCATCTCAACAATCCATTCCAAATGGCTGACATGGTTAAAACAAATCATCATGATGCCACCTCACAAAAATGGACAACTCATCTTCAATTTAGTTATATAAAGACCTTAAATCTAGTGTACCAGTTTGTCACCTCAACATGGCAGTTTGATTCAATAAAGATGACAAACATGGATTGTTATACATTCTATTTAAGTAATTAATAATCATAGAGTCATTTCTTATTACCAACTCTATTAAAATAGAAATATCCATATTATCCCTCAAAGTAATGTAATCCTAGTTAAATTAGATCTCTAGGCCAAGTGTCAAAGTCTAGCCCAGGTGGCAGACCTTTGTAAGAGAGATCTCACTCTATAAATGAGAGGTTTATTGAATATGAGAAGGGTTGATGGATGTAAGAGCTTAAGCTACTATTGTAATATTTTTCTACTAATTTAATAGACAGTTGCAAAAGACTTTTGTTTAGACCTAATATTATATTCGAGTTCTTATGCATTTGTGTCCTTTATCTTTTTAATGTTATCTCATCTTACTCTTACATAATTAGTTGGAATTCATAGATTATTATGCTCCAACTTCCTATATGTATATTTTTTTCTATCAGAATTGTTTTATAAGAACTCATGTGCGTCAGCTTACATGAATGACACTTTTGTGTAATTTAATTCCCATTCTGACTCCATTCCCAATGGTAGCCCTTACACATCTTTCACCTACAAAAAATCACCCAAAAAACATTCTAGAGTTAACCATCTTTGTTTTAAAGCTTGTTTATTGAATATCATATCTTTTTTTGAGAGAGCCCTCCCTGGTTAGAAGGGATAACTTCCAACCCTGAGTGGTTTGAAATAGTTACATTGGATTGATTGTTGAGAAGCCCAATTAGTCTCAGTTTGGTGATAACAAACTCAATGACACTAGTTGTTAATAAAATTTTGGATAAACAATTCTTACCTGATTAATTTTCCTAAGAAGTAGAAGGATATTCCAACAAATATGAAGAACATACCAGTAAATGATATGTTAAGTTCCTTTAGGACTAGGTCATAGACACAAATATAAATTTTTTTGGAGAAATATGTTTTGGGAAGAAACAGTTATTTAGACACCCCCAAGGAACTATAATCTTTGTAGAAAATGGCGTACACCCAAAGTTTCTTAGCAAAAAAAATGAAAATCCCTTTTAAGGTCGCTTACTCCACATTCCTAAGCTAAAAATTATAGATCATATACTAATATTAACACCAATTCCCCACAAAAAGACAAGTATATTGTCACTCCCATAAAAAAAATAAGTAGACCTATTGCAATTTGGAAAAAAGCATGCATTAATTACTAGTAGGAAGGAATAAGAAGTAAACTACAAATCATATGAAATCAATGGAAGAGTAAAGAGACATAAATTATCGGAGAGCCAAAAAATCAACACTTATATTATATATCCTCAGCAACCAATTATAACTAGTACATAGAGTCAAGTACATTCATTTATATATATATATATATATATATATATTTATTTATTTATTTATTTAATAGATAACTATATTAGTTTAAATATCTATAACCTACTTTATCCAACAAAATAAGTCAATAAACTCGACTAGGGAGTCAATCAAGTTACAATACATTCTTCAATGCATTGACTATACTTGGCTAGTTGTCTAATTCTACTAGCCCCTCTAACATCTCCCCACCTTCAATTCCTTCTTTTTCTCGAAGATGGGGGGGATTTGGAGACTTAATCTTTTTTTTTTTTAATATAATGAAGAGGATAGAATGATAAGAAAGAGAGAAGAAGAAGAATATTTGTTGGTTAAAAATCACTTTTTGCTGATAGTGATGGTTGTTATTTTGGCTACTTGTGGGTTGGATAGTCAACGAAACCTATAGGTTGGTCATACTTCGTTGATTGTGCTTTTCCTGGGGGACTTGGATGAAAATTACTCTCCTTTTCTTCTCTCGTAGTGACTAGTTAGAACCCTTAACCATTGACTCTAGAATTTTGGACTATTGTTTAGGTGTTAGTCCACATTCTGATGTAATTGGCTTGAAAAAATAAAACTTAGGGCAAGGAGGGGTCGGTTTAGTTGATGGGGATTGGACAAGTGTTTCTCAAAGGTCATCTAAGAAATGACTAGTGCAAGTTTTTGAAGGTGTTGGTGGAATAATGACTAATCTTTTACCAATTGTTGAGCTTGCACCTCCAAAGTTTTCATGTTGGCCTAGTAATTCACTTTTTCAGCTACTAAAATATACTACATAACCTATTATTTGGGCATACTTTGTTGTTATAACTATTTTATTTTGACATTTATGTTTTGTAAATGCTCAATGGCATTGGCTGCTTAAATTTGTGCCTTCTTTCCTTACCTCAACCGTTGTCTTTCCTCTTGCATCAACTACACTTCTAACCTCTTTTCCTGTGAAATTTTATCTTCTAGTGCAATCCTTGCCTGAAATTCAAATATGGTATGATGTTGTAATGAAAAGTCATGGATTACCATTTTTTGTGCTTCTATATGATTACTTATATTCAATGGGTCAATTGGACATTTATTCGAAATTGCGCCAAGTGTGGCCACTCTATCAAATGTTTTCTCTAAGAATTTTTTTTTCATAAATGCATTGTATTATTGCTAGATGTTTTTTTTATGCAACTTCTTTGACGATGCTAGTCCTCCTGTATGGGTTGATTTCTCAACTAGGGTTGACTGTGTAGCTTTTTGTTGAGTCTGGGATGTGATGTATGTGTCTATTGTCTCTAGTTCAATCTTTACTAGAATTCCCTTACCCAAGTCATTTTCCTTGACATGCTCTAATGATATTTATTGGGTGTCAAATTGTTTCTCATTCTACATCTATTGACCACAACTCACCCATACAACTTGTGTTGGAGTGATGAGTGGCAAGTCTATTATAAGGTCGATATTCAAGACTTGTTCCTTTTGTTTACTGCCTCCACTTAACCGACCTTGGGTCAGATTTTGTGGTGTTGTTATTCTTTGGGAAATTGACTATGTTGACATAGCCTATTGCTATGCTTCCTTATATTATTCCTCCAACATCATTTTTTAATTGTTTCAACAAAAAATTCTTTAGTGCGACCCAAAGATTGTAAAGTGTGTGGGCTAACAGATAACCTGAGACAATCTAGTGTCTTCCTTGGCCTCTTCATTTCTTTGACCATTATTGTTGTCTCTTCCAACTCCTTCTTTGCTATTGCATCGAGGAATTGTTATAGATTTGGGTCGTCGAGTGTAATATTAGTTAAGACCTCCTGCTAATTGATTCTAACTACTTGGTACTTGAATTCGACTGGTTTTTCAATTTCTTTATTTATTGGTTTCTTTGATGATTATAGAAAAGGACCCGAGAAGTCGACTTTGAAATAACTTGTATACAATTATTCTTCCCTTTATTCCTCCTATTCCCCATTTGTTAGTGGAAAAAATACTTCAATTCAGGATTCCTAAGTGATTATTGGTATCAAGAAGTCTGTATTTGTTTGCCAACTGAGCTCATCAAATATTTGTTGATATGAATGTTGGTAGGGAATTACATGAGGCTAAACGTCATTGGAGTTAAGCCATGCCTTCATCATATCAAGGCATAACTGGATATGTGAAGTACTTGGTATCATGTGTCAAAATGTCTGTGAGACGCTCCATTTATTTATCACAAGTTTTAAATTCATCAACTAATTTTTGAATGTAGGGAGACCAACTAAGGGGATTTAGACCAACTGTGTGCAAAAATATTGTAGCTCTTCATCACAAGGACATTTTTCCTTGTTAGTAATGTTTCACCAACTAGAGGTACCTCCATCATGGCTAACCAAGTCAAAATCGATGGGAATTGAATAACTTTTCTAGAATTTTTTCATTCCTAGAAGTTGGTTTTTACCATGTTGGTGACATGGTCTGCCCAATTATATTATTAATCAACCTTGTAATTTGGCTGATGGCTTCAATAATGTTTAGTTTTATGTTGAAATATCATTAAAATAAAGTAAGGCACAGGGATACTATTATGCATACCCATTTCACCCAAGGATCCTAGACTTTACTGATAATTAATCCTTTAGAGTTCTTTGTTTTCATTCCATCTAACTCTTTGATCCAAGTAGTAAAGTTGACTTAATTCAGTATTTTATCCCTAGTTTGTGAAAGAATGGTGATGTTATAAATGGTTGTGACTATAATGTTTAGTGGTTTTTCCAGTCACATGGTATCATCATGGTACCAACTAGTAATAAACATTGAGGCTTCCTCTTTTAGGCCCTAAAGCTATCTGACTAGTGGTGTACCAAAATAATCCCGCATGCCGGCTTAATGAAGCATTTGAACATTTTTGTTCCATTTATTTTTTACCATGCCCCATTTCTTAAAGGCTTCAAAGTTTTTTTCTTAGATTGGCTCATCCATTTAGCATGTTCAGTATTATGGAGCCAAACCTCCAACTCCATTGTTTTTCTTTTGTTAAATAGAGAATTAGTTCTCAACTTTGTGAGGATCGTGTCAACCTGAAAGTGGACTCTATTCCTCATAATTTTAAAATTATCTTTCAATTTATTTCCTCTAAGACTCTTGAGAAGCTCTAAATCTGAAATCTCCAACTTGGGGAGGCCTCATATTTTAGTGAGCTCAAATGAAGAGCTTGAAAAAAATTTAAAAATAATAAGAGGTGAATCTATTCGTGTAACACCCTCTTTCCACATCTACCAAATTAACTCACCAACTGAGGTAAACATGTGATGAGAGGCTACTAATATGAGATTCAACCTCCACATTGAGCTTAAGGAAGTGTAACTGACAAAATCAATACAAACACAACTTACACAACATCAACAACATCCCCAGGAGATAACCCATCCTTCAGGACCCCTGACCCCTGAAGGAGACTAACTTTTTGACCCTTTTGGGCCATAACCACAGGAATACCAAGGAAAGTTAGTTTCTTGGAGCCTATAGCCATAGGGAAAACACATTGATAAATTAAATTTGAGTAGCCTATGGGAGTTGTAGCACTCTTGGTGCAACACTAGGACTCGCCACTTTTTGGCACCGTTTCTAGTTAGGTGTCTAAGTAGATGTTTTGGTAATGATTTAGCATTATTTTCTTCTTTTCTTTTACATTCAAATCCAAAATATTGAAAAAAAAAAAAAAAAAATTTGAATTTCATGCCTCGTAGCAGTATGGATAACAAAGGAATTTTTTTACCAACAATCATGACATCCCCACACACTCACCCTTCACTCTTCTTCAGTGACTATGGGGTTGAATACAACATAGGTGAACCACTTGAAAACTTTGAAGAACCTATTGGAGAAGAAGAGGAACTTCCTTCACCTGAGGAACCCGCTTCACCAATTCTAGCCATGGTTGAATGTAATATTCCCAATTTTTCACAAGATAATTGGAATATTAGAGTTTTTAATTTTCTTAATTAATTAAGTATATAAAAGGGTGGAGGGAACCATAATCCTAAAAGATGAATAAGATCCACTTTTGATGTGTGAATGTGGATTAATTAAGCATAGATCTACATAATTGAGTAGTGGAGCAGCTACTAATGTGAAAGGAGTGGAGATCATGTCTCATTAATGAGATAGATCATAAAGGTTGAAGTAATCAACTGAGAAAATGGAGGGAATGTAATATAAGATCATAGAGAATTCATGATGAAGTGATGGAGGAAGTAGTGCATTTAATGCACACATGATGGAGAGGGTGCACATTGCATGTATACATGATGGAGGACTTGGAGAGACAACACAATCAACCATGGACGATTATGTCCACATGAACAATGCAGTTTAGAGGTGTTTCAAGGCTTGGGAAGGCTCAATTTTTATATAAATAAATGAAGGAAAAATTGGAGGCAGGCTATAGATTATTATTTATGTATGATCTTTTTAGATCAGGATTTTTCATTTGATATTCCAAGCATTCTTGAGTTGTTTAGCTAAGTCTATAGTGTTGTTTAGCATAGGGTGTTTCCGAGAAGAAATCCCACCCTTACCCACGAAGGACTTGTGTGCCTACTCTGGGAAGGTTATTCTGAGCTTCCATTCATCATTAGGCATTCGTGCCACATTGTTTCCACTCTCTTCAGAACACATACCTTCAGGAATTATGCAATTTTTGAAGATTAGTTTGGGAGGAGAAGTTTGTATTCAGTGTTTCAGCTGCAGAACTAATGAAGGATTATTCCTATCACCTTGGAATTCAATATTAGCATTCTCGGAGCCTCATTCTAGATATGGCATCAGGCCAAAATTTATTTACCTCCTATCAGCAGCAGTCCCATCAAGGATTGTGTAGTCCATAATTGTAGATCTAGAGGAGAAAAAAAGTTTCTAGCATTTCAGCTAGGAATTCTGTGAGGGATCATTCTGTCACCTTTCCATCACCATTTTCATCATCTTGGAGCTTATCGGCTACATTTTACATTAGGCTTTAGTCTCTCCCTCTTGTCCATCATAATTTTCCCAATAGCTTCATCTTCAATTGCTGCATATAGAGGAGGAGGAATAAGAGACAAGATCTCAAGCTTCTAGCTTGGAGATATGAAGAAGGGATCAACCCTCCAAAATCAGATGTGTTTGTATAACATATTTTATCTATCATATGATCAGATCTAGCTTCAGATCTGCATAATACAGTAGACCAGGGACCAAACACCAAGAGGGTAAATTTCCAATCTCATAGATCTATAATTTCCTTTCTGGGTTATCTTAGGTTGCCATCATAGAGCCCAAATCTAGAATCTTGTCATCATCAGAGCTCTAGATTTCCATAGATCTACATTTCCCTCTTCAGCTATTTGTCATATGTTCATTATCTGTTGAAGGGACAGTGTAGTATTTCTTCCTATAGCTCTCTAGTTACACAGTGCTTGTTGTAGCATGTTTGCAGGGTCATTCTAGGCCATCTCTTTGGCTAGAATACCTATATTTTTGTACATTGTTGTAACCGTATCATCTCCTATGAATAAAATGGCTCAGTTATTCTATCTATATCTGTGTTGATCATAAAATTACATATACATTTTCTGTGTTGAAAATATTGTGTTTGTTTATCAATGCATTATTCCATTTTTGGATATTACAGTGGTATCAGAGCATGATCTTTGGCTCAACTTGTGGACATTATTGACAACATAAGAAAAGAAGATAGTAGAGATATAATATAATGGAGGGATTAAGTTTTGCCTCATATTTATTTAGAGCTATGAAGGATATTTCCAAAGAGATCAATGAAACAAGAAGAGAAAGGCAAAGAGAAACCTCAAGAAGTTTTCAAGATGAAGAAGGTCCCAGTACTTCTTTTCAGCAGCAAAGAAGACTAGAGAAGCAAAGAGCTTCACATTATTCCACATATCCACTTTCTTTGAGAAAGAGGACTGGTCTGAATATGATGAAGGCTTAGGGCATGAGACCCTAAGTGAATATCTGTCTAAATACAAGTCACATCCTAGAGCATTGAAGGAGAATCTCTCTCTCCAACAGTTATTTCAACTAAAAGAAGAGTGGAGATCGAGAAGCAAAAATAAAAGAAAGAGGCATAGATTATTCTTGACTACATTTGATGGATCTTACAGAAGCACATTAAGGGCTTGGAGGGAAGAATTGGTTACATTCTTTCTGAAATATCCTATGTCAGAAAGAGAGGTTGTGGAGTTTGCAGCGCTGCGCCTAGAAGGTGAAGCAAGAGATTGGTGGTTTAGTCACTTGTCCCATATGAAAGTATCTGTTTATGTAGATTTTATTCAAATATTGAAGAAGAGGTATGGTAGAAAGAAACCAGAGACATCTCACATAGTGACATCTCCCATCATCAAGGAGATAATACATGAAGATCTAAAAGAAGATGTCCTCATTATCACTCAGGAGGAGGAGCCTCTACCACCATCAACTACGTATGTGCTTACATCAAGAGGAGGATCACTTTCACCTTTGAAAGATGGTCTTGAGTTCTTCACTTTTGGAGCCCCATGCATGATTGATGAGATGCATGATGAGGAGGAGGTCGATATCAGCGCTGGTACACTTGTAGAAGTGCAGCCACCACTCTTACGAGCAGTTGGAGAGACTATTGTTCCGGTTGGAGGAAATCTTGTGGTCTTGCAAGAGGTTCCCACACATCAGTTGATCCAAGGTATGCAACCACTTTCATCTCATATTATTTCAGTACCTCTTATTGAAACTTATGGGGACATTCCATCAGGGCTATTGCATGACCAAGGGTTAGAATAGCATGATGATTTGGAGCAGCATCATATCACTGCGTAGAGGACCCTTGATCTAATCAAGGAAGAGATGAAGAACCATCCTATTTTGTCATTGATGAAATACATTAAACCCTTTGAGTTGAAATGTGGAGTTTCAGAAAAGGATATGAGTATGATCCTATGTACAATGGCTAGCTATGAGTTCAGCATTGTGCCTTTCTTTGAGACAGTACATGTATGACCTTGTAGATCTACAAAATTGTTGATGAGAAACAGTGAGAAGAGGAGGACCCATTCCTTATGGGAGCAATCAAATGGTAGCTTCATTCATGAAGCAATGGAGGAAAATATGACAGATGGTAGACATCTTGAGATGGGAAATCTTTTCCCCTTTCCAGATGACACTTTCTCAATGAGAATCTCACAGCTCAAAGAGAAAGTTATACCCACAATAGATCCAGAACCTCATTGGTTTTGGAGGGCCATTGGTGAAAAGAAAATCATGAGGAGATCTCATTAAAGGTGCACTTCAAAATATCAAGGAGTGAAAGGTTCTTCAATAGTTTGAGGAGGTTGGTGTCCTACAATGGGAGGATACCAAGATTTTGCAGGATGAAATCCATCCTCCACATTGGGATGAATGGTTGATGATGTGGAGCAAGGGGTTTCCAAACCACTTGCAAAACTATGAGATAGGCAAACAAGAAGCATGTCTATGTTGGTTGCTCTTGGGTGAGTGTGGTTACTACCCAATAGCACATATTTTAATGATCCATGCCTTGTACAACACTCATGTAATGAAGAAGGAGGCATGGTTGTGCTGGCTGCTCTTGGGTGAGTGTTACACAGTAATTTGTCATCGTCCCTGCAATCCCCATCTCACCCATTGGAGGGTCGTTTCTATGACCAATAATCAGTGTCATGCCTTGCAAATACCATCATTGCATCCCTTGCCATGAGGAAAACATTCCTTCTGTTCATCATTTCCTGAGTAGACCACTAAAAACACATGTTTTTTCCTTGGCAGTGGTAGCCCGTTATGTCCTCGCACCAATGGGGGAAAATTAACACTAAGCCCGCGCCAGTTGGTGCTCTGTCCCAGTTAAGCACCCGCGCCAATCTGCTTATGGAAATTTTCTTAAAAAAGAGGCAAAGTTTCGATTACAACAACTTCGTGGATGAGTCGTGGGAAGTGGTTCGACTGAATAGCCACGGCCTTCCTCCTTTGGCCTCTTGTTTCCACCTTATGGTGAACCTCCCAAGGGATAAGGCCTCCCTTCCACTATAGTAGGGATCCCAACCTCCTCCTCTCCTCTATAAATATAGCCATCTTCCATTGATGAAGGGGCGGAATGGTTGAACTGGCTAAATGGTTGAACTAGCTGAATAGCTGAAAGCCTAAATATAGTTGAATCAATTGTAAGGAGATTATCGTGAGACAACCGAAGAGAGAGAGACTTGTCCTTTTCCTGACGAGCTTTACCGAGACGTACTCCTCTGTCGACCCGCCGAAGGAAGATCCAGCATCAGAGCTCAGGTTGTATCCTTCTTCATTTTGATTAATAACAAACGACTACGATTATGGTTCCACTCAGATGTTCATGTTTTATGTCATGAGTTGTATCTTCTCTGACTGATACATAATTGCATTGATTTGGTTTTACACTTGTTTGTTTGTTGTTTCTTCTTGTATGTGCAGGTGTTCAATCGCGTTGAGCAGGAGAATTGTGATCTGCCAAACCAAGGGACGGAAGCGCCATCTTCTCCGCAAACAACAACAGCGTAGGACTTAAGGTAGGCCTCTTTTCGCATCCTCGTATTTTGCAATTAGGAACTTGCATCTTAGTGTGACTCAGTTGTTGCTAGACTCGATCTGGGCTAGTAGGGATCGCCTCTGTCCGCAGAGGGGATTTACCTCTCCAACAAACTGGCGACTCCACTGGGGAGACATTGATTGGAGTTTGTCTTGTCTTTTCGGTTGATTTTGGTCCTTATCTGCTTGATCAGCTCTTTTGGTTCACTTTTTTCTAATGTAAAACCTCTGTTCAGCCCCAGAGGATCAGATCTAACCTCTGCTTTTCTGAAAATTTAATATTTTCATGGTTGGCTTGATTGGCGCGGTTTCCACCCTGACAGTCACGCCCATTGGCGCAGGTTCAGATTTCATCACTCGCGCCATCCCCTGTCTAGCATGGATTACAGCTAGACAATCGCGCCATCTCCTGTAGATGCTATGGTTTTCCCTTGTTCAGAAGTTTCTTTTGGTCAGTACTTTGCTTCTAGGCTTGTTTTAGATTTTTCTTGAAGTGGTGAGTCTGGTTTTGGTTGGGAGAAATTCTTTGTTTTTTTTATTTTTAGGCGTTGGCGCTTGTTTTCAGTTAGCAACCCGTGCCAATTGGCCATTGGTTGTTAGTGAGCAAGTCCTGCCAGTTGGTGCTAGTTTCACCTACAAAAGTCGTGCCAATTTCAGGGTGTGTGAAAATTGAGACCTTTTCCCTAAATCCTTCACCAGTGTGTCTTTCCCTTTCATTATTTTCTCTGTATGAGCATAGATTACATCGCTCATTGTTTGAAATGTCTTCTCTCCATGATTGCTTGATGTAAAAGGGATGAATGCCTTGTTTTGATCTCATGCTTTGGAAGTCCTCTTTGTGTTTGACCTCATATGTCTTGTCAACTTTTGAGGAATTTTGTTACAAAGTGTTTTGAAACAATGATTGCATTCTTAGTGTTTGTTTGCATCCCTTTTGCCTTCATTCTTCATTAAGAAGATTTTCGTTTATTTAGTTTTCATCTCAAAGTTTTCTTTTGTTAAAATGCATTAGATCACATTGCATTGAAAAGTATTTTTTGAGATCCATCATTGAACTTAGATTACATTGTTTAATGATTGAAAGCTAAAAATCGCATTAAGTGCATTCTCTTTCATTAAAAGCGTGCATTTAGTAGATTCTCATTTCATCGAAAAACGCATTGCGTGCATTCTTATCATTTGAAAAGAAAGAGGAAATTGTGCATAGATTAAAATTGCATAGTTTTCGAAAAAGAGGATTTTGCATAGCTTACATTGCATTATTCGCATCGTTGAATGTTTTACTTTTGGGTAGTGAAAGTCATCTAGTTTGGAAGAATTTCGTTTGTAGTTTTGTTGTTTGTTGCATCATTGTTTGAAGCTCTTCCCTTAACTAGATAGCATTCATCGAATTGAAATATTTCTTTCGTCATATAGCTGCATATAGGAGATTGTCAGATGACATGCATTAAGGCCTTGAAACCGAGACATAATTGAAGATCAACCATAAAATTTATTAAATCAACCTAAGGAAGCATTGAAACATTAACGAAATATTTAGAGGTCTAGGCTAGTGACGTGTTCCGGCATCGTTAAACCTAGTAGCTGTCGTTCGCCTCTTGGCTTTAGACAATGCTAGTACGGACTTGTGCTCCCCGTACCATCGCGTATATAAAGGGAGACCCCACTAGGTTGCTATCCTTTATCCGTAGGAAGCCAAGTCTGCTGCCTTATACCCGTGATACACTGGACACAGCATTCGGGGAGATTTCCTGCACGTACGTCAAGTCCTTGGTTGATTTCTCTTTCATTTTGAAACCAAGGTGTATATTGCAGTTCACGGATATCTGGTACACCCTTTTGCCTAGAGTTCCAAAGTAGTCATTTCGATCTTTTCTGACTCATTAAACTTCAAAATATCATCAAGCGCTTGTCCTTTCACGCTTGTTTCCAATCTAAAAGTGATAGAGTCACCTTTTGTCTGTTTCTTGACTCTTAAGAGATGAAACAGCATAGTTTTGTTTCAATGTTTTAAAAATTAACTGCCCATGAAATATTCCTGGTTAAAGTTAATTTCCTTAGGGTGTTGTTTTGGGTCGTTTCCGAAGGCAACTTTTCCAGAGTTCATCAACCAAGGAATCCCCTCCGATGGGAATCATGGTCATTTTCCTCCTTTTGGGAATTTTGGTGCTCCTTATATGGCAATGTTGTCCCTTCCTGGGTTAACTGTTGGGTTGCCTGTTTGGTTGTTTTCAACCTCTGTGGTCCCGAATGTCCTGGCTATTGTTCAATCAGTTCCTCCGCCTGAACAATGCCATGTTGATTCCAAGGTGGACCTCTCCCCTTCTTCTCCTATTTCTTCGTCCTCTTCTCCTACTTCACCTGGTGAAAGTTTGGATTCAAGTAACCAGGTGGCTAAGAAGAAGAAGAAGAAGACCAAGAAGAAGAAGCTAGATAAAGGAGAGGCTAGCTCTATGGCTATTGTTCCTAACAAGCCTTCCATTGATGAATCTTCCAACCCTCCGTAGAAATTCAAATTCCCTTGCCTGTTGTGTCAAGGAAACCATCTTCTTTGAGACTGCCCCGGTATTCCCAAGGTGCTTGAAGTATGGTCCAACGGTCGTCCGTCATTGCCTTTGGCTTCCGGGAGTCAGGTTGGGGGCACGTCTTCAACTAGTGCTGGTAAAACTCTTAAGAAGCAGGGTAAGCTTTCCAATCCCTGTAAGTTGTGTGAAGGGCATCATCTCATTCACATTTTTCTATATATGGATGAAGCCAAGCGATTTTCAGACAACTCGGTTGTTTTTGCGTCGTGCCTTCCGGTTGGTTACAAACAGATTTCTTTGAGTCCTACACCAGCTTATCCTATGGTTGGTCAGGAGTCATCCTTGGTTGATCCCGCTCCCTCGGAAATTCAAATTCAGGAATCCATCCCCAACCAACCATTGGTCGTGGGATCGATTGAGCTGGCTCCATCTACAGTGCACCAAGTCTTTTCCGTTGAGAGTGGATCTCACACCCCTCATGTTCTTCTTGTTTCTTCAGATTCCTCGGACTTGGAGAAAGATTCTCCTATCCCTATACCTCAAGAATTTGCTCCTCCGCCTCCCATGATGGAGGTCGTGGAGGATACTCCTCCCGCCTTCGAGATGGAGGTCGTGGAGGATGCTCCTTCTTCTTCTGTAACACCAGGGGAAGACCATCTTAGTTCCATGGTAGCCCCTCCGAGTAGTTTGGTCACTTCCTTTGATTGGAATCGATTTGTGGGATATCGCCTTCCGTCTTATGTGCCTTTCGAGATTACGGTACAAGCCTATGGTCTGGTTGTACCCAACACCATTATAGACGAAGGCGCGTCTGTTAGTATTTTATCCTCAACTACTTGGCAAGCTTTTGGTTCGCCACCGCTTGTGCGTATTACGCAAAATCTGTTGGCGTTTAACAGAAGAACTAGTCAACCGTTATGGATCCTTCCAAGGTTACCTATTACATTGGGAGGTAAAACTATCCATATGGACGTGATGGTTGTTCCAGGCCCCTTGGATTTCAATCTACTTTTGGGGCGCGATTACACCTATGCCATGGGAGCGCTTGTCTCCTCCCTTTTCCGTGTGGTCTTTTTTCCACATGAAGGACTGATCGTGATCATTGATCAACTTTCGTTCTTTGGTCCTGATGTGGCATCTAGCCCGCCATCATCCCTTCTTGGTTTTTATCCACCCATTGTATCTACCCCACCGCAGGTCAACTATGTGGCTACCTACCCCGTGCCTGTACTCAGTGATAGTGTCATTGTGCTTGAGGTACTTGGGGCATTGGGTCCTAACTTCCAGGATGTTTTCCTTCCATCGGGAGTGGAACTCTTGGAAGCGATGACTTCTTGTTCATTATGATGAGGTCGGTTGGAGCATGGTTCCTTTTCTTGTGTCAAGCTCCTTAAAAAATGAAACAAGCTTGTCTGAGGATAGTTCATCTTCTATGTCAACCTCGTTAAAAAATGAATTAGGTCTCGAGGATAGTTCTTTTAATGTGTCAACCTTGTTAAAACAATGAAACACTTTCCCGTTCAATTTGAGTCTTTGATAAGTTCTCGTAAAATACCAGTCGAGTCTTTCTCTTGGTCTCATAACTTGAACCTTCACTCCATCTACCTTTCATATGGACTGAAGCTTGGGGGGCATGTACCTCAAATTGAGTCACCATCCTGGGGGCATGCTTACTTTTTCAAGCATAGTTTGTTTCCATTTCAAGCTTGTATAAAAATGAAACCGGTTTCAAGCATAGTTTATCTTTGTTTCAAGCTTGTGTAAAAATGAAACCATTCCCATTTTACCTCTTGTGATTGCCATTTTATCAGCTTGTTTTTGCCAGATGAGCCTTGGTTTTCTCACTCCATCGTCACTATCTACTTGTCCGATCATATGCCTTCACTTGGTTTCTTTCACCTGTTCCTGAGGAACCGCTGCGATGAGTGGTCTTGTTAGCTAGCCTCTTGACCTTTATTTATTTAGAGCAATTCCACCATTACCGGAACCAGTAGCTACCATTTATACCACTCGTTCCTCCAGGAGGAGTCATCTTTCAGCTCTTTTCTGACTCTCTAAATATGAAAATATTTTCGAGTCGCTTGTCATTTTGATCTCGTTAAATTGGCTGCGAAACGACATCTACCCAGTATACGTTTACCCCCTTTTCGGGCTGGGATAGATTATTTACGAAAAAGGAATACCCTAGCCTATCGCGACTAGGAGGCTTTCTCAGACACAGTTTTCTACCTTTTTAGATCTGAGGAACTATTTACCAAAAGGGACTGTTGCAGTTTACTTTTATGTTGTCTTTTCAAACTCTCTAAACATGAAAAGACGCCGAGTTCTTCCTTTGTCAGACTCGTTAAACCTTGATGACATTGGATTCAGTCATAATGACGATATTCTAGTTTCTCCTTCCTAGGGCTCATTAAATGTACTAGGATGGATTTGTTTGAAGGACGAACTTATATGACAAGCATATGGTATCCTCTTAAAGCTTGTGTAAAAATAAAGAGGTACTCGCCAGAAATGGTGGGGGAAAATGGAACTGGTATCGTCATCATGTCGGTAGTATGTCACTCTTCAACATGGCACTTGTCTGCATTTGTGTCAGGTTGGGGACATCTCATCTCACTCTCTGCTTGCCTCCGTGGGTTTGGGTAATCCCTTTTGACCTCTCATCTATTCTTTGCCTTGTCATCATGACCTCTGATCTTTTGATGTCAAATACTGCCAAATCCATTGTCGTGCTGCCGATATGTTCAAGAGAAGTTGACCTCTGCAGCTTCACCTTCCTCTGATTCTCTGTCTCGCGTCGATGATGTGGGAAACACTATGGACCACCGTCAATCAAGGTCACTTCTAGTCAACTTCAGCTCATTATCCAGGAAGCTGATCTAGATATTCCCTTCTGGTACCTTGGAGCCTGCATGCCTCAATGGCAGGTTCTTCGCATTCGACACAAGGTTTTCATCATTGGCCTTCGATCAGATGATTCTGCAGATGTTCGATGCCAGCTCACTGTTCACATTCCATGGATTGTACCTATAGTACCTTGAGGGCCATTGTCATCATTGGTGGTTCCTCTCACGTCTGTTAACGACTTTCATCATTGGCTAGTAATAAGAAGATGTTCTCGCATGTTCGACTTCAGCTCACATATTCACATGCTTGAAATTGTACTTTGTTCGGGTCGAGATGGAGCGCAAGACCCTGGATTTTGTCTGTTGGAATCCAGGCTGAGGATTTTGTGGATTATTATGATTTGTTACATGACTCATTGAATGGATGGCTACGACCATACCTGAGTCTACTTATTGATCCTTACTAGATGGTTGCGTCCATGCCTTGGATCCTGATTATTGTATACTCTATTATGGATGGTTGCACCCATATCGCATATATCATGTATTTGAGATATCAGTTGTACTTGTCTACGTAGGTTTTCCGATGGCAATGTTTTCAGTTGGGTGCATTCTCGCAAAGCATTTCACCCCTCTCTCTCTTTCGGGCCTCATGCTTTAGGGGGCATCTGTTACACAGTAATTTGTCACCGTCCCTACAATCCCCATCTCTCCCATTGGAGGGTCATTTCTGTGACCAATAATCAGTGTCATGCCTTGCAAATACCATCATTACATCCCTTGCCATGAGGACAACATTCCTTCTGTTGATCATTTCCTGATCAGACCACTAAAAACACCTGTTTTTGCCTTGGCGTTGGTAGCCCATTATGTCCTCGCGCCAATGGGGGAAAATTAACACTGAGCCCGCACCAGTTGGTGCTCCGTCCCAGTTAAGCACCCGTGCCAATCTGCTTATGGAATTTTTTTTTAAAAAGAGGCAAAGTTTCGATTACAACAACTTCGTGGATGAGCCATGGGAAGTGGTTCGACTGAATAACCACAGCCTTTCTCCTTTGGCCTCTTGTTTCCACCTTATGGGGAACCTCCCAAGGGATAAGGCCTCCCTTCCACCATAGTAGGGATCCCAACCTCCTCCTCTCCTCGATAAATATAGCCATCTTCCATTGATGAAGGGGAAAAATGGTTGAACTAGCTAAATTGTTGAACTAGATGAATAGCTGAAAGCCTGAATAGAGCTCAATCAATTGTAAGGAGATTATCGTGAGACAGCCGAAGAGAGAGAGACTTGTCCTTTTCCCAACGAGCTTTACCAAGATGTACTCCTCTGTCGACCCGCCGAAGGAAGATCCAGCATCAGAGCTCAGGTTGTATCCTTCTTCGTTTTGATTAATAATAAACGACTACAATTATGGTTCCACTCAGATGTTCATGTTTTATTTCATGAGTTGTATCTTCTCTGACTTATACATAATTGCATTGATTTGGTTTTACGCTTGTTTGTTTGTTGTTTCTTCTTGTATGTGCAGGTGTTAAATCATGTTGAGCAGGAGAATTGTGATCTGCCAAAGAAAGGGACGAAAGCGCCATCTTCTCCGCAAACGACAGTAGTGTAGGCCTTAAGGTAGGCCTCTTGTCACATCCTGGTATTTTTCAATTAGGAACGTGCGTCTTAGCGTGACTTGATTGTTGCTAGACCCGATCTGGGCTAGTAGGGATCGCCTCTATCCGTAGAGGGGATTTACCTCTCCAACAGTGAGTATGGTTACCACCCAATAGCTCATATTTATTTGACTAATGCCTTGTGTATCAATGACAGAATGCAAAAAAAGAAGGCATGTTCACTTTGGTTTTCCTTGAGAGATTTTTTCCATCACATGACATCTCCTATGTCTATGTGTTTTGTATTGTGTAAAACTTGGCATGGTACTCTCATGATGTGTAATAATGGTGTTTGCTTGTATTGGTTTGATGTGACATTTCACATGTCTATCAATATGTTTTTACTCCATGATGCACATGAGGAGGTGAGAAGGCAGCAAGAACTCTTGTTGCTTGGGTTGCTTTTGGTGGAGTTTGGCTTTTCCATCTTGCATGGTGGAGATGGAGGATGGCAAGAAGAGGCCCTACTCCAGTGGTTACTATTGGGAGAATATGGTTTTACATATTTGTCTACCCATATGTCTCTATTTATTCTTTTGCATAATGTTGGAATGATGCTTGGATCCAACAAGGCGAACAGGGATAAGGATGAGGGAATGCCAATGCTCAATCTACTTCATAAAGCATGGGATGAAGTGATGTTTTGTGATATGAAGCTTCTCCTTTATGGGAAGAACAAATTTATATTATATATCTCATGTATTGTTGATGATGTTGGATAGCCTATGGTTGTCACTTGGTACTTCTTGGAGAAAGAAGGACATCTAACTATACAGTTGGAGGTCATTCTATGTATTCTTGAGAGACAACTTTCGAACCAGACATGCATAACACATTGCAACAAATGGAGGAGGCCTTCCTTATGTGGATGCCATTTTGAGGACAAGCAACATTTTACCGGGGAGGACTGTAATATTCCCAATTTTTGACAAGATAATTGGAATATTAGAGTTCTTATTTTTCTTAGTTAATTAAGTAAATAAAAAGGTGGAGGGACCCATAATCCTCAAACACGAATAAGATCCACTTTTTATGTGTGAATGTGGATTAATTAAACATAGATATACATAATTGAGTAGTGGAGTAGCTACTAATGTGAAAGGAGTGGAGATCATGTCTCATTAATGAGATAGATCATAGAGGTTGAAGCATTCAACTGAGATCATGGATGAAATATAATGTAAGATCATAGAGCATTCATGATAAAGTGATGGAGGAAGTAGTTAATTTAATGCACACATTATGGAGAAGGTGCACATTGCATGTAGACATGATGGAGGACTTGGAGAGACAACGTAGTCAACCATGGAGGATTATGTCCACATGAACATCGCAGTTTAGAGGTGGGTCAGTGCTTGGGAAGGCTCACTCTATATATAAAGAAGATGAAGGCAACATTGGAGGAAGGCTTTAGATTATTATTGATTTATGACCTATTTAGATTAGGATTTTTCATTTGAAATTCCAAGCATGCTTGAGATGTTTAGCTAAGTCTGCAATGCTGTTTAGCACAGGGTGTTTCCGAGTGGAAATCCCACCCTTACCCACAGGGGACCTGTGTGCATACTTTGGGAAGGTTATTCTGAGCTTCCATTTATCATTAGTCATTGGTGCCACACTATTTTCACTCTCTACAAAACACATACCTTCAGGAATTACGCAATTTCTAAAGATTAGTTTGGGAGGAGAAGTTTGTCTTCAGTGTTTCAGCTATGAAGCATTATTCCTATCACCTTGGAATTCAAGATCAGCATTCCTGGAGCCTCATTCCGGATCTAGCATCAGGAAAAAATTTATTGATCTCCTACCAGAAGCAATCCCATCAAGGATTGCGCAGTCCATCATTGCAGATCCAGAGGAGGAAGGAAGTTTTTATCATTTCAGCTAGGAATCCTGTGAGGGATCATTCCCTCACCTTGCCATCACCATTTCCATTAGCCTAGAGCTTATCAGCTACATTTTACATCAGGCTTGAGTATCTCCCTCTTGTACAACGCATTTTTCCCAGTAGTTGCATCTTCACTTGCTGCATTTAAAGGAGGAGGAAGAAGAGACAAGATCTCAAGCTTCTAGCTTGGAGATATGAAGAAGGGATCAACCCTTCAAGCTCAGATCTGTTTGTATAACATATTTCAACCATCATATGATCAGATCTAGCTTCAAATCTACATAACCCAACAGACCAGGGATCAAACCCCAAGAGGGTAAATTTCCAATCTCATAGATCTGGAATTTCCTTTTTGGGTTATCTTGGGTTGCCATCATAGAGCCCAGATCTAGAATCTTAGCATCATCAAAGCTCCAGATTTCCATAGATTCACATTTCCCTATTCAGATAGTAGTCATATGTTTATTATCTGGTGAAGGGAAAACATAGTATTTCTTCTTGTAGCTCTCCAACTATGCAATGCTCGTTGTAGCATGTGTGCAAGGTCATTCTAGGCAATCTCTTTGGCTACAATACCTTTATTTTTGTACACTATTGTAACTAAACCATCTCCCATGAATAAAATGGCTCAGCTATTATGTCCATATCTGTGTTGATCATAAACTTACATGTACATTTTATATGTTACAAATATTGTGTTTGTGTATCAATGCATTATTCCATTTTTGGATATTACACTGAAACTAGGACCTAAGGAGTCTTTCCCATTAGAGAAAAAAATGGAGAAACTAGAATGAAGAACATTAGTCCCTTAGCCATTCCAAATTTTCATGGCCTTACTTCTGAGGATCCTGACACCTTCATGTTCAATTTTTTTGTTGTCTGCAGGACCTATGGCTATGCCTCATATGACCATAAGCTAAAACTATTCCCATCCACCCTCAAGGATGCATCCTTGCACTGGTTCATGGGATTTTCTGGGAACAACATCACTATCTATGCACAGATACAAGAGCACTTAACAAAAAATATAGAGACTACTGCAAATCCAAAGAATACAAAGAGGAGATATTTAGGATGGCTCTAGGACCTGATGAATCCCTGGAAGATTATGAAGAAAGATTCCAGCTGAACTATAAAAGAGCCAACTACACCCTTGATCCCGAATCACTCAAATTGGTACTTCTCTGGGGGATTAGGGAAGAGGTGATAGAAAACATTAATATGTTGTCTAGAGGGGAAATCTACCAGCTACCTTATGAGGACATCAAAATTATCTTTAGAAACCACTCTAGGGAAGCTAGGAAGAAAGGTAGAGCCAGAAAAAACATGACCAACACCCCTTCTTCTTCCACCTCCGTCAAGCATGAGATTTAGAATACGTTGGAGGAATTCAAAAGTGAGATGTTGTACACCTTTTCTTTAAAAATGGACACAATGCAGATCAAGAGAAAGCAAGAGGAAGCAGAGAGGGATTTGGATATCTTCTACCCTAGATGTACCATAAAACACCCTCGAAATGAATGTCCACTAAATCTCATAGAGGTTTTATTAGTCTATGAAGAGAATCATGCCATAGATAAGTTTCCCTCCTTACCTGGGCTCAAAGTTGTATATAAATTTAGGGAAGGAGGACTAGAGAAAATTTGTTTCATAAATTAGAGGAGGCCTCAAGGGCCATAGTCAGATTAGCAGGACATGCAAGGTGCCCCTTACTCCTACTATCATACAAACTAGAATTCACCTATGCAGTATTGGTACACATCCACTTCTCCATCATGGCCTACACCTCCTACTTGGACTTACACACCTCCATATCACCCTCAGCCTATGAACCAACCATTTGAGTAGTATGTTCCTCAACCACCTCAGTGGAGAAACACATCAAAAGGGTGAAGGCCCCAACACAGCCAACCACCTGCTTTAATTCCTCCACCATAACCTCAACCTCATCTCCCCCACTCTTCTCCATCTAAGTTGCCTCAGATGCCTACCAAACCCAATCTCAACCCAAAAAACAAGCAGTCACAATAGGTTTATAGTGGGGAAACATCCTATCCAGCTTATGTTTTGGAGATACATGATATTAGTCTCAGGTCTGGAAGATTATTCCCATATAATCATCCTCCATCTCCACCTGCAGATGTTGAGGAGGAAAAGGAAGAGAGAAATACTCAGACCAATCAACATCCTTTACTTGGGTGCCTAATGCACTCTATTTAGCACACCCCAAAAGAGACTGAACTTCTAGGAGAACTGAAAAATATATGTGTGAAAATTCCCCTTCTCTAGGCCATTAAGGATGTCCCTATTTACAATAGGCTTATAAAAGAAAAGTGCTTTAAGAAATCTGGGAGAAAGAAGAAAGACACCCCCCCTATGTTGGTGTGTTTAGTGCACAAGTGTACTAAAACATTGGTGCTTGATAGGAGTTATTGCTAACCTACAAGAAATGGTCACAGGGAAAAAAGAGTTGTTAGATGGTTAGTGGAAACATACTAACATGTAGAAAAACTAGTTTATGGAACATAGCATGCTACAAAAAAGAAGAGAAAACAAAACAACAATAAAACAGACACACAAGCTCAATCGAGTCAAACGAGCTAATAATCTAAACGAAGAACTAATCCCCTCTTATTAGCCACTATTAGTAAATAAGCAGTAGAACATTACACAATTGTATTGGGTCCTTAGTGTTATGGAGTTCTACTACCAAAATGTAGTATTCCCAAATGGGGAAGCAACAATATATGAACACAACACTGGAAATAGCAGTGATAAAGCAACACATAACATGTAATAATATCATATATCCATCATATTAAGATCATAGCAGCAAAATGTATACAGGTTCTTGAGGAAACAATCACTCAAGTCAGACCAAAACAAGTCTCAAGAGAACATGTAAATGAAACATAAAGAACATTGCTACACAATAATACCCAAGGCTATGAAAATGCAGTTTTATTAGGTACAATTTCTACTAGAATGTTTCAATACGCATATATGAGACTATAGGTCTCACATGATTCCGGGAACAGAGATCTAAGCTCCCAAATACATTTTCAAGACAACCCAAAAAGGGTTTCCTAAAATATATGAGTACCAAAATGCCGAAATGCAGCCCTAGGGATGAATAGTAGCTGCTACTGAATAATTGGATGAATATGGTGGTAGATGATACATATAATGAATATATCTCCTCCAATATATCCTTCAAGTGAAAGGTTGATCCTAACACTGAAGATCTCACCCTCCAAATCAAGCACTGAAACCTCTACTGCAAATGCTCACTGAAATAACACAGTTAAAGAGGGAAACTACGTTGTATATGATGGGAATATGTTTGTCTGGCTCCATGATGTGAGAGAAATATCAATAGCCTCCCTTTTTTATCTCCCAAAGAGAAGAATTATTCCTCCCTTGAAAAACTAGCTCCGGAAGTGGGTTTCTGAACCCTCCATTGCAACACCCAGCAACACAACATAATAATCTGCAGAAACAATGTTGTAGCTTAAGACTGAAGCTTGGCATTAAGTCTTGGTGTGGAAATGAAGTGAAATTCTCCTCCAATATGCCTCTCAAGGAAGGAGATGGGATTCTCGCTCGGGAACACCCAGTGCTAAACAACACAGCAATCTCCACTAAACAGCTAAAGAATGAAAAATAGTCATGCAGACCATAAAATCAATAATCCATGATATCTCACTATGGCTGCCATGACCTCCTTATAAAAAAATGTGAGCCTTATTACCTTGGGTCCCACTAATTAAGGTTTCCACCATCATGGAATCTTCCTCCCACTCACAGTGTGCTGTCTCTATTGATGATCCACTCCTTCCATACTAGCGTTGTTGACTTGGTCAAACTTGACCTTGTCCACATGCATTAGCCCCTGTTCACACATGAGGGTGATTTATCCAGCTATAAATATGATCCATTTTCATATTAAGATGGATTTTGTGCCTACGAAATATATTTATGTGTCTCCCTACCCATTTATTCATCTAGCTAAATGACAAGAGAAAAATTAATATTCCAATTAGCTGCATGCTAATTTGGGAATATTACACTACTCCCCTCCGAAATGTTGCTTGTCCTCAAGAAACTACAAGGGTAGACTGAATATCCTCCTCTCCTCCTCTTGTAGCATCCTGATATGATAAACTCTTCCAAGGAACAAGATGTTGTCTCATTAATAAATCTCCAAGTTGCCCCTCCCAAGTATGCAAGTTAGCTTTTGGTAACCATCCCAAATAGTTATTATCATGTAGAAGTAAAATACCCATGGAAGAAACAATGTGTTGTCTAGAGGTCTTCTTGAGGCATGGAATCTGAAATATGTTGGGAACTATCATTCCCATGTGAATCTCCCATCCCCAAGCTATCATCCATAAAAAATGAGTCACCCTCCAAAATGGTAACTCATGAAAAATATTTTCCACCTTAGGCTCCTGCAAAGAAGGTGGGCTGCATTGCTAAACTTGATAGACCAAATCATCCATCCAATGTTGTTTCTCTCTCCACTTATGATAAGTGTATAGTAGCTTTTAATTTTGGGCTGCAATAATGTTGCCTTCAAGCGGCAATAAGAAGACTGAATCTTCAAAATTCCTCTCCATAGAGTCATGAATCATGCTGGCCCAAACCATCCCATACAAAGTGAATGGTACATCATCACCATATGGTATCCAAATCAGAATAATTCTGAAGGTTGTGTGCAAGTTTGGAGGGTCCCAATGGTTTCTCCAGTGGATACATCGCAGTTTTACCAGCTACTATTTTAGAACATCATGTGGCAAGTTGTCTCCCAACAAGTTGCTAGCTGTGCATGTTTTATCATCTACTATGAGGTAGTAAATGGAATTATATATCAGCTAAGCATAATAAGAATAACACCACACTTTCCCAAAGTAATGCAAAAAAGGGTTATCTCCATCACAAATGTTGGTCCTAGAATGACCATGAAACCCAAAGATAATCTTGCCCAATTGTGGAGCAATGCACTGTACATAGATGGTGAGATAATGCAAATACTTTATCAAATGATCAATAAGTACAGAAATAAATTTCTTACCATGCATTGTGAGTAGGCTGAAAGTGAGGTCCATAGATGAGCCCTCCCAAGAGAATCTCCTCATAAGGATCTGAAAAATGAAGGGCTGCATACTCCCCTTGGAAAAGTCCATCAATAGATACATACTCCCAAGTGATAGTGTTGTTGACCTTAGTGATAAGGCTCTTGCCACTCCATGACTCCTATCTTTGACATGCCATATGCCAAATTAATCCACCATCATGCTACTATGTGTGGGATATTTCGTCCTATGTGGATTACCTCCTGATCATTCAATGCTGAAGGGTAGCCTCCTTGCACTTTGATTGTGCCATCCCTTTCCCCTGGAATATCATGCCAAGTATGGGAAAAATCTTGCCCATACTCTCCTAAGAGTAGCCAAAGAAAAAATAACTCTTACTGCCCCTTCACACCTCCATCATACAAATCATAAGGTAAAAATATGATGATTGACATGAATAATGTTATACCAACACAATGCACCCAAACTCCTTTCTGCCATATGATGCAAGTGCCATGCCAAATTTCATCCACCAACATACCCTTAGAAGAAGAATATGTCACATGATGGCCAAACTCTTTCAAGAGTATCCAATGCAACCATGCATCCTACTGCCCTGTGTCATATATATGAAGGTGAATCACCAACATCTTGCTTACCATCCACACCCCTTCATCCAATTGTGGGTGTCTCCTTCCATGTTCCATCTTGGTACTGCTCCAATGGAGAATACCATCCTCCCATATCATATTTCTACCTTTGCATTTCATGGGATGTTGAAATGCAATCTCTTGGAGATATCCAAGTGAATACCACTCATCAATGATAGTGTTCAATCCATAGGGAACCAAGTATTATGAAGGCAAAGGCTTCCCATTGAGCTGTGAAATACTCAATAAGAAAGATCCATCACAACAGTGAAAGATAAGATGCCTTTCATCAATCATCTATCCATCCAATATCACACAAGTAAAATGGTCATTAGAATGCTCTAATAATAATTGGTCCCCCAACTCATCACTGCTGCTTAATGACAGCACTGCTAATCTCCATAATGGTGTTTTTGTTGTCTCATGCTCATACCTAATGCTAAACATATAGTTCTGCATTGGCTCGTGTAGGCCAATGCTCATCCTATCCTCCAGGAATCCACACTCCAACCCTGGGAGTTGTGTGCATCTCAATAATGAATAATTAGGATGATTGTTTATCCCCTCCTTGAAAAACTCAGGGCTGCTTAGCGCAGTGATAGTCTATTGCTCCAAATCAGCAATATGCTTTGACCATTGGTCATGCAATGGCATATTCCCACAACTCTCCATAAGATGTGCAGAAATAACAGAAAGTGAAAACATATGCATACCTTGGTAAAGCTTAGGAACATATTGTACTGCTACAAGGGTTTCTTCCTCCAGTGTGATGAATCCCCCAACTACTGATGATGATGGTTGCTCCTCTATGTCTCTATCAGTGCTGGTACAAGTCTCCTCATCCTCATGCATCTCCAAAATAGTGCATGGGGCTCTAAATGTTACGAGATCAAGACCACTTTGCAAAGGTGCAAGTGTTCTTTCTCTTGGTGCAAGTGCTCCTGCAGTAAGTGATGGTGAAGGCCTCTTCTCCTCTGATTTCTTCTTGTCAAATTTCTTGATCAACGTTTGAGTAAAATCTGCAAATGCGATCACTCTTGCATGACTCAAATGGTTGAACCACCAAATGTTTGCTTCACCCTCAAGGTGCATCACTGCAATATCAGCAGCTTCTCATTCTACCACTGGATGTAGTAGTAATAATGCATCCAACTTCACTCCCAAAGCCCTTACTGTACATGTGGATGACCCATAAAAGGTAGACAATAGAAATCTATTTCCCTTTATTTTCCTATTACTGCAAGGTCTCCTTTCTTCTTCAAGCTAAATGAATTGTGGGAGAGTTAGAGTCTCCTTGAAAGCTCTAGGTTGAGACTTATATTCTGCCAGGTCTTCACATAGAATTTCATGTTCCAAGTTCCCTCCATATCCACGCCTCTTGTCTTCTTCCTCAAAAGAGAAGGGCATAGTGTATTTCTTTGGAGTTCTATGCAACACTGGTTCTTTCTTCTGATGATAGGAAGTACATGGACCTTCCTCTTCTTGAAACCCTTTAAAGGTTTCATTGCATCTCTCCTCTTTCATCTACTTGACCGCCTTGGAGAGGTTCTTCATAGATCTGAAAAGTGATGAGATAAAGCTCATTCATTCCATAAATTTAGTCCTCATTTTCTTCTCTTCTTCTTCTTATATCATATTGGCTTGAAACTCACAGGCTGAGCCAAGATTATGCTCTAAAACCACTGTAATATTCCCAAATGGGGAAGCAGCAATATATGAACACAAAACTAGAAACAGTAGTGATAAAGAAACACATAACGTGTAAAAATATCATATAGCCATCATATTAAGATCATAGCAGCAAAATTTATACAGGTTCTTGAGGAAACAATCACTCAAGTCAAACCAAAACAAGTCTCAGGAGAATATGTACATGAAACATAAAGAACATTGCTACACAATAATACCCAAGGCTATGAAAGTGCAATTTTATTAGGTACAACTACTACTGGAATGTTTCAATACACAGATCTGAAACTATAGGGCTCATATGATGGCAGGAACAAAGATATAAGCTCCCAAATACATTTTCAAGACAACCCAGAAAGGGTTTCCTGAAATATACAAAATTACCAAAATGCCAGAATGCAGCTCCAGGGCTAAATAGTAGTTGCTACTAAATAACTAGATGAAGATGGTGGTAGATGATACATATAATGAATAGATCTCCTCCAATATATCCTTCAAGTGAAAGGCTGGTCCTAACAATGAAGATCTCACCCTCCAAATCAAGCATTGAAACCTCTACTGCAAATGCTCACTGAAATAACATAGTCAAAGAGGGAAACTGTGTTGTAGATGATGGGAATATGTTGGCTTGGTGCCAATATGTGAGAAAAATCTCAATAACCTCCCTTGCTGATCTCCCAAAGAGAAGAATGTTTCCTCCCCTAAAAAACTAGCTCCAGAAGTGGGTTTCTCAACCCTCCACTGCAACACCCTTCAACACAACACAATACTCTACAGAAACTATGCTGTAGCTGAAGAATGAAGCTTGGAATTAAGCCTGAGTGTGGAAATGAAGTGAAATTCTCCTCCAAGAGCCCTCTCAAGGGAGGATATGGGATTCCCGCTCAAGAAAACCCTGTGCTAAACAACACAATAATCTCAACTAAACAGCTGAAGAATGAAAAATAATCATGCAGACCATAAAATCAATAATCCATGATATCTCACTATGGCTACCTTGCCCTCCTTATAAAAAAATGTGAGCTTTTTTACCTTGGGTCCCACTCATTAGGGTTCCCACCATCATGGAATCTTCCTCCCACTCACACTGCACTGTCTTTATTGATGATCCACTCCCTCCATACCAGCGATGTTGACTTGGTCAAACTTGACCTTGTCCACATGCATTAGCCCCTTTTCACACATGAGGGTGCTTTATCCAGCTATAAATATGATCCCTTTTCATATTAAGAGGGATTTTATAAATACTAAAGAGATTTATGGGGCTCCCTACCCATTTATTCATCTAGCTAAATGATAAGAGAAAAAATAATATTCCAATTAGCTGCATGCTAATTTAGGAATATTACACCAAAGCAACGAGGGATTTCCCCTTGAGCTAGTTTGCGGGCTTCTCTCTTCTCCTCGAATGAGGGATTGGATGTCGAACACTTGGTGAAATTATCCTTATGGATTGAGGTGTTTTATGGCCAACAACTGAACCCCTTCACTCTATTATTGTTGGGACAACACACTGTTGGTTTTCTCATGGGAAATTTGGCCGGTATAACAATGTGTTCTCATTTTTTTCTTCTCATGGTGGAATTTAATAGGCCAAATTAAAATCCTTCTTCCCTCTCTTGGTACAATTGTGGATAGTGATCCAAGGGTGGTGGTTTATTCCATTGTGTGCTCACTTGAGGTCTCAAGGTGGCTCTAGGCGACTGCTCTTGGGCGGCCTCAAGTGGAGAATATTCTTCCTGAAGTGTGGCAAGTGGTCTTGGATGGTGACCTTCCACCATACTCAGGACCACGCGGCTTATTGAGGGAAATCCATGGAGACAAGTGCGACTATCAAAGAAAAATGCACGCGGAGCGCACTTTGCCTATGTCTTTTGTGTGCAATTTGATAATTTTTCCTCTTGACCTTAGAGATTTTAAAATTTTCTAGATTCTGTAATGTTTCTTATCCCTGTAAATCCTTCTACTTGAAATTTCATGATTTCTTTCGCTTTTTTTATTTTATAGTGATAACAGTTTCCCCCTAATCTGTGAGGTCTAGGAAGAACTTTATAGCCGAAATACATTATAGTTTTTGTTCTTTATAACCCGTGTTGAGAGAGAGAGAGAGACCTACATCCAGCCCAAGGTTGGAGACCCCTTACTATGAGTAAAAGAGGGACCATTAAGTTCTTTTAGAAACTTGGAAGAGATAGTATAATACAATAAAAACAGTATTTCTTCGAGTTGGGCATGTCCCATGCTAGTGATGCTTTGGCTAGTTAAAAATCCTATCTGACAAATAAAGGTTCTTTCTGTGTCACTTATATGGTAGTGATTTGCTGATTTGGTTGATGATGATGACTGCTAACACCTTCAGGGGTGTTTTTCTTTGACAATAGGTTGAATTTGGTGCCCAAATGCATAATATTGGCATGGCATATAAATTCTCATTGTATGCATGGGTGTATGACTGGGACCTTCCTATGTAAGAATTGTTGAAAGAGATGCTTCTAATGGCACGAGGCTTCAAAAAATTCGGTCAAAGTGTAATGGTTGTGAAGTACGATACCATCTTGACATGAAAGCTTGTGTTGTAGTCGAATTTCAGGAGGATTGATGACATCTATGAGAAATGATGATTCCCACAGTGCCATCTGAGGATTCTGTTGGAAATACTGAGAGGGGGGGTGAATCAGTATTTCTTTCAATTAGAGAATTAGTTAATCTTAAATTATTATCAGTGTTTTTACAATGATAGCAGCAAACAAGAGGAACACAAATGCACATATTTTTTAAGGTGGAAACCCACTCCGGGACAAAAACCACCTAATTCTTTTCTAATAATTCTTTTCAACTCCAATTGAAAATAAAGCTCCAACTTCCTAGAATCTAGAAAAGCATTCTTCTCCAGCTCCCACTGGATGGATGCTCCAACACTCGAGATTCTTCAGTAGTCACTGAATGGATGCCCCAACACCCAATGAGCTACAACTCACCCTACCACCCTATAGAAGAATAAAAGAATAATGGACTCACGTACCAGGGAAAATGGTCCACTTTACAATGATATAGAATGATGTAGAAGAAGAAGATATAATAGACCATAACCCAAACTTTTCACAAACACCTAATGATGATCCTAGACCTCCCAACACTGCCTCTTCAACCCTTGGCAGATAGACACTAGTACAATTTGTACAATAATGCATTTACAATGACTAAGTACAATGATACCTTTACAATGATTGTATGCAGTGCTGCCCACTTGAAGACTTCATATGATGAAATTCTTGCTGCTGTTATGCACCTTGGTTGTTTCTCTTGTCATGCTACCCTCTACTGCACCTTGTTTTTCTTTTCTGCCGTAGAAAGTCTGGTCCTTTGCAATCCTTGACAACACATGATCTAGCTATTTCTTGCCTTCTACGAGCTCGATATTGAATCTGGTGTATCTCTGTTATTTCATATCCTCAATATCCGATTTTCAGTCCTGTATTATTCCTTTGAGTCTTATTTCCAATGCCATGGTTCTAACCCAATTTTGATTCTTCAAGGGAGAGTTATACCCAATTTCTCACAGTGCCCTAATTATGGATTGTTTCATCAGAGCGCACTTGTACGGCGTGCCATGTGTCACTGTTTCTTCATTTGCCTCTGAAATTGATATAGTGAAAAATACAGACTGTGCAATATCTACCACTTTTTACGGAATTCCAATCTGATACTCGGAGAGAGAGTTATGACGATTTTACCAAGGTCACTTCTTTGAGATAAATTTCAGGAGCCTGCAAAACCCTTACTTCCACAGATCATATCTCCAAAAATATTGCGTAACTTGGTCTGAAATTTTTACTGCAGCTTCTTTAGGATTTTGGCTTCACCTCATAAAAATTTCAGCTTCTGAACCTTCGTAGAAAAAAAATTTAGAGCGAAAATTCCACGATGACCTGTTTCAGATGGCCGAATCCCTTGCCTAAGGAGGAAATGAAGATCACAATATATATAAATGCATAAGTTGAGAGGGGCTTCAACAAGTTAATGTGGGAGGGATTTTAGGAGCATAAAAAATATTAATTATGAATTTTCAATGACCCATGCCCCAACCGCATGGGGTTTTAGCCCACTAACTGGGGTACAGATTTCAAACATGAATATCTCTCAAACCGTGAAGAATTACATGGCGTGCCATATATCAATGGAAACATCTCAACAAGTAGAAACCATAAAAAGCATTATTGACCCAGAATATATTAATTTGGTAGGTCAAACTTTCCATTAAATTTTGGGTTAGCCCCTAGTGCTGCTTGGGTTGACATCAATGACAACCGTTGATCAACAGGATTCCCCTATTCAGAAGAGGAGCCATCCAAGGTACTACTTCCTTTTTGTAGAATGGTTGTTGAAGTCGACAAAAAGGAAGCCTCAACCGAACGAGAGAGCTACTGATGCAAGGGACCAAGGTCTCTTATATGATAGGTCTAACATAGGAATGATGGCAATAAATGGCTGAAACGATGATGATGGGAGTTCAGTGGCCTGAGGTTCGAGCTTGAAAAAAGCAGCGTGGTGGCAGCCATAACAATTTCTGATGAGGAAATCCATAGAGTTAGTAGGATGTCTAGGGTGGATATATGTTGGTTATGAATGTCGTGGTGACTTTGCGTGAAAGGTGTGAAGCTCCGACCAAGGGTGATTAGGGACTGATACCATGGGAAAAAATGGATGGATGGGTGGGGGATGTTGCCAAAAGAATAGAAAATGGGTTTTGAATTTACAAAACATAGAGACAGGTGCCCCAAAAAAATAAAAAATAATCGCTCACGATGATGTGAGGAACGTGTTTTTTCTGAGGGTAGGGGCCACATTGGTTAGTCTCGATGTGAGGATGATGAAGTGGGTGGAAAATAACACATATGGGATATGTTGACGAAGGGATGGTAGGCCAAATGCGAGATGAGGTGGCGCGTGTTCGATTTGATTGCGAAAATGGTAGTCTAGGAAAGGGGTTTATGGTAAAACTCGACTTGATGCCTAGTGGATGATTGATCATGAAGTGCTTCCCGAACTGAGGTGATATGGCCATGGTGTCATATTTTTTGATGCATGGTCTACTTTGAGTGATGGGTGCCGTGGAGGGGGAGGCTCTACTGACCAACGATGATGTTTATCATGTGAAAGGTGGGAAGACAATAAAAATGATCGAGAGTTTGGAACCTATGGTTGATTTCTTGTGGAGAAATGATGTCGGGATATGCGAAGTTTCTCTGGGACTCTATCATGCTAAGGGTAGAATAATACCTGCTCTAGAACCTTCGGTGCATGGGGTAACAGGTGGTTTTTCGTACTGTATAATACCTACAACAAATACCCCAAGTGAAAGCATATTTTTCATTCAAATATATCGACAAAATGTGCTGAATGAAAAGACGATAAGAGAGGGCATACCTGTTGGAACTGAAAAATTATATTTTCAGAGACGTGAATGATGTCTGGAGCCTCCTTCGGGAATTATGAGGTGTTGATCACTGTGTTACTTTCGTTTTTCAAATTGGGCATTTTGAGCTCCCGTTATGGTCCTTCGAACAATTTGAAATGGGAAATATGTAGGAAAATATGGCTCATTTCAACTCATTCGTGTCATTTGAGTGTTGAGAGTTTGAGAGGTCAGAGCTTGTTGTTGAGCCTTTGTTGCCATTATGGTCAGCCTATGTACTTAGGATTCATGCTGCTAGTGTCAGGTAGGCCCTAGAACATCCTGCATTTCAATTTTTTCAGTGTTACTGGGAAGGTGTCCATACAAATTGGGTTCGTATGGAACCCTAGCCATTTTTTACCTTGACCACGTGGGCGATCAAGGTACAAGTGCAGAATCTCCGCGTGAAACTGAGGATTTCCATGGAGATTTCGTGCATGTGGGTGATTTTGCGCATTGATTCTGCATCTGTCTAAGATAAAGATGCACGATCAGCGCGCCTATTTGAGAAATAGGTGAGTCGAAAAGCCAAGGTGATTTTTTTGAAATTTTTTTAGGAAATTTTAAAATTTTCTGGTGTTTTTATGTCACTAATCTGTGTCTATTTTGGTGACAGGATGCTGTGAAGAGAGACAGATATTGACCGAACCTTCGTATGGATGTGGCACAAGATTCTAATGCCCATCAACAACTTGCTCAGTGGGGTCTTCTCAAGTTCCTTGAGAATGACCTCCTGAGGTCACAAGATCGATTACTACGCTACCTGGTCCATTGTTGGAACAGGCGGCACAAAGTGATGTTGTTGTGGGGGTATGACATCCCTATCTATCCAGAGATGGATATATATTTCATGATTGGTCCACTACCTCAAGGTGAGGCACTCCCCCATCCACTCTCGCCTGGGAGGGTGGCGCTTCAGTGCTGGGCAGAGCATCATTGTGGTAGGGCGCCTCTTTCGGAGGGTGGCATTCTGATATCATTGTTGACTAACCTAGCTGAGCGATGTGCTCTGGATATGATTGTGAGAGTGACTAGGTCGTCGATGCTTCACAGGGTGTCGAGGCCACAGATTGGTTTTATGTGCCGCCTTCGGGCCAGGAATTTCTTCGAATTTTCTTGTCATTTCTATGATGATATGGTGTCCCAGATAGCAAAGGTCCAATCCAGATCTAAGCTATTTACATATGCTAGCATCCTTTGTAGCATTATGTTTGAGAGATTGGTGCTACTGCGACCTGTGGTGGCTATGCCTATGTGGTTTCATTGGAACCCTCGTATGAGGTGATGGTATTATGCAGGAAAACCCTCTCTCCAAACAGAGATGATACCTCTAGCCCTAGAGTGGGTCTAGTAACAATAGGAAATTATCAAAATCCTACTTTCCTAGATTGAAAATGTGTACAGATTGTGAATAGATTACTTACCTCAATTTGATGCTAATTCCCGCTTGAATCCCTTGGTCCTTCGCGTTCCATGGTCAGATCTTTGCCACTACCAGTGCTCAGTTACCTACAAAAAGGATCAAAATGACAACAAACGTGAAAGAATAACATATATAATGCATATACAAACTACTTAGTTGATCAAGGAAAACTAAGGATTCAATCACATATTAAGACAAGAATGGAAAGCACGAACCATTTGTATTATATTAAAATAGAGAGGGGGAATTACAAGCTATGCCTTGACGTCATAGCTCTCCTTCGACGGGTCTTAATCTAGGCACGTCTCCAAATTTCTTTTCAACTTGATGTGAGGGCAGAAGGTCTCAACTCTCGCTCAACGTCTATAGCAACAAAAGGTCTCTCTTTTCTCGATTATCTCTATTCTAACTAGCAGAGCTATGTGAGATTTCCCATTATATAGTAAAAGGAGGAGGGAGCATGGATCCACTTTAGGTGGGGAAATGGGTTATCCCTTTGGGTGGTTCCATTTTGTGGGAAAAAAGAGGCCAAAGGGAGAAATCAGCTTTATCCTCAGGAAAAAACAACCAGGTCTCTGCCATGAAGCTTCCAGATCTCAAAGCTTCACTTCCATTTTTTAAAAAATTCCCACAAGGGGATCAACATGAGTATTATCCTCACTCCAGCATCTATCGGTGCAACCCTAGACCAAAAATAGGTCATCAGTGCGAGTAAGACACAAAGAGGGCACACCACTCCAGATAAATAGGTTTACAAGGAGTTGTTCCACGAATGGAAAATAGAGAGTTTGTTCATTGTACTGAAGAGGACAAGAAGCCATATTTTCATGATGGAAAATAGGTACAGGGGTCATTGTTAAGGGTCTCCAGGATCGAGAATAAGGAGTACAGGTACAATGACAAATTGATGTGTAACACATGCCCCCTAAAGCATGAAGGCTAAATGAAAGTGAGGGGTGAAATTCTTTATGAATAAGTGACAGGACCAAGACATCGTTGTCAAAAAACCTGCGCAAACAAGCACACATATACATAAATTGATATCTCAGAAATAATCACATGACATAAGGTATGGGCATAGCCATCCGTATAAGTAATCATAAAAAATGATCCAAGCTATGGACACAACCATATGTAATAAAGAGGATCACAAATATAGACTTAAGGTATGGTGGCAACCATCCAAATAAGGGAGTCGTGTGTACAATTATGAATAAGACATATCGCATCGTAGCCTAGGTTTTATTAGAAAAAATCTAGGGTCTTGCGCGTTGTCATGACCTGATCAAGTACAAATTCAAGCATGCGAATAAATGAGTTGAAGTTGAACATGCAAGAAGATCACCTAATTACCGGCGAATGATGTAAACCGTTAAAGGGTGCAAAAGAAACCACCAATAATGGTGATGGTTCTCAAGGTACCATCAATACAATCCACGAGATTTGAATAAGGCATTGTCATCGAAAATTCATGGAATAACCTGATTGAAGGCCAATGATGTAAGCCTATCGTTGGGTATGAACAACCTGCCATTAGGGCATGTAGGCTCTAAGGTACTGACAAGGGGATCTCTAGATCAACTTCTCGGATAATATGATGAAGTTGAAAAGAAGTGATCTGTCGAAGGAGGGCCATAATGTATCCCACATCATTGACATGAGATAAAGGCAATAAGATGATAATGAGAGTGATTAGAGAACTAGGAGGTGGATAAGATGCAAAAGGAACTTCTCTTGAACATATCAGAGACACGACTCCAGATTTGGCAGTATTTGACTCAAATGGGATCAGAGGTCATGTTGGACAAGAATATTGATGACATACGAGGCAAAAAAATTTCCCAAACCCATGGAGTCAAAGTGACGAATGAATGATATCCCCAACCTGACATGAAATAGAGAATGTTCCATGTTCAAGAGCGACATACTTCCAACACAACTGATAAATGCTTTCCATTTTCCCCCACCATTTCTAGCGAGTACCCCAATATTTTTGTATACAAGCTTGAAGGGGATAGGATATGCTTGTGATATAAGTTTATCCTTCAGATAAATCCATCCTATTACATTTACGAGCCCTAGGAAGGAGGAACTCGATGTCGTCATGATGATGGATCCAATGTCGTAAGATTTTAATGAGCTCGAAAAAGGTCAAACTCGATGTATTTTCATATTTATAGAGTTTGAAAAGAGGTGAAAAGAAAATTCTAGATGGCATTTTTCGTAAATACTCCCGCATACCCAAAAAGGTAGAAAACAAAATATGAGAGAACCTCTTAGTTGTGATTGGCTAAGGTATTCCTTTTTCACAAATAATTTATCCCAGCCTGAAAAAGGGGTAAATGTATATTGGGTAAATGACATTTTGTGCACTTTAATGAGGTCAAAATGACAAGCCTACTCAAAAATCTTGTCATGTTTACAGATTCAGAAAAGAGCTGAAAGATGACTCCAAGGGGGTTACTTTTTCATTTGTTTTTAATTGATTCTAAAAAATTAATAAACTGGAACTCATAAAAGTGTCATCCATGAAGAAATAGGACTGATCACTACAAAAGAACAAACCACAAACTAATTCTGAGGTAAGAGCATTTAAATATTATTACAGTAATGGAAAAAACCGTAAAATGTCATGGTGCATTTATAAAATATGAAGAAAGTTAAAAAACAAATTACTTTTTACTTTCACTTGTTTGAGAAAGAGTTTTTACCCTAGTTTACCTCAAACCTTCAGGAGTGCATTGCGGGAGATCCGAGAGGTCAATCAGTGAGCCGTTTGTGCCAGGTAAGAGGTACTTTCCTTGTCTGCATTTTAATACCCTTTGTATAATTTTTTAGGGCTTATTTAATATTTGGGGAGAGAAATGTAATTTGGGTAGCACCCTAGATCGGCACGGGTATCCACCATCGAGACCATGCCGACCTGCCCTTTTTACAACAGGTAGGTCGTCGATCGAAACTGTTGTTTTTAAAACAACCACACCACTACGGGGAAGAAAAACATATATAAATCTAAAAAAAATCAAGCTTTGAATCCAATTTTTTAGGCCTAAATACTGACAAAGTTTTGATAAATGTTTTTGTAGGGAAGAGAAGCCATCAATCATGGTGATTGAGTGGAAAGAACGAGATCATTATGAGGTTGATCAGGTAGCAATGCTAAACTAAGCTAGCATGGACAGAATGAGGAACTGTGGGCTCAAATTATATATGGCCCCGGGGATAAGAGCTCAACCAGATCTTTTGCAGTATCCAGTGAGTATCTAGGACAAAGACGGATAGATGTTTATCCTTGGTGACCAAGAACTAGAATCAAAGTGGCAGACATCTACTTCATCACTGGCCTCTCGCATAGAGTGGCACGAGCACGGTTTTCAAGGGCCCGAATCATGGGTGAGAGTATGGATATGCTCATTGGGAGAGCATGTTCTGAAGAAAAATAGTCCTTGAGTGGAAAAATCACCATAAGTAACAAAAATGATCTAGTAGTCAAGGTGGTGCTCTACACTATTACACACGTGGCCGTGGCGCAAGCACCGCATGAAGCCACTAAGGATCAATTGCAGATGACAGTGGATTGCATGGCACCCACCATATTTAACTGGTGTGAGGCCGTAGTGGCAAATATGAAGAAACAACTCACAAAGTGTAAAAACAACAAACTGAAGCAGTTTGGATATCAGTCTATCTTAGTGGCATTTTTCTTAGAGTGAGTGCCTCTATTTCAGTACCAGGGGATAGAGATAGATGCTCCAATGCCACGAGAGCCAAGATGATGCAGGGGCATTAGGCCAAGATGATATTTTGTATATAAATAAACATAGGGAGTCTCTTGTTTTGAATTCCCTATGTAATTATTTTCATTTGAGTAATTTTAGTTAAATATGGGGAAAATTGTAACTACCCGAATGATTAATAGGCACCAGAAGAGATAGTCAGTTTCAGAAGTTAGGCTAATTTTAGGATCCCAAGAGTCATCAGGGAAGCTGAATCGATTGATTCCTAATTTGCATAAAAATAAAATCCCTGTGGCAGAGTCAAGGACCTGCATAGAGAGCTGCATAGAGTTGTAGGGATGGCAGAGTAGATTTCTAAAGGCCATTTGACTGGAAATCTGGTTGAGCCAGAAGCTGTAAGTAAATTCATTATATGAATGAGGAAATTGTCTCCGTATATTTATGCCCTTATCGAGTTAAATCCTGTGTGAACATATGAGTTCTTGATGAATGATAATTGATTTCTATGTAATTGAAGTTTGAATCTCATAAGCAAGGATATGAGCAGAGTGATAGAACTCTGTACAATCTATAATAGGAATCTCTGTGTAGAAAGACGAAATTGAAATCCTGTGTATGATTGAGTTCTGGTGATGCTCTGTTCTGATGGCAAAGATCCCTTACGAAAGTCAAGCGCGTAGTTGAATAGGAATCCGGCTTTGAATGTAACTAAGGACGAGTTACCAACTACAGTTTTGAAGGACCTGTGTTAAGGAATAGATCCATATGGCATGCGTGAGAGTGCTTTGGACTCTGCAGTTAATATACTCCATCCCTATGTTAATGCATATACTCCAGAATGCTCGTAGTATACACTTCTGTGTATATATTGAATATGTATCGATCGTGTGCGAATCAACCATAGAATTACCAATGTTCTTGTTCGATTCATATTGATCAAGGCTAAGAGTCATGTATTATGATTCGCTGCAAATTTAACAATGGAATGGTATTGCATTTCCACCTAAAGAACGCCGAGGAACGTGGTTGTAATGCGAAGAAATACAGTGTTAAGATTTCACGAGGAGGAGAAACGTATTAAGTAGAATGGGTGGAACCCTGAGTGTAGAGGACAGCATGGAACCTTGACTTATAAGGAAACTCAGAGTTGGAATGAGTGGTATTTGCGCGATTGAAAGAGTGGAAAGTTGTTTTCAAGAAAATAACGCGATATTGCCCATTGACTAACACGTAAGGCACGAGAAGTTTCGTGATACCATTTATATCGCGCATTATCAATTGTGCACATAAGTCACACAATATTTGATTGGGGACGTCGGATCGTTCAAAGCAAAGCGACGTGCTGTCCACTGTTGGATGTGGGAGGCTATTAGCTTTGGGCCCCATGCATTTATATATTGATTGTTGCTAAGGTGCAGGTTCAGAAAAGGTATGGCGTGTTGTTTACATTGACATAATTTTATTTATATATGTGTATCCCGAACATTATACAAGGCCCGGGTCACAACGTGAATGGTCGTAGGTTGTGGCTAGTGAAGTATGACAGGGATTTCCTCTTAATTAAATCTGAACCACGGTATTAACCCAAGCAAGTTCGAGTCTTCAACTGCAAGTGGAGTCCAACAGTTGTTGGGTTTTTGTCATAGCGCTTCCAATAACAGAGGAAGACCGTAATATATATATTGACATATTACAGTGTGCATATAAAATTTGTACATGCTAGTGGTGGAATTGTGTTTCAGTTATTGGAGAAGGTCTATATGGTTGGCTCATATCAAGGACGCGTTATGAATATGACATTGACCATTGGTTGAGAGCAGAGCTCCCACAAAAGAGAAGTGAATCTGACTGCATTGTATGGGGTTTTACATACATATGAGAAACTTGGAATTAATATCTCAAATCTCAGAGATTTGAGATATTAACGCTCTTAGATTTTATTTGTTTAATTTTCCAGTCCCATAACTAAGAACATGTTGAGTTTGCCAGGTTGTGAAGTTGGTTGGGCAAGAACCTTTGGATGAATTCTACACACAGATTGAGATTGAAATAAATTGGGGAAAACCGGGATTGTGGGGATTAACCAACCATCAAGTGGTATCAGAGCCTGAATTAGAACAACTCTTTGGAAGTTGATTTTTGAAATTCACATGTACTGAAACAGGAAAGAGTAGTTGATGTTTGAATCTTTTTAACAGAAAATTTGCAGATTTGCAGTGAAGGTCTCCAGATGAGTAGGATCTGGAGTTGAAGATAGAAGATTGCAGCAGATTGAAATGCAGTGCAGGTGAAAAAAGAAGCAATATCATTCAGGGATCTTGAGAGGTAAGATGATGAGCCTTATTTAAATCTGGTCTGAAGGTATTGTGCAAGAAATTGAGGAAGAAATCTCAGTAGAAGCAGATCACATCTTTGAGAGAAGTGATAAGAAGAAGTCTAGCAAGGGATTCGGAGTGAAGGAAGAGTGTGGGAGAACCTGAAAGATTCCCAGCTGAGGTTGGATGAAAGAAGAACATAGGTGTTCTTGAGAGAAATTTCAGAGTGAAGCCTAGAGAGTAGAAGAGAGTGTTCAGAAGGTTCCAGTGGAGAGGGGACCAGTACTTGCCAAAAGCCAGATCCAATGGAAGGGATTGGTGAGGTAAGTTGCCACAAGAGAGCTTGCTGTTGCGGAGGCTTAGTGCAGCTTGTGGGTGAAGAACTCTTGGAGGAGAGGATGGCTACTGACACCCACAATAGAGATTGCAAAGGTTCTGAGGGAGGCCACAGCAGAAGAGTGAGGGAAGATGTCAGAGCAAGTGGCATGAGGAAGAGACTCACTGATGAAGAATATTGGAAAGAGATGGATGAGATCAATAAGTAGCTTGATGAACTGGAGAGGATGATAGAAGAAAACCAAAGGGGTGGTTCGCTCATGCAGAAGAAGGTAAAGTGGCAAAGGCCACAAAGGAAGGAGCACATAATGAATGCTCAGAGTGATTGATTATCTGGAGAAGAACTTGAAGACTGGGTCCAAGAGCCTTACATCTGACATATTGTGCATGATTTTAGGAAATCCATATGGAGATAAACAAACTACCAATTTTGTCACTAAGAAAGAAGGTGGAGCAGCTACATGTTTTGAATATGTCCATGCACAGTTGGAGGAAGATTCTACTTTCCAACATATTGGAAGTAGAAGATATTTAGTTTATGATATTGGCCAGAAGCTGGAAGTTGAACAGCTTGAATAATTTGAATAAGAGAAGACTATTGAGGAATTTCTGAAGCATATGAAAGACTTGGAACATCAAGAAGATTTGACGATCAAATCATCAAATGAGACCATTGGGTCTTATGTTTTTAAAACTGACAAGTTGTGTATGAGTGCAGGTGTTGATGGAGGCAGTTCATATGATGGAACTGTGACAAATGAAGCTGATTGTTGCCAACCAAGATATGATGAGTATCTTTTAGGTGATGATCATATTGTGAAGTAATTCATTAATTCCTTATTTTATAGAAGGGATTGCCTCAAGGAGGACATGATGGTTGAGTTTGATGATAATGAGTTTGAAAATTTTCTTTTATTGAATGGCCAAGGAAAGGGTGATGGACATGTAGTTGAATTTTTTGCAGAGATGGGAAATCAGAATTCTATTCTGATGAAGGCTGAGAAGATAGTGATAGAAGAGGATGGTAAATATTGTGAAGATGTTTTCTCAGATGAGATACCAAGATTGTGGCATGAATTGAGTGCTCCAAAGCAGAGAATAGAAATACAGAAGGAAGGAGTTCAGATGGCAAGGACAGAGATGATCGCAGATGAGAGAGTTCATTCCTATGAACTAGAGTAGAGAGGCATCCTTGAAGAGGATGGTGCAAAGGAGAGACTAACTGACAGTCTCAAAAATTGTTTGAAGAATTGGAATCAACATACTGATGTGCTGACGGAGAAGAAAAATATTTTGGGACAGCATACTAAATTGCTGGAAGGAAAGGCACCAAGGCCTTGTGATTTTGACAATTGTTTGATAAATGAAAATCCTGTTAATAATGGAGAAATTTTGGCAGCATGGAGCAGCCCATTCAAAGAGGAGAAGAATTCTGAGGGAAATTTTAACCCATGGAATGGAGAAGTTGAGCTACTGGAGAATATGTCGAATCAGCAGATTCCTGTACAAGAGAAAGAACCTCAAATTCAGAATTGGGGGTTGCATCTTGGGAAGTTACAGCGAAATAAAGCCAGGAAAGATTTTTTTAGTCTTGGGAAAGACTTAGAGCTGCAGAAAGGGAATTTGGTGATTGAGTCATAAATTAAGACCCCTAGGTCTTGTGATTTGCAAGCTGACAAAGTGGTTGTGTTGATAGGCATGGCAGAAAGTAATCCATCTTTTGGAGTTGTTTTGGAGGGTGATGGATTGTTGTAGAAGGATGAAGGTGAGGCTATCCTGCCTCCTGTGAATGAACTTGTTTTTTATACAGATGAAAAAGAAAAAGAGCTATTGCAGAATGAATATGAGCAACTGGAAGAAGATGAGACAGTCGTGTCTCATGGATAGAACTTGGGTGTTATTAGTAGCAGAGAAGAATTGGCTTGTTCGAATAGCCAAAAGAAGTTTGAAGAGAAGGCTGAATGACGGGCTTTTTGGGCTGCTACTGCAGGTGCAAATCAAAGTTTTACTCTGATAATATATGAAATCCTAGTGTTTGAAAGACTTGAAGTGATTAGCAGAGTCATCCAAGAAGGAAGAAGGCAATTGCTGAAGATTGCCCAGGAAGAAGAAGAAGAACATGCTGAATTGAAATTACAGCATGCTGACAATGAGATACAAGCACAAAAAAAGTGGCTGGAATGTTTACTAAAGACATTCAGAAAAGAAGGTGAAATGGCAGAGCAACAGTTGATTAGAGTGTTGCTGGAGAGAATGTTGAAGCAACAAACTGAAGTGTTTCCAGAAGAGGAGAAATAAATTCAAGGATTTCATAACCTTGATGTTTGTTTTATGACTATAGGCCCTGATGGAAGGACTAAAACATGTTTATTCTAGAAGAATCGAAGAGATGAGGATGATGACTGGCAATTCAATTACCAGTATGAAGATTTTCTTAAGACAAAGAGTAGAGATGTTTTCATGAGTGACAATCAGGAAGAGTTTTACTATTGCAAAAAGCAAGAGGGCATGGATGATTGGGTGGCGAATAGGGCAGCAGTAAAAACTGAACAAGTAAAATTTCAACAAGCAAGAGATCAACAATTGACAGCAAGAGTAAGAATTGAACAAGTAAGAATGCAGCAAACAGAAGTAAGAGTCCAGCAGTCAGAGGAAAGATTAGACAGAGAAATAGCATTGATAAGAGGGCTGATGATGAAGATGTTTGAGAAAAATGCAGCAGCAAGGAAACAAAGAAGTAGTAGCATAAGCAAAGCAGAAAGAGGATGTAAAGGTGCAGCCTGTGGAAAGCTACAACATAAAGTATGGAAACCAGGAGGAATGTGGAAGAAGAACACTACAACGGATGGCTAGTTGCAGAACAAAGTATGGGATCCAGGCAGATAAAGGTGAAAACCATGATTAGGAGATCATGAACTATTTTAACCTGGGAAGTCTGATGCAGGGGCATTAGGCCAAGATGATATTTTGTATACAAATAAACATAGGGAGTCTCTTGTTTTGAATTCCCTATGTAATTATTTCCATTTGAGTAATTTTAGTTAAATCTGGGGAAAATTGTAACTGCCCGAATGATTAATGGGCACCTGAAGAGATAGTCAGTTTTAGAAGTTAGGCTAATTTTAGGATCCCAAGAGTCATCAGGGAAGCTGAATCGATTGATTCCTAATTTGCATAAAAATAAAATCCTTGTGGTAGAGTCGAGGACCTGCATAGAGAGCTGCATAGATTTGTAGGGATGGTAGAGTAGATTGCCGAAGGCCATTTGATTGGAAATCTGGCCGAGCCAGAAGCTGTAAGTAAATTCATTATATGAATGAGGAAATTGTCTCAGTATATTTGTGCCCTTGTCGAGTTAAATCCTGTGTGAACATATGAGTTCTTGATGAATGATAATTGATTTCTGTGTAACTGAAGTTCGAATCCCATAAGCAAGGAGATGAGCAGAGTGATAGAACTCTGTACAATCTATAATAGGAATCTTTTTGTAGAAATACAGAATTGAAATCCTGTGTATGATTGAGTTCTGGTGATGCTTTGTTCTGATGGCGAAGATCCCTTAAGAAAATAAATGGCGTAGTTGAATAAGAATCCGGCTTTGAATGTAACTAAGGACGAGTTACCAACTACAGTTGTGAAGGGCCAGTGTTAAGGACTAGATCCATATGGCATGCGTGAGAGTGCTTTGGACTCTGCAGTTAATATACTCTGTCCCTGAGTTAATGCATATACTTCGGAATGCTCGTAGTATACGCTTCTGTGTATATATTGAATATGTATCGATCGTGTGCGAATCGACCATAGAATGATCGATGTTCTTGTTCAATTCATATTGATCAAGGCTAAGAGTCATGTATTATGATTCGCTGCAAATTTAACAGTGAAATGGTATTGCATTTCCACCTAAAGAACGTCGAGGAATGAGCTTGTAATGCGAAGAAATACAGTGTTGATATTTCGTGAGGAGGATAAACATGTTAAGTAGAACAGGCGGAACCCTGAGTGTAGAGGAAAGCGTGGAACCTTGACTTATAAGGAAACCCGAAGTTGGAATGAGTGGTATTTGCATGATTGAAAGAGTGGAAAGTTGTTTTCAAGAAAATAACGCGATATTTCCCATTGACTAACACGTAAGGCACGAGCGGTTTCGTGATACCATTTATATCACGCATTATCGTTCGTGCACATAAGTCACGCGATATTTGATTGGGGACGTCGGATCGTTCAAAGAAAAGCGACGTGCTATCCGCCGTTGGATGTGGGAGGCCATTAGCGTTGGGCCCCATGCATTTATATATTGATCGTTGCTAAGGTGCAGGTTCAGAAAAGGTATGGCGTGTTGTTTACATTGACATAATTTTATTTATATATGTGTAGCCCGAACATTATACAAGGCCCAGGTCACAACGTGAATGGCCGTAGGTTGTGGCTAGTGAATTATGACAGGGATTTCCTCTTAATTAAATCTGAACCACGGTATTAACCCAAGCAAGGTCGAGTCTTCAACTGTAAGTGGAGTCCAACGGTTGTTGGGTTTTTTTCATAGCGCTTCCGATAACAGAGGAAGACTGTAATATATATATTGACATATTACAGTGCGCATATAAAATTTGAACATGCTAGTGGTGGAATTGCGTTTCAATTATTGGAGAAGGTCTATATGGTTGGCTCATATCAAGGATGTGTTATGAATATGACATTGACGATTGGTTGAGAGTAGAGCTCCCACAAAAGAGAAGTGAATCTGACTGCATTATATGGGGTTTTACATACATATGAGAAACTTGGAATTAATATCTCAAATCTCAGAGATTTGAGATATTAACGCTCTCAGATTTTATTTGTTTAATTTTCTAGTCCCAGAACTAAGAACATGTTGAGTTTTCCAGGTTGTGAATTTGGTTGGGCAAGAAACTTTGGATGCATTCTGCACACAGATTGAGATTGAAATAAATTGGGGAAAACCGGGATTGTGGGGATTAACCAGCCATCACAAGATTGGCAAGGTGGGCAGCATTGATGCCTCACGGAGGAGGCGGGCAGAGTAGGTCATTCAGGCCTACTTTCTTCACATGGTTGAGGCATCAGCTGATCATGGTGGAGGACTGGCCATAATCTGGGATAGATTTTTGGGGAGACCCTGATATGCCACTTCCAGTGGGTGAGCACTAGGATGATAGAGGTAAAAACATGTTTTTGTCATTTTTTCATGTTTTTATATGATTTTTTTATATATATGAACTGATATGAAGCTTTATGTATCACAGATGTTGGACCACAGAGGTCGACGTGGATGTCACCCATCGCCAAGACGGTGGAAAGACACTTCTAGGGTGCCCATTATGTGGAGGGAGCGGCTCGTGAAGAGGAGATTGCGAGGAACCTGGATGCCTTAACTACCATGATTATGGAATATGCACGGATGGAACTGGCTCGAGTGATTCGAGCAGTAGCCTATTATCGTGATCACCATGCGGATTAGATTAGATTTTTTTTTCTCCAGTTTTTCCGAGACCTGCGAGTCTCGCTCATGTATCAAAACATATATTATTTTTTGATGGGGGTACGGTGTACCTATAAACACTATTTTCAAACCAATCGATATATATATATATATATATATATATATATATGTATATGTTTTTTCATGTTCCATGTTATGTTATGACGACTATAAATTCTACAAATGTCTATGTAGAACATGATTAGTCAATGCATCTATTAATGTATTCATATGTCGTGGAATGTGATGATATGTGATGTAATCAAAACTTCTTTCTAACAAATGAACATGTAGATACATTCTCAAGATTTGAGGGTGTTTGACGGAATATTTCCCCTTGAGTTGTAGAACAACAAGTTGTGAATCCATGTTAACAACCAGTTCTCTAATGCTGAGAGAGATTGCTTCAGATAGAAGCTCAATAACTGCATTGTTTTCAACAATATTATTGGTTGTATGACCTAAATATATACCTTGTAGATCCACTAACTCAACATTAGGATCATAGATAACCTAGGTCGCAGAAGACAAATTTTGGGTACTACGGCATGCACCATCAGCGAAACCGACGTAAGGAGCCAAAGACATTTGCAAATCAAATAAAACAAGATAAGCAGAAAAATTGCTTCCAAACGCACACCAAACCAAAAATGTACAAAAATGAAAAGCACACTGATGTACAAGAATAGATACACGAGGAAATCATGCATAATATCGCTTTAGATAAAGCCCATTCTAGGGTTTATCTAAAGGATTTCCTTCATAATCAATCAACTCATAGGACCCTTTTTTTAAAAAAAAAATTACGATATATGGCCCATGCCACATGGGTTCGAACTTTCTTGCCCCTAGCTTATCATGTGCTTGGTCATAAAGGAGGACCAAGTGTCGTTCAAAGAAGGCACGTGGAGAAATTGTCTGATCGAAATGGGCTTTGACCTGTTTCTTCCGTGCTTTGGTAACCAAAGCAGTAAAGTGTCAAGTTTCATCAAGTCGTTCCAAGTATAAGAGACGTTCCTCTTCTGGCGAGGTGTTTGGAAGTAATTCGACAGCTAACTTGAGCGAAGGGATTTCGCATTCAATTGGCAAGGTTTCTTCCAGACCATAAACTAACTGAAATGGAGTGAATCTAATAGCGTTCTTGGCCAAGGTTCATTATGCCTAGAGAGCGAAAAACAACATGAGATTCCAATTCAACTTGTGCATTCCAATAGTGTGATGAAGCATAGTAACTAAAACCTTATTTACTGCTTCAGCTTGGTCATTGGCCTGAGGGTAGTAAGGATTTGAGTTGTCATGACACAAGCCCAACTGAGAAGTCAGCTCAACCATCATGTAATGGTGAAAATGAGAGCCATGGTCAGTGAAAATGGCCCGAGGAACACCAAATCTTGCGATAACATGGTTAAAAAGAAATTGAGTTGTGGTTTTACTGTTAACAACAAGGGTAGGCATCGCCTCAGCCCATTTAGTGAAATAGTCCACAAAGATAATGATATAAGCATGCCCCTCGGTCGAGTGAGGGTTACATTTCATGAAGTAAACACCTAATTTGGTGAATGGGCTGACGGTAATAAATAGGTGTAAGTGTGTGGGCGAGGCACGTGTCTTCCGCTGGTAAATCTGGAAAGCATGGAATTTGCGAATGACAAGGATCAATTATTTAAAAATAGAAGGCCAAAAATAACCAGCATGAAGTATTTTTTGAGTTGCTAAATAGCCAAACATATGACCACTACATGCCCCAGAGTGGCATTCATTGAGCATTCTCTCATCTTCTTCAAAATTCAGACAGTGACGAAGAATTGAATCGACGCTGATTCGGTATAAATTATATCCAATAATACGATATGGTTGGGAATGATGTCGAATCCGTCGATGATCAGACTTGTCCAACTCGGATCGGAAAGTTTGAGTCTGGAGATACACTATGATATCATCGTACCATGGATCGACAGTGCTAATTAAAAAGAGTCTCGTCTGGAATGTGCTCATCTATATTAGATGGAGCAGAGGCCAAGGGAAGAGAGCATATTTATTTAGCGAAAAAAAAACAATTTCTTTGATTTCAAAGAAATGAATTCCAAATAAAACTCCTGTAAAATGACAATCCATTTTGAATATTTTCCCCCCAGTAACTGAAGGGTCAAGATATAAGTCATAGGATTTCATTCGGAGATCACGGTAGTCGTACGTAATATAATATAATGTCGAAAGTGCTAAACAACCTGCACTGCAGCTAAAGCCAGTTTCTCGACATGTGCATATCGAGTTTCGGTATCCATCATGTTACGACTGAGGTAATAGATGACCTGTTCAGTACCATCGTCGTCGTCTTGAACGAGTACCATAGCTATGGTACTAGAGAAAGTTGTTGAGTATAAAAAATAATCACGATGATAATTGGGGGGATACATTAAAGGAGCTTTGATGAGAACCTTCTTTAGAGCATCGAAGGAGCATTGAGAAACTTCATCCCACATAAATGGGATTCCTTGTTTTGGTAATTGTGTAAAACCCTTAGCAAGTTCCACATAATTGGGAATGAAAAGACATATGAAATTAGTTTTCCTTTGCAGAATCTGCATCTACGATAAATATGAGGGAGGGGGTAAAGTGAAGATAACCTCGACTTTCAAAGGATCGAGGCGAATGCCTTCTTTAGAGACGAAAAACCCAAGGAGTCTTCCAGATTCTACACAAAAAACACACTTATGCGGATTCAAACGAATATTGTATTGGCGGTAGCATATAAAAATATCTTGAAGGTGCGCAGGATGGTTGCGACGCTTAGCTGAATGAGCAGGGAGGTCATACAGATAAGGTTGCACGATGTTTTTAATGTCATGAAAAGAATAGGACATTTCGCACTGGAAAGTAGCACTGGCGTTCTTGAGACAAAAAGGGAGATTTTTGTAAGCGAATGTCCCCCATGGACAGATAAAGGCAGTCTTGTGTTGATCAAAGGGTAAAATTTTGATTTGGTTGTAGCCATAAATACCATCCATAAAGGAGAATATCTCACTCCCAGCACATTCATTGATGATCTGGTCAATAAACGAAGTGGGATAGTTATCCTTCGGGCAGGCCCGATTAATATCTGGGTAATCAACAAAAACATGAATGGTACCCTATTTTTATTTACAGGGACAATATTAGACACCCAATCTGTCAATGGGATGGGATAATTGAATCCAGCCTTAAGATGTTTTTCAACTTCTCCCTTAATGGCGGTGGCCTTTCTAAGGTGCACAGGGCAAAGTCGTTGATGAACAGGCTTCACGTCAGGATAAGTAGGTATTCCATGCACCATTATACTCAGGCCAATGCCAGGCATTTCCTTGTAGGAACATGTGAAAACGTCTTGAAATTCTCGAAAAAGACTATTATAGAGTTTGACCTAATCTGGAGAGAAAGTCACCACAACATGAATCTTCTCGACAATTCTTGGTTTCATGGAAATGTTGATAGGTATAGTATCATAAATATTGTCCATGTTCCCCTCAGAGAAAACCTCATGAGCTGAAAATGGTGCCGGAAGCAGATCACATAGAACATGGGGGGAAATATTTTCAAGACACAACTAAATTGTTACTGGGCTCGGCAGAAATGATGAACAATGATGATTATCATCCCAGGGTGTTTCTTCAAGAGACATAGTTTCCACGATGCTTTCGTCAGAGGGAAACATCTCATTCAGGGGATCGGATGAATTTGAAGAACCGAGCTAAGGAGACTGGGAGTATGCATCAAAGCACATGCTAGAAGTAGCATATTTAGAAGGATTAGCCGAAACTGACATGATTTCACAATAATCGATTTCTATCAGACTTAACGACATTACATCACCAAATGAATCAACGTGATTAGGTGAATGGATAATCCAGGAATCAGAAGAGGTGGCGATCGTATTGACCTGAACAGTGTTTGGCGGAGGAAGAGAAAATAGATCCATAAGGGAAGAATCTTTGAAAATTCCTGGCCCCACACTTTCATAAGGCGTGGGAATGTGGTCTACATATGGAACGTTTCTCTCTAAAGAAGTGGAGGTAAAAAAGGAAAACTAATCAACAGTAATAATATTTCCTTCATGTGGGAAACAAAGAACACGAAAGAGAGTGGACGGTATGCATAGCATGGCGTGAGTCCAACTGCGACTGAGGAGGATATTATAGTTGATTTTGGCATCAATGACTTCAACCTTGACATTTTTCATTTTTCCTTCCAATGTGATAGGTAAGCTGGTGAGGATACCAAGAGGGTGAGATTATGTTCCGTCGAAGGCCTCCAAAGTGTTTGGAGACTGGTTAAGGGCTCGAGAACCAATGGATTTCCAGCATGCAAGAGACATGATGCAAGTAGATGCACCTTCATCTATGACTACCCAATGGATATTCTTACCATTAATCCCAACTTGGATAATCAAGGCAAGTTGGTGAGGGAGACGCAGGACAAAATTTTCCAGATCAAAAGTAATAAGGCTTGAATCAACAACATCGACTCTTTCAATTGTAGATAACAAAGTCTTCTGTTGTGATGGAAATCTCTAAAGGACCTCAAGTGTGGAAATAGCAGATGGCACCTAAGAAAAATCCTCAACAATATTGTAATGTTTAGTGGCACGGGCATTCGGGTTACGGGATTAATTATGAAGCACACCTTCGGAAGGTGGCCGCACAATGGGCTCATAACTAGGCCTTTCAATATGAAGAGGGCTAGAAGTGGATAGGGGAGAAGGAGAAGGAGCATCTGTGATTTATTTTCCCGCCGCTTGACATGGTTCCACATGATTTTTAATCTAGTAGCAATGGATATGGGTGCAACACCATTCATCAAGAAAACTTGGGAACCAAAGGGGGTGGAATATTGGGGTTGTTCCACCACTTGAGTCTGATATGATGGGAACGGTTCTTTAAGCATAGCTAGAGTTCCTTGGATGCCTTTGAGAAGTGACTAACCTTGGTTCATCAAGTATAGTCCTTGGTGAAATGCTCATCATCGCATATCAAACAAGGATACTTCGATTTACATTTGGCTCCATCATCAGCGTGAGGTTTAGAGGAATCCTGCTTTGGGGCATCAGATTTTGATTTTCCTTTGCCCCTTTTCTTTCCTTTAGAGGATTTTTCGGTTGTAGAATACTGAACGACGTTGACCTCTAAATTTTTTTTATGATTTGGGGGATTCTGAGGAACAGAATCGGAGAAAGAAGACTATTTCTGCTTAGGAGAAAAAGAAGACTTTCATGAAGTCTGGGAAACAAAGCCTATGATGCCATCTATCGGTGCTGTCACCGGAGCTTTTGAGGTTGAAGACTGATAATTTGGGTGCGGCGCATCAGGAAATATATCATATAATGTGTCGGATTGAGAGTAAACTAGATCAAGATACTGAGCAAGAGTTATAGCCTACTCCTCTGTGACAGTTGTCCCCATGGTGATATCCTTAGCGATCTAATTGACGAATGATTTGGTAAACCATTTAGTTAACAGTTGATCAGGAATGTCAAATTTGATCAAACGACGATGCCTTCTCCATTCATGGATGTGATCAGAGACGTGTGTATTAGTATTTTTCTTTAAGGATGTTAGGAGGTGGGTTTCTATTTCATAGCGAATAGGCAGCTGAAAATGAGTGAGAAAGGCCATCGCTAAGGAATTGAAATCCTAAAATATCTCGCGTGGGAGTTCAATGTACCACTTTGTAGCGACACCAGTCAACGTTCTTTGAAAGAGGCATAAATAGACAGAATCGTCAACCTAGGAATTGGAGAGCACCAAATATGGTACATCATGACATGCGCCTGGGGGTCTTCCCCGAATTTTCCTTCAAACTTTGGGAAATCACTCGAAATTTTAGTTGGAATGGGGAACCAATACGGATTGTGAAGGATTGGATCATTGGTAAATCTTGAGACATCAATAAGTTCCAACATTGCGAGGAATGGAAATTGTGGGTTGAAAGGCATGGTGTTGGGTCTTTGATACATGCCCATTTTTCGATGCCAACCGGGTGTGGAGTAATTTTTCCCCCAAGGATGTTGCCCTGAAGGGTTTTTCCCATAAGGATTGTAACCTTGGTACTGTACATAAGGGCTACAACCTTGTGGATTTGGACCATATCCCAGTTTTTGAACCAAAAATGGATTCTAATCTATAGCAAACCACTGAGATCTAGGTTGACCATAGTACCCAGCATACAGATTTTGCGGTTACTGGAAGTTTTGATACGGATTATCTTGGGGTTGTCCCTGGGGTTGTCCCTGGGGCTGTCCCTGGGTTTTTCCCTGTTGGGCCTTAGTTTTGTCTCATTTTTCACTCAAAATATCTCATGCTACTGTTTTATTAAATGATTATTGTTGCAACTATTTGTTACTTCTTTTGTTTTAACGAGATTAAAATACCATTAATGGAAGTTTAATAAAGGTTTGTAGTTGCAGGTTAAAGTTGATTTGATCATGTTTTGAACCTATAATTACTTTCTTGCACTGTGAAATAGATTCCTGCACCAATTCAGTTCTTACAGCGTGCCCGCACCAGTGCAATTAGCATGCCTGCACCAGTGCAAGTTTTATAGTGTGCCTCCACCAATTTGGGGCTTTGATACATTGACACATTTCTGGGAGAATTTGAAAGAGGTTTATGATAAAAATTTCATTTTAACACTTCCACATAATCCAAGACACACCTAGGTCATACATATTTTTATTTAGAGAATAATTAACGCTACAGCCCTGAATTTGTAGAAGTTTCCAGACTACCTATTTACACCACGATTTCTACGTTGATCACAGTGAATATTATAATTCTGAAACATGGGTTTTTTCTCTTAGCATAGGAAATTGAGTAAGACTTAGGCTGTTTTCCAAAATTTTTAATGGTTAAGGAGATACGAAGGGGGCTTTGGAGGAAGTTTGTTAAAAATACCAACTTTTCCAAAATTCTAGAAAATCCCCAGATTTGGGAAATTCATGGTAAATCTCCATTATTTCAGCAGGGAAATGGTTGTAATAATATTGTATTAATGATAATTAGTTGGGATTCAATCCCCATGATGTTTTCAAAGGATTGGCTTGTTTTATGCCAAGTTTGGAATGTAAAAAATTATAAAAGAAGAGTTATGGCTCCAAGCCTTACTACTCAATTTTTAGTCAATCAATTAAGCAGAGAGCAGAAGCACGCATAGGCAAGAATAGCGCAAAAGGGAGGAGAGGTTGTTCCAATGTAGCAACACATGAATTTCAGTGTGGAATGCTTCTCCTACTTGGTAGGATTAGCTGATGTCTGCATTATGTAAAAAACTGTTTTTTAAATTAATTGAAGCAATTTTTATTCATGCTTTGTCTATTCATTTATTGCATCTAATGATTTCAATTTCTATGTGAACTAGGCACTCAAAGAGGGTGTGAGTTGGCTGGGTTGGCTGCTAGACTAGCTCAACACTGCTCTCATCTTTTAAATAGAATTTCAATTCTTGTTTGTTTGCTGTGTGAATTTAGTTTTAAGGTTAATTTGAGTTGCTGCAATTTGTTTCTATTTCATTTGCTTTATTATTAATTATACTTGCACCTGAAATATTTTAAACAATGATTGTGCCCTCCAGATTGTCTGAATCCATCAGATCGGCTCTGCCATTATGAGCTGTAACTCTAATTCTGTAAATTATTCCAGATCTATTAATTTATATTTAAAGCTGCGATTTTTTACATTTGTTGAACCAATATTTATAAATACGAAAACTAGATGTTTGAATTGATAAATTCTTCATTTTATTATGGTTTCCATTAACTTCTGGATTATTTTTACGCATAATTAGTGCAAGCATATTCTCTGCTTCCACCAGTGCAAGCACGTTATAATATAGAGTAGTACAGGCATAATTAGTGAAAGCAGAATTAGTGCAGGAAGAATTAGTGCAGGCAGAATTAGTGCAAGCAAAATAGTTTGAAGTGCTTTTGAATTTATTCCAGTATTTACAGTCTTTTTGTTATTGTGCCGACACTGCTTGATTTCCAGTTCCGATTTCCCTTCTGTTTACTTGCAATTAGAATTTCCTTTTACATTGATTTCTTTTAATTTTCCGCATGATTTTAATTGTTTGGATTGGTGTTTCTCGTACTAGTGTAGGATTACACTTATTTTTGAGATTAAGCGCAAGATAGACTAGAATTTATTTTGCAGGTTACCAGGGACTCTCTCTGGCATTTCCAGTGCTGTGTATTGAAGTTCATGAAATCTCTCGATTGAAAAATTAAATTTTGGTACATTTATAGACCCTATGCTGCACCCAACATTTTGGTGCTATTGCCAGGGAGGCGCTTAGGGGATGGACCTTGGTGACCTGTTGCATTTTGTTTCTATTCCTTCACCTAGTTTCTCTTGCAATTTTATGTTCTTTGAATTTATTTCTTTCCTACATTTTTGCTTTAAGGTTTCTCATTTTATTTAATTTTGTAATAACCCCCCACCCACCCTACACATATATATACACTATTCATGTGATAAAAAATGTACCAATGGTCTCGTTGAAGATATAAAAATGGTATTTTGAGGCATTTTTCAATGAATATTTTGAGGCTAACATCAATCATTCAATGCACCTATTTTACTGATTAGTCAGAAGAAACATTCAAAGAAGGAGTCTCAAATTAGTACGTGGAGAACCACTTTTAGTTTGGTAAGAAATGGAAAACATTGTTACTTTTGAATTTCCTATCAAAGATATATGAGTGGCTGAAATGCATAATATTTCCCCATCTGCACTACCAAAATTTCATGGTTTGGAAAATGAAGACCCAGATACATTCTTATTTTAGTTTGAAGTACTTTGTAGAGGATATGGTTATTGTACTAATTCTCAAAGGTTGCAAGTGTTTCCTCTTACTCTTAAAGGAGCAGCTCTCCGATGGTTCATGAGCCTTGGTGGGAACCACATTCAAACGTGGGAAGACATGAATAATGTATTCTTGGAGAAATATCAAAACTATTGCTAGGCCAGTGAAGATATTTTTGGAATAACACAAGGGGAAAATGAAAGATTGGAGGATTATGTGGAGCGATTTAGATAAAACCTCCAAAAATCAAAACATAAGAATTTGGTAAAAGATACTTTGAAAACACTCCTACTCAAAGGAATCAAAGACGAATTTTTAGAACCTTTAAATCTTATAGGAGCAGGTGATGTTTCTCATGTACCATATGCTGATGTTTGTAAATTGTGAATTATTTATTCAAGAGGAATCTCCAAGATTGGTAAGAATTCTCGAGAAATTTCTTCTAAATTTTTGGAATCTACCACAAAAATAGGAGCTACAAAATCTTTTGTAAATTTACAATTGGATGATTTGCAGGAAAAATGGAAGCAGTGTAAGGATAATCATTCAAAAAATTATTTTCCATCACTGTTGGGCTTTCAACAGGTATTTAAGGAATTAAGTAAGGAAATGAATCGACCGTCAGGTATAACTCAAAACTCATCATAATTTAATACTTGGAATAATATTTATTGTCTCCAACAGGTTCATAAACACATCTACAACCCTACAGTTCCATGGAAAACTTATAATCCTCCTTTGATTCAATACCTCACCTTATGGTCGTAATGGCCCTCTCCTTGGCCCTCATCCTCGAGCCGAATATCTTCATGGCCTCAAGAATATTTTGGATTTTTTTCTCTAGGGAAATCTCCCATGCAAATTCAATCATATGAGCACCAACAACAATCACAATTTATTTCCAATACACCATTATGTTATCCTCCTCCATGTTCCCAGATGCATGTGCAACCTTATCTTAACCCTAATCCAAACCATCAAGTTTCACAATAGTTTGAACCTCCTATTATTTTTGTTGATTCCCATATTGAATGAGATGTTACACCTTCCATATTGGGAAAGGTAATGAATTTGGAAACTTCCCCTATTATCGCAGAACATTTACCCCAGGAAGATTTAATTCAAAGACCACCTAAGGATCAATCTTTCATTGGAACTTGTTCTGAAAATGCTGTTGAAACTCAAAGCCCTAGAATCTATCTCAACCCTTCTTGTGAATCTGAAAATCAAATATTTGAGCCTGAACTTGAGGGATCTATCTTTTGTCCTTCACCCAATCTTTTGTGCTTACAGGAGAATGACTATCAAACTGTGGAAGACTTGCATCAGTTGGAGAATCATAAATATGTGGATTCCATTGAATCCTGGTTTCAAGCATCCATCAACCCATCTTATTTATTCATCGTTCAAAAAATCTTGGTACCATGTCAATTAAAGAAACTGGTTTCTCACGCTTTGGTATGTATTGAAGTTTATTCTTTAAAACTAAGTGTGAGTATAATCAGCATTTTGTTATGCACATGGCTTCATTGGAAGTATGCCTACACTTAAAGGTGATATTTCTCTCTTTAAAAATAGGGTAGGGTAATGAATAAAGATGAATAACAACACTCTTGAACTTTTGATTCCATAAAAGCATAGCTTTTGGAATTTTTATTATTACGCATTCTCATAGTAAAGCTTGTCAAAAGTACTTTACACTTAACGCTTCATATTTTTAAAGTGAATTTGATTGTGGATTTATATGTATTGTTATAAGTTAGATGTAATACTTTTCTCTTATTCTAACAAACTATCATCCAAAAAATCTTTTCAAATTTCTCTTCGAAGAGACCAGTGAAAAACCTCCTATGGTGGACCACGCCCACAAAAATCTAATAATATTTCATAAAAACCCTAGCATGATAAACTTAAGGAATATTTTTGGTCATTATCTGGGATTTGTTTTTTATAAGTTCTTAGGGTAGCATAACCAACGAGTAAAGAATAGTAACTAAAAAAATTTCACACCATCCTGCACTCTTAAGGAGTAGATTTGGTTCCCCACCTATTAAGTAATCCATCTGAGGTTAATCATAATCAAAGTTAAAAAAAAAACATAAAAGAATCAATTGAGGGATAGGAGGTCTCATTGCGAGCCGACCTACTATGATCATGGGTCCTAATGAGAATGACATTACCGCACTAGTCACGAAGGCAGGATAATGGATTTTAGTTGGAAAACTGGAAGACAAGAGGTCTCATCGCAAGCCGACTCATTCATTCTTGTTAGTTCTCATGAATTGCATTTCCGTTAGCTGGTTAACAGGCCAAGACAATGTCCTTCAATTAACTTATAAAAATAGAAAAAGTAAATGCTCATAAATAACTATGAATCTGTATCTAATAGGTGGGACAAAATCATTTTGTAAGGTTAAAGGTATCCCTGTCGAGGCTATGGACACTTGCTGGTAGCAGGGCCATGCCTGTGGTATTAAAGTTGACTCTACACTATAATTTACTTGGTTGATTTTTCTTTTTGTGAACTCACTACAAATCCCTTTGAGAATGGCTTTAAAATCCTTCTATTGTTATACCTTGGAGTTCTATCTTTTTGGAATGATTTTTATGGACGTGGGGACCCTTAGTGCTGGTAATTCACTGTGCCCAGATAAGAGAAGCTTTTAACTATACATGGATAATGGTAAAATAATAATTATGGGAAGGTATTACTATGTCTACCTGTAACACCATATCATTTAAATCATGTCACTCATGTTTATAATGACGATTTTAAAGTGAAACTTTTGATCACGGATGCCTCCGAGATATTATTTTTGAAAATGTTAAAAGTTGTCTATTTTTCTCAAGTAATAACACCATCCTTGCAATTTAGTTTTTCCATGGTAGTTTTCATTTTAGGTTTTCTTGAAATTAGTTTAAGTAAATAAAGAGTCTAGCAGATGCTCTGTTTTTAAGAGCAAGCTTTATCAAGTGTAGGAAATGTAATCATGCAGAATTGCAGGAACATCATTATGAATGTTTATACATGTTTCTAATTTTGTTTTTTGCAAAGGAGTAATGCTACTAGATTTTCTTGCATGAGGACATGCAAGATGGTCAGCATGGGGGGATGTTGGGCCTCAGTTTTGTCTCATTTTTCACTCAAAATCTCTCATGCTACTGTTTGATTAAATGATTATTGTTGCAAATATATGTTACTTCTTTTGTTTTAACGGGATTAAAATACCATTAATGGAAGTTTAATAAAGGTTTGTATATTGCAGGTTAAAGTTGATTTGATCATGTTTTGAACCTATAATTAGTTGCCTACACTGTGCAACAGATTCCCATGCCTGCACCAGTGCAAGTTTTACAGTGTGCCTCCACCAATTTGGGGCTTTGATACATTGACACATTTCTGGGAGAATCTAAAAGAGGCTTATGATAAAAATTTCATTTGAACACTTCCACATAAGCCAAGACACACCAAGGTCATACAGATTTGTATTTAGAGAATAATTAATGCTACAGCCCTGAATTTGTAGCAGTTTCCACACTACCTATTTACACCTCAATTTCCACGTCGATCATAGTGAATCTCATAATTCTAAAACATGGGTTTTTCTCTCAGCATAGGAAATTGAGTAAGCCTCCAGTTTCTTTCCCAAATTCGTAATGGTTAAGGAGATACGAATGGGGCTTTGGAGGAAGTTTGTTAAAAATACCAACTTTTCCAGAATTCTAGAAAATGCCCAGATTTGGGAAATTCGTGGTAAATCTCCATTATTTCAGTAGGGAAACGGTTTTACTAATATTCAGTTAATGATTTTTAGTTGGGATTCAATCCCCATGATGTTTGGAAGGGATTGGCTTATTTTATGCCAAGTTTGGAATGTAAAAAATTATAAAAGAAGAGTTATGGCTCCAAGCCTAACTACTCAATTTTTAGTCATTCAATTAAGCAGAGGGTAGAAGCACGCATAGGCAAGCATAGCGCAAAAGGGAGGAGAGGTTGTTCCAATGTAGCAGCACATGGATTTCAGTGTGGAATTCTTCTCCTACTTGCTAGGATTAGTTGATGTCTGCATTATGTAAAAGACTATTTTTTAAATTAATTGAAGCAATTTTTATTCATGCTTTGTCTACTCATTTATTGCATCTAATGATTTTGATTTCTGTGTGAACCAGGCACTCAAAGAGGGTGCGAGTTAGCTGGGTTGGCCGCCAAACCAGCTCGACACTGCTCTCATCTTTTAAATAGCATTTCAATTCTTGTTTTTTTGCTGTGTGAATTTAGTTTTAAGGTTAATTTGAGTTGTTGCAATTTTTTTCTATTTCATTTGCTTTATTATTAATTATACTTGCACCTGAAATATTTTAAACAATGATTGCATTCTCTAGATTGTCCTAATCCATAAGATCGGCTCTGCCATTATGATCTCTAACTCTAATTCTATAAATTAATCCAGATCTATTAATTTATATTTAAAGTTACGATTTTTACATTTGCTGAACCGATATTTATAAATACAGAAACTAGATGTTTGAATTGATAAATTCTTCATTAATATTATGGTTTCCTTTAACTTCTAGATTGTTCTTACACATAATTAGTGTAAGCAGATTATCTGCTTGCACCAGTGCAAGCACGTGATAATATAGAGTAGTACAGGCAAAATTAGTGCAAGTAGAATTAGTGCAGGTAGAATTAGTGCAAGCAAAATAGTTTGAATTGCTTTTGAATTTATTCTAGAATTTACAGTCTTTTCATTATTGTGCTGACACCGCTTGATTTCCAGTTCTGATTTCCCTTACTTGACATTAGAATCTCCTTTTGCATTGATTGCTTTTACTTTTCCACATGCTTTTAATTGTTTGGATTGGTGTTTCTCGCACTAGTTTGGGATTACACTTATTTTCGAGATTAATCGCAAGATAGATTAGAATTTATTTTGTAGGTTACCAGGGACTCTCTCTAGCATTTCCAGTGATGCGTCTCGAATTTCACGAACTCTCTGGATTGAAAAATTAAAATTTGGTACATTTATAGACCCTATACTACACCCAACAGTCCCTGGTGTTGTTGGATCATAGCCTGAGGTGGATCAGGTTATGCTTGAGGACCAGGTTGTACCTGAGGACCAGGTTGTGCCTGAGGACCAGGTTGTACCTGAGGACTAGGTTGTGTCTGAGGACCAAGTTATACCCGAGGGCCCAACTGAACAAAGACCAGATTCAGTTGAATAGAGGGTTTTCCTTGCTAGAAAAAAGGTTGACCCTGCTGAAATTGGGGTTAGCCTGGTTTCCCAGAAGGTTGTCCCTAATGAAAATAAGAAAATTGGCCTTGATGAAAAAAGGGTTGATTAAGTTGTACGTAAGGCATTTCTTGTTGTACAAAAGGTTGTCCTTGTGGTCCATAAGGTCGATTTTGACCATATTTAAAGCCCTACTGATAGACATAACCCCCTGGCTGAGTGCCAGGTTGCCCTTGAAACCATTAAGGATTTACTCGGGGAGTTTGAAATTTTTGGGAACCATATAGGAGATAATGTTTCTGGTTAAGAATCTGTAAGAATTGTTGATATTGATCGTATTCTGGTCTTGTCGGGTCGGACAATCCGACAGGCATAAGTATGCTACCAACAGCTTGAGAGGCATTTTGAATGTAAGTCGAAGATCCACTTGCAGATGGTCCAGCGGTGGGTTGGGAAACATTTGACAGGGTATGACCTCCTCCAGAAACCGAAGTCAAAGGAATCGATACTGGAATACTGACAGGAGGTCTCAAAACACCTACGCAAACAGTCAGCCTTGCAGAAGTAGGTGTGGATATGTTGTGAGTAGGCATGGAAACAACTATGTTTGAAACACTCAGACTAGGGGCAGATACACTAGCATTTCTACCACATAATACTGTAGTAAAAATGTGTACTGCTCGGCCTACTCAAGATTAGTTGTCCTAATGAGGTGTAATTCGGCAGAATGTATGACTAGGAGGAAGGCTGAGTCGTTACATAAGGAAAACCCTTGGGAGGGAATTGAGGTCCCTCATATGCAGTCTCATCTACTCCACTGATGGTGCTTTAAACCTCTAGGGGGGATGAAAATTCTCCCTCAAAATCCATCGGGAATAATTAATGGGCACCTCTTCGAGATGGACGCGGTGAGTTCGCAAACAGGATAACAGGTGTATCGTATGGACTATAGGGTTGTTGAGGGAATATTTCAATGGGATCAAATAATGGATTCGGAGGGTAGGAAATATAGCCTACTAGCACATTAGGTGAAGATCGAGAGGAGAGGTTGAATACACAAAATGACATCGAACTCGTCAATTTGAGTTCCAGTCAAAGGTGGAGAATCATAAGAGACATACAATAATTTCCCTTCGGAAGGAGTGGATGGAGAGGAAACTAAACTTGGTGGTTCAACCACGATAATATTATCTCAAAAAAAGATAGGATAAATATGATTAATTCAAGGCTTCAAACAATCTCTTAATAAGGAATTACTCACAATGAGGTCCAGAAATATTCTAATGGGCGAGCCATGTGATCATGGGTAGTTAATTTTAAGATATTGAAACAAAACTTTTCCTTTTCATGTTTTAAGAGTCAAGAAAAAGACAAAAGGTGACTCTAGCCACTTGCAGGTCGAACGAGCTCGAAAGGACAAGGGCTCGATGATCGTTTCAAATTTGAAGTGTCAGTAAAGATAAAAAATGACTACTCAAGATATTCTAGGCATACAGGGTGACCAGGTAATCGTGAATTGCAATATACACCATGGTGATCAAATGAAAGAGAAATGACCAAGGACTTGACGTACGAACACCAATATCACTGAATGTTGTGTTCAATGTATCATGGTTACAAGGCAGTAGACTCGGCTTCCTATGGATAAAGGATTGCAACCTATAGGGGTCTCCCTTTATATACATGATGGTACAGGGAGCACAAGTCCATGCTAGTGCTATCTGATGTAATATTTTCACAAACGACAACTGCTAGCTTTTATGACGCTGGAACACGTCACTAGCCTAGAACACACTAAAATGTGAGCGTTAAGTTTCAATGCTTCCTTATATTTATTGAATAAATTTTATGGTTGATCTTGAAATATGTCTCGCTTTCAAAGCCCTATCGATGTCATCTGAATCCTCTAAAATACAGCTAAATGAGAAAAGAACCATTCATTTCGATGAATCCTACGCTAATGAGGGAGAGAGAAGACTCACACAATCAACACAAAACAAAACAAATGCATGAAACGACACTTATTTTTCTCTTCAAGTGCAAATTTTAAAGAGAAACAATTTTTTTACAATTTTCTTCCTTTCACTACATGCACTAAGAAGCGAATTGAAACAAAATTTCCATCTTCTAAAGTGACATGAAACAAAAAATATTTTTTGTATTTTCTTTATAAGCACTATGTGAAATGTAGAATGCGAATTAATCAGTAATGCTTTTGGTACTAATGATATCTCTCAAACATGCATACAAGAGGCAAACGATTACAAAAATAAAAGAGAGATGTGAATCACTTTCTTTAAAACAAAGAACTCTTCATTCACACATTGATCAATCACTCAAAGAAAACAAACTTTAGTTGGAACACAAGCAATTGTAATCTATTCTTGGTGGCGAATAGAAAGCCAAATGCATTCAGAATCAAGATTTGGAACAATACTACCTGAGAGAACCGACCAAGAGATGAAAACTAATCAAACAGTAAGCCTTAAAGGAATGAAAAAAATTGATTTGATGAAGAGTCTGGAGGTCAGCAAAGCCAACAACCACTCGGAGTGCCTGAGGACACCTAGAAACCCTAGGAAGACAAGGATGCAATTAAATTTTCAAGAGAGATAACCAAAAGCATAAAAAATCGAACCAAAAATGTCACTAAAAAAAGAGGGAACAAAGCTAATCAAACAAACATAAGCATCCAGAAGGATAAGACTCACTTGCTGATTAAGAGAAATAAAACCCTAATAGTCATAAACAGGAATCAGCGCGACCATGTAGGTCGCAACCCGCACTGGAAAGGCAAAGGTGCGACTGTGTCAAATGCAGAACATGCTGATCGACGTGACTGTCAGAGTCAAAACAACACCGATCAACAAAAAGGTTAAAAAATATTAAAAAATTCCAAACTAACACCAGGCTTATCACTTCAGCAAAGAGATAAAGGTTTGTAAGTAATTACAGGGGCCACAAAGACAAGGAAGTAAACCTTCGATGAAAATTGAAGACGATAAGACATAAAAAAATAAAAAATAAGAGACTGAAAGGCTAGCATTCCTCAGTGGAGTCACCAATTTATTATGCAACAAAATCCTCTCTGTGGACAGAGATGATCCCTCTAGCCCTAGATTGGGTCTAGTAACAACAGGGAACAATCAGAAGCCTACTTTCCTAGATTACAAATGTGTAAAAATTGCGAATAGATTACTTACCTCAATCTTATGCTAATTCCCACTTGAATCCCTTGGTCCTTCGCATTTTGTGGTCAAATATTTGCCACTACCGATGCTCGGTTACCTTCAAAAAGGATAAAAATGACAAAAAACATGAAATCATAACATATATAATGCATATACAACCTACTTAGTTGATCAAGGAAAACCTGAGGATTCAATCACATATTAAGACAAGAATGGAAAGCACAAACCAATCATATTATATTAAAATAGAGAGGGGGAGTTACAACATGGGCCTTGATGTCGTACCTCTCCTTTGATGGATCTTGATCTAGGCACGTCTCCAAATCGCTTTTCAACTTGATGTCAGGGTAGAAGGTCTCAAATCTCGCTCAACGTAAAAGGCCTCTATATTGTTCTATTATCTCTATTCTAAGTAGCAGAGCTATGGGAGATTTCCCATTATATAGAAAAAGGAGGAGGGAGCATGGATCCACTTTAGGTGGGGAAATGGGTTATCCCTTTGGGTGGTTCCACTTTTGTGGGAACAAAGAGGCCAAAGGGAGAAACTCGGCTCTATCCTCAGGAAAAAAACAACCAGGTCTCCGCCATGAAGCTTCCAGATGTCTAAGCTTCACTTCCATTTTTAAAAAACTTCCCATAATGGGATTGGCGCGAGTATTAGCTTAATTCCATCACTGATTGATGCAACCCTAGAAAATAAACAAGCCATCGGCATAAGCAAGACACAAATAGGGTGCGCCACTCCAAATAACTAGGTTTACAAGGATTTGTTCTAGGAATGTCCAACAGAGAGTTTGTTCATTGTACTGAAGAGGAAAAGAAGGCATATTTGCATGATGGAAAACAGGCACAGGGGTCACTATTAAGGGTCTACAAGATCAAGAATGGGGAGTACAGGTACAGTGAAAAATTTATATGTAACAGATGGGCCCCATAGATGCCTCACAAAGGAGGAGGTGAGGTGGGGCATTATTGGAACGCGGCAACCAAGGCTTGGTTGGAGGCCAACCCTCATATTTTCATCCAGTTTCCATACTCTAGGATTGACTATCGGGGAGACCGAGATATGGGTCTTCCTGCTGGCTATGTTTGGGGACCGGTAGATATGATATTTTGTACTTTTTTCTACATTTGTGGATTATTTATGATTTATATGTGTATTTTGATGACAATGACATTGTTTTTTTTACTCTTGCAGATGTGGGAGAGGTAAGGCAGCCCACTTCTCGGTTGTTAGGACACCAACCCAAACGAAGGGTTATAGGAGCTTAGCCCCAGGCTAGGGGGCAAGGGGGAGCTATGGGGCAGCTCCAGGGTGGAGGACCCGGTGATAGAGATGGCCCTTCTAGAGATGGTAGTAGCTCTTCTATTTCCCTGTGTGCTGCGGCAATTTCTTGTGCCGAGGTGGCGGAGGCCCGTATGGCGGAGATGGTGGAGCAACTCACTGCATTTGAGGCCTGAGCCACTGACTTGGAATATGCTTAGGGCCGAGTGGATAGGCTGACCCAGGTTATGCCAACAAATGGGTTTGTCGAAGATTGTTGGAACAAGGTCTCCTACAAGCTGCAAAACTGGTCTGATTTTGTATATTTTTTATTATACCGCAAGGGTTTTAGGGTGGGTCAAAGCCCCAAAAGCATTGTAATGGGTCAAAGGGTAGAATTAAAGTCTGCAAACCACGGTTTGAAGACCATGGGAAATATTAGGCTAGATTTTTATAAATAGAGGGACATTTTGAATTGTAAGGGAAGAAGATGATGAGATCTTGATGCGAATTGTGGCTTAGTAGATCTATTTGGGTTTTGGGGGAAAGGACTCTTGTTGGTTGTGTGCGTGGAGATCCCAAGTCCTACTTTGTGTGGACCCTACTGATATGTGTGCAGATTGGGTTTGGGTGTTGTAAGAAGGAACTGAAGTATTAATGAATGAGAAAGGTTGTTGCGTCGCTAAATGTATTTGTATTGTTGATGCGAATCTTTGATAGCTGATGTGTTATGCATATTCTGTGTTAGCTGTGAAAGTATTGTGTTAAGTGTTTCTTCTGCATCTAGGTCTGTTCTATTATATTTTATGCAAAGAATAACTGTAATGCTACACTACAGTTTTAGAAGTATATGATTTGTTGAGTACAGTAAGTATAGTTGACCTTGCGCACGTGGATGGGAAGGAGATCCATAGATCTGGTTCTGAGATAGGAAATCTGGTCATTATAAAGCTGGACGCAACTCTGCTTGGCTTACCTATCCCCTCTCAAGGTGTAAAAACCTAGTTCTAGCACCCCCCCATACTACTTCGGGTGAGACTTTGACCTGCGCAAGCAGGTCACTGCCGAAAGTGCCAGTAGTATAGGGGTTTGTTGTCAAACCTTAACTTTTGAACCTGGGTCAGGACCCCTCGAGCCAACAAATGGTTCCATTGCCAGGACCGAGAGAATTTTGAGAAATGGATATGGTAATGATAAGAGAGTATTGGAAGCCTGAGGTGAAGGAAATTGAAGAGTGGTTCGAAAAGTAGATTCAGGAATTTGTGATAAAAGATAATCACAGCACGAGGTTAACAACGGAAAATTGGAAGGACAGGTACATTCTTATGGAAAGCCACGAAATTTTCTTTGTGAAATTTGCAATCAAGCTTCAGGAGTGTCTGGCAAGGCTCGTAGAGTTCCAGAAGTGTTGGAAGGATGAACGAGTCACTCAGTGGACTCCAGGGCTGATCTAGCAGCTGGAAAGGACTGATAATACCATCACTCACACGATGTATCATTGGGTGGAAAATGAGCTAAGATGGTTTGTGACAGAATTTTCCATTGATTAGTTCGTCTCCTCCTCCGAAGCAGAGTAAAGATTCTTTAAAGGCTTCCGAGGCAAGTTTCTGTAGACATTACCCCTGCTGATTAAGATATTACTGTGCGAGAAGAGTATTCTGTGTAGTCACACCGACTGAATGACCTCAAACCCAGACGAGAGCATGACATGCAGTGGTAAATACTATCGAACCAACCTTTAAGGGGGAAGATCTTTCTATAGCCCTCTGTGAGAGATGGCTATGTAGAGCCCCCCAGCTACACCGCCGTCCAGGCTGTGCAAAGGTAAGAATTTTCCCATACCACCACCTCCGACGGATAGTGATATGATTGTGCACCTGAAACTACCTACCTTCAAGGGGGTAGGAGATGAGGATATGTAACAATTTTGGTTTGTTTCAGATTCCATATGGACTGCGCAAAATGTGGTAAGCGATATGGTGAAGAGGGTCCAGCTATCCCTGGCATTTGAGGAAAGAGCTTTGGACTGGTATATGCGATACATATCTCAGAACGAGAATGCATCTATTTAAGATATTAAGGATGCTCTGAAGCAATAGTTCCGAAAGCCAAAATATTACTCTCAGTTAGTAGTAGATGTGAAGGACTTCAAGCAAGGAGTGTCTGAGTCTATATGGGAGGCTGATCAACGATTAAAGAGAGAAATCAGGGAAGGAGGATTTGAGTGTGACGATCGACAACATACGGAATGGTTCATCACTATGTTGTTGCCTCACCTACACACACCAATGAGTCACCAAACCTTCGAGTTGCAGGAAAAAAGCCGTGGAAGTTGCTATGAAACTAGAAGCTATTCCCAGAGAAGATACTTCGTTAGGAGTACAGAAAATTCAAGAGAAACTCGGAACTATGCATATGGAAATTCAGAACCTATGAAAGGAACGAGGAAAAGGAGCCAGCACAGATCTATGGTGCATACGATGTCAGGTATTTGGCCATATGAAGGATCAGTGCCCACTATTGACAGATTACATACAGGCAAGAGAACCTAACCTAGTGCGTCCAGACTCAAGTGGATCTGCGTTATGGTGCGATGACTGCCACATCACAGGGCTGCACGATATGAACCATTGCCCCCAGCTAGGAGCGTATGTCCCAGAACTGAAGCAACAATGGTGTAGGTTTTGTCATTCGGTAGGACACGATGAGAAAAACTATTTAACTTATGATCTGATGATAGATTAAGGAAACTTTTATAGGGTACAATCAGATCCTACGTCACCTAGATCTCCCACAAACTTTGGTGGCTCTCTAGCAAGGGGCAGGGGAGGAGGTCGGGGAGGAAGCGTAGCTCGAGAGCGTGGACAACTAATCTGCTATAATTGGAGAGAAGCAGGGAACTTTGCTAGGGACTGCCCAAATCCTACATGGCAATCCTACCGATATTGCAGATAGCTAGACCATGTGATCGAATATTGCCCAATCTTAATAGAAAAAATGTAGGAAAAGAAACCCACCCCTACGCAGAATGTGCAGAGAGTTAAAGTCGAGCTAAGGAACATGGACCCAAGTGTGAAATTCATAACACGCAGTGTGATGGCCACCCGAGGACCAAAGGAAGAGGCTACCATGGATCCTCTAACCCATCAAGAAGGATCAAACATGAAAAAGGGACAAGAAACAATGGTCGTAGCTGGCCAGGACTTCGCTCAGGAAGAATCAGCTACTGTGCAGGTACCAACACACCCCAAGATAGATGAGGGGGTTGATCCCTTCTTTCCAGCATATATGAAGCTGCTACGTAACCCAAAGGTTGTAGAGAACCTTCAGGCATTAATGAATAGCTACACAGCGCGGCCCAACCCGACCCTAGGAACCAAGGATGTACACAAACTATACCGGTATAAAAAATTCACTGGAAGAGAAATGCAGTTGACTGCATAGATTGGTGACTACGAGATGGATCAGGTTATTTTGGACCTTGGGTCAGATGTGAATGTGTTACCTAAACAAACATGGCAATGAATGGGAGAACCTAATTTGGAATGGTCCACCATCCAGCTGTGCATGGCAAATCAACATAAGATCATCCCTCTGGGAAGGCTGCCAAAAATCATGGTAGACATCATGGGAGTAAAGGCCCAAGCTGACTTTGAGGTAATAGAAATCATAGAAGATGAAAACCCCTACCCTACGCTCCTCAGATTAGACTGGACTATAGATATGGGGGGTTTTATCAATATCAAAAAGCAAAGCATGGTGTTTGAAAATAACGGTACACAAGTAATAGTACCATTGGATCCCGTGGAAGGTGTGCGATATACAGAGCCAACATGCGATGAGGAGGAAGTAGATCACATTTACAAGTTGACTAAGCAGGATGAATATTGGATTAACCCCACGGTGGAAGTAGTACTCTGCTGGGAAAGAGATAGTGAATTATTTTCTGACTCTCATGGGGAACTAGAGAATTGGCAAGGCCGGTTGCATGAGGTTTCGGTGCTGCGATGTCTTCAGGTCACAAGGAATTTCTGCTGCATCTCCTCCAAGGTAAGAGACCTACCCTACTTTGGGGATTCAGGTAACATTAGGGAATTTTTACACGCATTTGAAGCAGAAGTTCCCAAGGGATGTAGGCTATGGGCCCTTAAGCTAGCCCTGCATGGAACACCTACACGCTGGTGGGATACGCATGGGAAGGAATTCCGCAATTGGGAGAAATGTTGGAATAAGATGATCCTGCAATTTGAAGCTCCAGCTATGAGATGGACCAAAAATTTCCTTAGGTCAGAAGATCCACGCAGATATTTGCTCGCATGGGAAACACAGTGGTGTGCCAGAACCCCAAAAGAACGGGTCCACTTGTTTATTCATGCTCTGGGACTGCATCCAGCTGCAAGGTATGTATACGTGAAGCTACATCAGTGCACTCGCCATTGGGAGACTTTGTTGGATGAGTTTCTATGAACATTTAGAATGGTGGAGGGCATAGGAGCGCTCGACGCAGCTCTGCAAAACACTGACACCTTGACTCAGGGTAGACCATGCCTGTACATCACATCCAAATCATGGGGAATGCAGGTACCACACATGGTTTAATACTGCAGCCTCAACCCAACGGAAGGAAAGGATGATCCCCGAACTATTACAAACTCAGAACTGAACAAGATATGCATGGTTGCCAAGTTGTTTAGGCTGCACCTGAATCGCATTATAGCACACCCTACTTCAGCTATAAGTAAGGATGTGCAATCAGCTCGAATGCTTCATCCGAGGTCAATAGATCCGTGGGAAGCCCATAGGTTGCGAACGATGAAAGTCAGAACACTGAACTCTGGTAAAAAGGGAATATTACCGTTAAAAAAAACAGGTGGCTGGCAATTAATGAGGCAATTGCTTTACCATTTGCTTGATGGTAAGTTCCAAGTAAGATTCACCTTACCGTTGGACAACCATGGGCACTATAAGGTATAAAGGATAACTTCGACCAAGGTTCCATATCATCTCTGTAATCTGCATGTATTGTTCTGCTGCATGATTTTCTGGACCTTTAGCATTCTGTTCATACCCAATCAACCCACTTCCACTGCCTGCGAGTCTCAAAATTTAGGATCCCCTCCTTACGTTGATATGGCAGCACCTAACCCCATGGATGCTTTGGCGCCTACCAGTCCAAAGCCTACGGACATTACATTGAGGGGGTCTAGGGACACTAAAATTGATAAGCTAATTTCCCTCTAGCTCCCTGCAGGGAGAATTGACTTCGAACCCTACACGAATTGGTGTTAAAGATATATGATGGAAGTTAATGCCCCTTCCAAACCTGGGATGATTGCAGGATCCAGCCGAACGGGCTCGGAAGTAGCCACGAAAGATGTTACGCAACTGCCGCAGATCACTGTAAAAGCTGACATGGTCGACTCGCAGCTAGTCCAGCGAATGAAAGGGCTGAATAACAAGGATACTACATCCCCCTGGGGTATGAAGTGGCACATGGAGCTTGCAAAGGGGCCCCAGAAAAAGCAGTGTGCACAACGCCCGAAATCCAATGCAACGCTCACGCTGACTGATGGTGATCTCGAGCAAATCATAGACGTACTTACTCTGGCTAAAGAGGATCAGTGGGCAGCCATAGAAGCACAACAAAAGGTTACAATCGATGCCATGTGGGCTAAGCTTCGTCACTTCCAAAAAAAGATGGATATGTTGCACCCTACCAGTAGGACCGGGCTAACTGAAAACGAAAGTTGTGCTTATTCATTGCCTAGCACTGTCCTGGTCGGAGCCCTACCTTCTAGTGGATATGGGACTACAATTGGACTTGGAAAAGTTTCCCCGCGAGGTGTTACAGGGTCTCCACACCGTCGTGCTTCAAGAGATCCATCATCTTGACCGGACCATGTAGCAACAGCTCGATGTGGCCACGCCAATCATCATACGACAGACAGTAGATGTTTTCCTTGCCATCTCGCAAACGGCGCAGCTTGAAACAGTGGTCCACCAGCTCGGCACAGAGGTCCTAGATGAGTTCTCGGCTACAGCTCTGCTCTGAGCTGTAGTAGAAGGCTTGGTTGCAGCACTAAAGGAGTCCAGAACCGAAATACAGACCCTCAAGACCCAAATGGACCAGAAAATCACCGCCTTACAAGCTGAATTACAACCTACCACACCTCTGGAGGTACGGGCCCAGCATGCTGCACTGGTAACAGAAACCACATACATCATTACGGGACAACTTACCTAGGGTACTCAGTTGCTCGAGTCGGCCATGCAGCTCTGGACAGCGGTCCATCTCAACCTAGTTCTTCAAAACATCAAACAGTACTTACGACAGAAGGAAGCAACTTTAGATCAGATTGAAGCTACCTTGCCCTCCTTAGTCCCTGTGCAGCGTCTGGCACGCTTGAAGACTAGAAATGCACTTTGATACATAGTTGATGATCTCTGAAGAACGAAGCATGCCATCACAAAATTCTTGAAGCCATGGGCCGACGCCGCCCTCCAGCTATCACAGGATACCAATGTCGCGATCGAGCGACTCAACCAGATATTAGAGCGGGTTACCATGGCTATTGAAGGACCGACCTCCCAGAAGCTTGTAGAAATTTCACAGAGTGCTACTGCTCAAATTCAAGAAGTGTTACCTCCGCTGATCACAGCCATCAATGCCCTACATGTGCAGGTAAAAACTGCACCACCACAGTGACTTGGAACGAGTCACAAGATTGCGTTAGGGGACTATTGGAACAGGGTCTCCTACAAGCTGCAAAACTGGTTTGATTTTGTATATTTTTTATTATGTTTAGTCTAGCGCAGGGTTTTGGGGTGGGTCAAAGCCCCAAAATCATTGTAACAGGTCAAAGGGTAGACCTAGAGTCTGCAAACCACGGTTTGCAGACCATGGGAAAGATTAGGCTAGATTATTATAAATAGAGGGACATTTTGAATTGTAAGGTAAGAAGATGATGAGATCTTGATGCGAATTGTGGCTTAGTAGATATGTTTGGGTTTTTGGGGAAAGGACTCCTGCTGGTTTTGTGCATGGAGATCCCAAGTCCTGTTGTGTGCGGACCCTGCTACTGTGTGCGCAGGTCGGGTTTGGGTGTTGTAAGAAGGAACTGAAGGATTAATGAATGAGAAAGATTGTTGCGTAGCTGAATGTATTTGTACTATTGATGTGAATCTTTGATAGCTACTGTGTTATGCATATTATGTGTTAGCTGTGAAAGTATTGTGTTAAGTGTTTCTTTTGCATCTAGGTCTGTTCCGTTATGTTTTATGCAAATAATAATTGTAATTCTACACTACTATTTTAGAAGTATATGATTTGTTGAGTACAGTAAGTATAGTTGACCTTGCGCATGTGGATGCGAAGGATATCTATAGATCCGGTTCTGAGATAGGTGATCTAGTCATTATAAATCTGGACGCAGCTCTTCTTGGCTTACCTATCCCCTCTCAAGGTGCAGAAACCTAGTTCCAGCACCCACCCATACTGCTTCGGGTGAGACTTTGACCTGCGCAAGCAGGTCACTGCCGAAAGGGTCAGTAGTATTGGGTTTGTTGGCAAACCTTAACCTCTGAACCTGGGTCAGGACCCCTCAAGCCAACAAAGATCTAGATGATGTCTATCATTCAACTTTACGTTGCGTGGTGGCTTTAGTTTTGGCGGTCGCCCCAATACTGGAACCAGGTGCAGTCGTAGGTCTAGGTGCCCCACCTAGCGCGATGTAGCCCTAAAGATATTTTGTACACAGGGAAAACACCAATTATGAGGATGCTTCCCTTATTTTTTATGACATGTGTATATGTATTTTTTGGCTTCCCTATGGGTCAGATACATGAATTTTTATTTTTATTCACACATACTTTTTGGTATATATGTGAGATGTATTTTTTGCGGCTCTAGATGATGTGTCTTATGGTTTATATGTTTTAATGGATGTTGTGTATCACTGATGGATATCTATATTTTTATGTATGATGGTATATACGAGATGCATTCCAATATAGGATGTGGTTAGCTATGTGATCTGCTATCTGGTTTTTATTTCTTGGTATATGTGTTAATGTAATATGATTAAATTGAGGGCTTAATATTTTTGCACACAATTTTTATCTAAACAGTTGTGAATCTCGTACCTCAACTTCTTGGTTTAACTGTGAAACCACTAACTAGGAATCAAGGTAGATATGCAAGTGGTGGATGCCTTGATTTAAGGCATCGCTCATGAGCCCTATAACGACGTCACATTCTGCCTAATTGTTTGTAGCTGATCCAATGCACTCAATTGGTAAAGAATGGAGATCGGTCAAGGTAGTAGATGACCAAGGTGATTGCTACTAAATTTTGAGACCATTTTGATGCTCCATCAGGGAATCCAAAATAATGGTTGGGTTGAAGATCCATTAATTGTGACACTAGAGCACTTTTTGGAACAAGTGTGCAATCAAAAACAAAGTTTCGGGATCTCGCGTTCTCTGCGAATCATGGCTTCGACCCCATACACTAAGTGGAAGGGCATGAACTCCATTGATGTTTTCACTACCATGCGGTATGCCCGCAAGGTGAAGAAAAGCATGTGGTGCCATTTTGTTTTGTGGTTATTCACCATGCATTGTAACATTGTTTTAAGTACTTTTTTTTATAGATTCTACTTGTCCATTGGATTGGGGGTAGTATGTGAAGAGAATTCATGTTTAAATCTGAGGTGATGAGATAGCTCCTAGAAAAACTTGTTTTAGAAGTGCTCTCCATGGTCGGAGACTAACTCTTTTGTTACACCAAACCGAGCGATGACATGGTTGAATAGAAATCGTGCAGTGGTTTCTGCCATGTTGCCATATGTGGGCATGACTTATGCCCATTTGTTGGAGTAGTCGATAGCCAAAATAATGTACTTGTGTTTGCCATACAACGTGGGCTTACAAGTCATAAAGTCAATCCCCCATTTGCAGAAGGGACCAGCGACTATGATGGGGTGCAGGGGAGTGGGAGGGGCTCTTGCCTTGTGAGTGAAGCGTTGTCATCGATCAAACCTTTTGACTGTTAAAATGCAGTCACGAAATAACGTGGGCAAAAAATATCTTGCCCGCAAGACTTTTTGGCAATGGCCATTCCAAAGAGATGGCCACCGCAACCTCCGCTGTGACAGTCATTAAGGGCTTCTTTAGCTTGGTCATTGGGGGGCCTAGCGGCAGATGCGCTGACGGTCATCACAAGTGATCTTGGGTCTGAAATTTTGGGTTCATAAAAATAGGAGAATATCTCTGTATCAAGGGTCATCAGTCATTACTAGGAAGAGATTTTCGTCCTATAGTGAATCATTGACTGGTGATCCTTTCATCTGACTTGGGAGTTCTGTGATGAATTTGGCTAAAATTAAAGCCTTCTTGCTTTTGGGGATCAAAATTGTAAGTCGAATTCTTGCAGTATAACTACCCAATGAGCGTACTTATGGTTCATTAAACATCGTGTGAGCAGGTATTTCATGGGTTTAATATCTGCGATGATTTTTGTAGTCCTTAAGATAATGTAGTGGCGAATTTTTTAGACTGCATGTATTAATGCAATGGAAGTCTTCTCTTCGGGCTCATATCTTAATGTGGGACCTGATAAGGTTTTACCAACTTAATAAATTATGTGTTCTTTCTCGTCAAGGCCTTCCTGGATTAACACCCTAGCCAAAGTGGTCTCAGATGCTGATAGATATAGGGTGTAATCCTTATCGTAGTTTGTGGGACTGATCAATGGTATTTAAATTATTGTGTCTTTTAGCACCTCAAATGATTTTTGAGCTTGATCATCCCATTTGAAATGGATATCCTGACGAAGGAGACATAGGAATCCCTGAGCGCAAGTGTCGCAGTCTGGGATGAAGCATTTCAGAAAATTGGCCTTTCCCTGCAAGATTTAGAGTTGCTTGAGTGTTCAAGGTGATGGTACCTCTTTGATAGCTTGGACCTTGAGGGGGCCCACTCTAATCCCTTGTTGGGACACAATAGAACCTAGAAGTCATCCTATTGTGATGCATAAGACACACTTGAGGGGATTCAAGCATACGTTGTATTGTCGGCATCGTTGGAATACCAGTCGCAAATCCTTGAGATGATCAAATCACTTATTGGATTGGATGGTGAGGTTGTCCAAGCAGGCAAGGAGGAGGTGTGCCAAGTTAGGAAAGATATAATTCATGGCCCACTGGAAAGTGGCTACGACATTTTTAAGATTGAATGGCATCACCTGGTACACGAATGTCCCCCATGTGGTGTTGAACGCATTGTTGTACCGATTGGTGTGACGTATCTGGATTTGATTATACCCATAGAAACCATCCATGAAGGAGAGGGCCTCGTGTCCCACGCAAGCATCAATAACCTGATCGATGAATGGGGTAGAGTAATTGTCCTTTGGATAGGCTTTATTCAAATCACGTAAATCAGTACAAACATGTATGGTTCCCTTTTGTTTCATGACGAAAACAAGGTTGGAAAGCAATGATGTGTAAGCGATGTGGTAGATGAACCTGACTTTGTGAAGCTTATTAATTTATTGTTTAATTTCTTTTTCCTTGGATGGGTGCAACTGACGTTGTTTCTAGCGTAATAGTGGTACGTCAAGCCAAGTGCCAATGTGGTGCTCTACAATAGTGTGACTAAGTCCTGGAATTTCCGAGTAGTCCCATGTGAATATATCTCGATACTCTTGTAATAAATTGGTGTAAGATGTTATCTCATCTAGGGAACATGTTGGCCCCAATGAAATTTCTTCGACTTTCTCAGGATTTCGAGAGATATTCACCTTAATGGTAGGAGAAATGTTTAACATGTTCCCTTCTTCAAACATATCAGGTGTCAAAATGGGATTTTTGAACCAAATGACTTTCCCTAATGGAAGGAAATATTTTGATTCGATTACATAAATCTCTTGGTTTCCTGTTTTTTTAGGGCTAAACATTTTTTCAGGAAGAAAAAACTAGTGGTGATGCATCGCATCCCACAAATAATCTGGTTCTGTCATGGCCTCAAGAATATCCTCATCTAAGTGGAATAAGGATCCTAAGGGGGATTGGGTCTACGCAAGGCCATGAGGAAGTTATTCACTCCTAACGGAGTTGGTCGACTGACATGAATAAGATTCCATCATTGATGTGGTGGAACTAGACGTGGTCGACAGGGTGCAGATAGATTGGATTTGCACTGTCATTGGTACAACTACTCTCGTAGTTGCAGCTGACTTGACACATATGATTGATGAGCAGACAGCCCGAGTCATCGTTCCGATAATCGATGATATGGATCGTATATGATGTATCATGTTGTCAACATTTGGTGGGGGAGGAATTTGCATCGTGGAGGCTTGTGTGAGAGCAATTCTAGGTTCCTCATAAGGCGTACTAAGAGTATTGGCGCTTTCCGGGATTTCAAATTTGTGCTTGGTGCAGAGGTGCCTGAATTTTTCCATTAATGAGCATGCCTGTGTTTCATGGTTATGGTCGATGAAAATGGTGCACGGTACCATTGTGCCTATCGAGTAGATGGTGTGCAATCCTACACTACTCTTCATCCCTCACGTGGATTCTTGGAATGGATCGGGTGTAGGGGAAATATTCCGCTACTACCTTCTCCGAGTTTTTGGTTTCGGGAGATCTAGCTCTCTAGGGGAGTGTAGACTTAATGCTACTCTTGTCGCTCAAAGCTTTGTGAGGTTCTCACATTTCATTGTATGGTGGAAATGTGAGTTGATCCTAAAATAGCACCGTGTGATCTTCTCTTGGTTAGAGAGATGATGATAATGGTCGATGGTGATAATGCGGTCCTTGTGGGGGAACATCATGATCTGGAAGATGGAGGATAGGATCGTATACATGGCATACATATAACTCCACCCAAGGAGTATATTGTAATCTAGCTGAGAGTCCAAGACCTCAATGTCTATAAGAATCGTCTTTCGGGCCAAGTAGACTTGGACATTTTGGCAGAGGCCGATGGGAGAAAAATGGCGCCTGTCATATGCTCTGAGTGTGAAGTCTGATTGCTTCAGTTTGGGAGATCCTAGCATCTGCCAAACCCTTTTTGACATGATGCATGTGGATGCACCCTCGTCAATGATACATTGGTGGATAGCTATGTTCTACACTGACTTTGGTATCTAGAAGGTGACTAATAAAGGAAGCCTAGGGGTGGCTTTATCTAAGTCAAAAGCCATTAGGCGTGAATTGACAGGGTCTATTGTGCCTAACGTGGAAAGTAAGGCTTTACTTTTCTTTGGGAAATATTTCAAGACTTCTAAAGCTGACATGGCAGTGGGGGAATGTGATAAGTCAGCCACGATGCTATAATTATGGGCTGCTTTGGAGTGGTGTCATGCTCGCCTTGTTGGTCCCTTAGCCATTTTTGGCAAAGGTTCAATAGGAATTTTTGATATAGTCAACAGTGCTATAGGTGCATGCATGCTACCCCTGATGAACTAGTGTCTGGCGGGATATGATAACTTTGATTTTTCATTTGAAAGAACATTGCCTTGCTAGTCATACATATTTCAAGGTTGTTTCTTCTGGAATCATCGGGGAGTGTTTGTTGTCATTGGGTACTAACCGCCCCTTGTTGGGGGAAGGGCTCTTACATTACCGATTTTTGTTGTGTGGGTCCCCTTGTCCTCGGTTACCCTAAAGCTTCTTCAGCTCAAGGAGTTCAGGACAACGATGAGTGTAATGGCCATACTCACAAATTTTTTTGCAAGAGTGGTTGGTATGAAGATTAGCCCTCTTTTTCTACCCTTGGGAGTTATTTAGCTCTTGGTTTTGATTTTGGTTGGGGTTTTCCCCAACCTGAGATCTCGGAGGGCATTGTTGGTTATTTCCCCCCTGTCCAGGATTTCCCTTTTGTTTATGTTTTGGATTTGTCCTTGCCGCGTTAATAGGATGAATAGGATTCTCCTTGCCATATGGCTGGTGTGGTTTGGCTTGGGAAGGGTGCACAAAGTTCACTGGTGCATTATTTTTCATTGGTGGGTTTTGTGTTGGGGAGTGGGAATACTGAGGTCCCTGTCCCTCGTTTATAAACTTCTTGGGGGAGCTCTTTCGTCAGCGTTTCTAGCTGCGTACTGGGTCCCGTGTGTGGGAGGGTATGGAACTCCTTGTTGATGATGGTATGACTGTGCCCTATTGGTCATGTTATCTAGAGGTGCATGATGATTCTGATGGTAGCCTGGTTGCGGGATGTTCTGGTTAGGATCATACACGTAACTGGGGTACGGATTACTGTTGCTTAGGTGATTTTGGGTCAATGACCCTATTAATCTGTCTGCAGTGTTCGACACGCCTGGAAATTCTTTATAAGTTTGTAGGCACGAGGAATTATGCAATATGTTATAGATGTATCATGGCTGAGTGTATATCAGCTCAAGTTGTTGGGCTTTGCTAATGAAATCCTCTTCAGAAGTAGGTCATATTAGGGTCCTAAAATAATAGGATTCATAATTTTAAATTGACTATGATTAGTCTTGTAATATGTACACACTTTTCTTTCTGAAAATTGTTTTCCCATATTAAAAAATGTAGAGAGGGTAAAAGTCCTAAAAGAAAAATCAAAGGACTAAAAGAAAAATATAAAAAAAAAAGAATATAAAATGAACCCCAACAAAAAAGAGATAAAATAGATCATGAAAGTAATGCAAATTGAAATGCCGCTACTTTTTACTTTACTTTGCAAAATAATATTGTGTGAAGCTTGTCAAAAAATGCCACAATCCATGATAGTCAAACAGCTTAATCTTGATTATTCATGCTTTAAATTTCATGTTGATAGATAGAGAATAAAGATATTGCCGAACTATTTAATCTTGGAAGATCAATAGTTAGGTAGAGAATAATAAATGAGCTCAATAGTTTAATCTGAGCCATTGGAAGTAATAAGGATAGAATTAGATAGTTTTTTGTTAAAAGAAAAATAAAAAGGGTTTGCAAGCTCAAATTCACCCAAAGAAATGAAGAAAAAATGCTAGGGTAGATAATGGGTAGGCGTAAGTAGTTTTCATAAGTCATGGATAGCAGAAATTTATCATTTCATATTTACTAACTCCCTTCCAAACTCATTCTCCTTGTAAAATACCCCTTCCCCTTCATATTTACCTATCCCCATTACATCGCACATTTTTCCTTACAAAAAATCCCTTTTCGTTAGTTAAAAAAAACATATTATCTTTGGAAAAGTAAAATCCCTTTATTAACATCCCTCTTCATTCAAAACCCCTTAAAATACACTTATCCTAAGTATTGGTTTAAAATAATGTTGGGTCACACTATGAAAATCATTTCCGATGTCAGTTTTAATACTATCCCTTGTGTATTTTAAAATCCTAACATGTACTAACCTTGGTTTTAACTTTATTGTATTAACTCCCTTTATACACATTTATCCTGTATTAAATTATTTCCCACATATATATAATATCCCAAACTCCTTATTCTATTTTAATCTATAGTTTAATTTCCCCGCATTTGATATATTTCTGGGCCCCCTTCTTATAAACCTCGCCTATTATAAAGTCCCTACCCCTTCATATATATTAATCCATACATGTAAATCCTACATTGACTTAAAACCTGGGCCCCATGCCTACAAATCCTGGATAGTTCCCTGCTATTTTCCAACTGTCAAATATACATTGATCAGATCCAATGGCCAATAAGCCTTATCGCATCCTCGACCGCCTGACCATTAACATTGCTGAGACCTTGCGAAAGGAGCAGTTTTCGCACCTCGCTCCATTTGATGTGGCATTATTTCATTGTATCGCATCCTCAGAAATAATACAGCCTACCACCTTTTGCCGATGTGAAAACCACAAACCTCTTTAATCTGCCTGTTAGGAAAACCACACTGTCATAGTAATTTAACTCGCTCAGTAATGTTTAACCACTATTGGTCAAAAACGTATAAAGCCACCCTTTCCATCTTTTCACCATTATTTCTATTACAGTTTCCACATATAGAGCATTGCTGACCTATTCCTCAATTAAAGAATAGCTACTGACCTGTTTTTAAGCCCTTTTGCACCAGAATTCGAGACTCTTGCTGTCAAATACACTCCAGAACCTGTTTAAAATAGTTTAAAGACAACCGAAGCTTCAGAAAGCCTTCGCTACCTTAGAGAACTCATTCTGCAAACAAAAATATTTATTTTCTCCAAGTATTCCTTAATGCCTATACTTACAGAAAAGAAGTAACAAGTAATTGAACCAATTTAGGAGCCTTTTTAGACCAAAAGAAAGCCCTCGTTGCTCCCCAATCCTTTTTCTGCAGACCCTAGTCATCTTTTCACAGAATTCCCAAGGCCTCAAACTATGTTTTTTATCAAAAAGAGTAATATTTGATCAATTGGTTTCCCAAACCCTGTTGTAGACTGTAAATATATTTGAAAGGTTCTCCTAAAGGCCTGAACTTATTTTTCTAAGTCAAAAGAGTAATCTATTGATTAAAATTAATAAATATGGCTTCCCAAGGTATTGTAACTATCAATCCCTTGCAACTTCCAGTTGTAGATGTAGAACACACTCCTTCAGCAAACATAGATTTTAAAATTATTGACCCTGTCACTGAGTTTAATCTCCTTGAGCTCCACTGATGGAGCCATGACAAATCACTTGACCAAGATGATGAGGTTTTCATTTGGGAGTCCAATTTTCCCATGTACATTGTCCCACAAACATTCCAGTGTCCAGAGGTGATTAGACTTTTCCAAAATTGTTATTTCCCTGATCAAAGAACCATTATAACCCCTGGAAAAGAAATCTTATTCACTATCACAGCGGAATCAATAAATCAGATGTTGCAAATTAAACCTAGGCTAAATGAAACCCCTCTGTCTATTGAGTCCCTTACCTAGCTATATCTGAATCTGGACTTCCCCAAGAGGTTCTATATATTTTAGACATTCATTCCCTCATCAGTAAAGATTCCCAAGACCAATCCTCCTTATCGAGCAGCTATATTTTCTGAAAGAACTAGGCATATCATCTCAATGATGTCTAGTATTTTGGGTTATTTTACTCGATAAGCATGTTGATGCTTCAGTCTTAGGTTTCTTGTCTATTTTCACCCCTGGTCAGCCTCTTGCTACCATATTTAATTTTTCCGAGTACCTTGCTGATATAATCCATGAACAGTTGGTTAAATTACCTGAAGAAGGTGTTTTCAAGTATTCATCTGTTTTATTTAACATGTTTCTATACTTTCAACCTGAAATTTTTGCCATCAACTTTCAGAAACTAGATGTTGAAGGTAATCCATAGTCAATAATATTTTGGACTCCATTGATTAGGAAAGATTCCACACATTCCACCTACACAGACTTTATTGAATCATTCATCCATCCTATTGTCAACATGTTGAACAACAACATTCAACCAAGAGTCAGTGATGATATTAAAAAGGTCCTGATGTTATTATAGCATAGTAGGATAGGAGATTGGTACCTTTATTAGAACCACACAGAAATTAGGGTATATGAATCTAATATTTTTCCATATAAGCTGCCCAAAAACCTCCCAATGAGGCTATTTTCCCTTGAATATATCAGGAAGATACTTAATTCTGATGGAATAAATTTCTTGGTAGAAAAAAAGAAGAGACTGTTTAAGATAAAGAATTAGGTTGGTCCTTTTATTTGCAATAGTAGAGATGCAGGTCCACAAGTAGAAAAATATTTGCAGGAATTTAAGTTCAGTCAGAGTTTCCAGTGGTATTATGATCCTTTAGGAGTTATAAGCAAGTTAAGATTCAAATGTAAATTAACTCCTTATGTACATGAGTCAAAGCCAGACATTGAGAAATACTCCAATCAATCTGAATGGTTGGAGAACACTTTAAAAGGGGTAGAGAAGCAAGGTGATACTAATTCCATCTTGAAGACTCCGGCCCAAGGAGATAGGAACTCTAAAAGGCCAAGGGAAGAAGGATCATACTCAACTCAGACTACCATTGAAACTAAATTTAAACTAATGTATAGGAAGAAGCCCAAATTAAATCCTGTAACTGAAGAAGTTGAAACAATTGAGATCATTGATAGAGATGCAGTGGTAAAAGACAATGCACCTCCTGTAGTTTCTAAAGAAAATAACCAACCTTCAACATCTAACACTAATCTTATTCAGAAATAGCATAGTGTTGAAGTGTCTTCATCTAGTAAACTAGCAGAGAAAGAGCAGGATATTATGCAGAAGTATAAAGAGATCAATATCAAGAATGAGGCATTAAAGGTTGATACATATACCCAATACTGGAAGAAGTCACCTAGTGACCAAAGCAGATTGCTTTCATCATTTGACTACAAGACTAGGAAGATGCAGATGAACTTCCTACAGCCCACAGTGAAGCATCCCAAATCATTAGTAGATTATAAAAAGACATCATATGAAGTTCAAGAAAAAGATCTTCATCTTATAGACCTGATAGAATTTCACAAGAAAGTTGGTGAAATGTTGTATTATACCATGAAAAACAAAGCCATGAGTGTACAAAAGTTGCAAAACACGCTAGGGAACATCATAGATCAGCTAAAGCTAGAAAAGGCATCCTCATAGGCTAAAGATAACATAATTAAATCTCTGGAAGATTTGGTTATTGAAGTAGGATATGATCCTAATAATGTCAAAGTTGTATAAGAACTCATTAATAAAAAGAATGTAGACATTTCTACATTGAAGAAACAACTCAAATTTCCTCCTACTAAACATCCACAGGTAAAGGAAATGTTAGAAAATGAAGGGAAAAAAGATGAGATGATGAATCTCATTCTTTAGTTAACTGCCTATTTGAAAGAAATGAAAAATTAAATGGATAAGTTAGTGCAGGAGAAAAAGGTCATCTTAGAAGCAGTCCCTGTCACTATTATTCCTATAGTCACTACATATTTTCCTTCTACATCTGTAGAATCATTGGCCCCTTTAGTTCCAATAGCTACAACACTTTACATCGACAACTACTTCAGCAACAGAGTCATCTACAATAGTAGCACAGCCTACAGATGAGGCAGGTAAACTAGTGAAAGCAATGGAGGAAATGTCCATCCAAACTAATGAAATCAATAGACTTAAAGAATAGTTGAAAAGTCTGGATGATGAGAAGAAACTAGTTTAGATTATGCACAAAAATGAAGTACAAAAGACAAACAAGTTGAAAGAAAAATTGAAAGAACCAATAGCACAAGCCAAGCAACAGCTATGGGCCAATATCATTGAATCTGTCAATGATATTTGGCCATCCATTCAGGTTATTTATTATAAGAAAGGTATTATCAAATCAGGAAGTGAAGCCATTCAAAAAATCAAGGAAGAACTTGGTAATAAGCCCAAAGAAGCTAATGAAATCATTAAGTTTCTTAATTCAAAAAATAAGCAGGAATTAGAATAAATTGGAATTAGTGATAGAACATAAACCATTCTTGAAGTCAGGAAGGTGATTTCAAAACATGGAGATTGCCATAACCAGGTTCATAATGAAGTTTGATATTCTGAGACAGAAAGGCTTGCCAAATCCTCTGGGTATTAATGAGATATTGATGAAACAAGAATACTATGATAAGAAAATCAGGGAAGTGGCTAAGGAACAAGCAAAAAATTTAGCCATGCAAGGAATTCCAACAGGGAAGGTACTCTACAAAATTTTTTATAACCTCTTTTACCTACAACATGAGGTAAAACATCTAGTCATTAACAAGCCTACATTTTCAAAGTATACAGAGGCTGATGAGATATTCATTAGGATGGTAAAATTCAAGTTACCAGATGTAGAGAATTGGGAAAAGTTGACTGATTTAATATGAAAGTGAAAAAGGTGAAACAAAGCAGATAGTTTCTTTTAAAACAGTAAACAAAGAAATCAAAGTTTAAAGTGAAAAAACAACAGTGACAGATAAATATTATCATAGTTAAAGTGTATCAGGTGAAAGTTATATTTAAAGTCAAAACAGAGATGATAAATTAGAGTGAAAGAAGCCAACGTAAAGAACACTCAACAACCTAAAAGATAGGCTTCATTGAGCAAACAGTTAGAGACAAATCAACAAAATATCAAAGAAAACAAACAACAAATTCAATAAAAGTGGGGAAAACTTGCATTAGTTACATAACTGTCTCTATCTTCTTGCATGAAGATATTTATTTTTCATTGAATAATTCCTAAGTTTGTTTTAGGATATTTTGTAAGATTTTTTGTATAAATACTTCACATTTAGAAGTATTGAGGGTGGATTGTGGATTGCTAAAAATTTCTATAGATGTACTCATCTAAACCAGACGGTTCTTTGTACCATTTTCAAGTCAGCAGACTGGATTGAGGAATAAAGAGATTATATTACAGGATTCATATGTTGGGCCACTTTAGTGAAGTACTCTCAATTTTTCTTTGTTTTTATTTGAAGTTTTCACATACTTTCATGTTTTATAAATCTAAATGTATAACAAGAATATTATTTCAAAATATGCTTAAAAGCACTATGTCTTCAATTGTTATTTCATTTGTATTTTTTCTACTGATATCCAGATTATGGAATTCTTAATTTCTCCCTGGTTTCGATTGACCTCTGCCATTTCCCTCATTATCCAGATCTGAGAATTCTTAATTTCTCTCTCATCCCAATTGAAACCATTTCACCATCAGCTTAAATATCTAAAGTTACTTAGCTATCTTGCCTTTTGAACACTTCCCTTTAGAACCTTGATTCTGCTCTATTTCTTGAAACTTTTACTCCATTAGCCCAATGGAATACAGACCTACATCTATCCATTTGAATCAGTGATTCCACCACCAAACGAAACCCAAAATCAAAATCCCAATCAATCTTACATAACTAGCCTAATATCAACTAAAATAAAAAAAGATAAATCATATAGAGAGAGCCCTCTCTGAGCATTATGAAGGCTAGATCCTAAGGCTTAAAATTAGGTTTTTGGTTACCTTTAATATTATTTAAACCAAAAATATTAACAACCCTTGAGAATTATTGGAATAATAACATACTGGAGACCATACTGGAGAGAATCAATCCTCGGTGTTTAAAATAAATCTTAAAGGAAATACTTTTACTCATCTTTTCACCTTAAGGTTGTTTTAAGGGTTTTTAAGTAAATTTTTCATTAAAATCTAAAATTTTGGATTCCAAAAGAACCTACTATACCAGTTCTAATCTTGATCCAGAACCTGCTATAATAGTAGATAATCCTGACTGATTTTTAAATAAAAGCAAAAAAGTAGAAATTCTAGTTAATAAAAATCCATTGATCAAAGAAAATTATCTTCCCAAACAATTATCAATTTTACAAGACATTGAATTTGATTTATCTTTTGAGAAATCTTTGTTTAGAACTAAATCATAAAGTGCCATCTATGATATTGTAATAGATCTTGATTTCATTTCATTTACTGAAACTAAGAAGGAGACTGTTTCACTTATTTCAGATCAACAAGCTCTAGAACCTTTTGATAAACTTGATGCTTTAGCTACAACTTCGGATTAAGGAAATTGATGAAGCATATTTCCAGCATTCTGTTGAATTGATTTCTTTATCTTCTTATGCCCCTAATCCTTCTACCATTTATTCAGAGTTTGTAAATTGAAATTTATTTAGTACCACCTCATATAATATTTCCACTACACCTCATTCCACAGAATCCTTCATCCCAAAGCTTCCTCTTCAACCTAGAGTTTTATTTTCATCTCCAAATACTGCAAGTTCATATTCCAGCACTGTTGCTACATTTCTAGCACTTCAACCACATTTTCAAGCACATATTCTAGTTTCCCAACCTCATCTGCAAGTACTTCAACCTAATCATCAAGCATCAAAATTTTACCTCCCAGTCTAGCTAGAATCCTAGCCATGGCTGTTAGATATGCCCCGTTGGTCCTACCAACTCAATTACATAACATGCCTTGAGATTACCAAAGCAAAATCCCTCAATTTGATTGAACTAGTCAATACACTACACAACAACATGTTAACAAAATGACTGATTACTTTGAATTGCATGAAATTGATGAATCTAATGTCCAAATGGGACTGTTTGCCAAACATTAGTTGGAGAAGTAAAGAAATGGTTTAAAGCTTTACTTGCCTACCATATTGTTGATTTAGAATCTTTCCATAGATTGTTTATCAGTAGATGGGAGAAAAAGAAGAATCCTTTACAAAAAATTTATGAATATGAACACATAAAAAGAGGACCTAATGAGTTAGTTCATGACTATTGTACTAGATTCAATAGCATCTATAATGTTATTCCAGCAAACATTAAACCCCCACCAGATCTAGCTTTACTCAAATTTCCTGATGGTTTTTATACAGATATGTCATACCAATTGAGAGAAAGGAACCCAAAAACACTAGAACAAATGCAAAACATTGCAGTTAGTCTAGAAGCCAATTTTTTAGCTAAGAGAGCAAGAATGAGAAATGAAAGAAGAGTAATAATAAAATAGGAAACATCTACATCAGATAGTAAAATAGATAGTTTAGCAAAAGCCATGGAAAAAATGATGGATATATTAGAAAGTATGGCAAGGAAACCACGATGGGATAATCAACAACAAGGTCCTCAAATATGAAATCCCAACTTTAGAAAGAATACCAACATTGGTAAATCTAGAGAATCAGCACCTGATCAAACAATAAGACCACCTTTCCAAGAGAACTATGCTGAAAATTCTCACCAAAATGAAGAAGATGAAGACACTTAGATTAATCTAATGGGAATCAATGATGATAATACTATTTTTCTTACACAATAAGAACATGAATGATATGAGATATAATAGTTACAGTTAGAATCTGGAGAGTCTTTTGATTATAAGCAAGGTTATGAATTTTCCATTAATGAAGTCAACAAGCAATATAACCTTAGGAGTAAGAAAAAGGTAGAAGTCCCTACTAAGAAAACTGCCCAAACTCGGACCAAGAAAATAGTAGAAGCTCCTACATCCAATGTACTTCAAATTCTCCCTAGGGAAACCCAGCGAAACTCTAATTCAAATCAGAAAAATTCAAGTCCTAAAAAGAATATTTCTATTCAAAAAATTACACCCAGTCCTAAAATTGTAGACATTACAAATATTGTTGTTCAAACATCAGCTGATCCTCAAAAATCAGCCTCTGCTAAAACAACAACCTCTGCTAAAAATACACCTGCTGATAAATAACAGCTGATCCTAAAAAATCTGCTGTTGATCGAAAATCAGATGATCCTAAAATAGCTACTGCCAAAACAACTATTGAAATTTCAAAACTTGCCAAAATTACCACTGCTACTCAAACTTTCCCACAAAAGAATATTGAAAACAGTGAAACAGTGGAAACACATAAAGAAAAACAAACTGTAGAAAAAGAAGAGAAACACAATCAAATTGCAGTTAGTAAAGAAAAAATAATTCAGTTAGGAAAAACACAAGCACCATTTAACATCCAAACTGAAATTTCCAAACTAAAAATACAAATTCCTTTGACTGAGTTGGTAAAACACGACCTATACAAATCACAGATCACTAAAACCTTGAACATTAATGAAGAAGAAGACTCTGTTAACCTAAATTATGATCAACCAGAACTGCTATTTGGCCTTGAGGTAAATGGAAAACATCAAGAAGGTGGTGTTCTTCCTTTCTACATTAGCTTGAGTATAAATGATCAAATTTTACACAATTCTATGCTAGATTCAGGAGCATCCCACAATTTAATGCCAAAATCCATCATTGAATCATTGAATTTAGACATCATTAGACCATATAAAGATATTTTCTCATTTGATTCCAGTAAAGTGAAATGTCTAGGCTTGATAAAAGACTCGTGTGTCACTTTAGTCCAATACCCAGGAAAAAGTATAGTCATGGATATTGTAGTAGCTGATATCCCTCCAAGTATGGAATGCTATTGTCTCACTCATGGGGAGAAAAACTGTAGGTATCTACAATTAGACATGTCTTATGCCACAATTTCAGTATTTGGTCAACCCAAGAAAATTTACAAAGAAAATCTAATGAAATACATGGTTAGTAGTACAGAACAACCACAAAACTATCCCATTTACTCTATACATTCTTATATGGATTCCTTCATTTTGTGTAATTCAGATTCTAGCATAGATAAAAACACAACTTTAAAATGGAAAAATAAGGAAGTGGATAGTGACAATATTTTTCATGAATCAATGTGGCACTTAGACTTTGATGGCTCAGTGAAAAAATTAGGAGCAGAAGTAGGAGTTTGGATTCATAACATGGAAAACAATCATTTATAAGGTCATGCCTTTAGATTAAACTTTAAATGTACAAACAACATGGCAAAGTATGAAGATTTAATATTAGGATTGCATATTGTTAGAAATTTAGGAGGAAAAAGAGTTTCTATCATGGGAGACTCTGACTTAATTGTAAAACGAATCAGAGGAGAATATTCTGTGTATAATCCTAGATTAATCCAATACAGAGAAACAATTTTAGATCTGATTAAAGAGTTTCTTGAAATTGACTTTGTTGTAATTCCTAGAAAATAGAACATATAGGCACATAGTTTAGCAACTTTTGTTAGCACCTGCAATCTTCCTTTGCATCCAAATCACCAATAGACAGCAGAGGTAAGACACAGGCCTACTATACCAGACAACTATAAATATTGGAAAATTTTTACACAGGATACTCAAATCTATCATTTTATGAATGTTGAAGGAGAATTCCAGAATTGTAACATAGAATCAGATTGTACAGTAGATAATAAAACAGATAGTGAGATAGATGTAAATAATTTATATTTGTACTGAAACCACTAAATTTACACAAGTAGAAATAGATAAATTAGAAAAAGTAGAAATAGAATAAATAGTGGATGATGATTTTGATATTTTAAACCTTAAGAATAACTTTTTACCTAAGGGATTAGCCCCATTAGAAGATCTTTTTGATTCAAATGATGTTGCAAGAAAACAAAAAATGGAACCATTAAGATTAGACATAGAAGAATGCAATATAGGAACATAAAAGAGACCTAAGCTTATTAAACTTTCCAAAGCATTACCTCAAGAAGAAAAACTGAAATACATAGCTTTATTTAAATAATTTCAAGATGTATTTGCATGGAGTTATGAAGACCTTAAATCTTATGACACTAGCATAATACGACATAAAATACCTATCAAAGAAGATCAAAAACCTTTTAAATAGAAGCTTCAAAGAATGAATCCAGTTCTTATGCCTTCGATTGAAAAAGCGGTAAAAAGAATGTATGAAGCATAGATAATTGCACCTATCAGATATTCTTATTGGGTTTCAAACTTAGTTCCCACTAGGAAGAAAATAGGGGAAATCAGACTTTGTGTTGATTTCTGGAACTTAAACAAAGTGTCCCTAAAAGACAACCATACTCTCCCCAAAATGGACCATATTTTACATAGGGTAGTAGGATCATCTAGGATTTCATTGCTTGATGGATTCTTTGGATATAATCAAATCTTAGTTCAACCAGAAGACCAACCAAAAACTGCATTTACTACTCCTTGGGGTACTTTCATGTATTTTAAAATATATTTTATATTAATGAATGCAGGAGCCACCTTTCATAGAGCTATGGACATAGCTTTTGCCAAATAAATTCATGATTTCCTTGTCATTTATCTAGATGACATAACAGTATTTTCAAAAACAGACAATGAACATTTAGATCATCTAACACAAGTGTTTATTAAATGCAGAAAATTTGGTAATTCTTTGAATCCCAAAAAGACTCGCTTTGGACTTGAAGAAGGAAAATTATTAGGACACATAATCTGAAAAGAGGGAATTAGGATAGGCCAAGCTAGAATAGAGGCCATTTTGAATATAATTCATCCTAGAAATATCAAGGAATTACAGGCTTTCTTAGGTAAAATTAACTTTCTTGGAAGATTCATTTCAAATTAGCAGAATTAATTAGAGAACTAAATAACATGTTGAAGAAAGACTCGGCACTTAAATGGACAGTAGAGGCCAAACAACCCTTTGAATCAATCAAACAAGCCCTTAGAAGAACACCAGTCCTAATAAGTCCTGATTTCAAAAAAAAAAATATTATTTTTTCTTTTGCTTCAGAACATACCATTTCAGCAGTCTTGCTGCAAAAGAATGATCAGGGTTATGAAAAGCCTATTTATTTTTCCAGGAAATCCCTAAGAGATGCTACACTAAAGTACAACATAATGGAAAAACAAGCATTGGCTTTAGTGAAGGAAATTAAATACTTTAGAGTGTACATCTTGTATTCTCACATCATTGCATGTGTCCCAAATTTAGTAGTGAAGGACATTCTGACTCATAATGGGCCTGATGGTAAGAGAGGCAAATGGATTGCCACTATTTTGGAATATGACATGGAAATTAAGCCCACAAAACTCATTAAAGGCCAAGGTCTAGCCAAAGTCATGGCTGAATCGGACTGTTAGGCCTTAGATATAAATTTTATTTCTCAATTAGACGATCAGGAAGAGATGTCGACTACACAGATCAGTGAAGCTTTCTTAGATTCACCATGGTATGCAGATATCGTATTTATATTACTAAACTTACAATCTCCTCCTAGATTGGCAATAACTAAAGCTCGATTTCTAAAGCTGTAGAAATTTGCTGAATAATGATTAATTATCCATCGAGACTATCCTGATCACATACAATTCAAATTTATATGCAACACATAATCTCTTCCACTCAGATCATCAAACATGCGGAAATAAAATCAAGCGATAACACATCAAATAATCATACACATTAACACAGTATGTATGGGGAAAGCTTATAGCTGAAAACCCCATAGCTATTGTGTATATTATAATGGAGAAATCATGTAACAAACTCAGTACAATACTCCTCACAAGTACTCAGTACTTTCTCATAAAGTTACACACAAACTAGCTCAGTTTTGAACAGGTTACTGGTTCAAAACTCACCGCTAATTGCCTTGCCTCTATTGCGCAATCATGGCCTGTCTATATAGAGATCTAAGGTTCGAATCTCCTTGGCTTGACTGCGCAATTGTCATGGACAATTCCTCCAAGTGTGGTGCAAAACTCATGCACAACTGATGTCACCACTGATAGCTAACTCCACCCTTTCATCTACCTCTTTCACTGGTCTCCACTGAACTGATCATGCACTGTAGTGAACTGATGTGTTCTTGAGTTGAATAATGAGTTAATAATTAATGAATTAAATAATATTTAATTCACTCCACTCATAACTAATTGATTAGCTAGTTAAACTAATCTCAACTAGTTCAACTAAAATAAACAGAATACAACTCCACTAGCTGTCTCATTAACTCCACCAAACTTCTGCCACTGAAGTCAACCATGCATGATGCCATCAAACCCTTGGGAATAGCGTAATTCCTCTGTCAGATGCATGAGCCACTTCTGTAGCTCGAACTGAAGTGCTCCAAGAGAGTAAACTGCTGTTTAGAGTCCAAATATTATTAAGGGCAAATAATATTTGACTTCCCTATTTTTAGGAGAGGCAGTCTAAAAATAGCCTTCGACCTCTTCGACCTAAAAAATAGAGTCTCATCTATTTTTACCAACATGACCAATGCTCCAAGAATCTCAAACTCGAATCCCCGAACCATGCTCCATATGTCTAAAAATAGACATAGTCTAAAAATAGATTTTGCGCCAGAATTTTCCTGCGGGCCCACTTAGTGAAGGCGACTTCATTTCACTAAGCTCCATCATCTTGCTGCATTTTCAACAAAAGATAAAGGCAATGAAATATTGTATCATAGATAATTCTCTGTTTTGGAAAGATCATGGTGACATTTTACTGAATTGTTTACTTAAAGATGAAGCTGATAATGTTATGTAAGAGTTTCATGCAGGTCACTATGGAGGACACCTTTACTGGAAATCAACTACAGATAAAATATTAATGGCTGGTTTTTATTGGCCCTCTCTTTTTGTAGATGTAAGAAAGTATGTGACCTCCTGTCACAAATGCCAGATCTTTGAAGGGAAGAAAAAACTACTACCTTTACCCCTCAAACCCATCTCCACAAAAATTCCATTTTAGTAATGGGGTCTAGACTTCATTGGTGAAATTCACTCACCCTCCTCAGCCCAGCACAAATGGATTTTGATAGCCATAAACTATTTCACCAAGTGGATAGAAGCCATTCCTTCTAGACAAGCCATTGATTTTGTCATAATCTCATTCCTAGAAAACAATATACTTTCTAGATTTGGATGCCCTCAAAAGCTCATTACTGATAATGCAGCTGATTTCAAGTCTAAGAGAATGGTTGATTTCTATAACAAACACCACATTAACCTTGGCCATTACACTGCCTATTACCCTCAAGGTAATGGTCTTGCAGAATCCTCCAACAAAACCCTTGTTAATATCATTAAGAAACTGTTAGAAGAAAATAAGAAGACCTAGAAAAAAAGGTTAGTTTATGCCTTATGGGTAGATATACTCACCACAAAGAATTCCATTGGTACATCACTGTATCAGATTGTATATGGGATGGATGTTGTTTTTCCATTCTCTTTAGGAGTGCTGGTGATGGAGATGATCCAAGAGCTGCAGGTAGAAACCAATGATATTCAGAGAAGGATAAATCAGGCCATACACTTGCAGCAAACCAAGGAAGAAGTCTATGTCAAATCACAATTTATCCAAGATAAAATTAAAAATATATTTGACAAGAAGACAAAAGAAGATGATTTTTACATAGGTGATAAAGTTCTTAAGTGGGATTCTAGGATAGAAGATAAAGGTAAACATGGTAAATTTTATTTCCTGTGGAAACGTCCCTATATCATTTATGGTTACAGAGGTAACAATGCATTCTTTTTGAAGGATTTAGATGGATCAGATCTACCAGGTGGACCTATCAATCGTAGGATGCTAAAGCAATACTATTCCCCAGATTAACAGTAGTTCACTTTGTTTACTTTGCTCATTGTACATAACATTGCAAAGTTTAGATTGGATTGGATGTTTTTCTTGCAAATTTGAAGCCCAAAGAGAAGGCCCTAAGCTTTGAAAGAAAAAATATCATAAATATGAATAAAGAAGAGCTCAGGAAAATTTTTCAAGGCAAGCACAGTCAAAGTCCAAAGGCTACTAATCTTAAAGTTCTGGAAATTTCACTAGGAAATGCCATCCCCATGTGGAGCCACTGTTAGGGTCCTATAATAATAAGATTCGTAATTTTTAATTGACTATGATTAGTCTTGTAATATGTACATACTTTTATTTTTGAAAATTGTTTTCCCACGTTAAAAATTTAAAGAGGGTAAAAGTCCTAAAATAAAAATCAAAGGACTGAAAGAAAAACATCAAAAAAAGAATACAAAAATGAACTGCAACAAAAAAGAGATAAAATAGATCATGAAAGTGATGCAAATTCAAATGCCATTACTTTTTACTTTACTTTGAAAAAAAATATTGTGTGCAGCTTGTCAAAAAATGCCACAATCCATGATAGTCAAACAACTTAATATTGATTATTCATGCTTTAAATTTCATGCTGATAGATAGAGAATAAAGATCTTGCCAAACTGTTAAATCTTGGTATATCAGTAGTTAGGTAGAGAATAATAAATGAGCTCAACGGTTTAATCCGAGCCATTGGAAGTAATAAGGATAGAATTAGATAGTTTGTTGTTAAAAGAAAAATAACAAGGCTCTGCAAGCTCAAATGCACCAAAAGAAATGAAGAAAAAATGTTAGGGTAGATAATGGGTAGGCAGAAGTAGTTTTAAAAAGGCATGGATAGTAGAAATTGATCATTTCATATTTACTAACTCCCTTCCAAAATCATTCTCCTTGTAAAAATACCCCTTCCCCTTCATATTTACCTTTCCCCATTACATCACACATTTTTCCTTGAAAAAAATCCCTTTTCCTTAGTTAAATAAAACATATTATCTTTGGAAAAGTAAAATCCCTTTATGAGCTTCCCTTTTCATTCAGAACCACTTAAAATACACTTATCCTAAGTATTGGTTTAAAATAATGTCGGGTCACACTATGAAAAATCATTTCTGATATCAGTTTTAATACTATCCCTAGTGTATTTTAAAATCCCGACATGTACTAACCTTGGTTTTAACTTTATAGTATTAACTCCTTTTATATACATTTATCCTGTATTAAATTAATTCCCACATATATATATATATATATATATATATATATATATATATATATATATATATATATTATCCCCAACCCCTTATTCTATTTTAACCTATAGTTTAATATCCCTGCATTTGATATATTTTTGGGCCTGATTGTTATAAACCGCGCCTATTATAAAGTCCCTACCCATTTATATACATTAATCCATGCATATAAATCCCGCATTTACTTAAAACCCAGGCCCCATGCCTATAAAAATCCCCGACAATTCCCTTCTATTTTCCAACCATCAGATCTACATTGATCAGATCCAATGGCCAATAAGCCTTGTCGCATCCCCGATCGCCCAACCATTAACATTGCTAAGACCTTGCGAAATGAGATGTTTTGGCACCTCGTTCCCTTGCTACGTGTGTTACACCATTTTTTAGTCATCTAACCTATTATCATTAGATGGACCCAAGTACATCATGAAAGACCAATTTTACTCCAAGTAAAATTGCTTTCACGATGAAAATAACTTAGTAAATCTTCTTTATTAAGTTGTTTGTGGTCTAAACAGGAAATCCCATAAGGAAATATTAAATAAATATATATCTGTTTGATTTTCCTCAAGAAATAATTAGTTAAACAGTAGTTTAATTAATATTTCTGGTTATATTTAACCCAAAACAAAGAAATTAATTAGATAAATCATTATTTATCTTATTAATTTCTAAAGAATAATTGTTTAAATCTTATTTAAATAATATTATTTGTTAAATATGATTAATTCACCCTTAAATAATTAAATAAATCATTATTTATTTGATTATTACTCAACCATATCCTTAAAATGATAAATAAATCATTTATTTATTTATTATTACTTAATCACATCCTTAAAATAATAAATAAATCATTTATTTATTTATTATTCACAAATAAGGGGATTTGACTCAAGTCAAATTCCTTTTCCCTCCAAAAAATACAATAAAATATTCCATAAAAGTTGGATCTAGATTTGGTTAATAATATTTTAATTATGCACCAATCTCTAGACTAACTCAATACTTTGTTATAAATAGAAGGGTTTTCCCATTCATTTGTCACCTTTTGTTGCCTAAAAATCACTCTGGATCTCAACTCTTGGTCTGGCTATTGATCCATTATCATAGTCATATTTTTCCGTTTTTGTCTGGGTTTTCTACACCATCAAGAGAGAGGAATTCTAAATCTGAAGTGCTGAGGACTTACAAGAACCCGTCCCATTGAGGAGAACAGGGAACACCCTGATAACGGGGTACCCCTGCCAAACCCACATTCTCCAATCTCAATTCATATAAAAGGCATCCGAATTCATGCCTCAAATAAATCTCAAAGTCTCATGCATATAAAAACGCATCTCCATTAATTTACCCTGGACTGGCAATTTAAATAAATGCGGGAGCTTCTATATCACAAATCTCTGATTTGAGATATAGAAATAAAATTCTCTTAAGAGTATTCAAATTTTAACATTCGAATTTCTATCAAGTCTCGACCCTTGGTTCTTTGACAACCCAACATAATATAGTCCCATAACATATATTAATTCGATAACAAACTTCGCCCTTAATTCATGAGATCTCCTACCACCATGGGAGTTTTATTATTAATCCCACTACCTATGGTATGCAGCAATCAGTCATCAAATTCGTATTCATGACTTTATCAATTCACATCGACCATAATATGTTAACATATATAATGTCCTCTATTCCATTGTTGAAAACGTTACAACAAAGTCTTTGATCTTGGGTTTAAAGCTAGCACTCACTTAAAATTGATTCGGGCCCACAAGCATTATAGACTTACCTCGCCATTAATCTTCATACACCTTCCAACGCGAATGCCGTTGGATCATCCACAAAACTGATCCGATGGATATCGTGTTATTTCGAGACAGAACTTTAACACCGAAAAAAAACGTGAAATAGGTGGTATTTGAATACAACCTTATGCCACGTGTCTTACAAAGACTGATATCGCATTTTTTTTCAATTTACAACTTACCACTCTTAACCTAACGAGAACCCACTGGTTTTCAAACCCTGGTTTTGCTTGTTCACTTGCTTTCTTCTACGCCTTCACTATTCTGCTATCGGTTTCGCTCTTCATTGTTCATCGCTCACGATTCTACAACTCTGGTTCACCTTCACTCATCTTAATGATGTGAACGTAATGGCTTCCAACCTTCCCACACGCAAACCTTCAACGTCGACAACTCCGTTCTTTCCAATTCCAACTCGTCCCAGCCGATAATCGATTTGTGACTTAATTCCTTTGGCTTCAACGTATTAAATTCTGCTCATAATCATTGATCTGCTCTTGCGGCTTATACATTCCCCGGTTTCATTTAACCCCTATATATGAACCCTTACTCAATAGTTACTCTCGGTATTTCTGTTAATTTAACAATGGCATACAGGACACCATTTAGCCTCGATTAAAGAGATTCATCCCACTAGTCTTAATACATAAATTCGATCTTACCAACGTTTTTAAACAGATGCATCAGAGGAACTTCTAAAGGGAAAGATCCTTCCCTTTCACAAATACTGATATACATTCAACGCGCATTCAGATTAACATTGAGTATATATAATTCAAATATCTCAACAATTCTATAATCACCATTAAACACACAATCTTATACAGCAACTCTTCACACTATAAAATTCATAATTGAATACAAACTCAGAATTGGATTCTCTATATTTGCACACACAGTAGTTACATGGAATTCTCCTTCCTAGCCTGATTTTCAACATCAGTGGCCTTTTTTTTTCTTACTACTCTGTACAGCCCTCTAGCTCTCTTTTTTAATGCCTTGTAGGCTTACATTTATACAAATTGATCATGAATCGATTCAGCTCCCTTACAGCTCAGAAAAACTCTTGGATTTCTCAATTTACCCTAAATCCCTAGATAAACTAAAACTGAATCTTCACACTCCTAACTAATCGACTTCTCTCATGTTCTCCAATCATTTGGAGACATTTACAATTTTCTCTCTATATTTAATTAAAAATCACTCAAATATTAATAATTACATAAGAAATCAAAAACATCAGACCCCCCTTATGTCTACAAAAATACAAAGTATTTTATTGCGCCTAATGCCCCTGCATCACACCCTCTTGTGTTTTCCTCCCAGGTGTCATTAATAAAAATTTCATTGGATATATTCTTGTCATGTCTATTGGATCTATGGAGTAAATCTTATTTTTCTACTGTTTAATGTCTTCTAATGCATAGATCTAGATTTTTGCAACATTTTTCTTGATCATGTAACTACAGATCTGAAGATATTAGCAGTGATTTTTTTTGTTAGGGTTGTTTGTTATGCGTAGCTAAAGTGGTCTTTTTTCGTACACCTCGAATCAAGATTCATACTAACAACTGGTGACTCCACATGGGTTTACCATTACAACCACTGTCATTTTTCTGATCCTTGCATATCCAGCTGCTTCAAACCCTAGGATTTCTCTTCAGCCCCTTTTTTTGCTTATTCTTGATGTTTTTTTTAACCCATAAAACCCTAAAATGATAAAAATTCTAACTTCCACGTGTTTTCGAACCCATTGCGCAGGTGACAGACATCAGCCGTAGCTGAGATGAAATTTTTTTCTGAATCCTGCCGTTGAGAGTGATGGAAGTTCAGGTCGCACTTTTCTGACCAAAACCTGTGACTTGGACCTCTAGGGTGCACTTTACAACCCAAAAAGTGCAACCTCTGCTGAAAACAGGCCAAAAACTGCGACCTGGACTTTCTACAGGGATTTTTCTGAAAGTTTTTTGGGTTTTGCAGAGCCTCTGTTCAGGGTTATCTAACCTTCGTCTCCGCCCGTTTTAGACCTATACTTGTTCTGTTTCACTAAAATAAGTGGTAACCTAGCCCCCTAGGGCTTCAGTACCCTCCACTTTTTGTGGAAGAGTGTTTGTTGTTTCAGGTTGTCTGAAATTTCAGAGTCTTCAGCCTTTTTTTCAGATCTGATACCTCATCTTCAGATCCACTTTAGATCGGCTTGTTATCCATCCAAATCTCCTCTTTTAGCTTTTTTTTGGTTTTCCTTTAGGGTGCACTCCATTTCCTTCCTGGAGATAGCCTTTCGCCACCTCTTTTTATAGCAATTTTCCTTTGATTTGTTGTTATTTTCTGCACCACTTTCCAGCAGATTTTGTCTTTTAGATCTCTGTCCCTCTTGACCTAGATCTATTAGCCCTTTAAGTGTGTTTAGATTAATTTTTTACTCACCTATAGAATATTTTTTGAGAGACCCGCCTCCTTGGGTTTGGAATAGTGCATTATTAGTTGTTTATTTTATGTTTTGCAAGCCTATATACTGACATTTGCAGGTTTATTTACAGCTATACAACACACTTTTTCCTTTTCTTTACAAATTTCTGGGTTTAAAAATTAAAATTTACACACTTTTACACACACACCCTAAGTGAAAAAGTGCTTGGTTAACATCGCCAAGCAAAGTGATGCAGGGGCATTAGGTTCCAAAAAAAATACTTTGTATTTTAATAGACATAAGGGGGTCTCATGTTCTTGCTTTCTTATGTAATTATTAATATTTGAGTGATTTTAATTAAATATGGAGAGAAATTGTAAATGTTCCCAAATGGTTGGAGAACATGAGAGAAGCTGATCAGTTGGGAATATGAAGAGAAAATTCAGATTTAGGAATGAAATTAGAGTCAGTTTCAGTAAGTTGAGGGATTAGTCTAGATTTAGGAAGTCTAGAAATTCAGGAGTTTGTGGAGCGTTAAAGGAGATGAATCGATTATTATTAATTTGTATAAATAAGCCTCAGAAGTATTAAGCAGAGGGAGTTGCAGAGTGTGTGAGTGCTCAGTTTAGGACAAAACAGGGGTTTGCTCCTGTAAGCCTACGGAAAATTGAAGGGGGCCATTTGATTCGAAGATTTGGCCAAAGACAAGGGGAGTTTTTGTAAATCGATTACATTTTTTTATATAAAGGAGTTGATTTTGAATTATATGTGTGTAATTATTTATTTGATTGATTGCTTCTGTGAGAAAATTATTCAGAGTCTAATACTCAGAATTTATGAGTAGAGGTTGGAATGAAATTCTGTGATAGGGGGTATAAGTCTGTTTGAAGAGATTTGATAAATGTATAATCTGGTCATCAATATTTGAACAGATCGATGACACAGTGATAATTAAATCCATGCTATGAATCCATTGTGTAAGTGAAACACAAGGTCTGTGATCATTGTGGGTTAATGCATGAGCGAGGCCTTCTATTCGAATGAAAGAAGTAAGGCAGAGGGTCTAAAACCCATTTGAAATTATTGATGACAAGTACTATAACGCAGATTTTGTGCCTTTGAAGAATCAAATGGAAGCATAGAGCCATAAGTGATGGCGCAGGTTGAAGAGGGGTAGATTTGGTTAACAAAACCATGAGCGGAGTTAAACCGGGTATGTTTCTATATTGAAATGTTAAATGTGGTAGGGATTTAACATATGAAGAAACGCTGTGATGAAGGTTAAGGTTGAGATGTATTGACACCTGAGTAATGAAGAGTGATACATCGGATTTGAAAAGGCAATTTGAGATGATAGTGTTGGGGAACACGAAATCAAGGGACTGATTGCTGGCACAGAGATGCGTTGGAACCAAGAGTGTTAGAATTGTGAGCAATGGTGAAGAATTGGAAACGAATGCATGCAAGTTAGTGAAATAAAGAAAAAGGTGGAACCTTGAGTCAACGATGGCCGGAACATGAAGGGCGGTTTTGAAAGACAAACTGGGAGTTTCGCATAACTCCCCAAGTGGTAAGCATTATTCTTGAAAAAAATACAATAAAGCTCATCGAGTGACACGTTGCAAGTGGTGGTATTCCAAAACCACAAATTTCGCAAAATATTTTCGAGTTAAAGTTCTGTTCTAAAAAAACGCGATTTTCGTCCGATCTTGAGGGAAGAAGATCCAAGTGCATTCGCATCACCAAGTTGCGGAGGTGTTAACGGTTGAAGAGGTAAGAGTTAAGTTGTTGGGCCCAAACTTTAACATATGTTGGTGGTTTACATTTTAAACAAAGTCTGAGTTTTATATGAAATGTTATGACCAAAATTTCATGTGTGCATGCCTTGGCTAAACCAAGGTTAAGTTTGGGTAAGTTTTCAAAGGTGAGGGCGTATATATATTTGATAGTTGGTACCTTGGGTTTCGACCAAGTCGAAGGGTTAATGTGAGATAAAATGTTTTGTGAAGCAAGTCACATATATGATAATGGCTATGTAGTAACCATATTAAATGTAACCGAGTTTAATTGAGAGTGGAATGTTTGAAAGGTAAAGGAATATGGTTTTAGCCATAAAGCGAATAGCAAAGCTTCACACATGAAAACGTAGTGTCGAGTTAATATGTATGTTTTCATCACCATAGAGAGCAAAGGTTTATTTCGTTGGGTCATTGAATTATTCGAATATTAATTTGAATGTGCATGAGATGGACAAAGGCAATAGTTTTGACCTTAAGGTTTGTCAATTTGGAGATTAAGTGAAAATATAGTTTGCACATTTAAATTTCCAGATAAGAGATTATAATTGGGTGCATCCACTTTTATGCACAGTGGAGATTGTGGCTTTATAACCATAATAATGTTAATTTGATATCTCAAATCTCATATTTGAGATATTAAAGCTTCTAGATATTTTTTTTTTTAAATTGCCCAGTTGAGATTAATTGGGGCCTTAAAATTGGGATGCATTATTATATGCATTGAGAGAGGAGTATGTGCGTAAGCAGGGTACCCTACCATCAAGTGGTATCAGAGCAGGATAAGCTCTTTGAAATTTAATTTTTAGAATGCAGACATGTGCTAAAAGTAATGAGGAAAATTTGAAGTTTTAAATCTGTTTAAAGTGATTAAAGATTTGAAGAGGTGTGCAGTGAAGGTATTCAGATTTGCAGAATCTGAAGTTGAAGGCAAGGTGATTTGAGAATTTTCTAAGTTATGTTCTGAAGATGTGGACACAGGTACAATGGTGATGGTAAAGAGATCAGATTTAAATCTGACAGGACAACGTGCAGTGCAGCAGAGCATTGGGAGAAATTGCAGAAGCAATTAAAAGTGGATGTTGAACAAAATCTGAAGGTGAGTTATTTTGATTATGTTTGAAGAATTTTGTTTGCAAATGTAGAGTGCAAGAAATTGAGGAGCATCTCAGCAAGAAGATCACAGTTTTGAAGAATAGTGATGAAAGAAGCCAATGAAGGTTTCTAAAGAGAAAGAAGAAGGTGTGGCAGAACCTTGAGAACTCGCAGCAGAGGTTGGATGAAAAGAGAAAATATGTGTTCTAAGAGGTTGCAGAGGAGTGATGCCTGAAGGAGCAGAGAGGAATGCTCAGAAGGTTCCTGAAGATAGAGGAATTGTACTTGCCAAAAGACCGGATCCAGAGAGAGGATTGGTGAGGTAAGTTGTAACAAGGAGGACTTATTACTACAGAGTTTTCAGTGTAGCCCGTGAAGAGTGAGTGAGAACTCATGAAGAAGAAGATGGCTAGTGATAGTCATAGCAGAGAGAGTAAAGGTTCTGAGAGATTCCACAACAGAATGAAGATGAAGAAAGAAGATGCCAAGACAAATGGCATACAGAGACAGTTAAAGAAAGAAGAGTATGAGAAAGATGTAGCTGAGATCAGGGAGCATTTCAACAAATTGAAACTGATGATAGAAGAAAGCCAGAGAGTTGGTTGGCTCATGAAGAAGAAGGTAAGGTGGAATAGGCTACAGATGAAGAAAGAGCAGATGATACATGCTCAACAGAAAGAGAGATTACTCAAAATGATTGAGTATTTGGAGAAAGACTTGAAGGCTGAAAATTCAAGTGAGACCAAGAGGTCGAATGACTTTACATCTGACAAATTTTGTATGTTTGCAGGAAAAACATGTGGAGAAAGACAAACTGCTGATGTTGTCACTAAGGATGAAAATGGGACAGCTAGATATTTTGAAAATGTCCATGCACAGTTGGAGAAGAGCTTTACTTTCCAATATATTGGAAGTAGAAGAAATTTAACTTATGATGATGGCCAAAAGCTAGAAATTGAGAAATCAATTGGACAGCTTGAAGAGACTGAAGAGAGAACCATTGAATAATTTATGAAATGTATAGAAGGCTTGGAACAACAGGAGGATTTGATGATCAAATCATCAAATGAGACCATGGGGTCTTATGGTTTTAAAACTGACAATTTGTGTGTGAATGCAGGTATTGAAGGAAATAGTTCATGTGATGAAACTGTAATGAGTGAAGCTGAAAGTTTCCAATTCACATATGGTGATTATCTTTCGGATGAAGATCAGAGTGAATTACTGCAACAAAAGGAATTCATAAATTCCTTGTTTTGTGAAAGAGATTGTTTCAATGGAGATGTGACAGTTATGTTTGAAGATGGATTTTTTATTAATAATGACAAATTGATTTTGTTAAATGGAAAAAAGGAGAGTGATGGACAGATAGTTGAATTTATTGCAGATATGGGAGATTAGAATTCTATTCTGATGAAGGATGAAGAAGTAGTGACAACAGGAAACTTGACTTGTGAAGGTAGTGAAGATTGCACAGAGAGTTTCTCAAATGAGATGACAGATTTGTGGCATGAGTTAAGTGTTCTAGAGAAGAGACTAGAAACACAAAGGAAAAGTGTTTAGATTGTAAGGGCAGAGTTGAATGAGAATGAGAAGGTTCATTTTTATGAACCAGTGCAAGGAGACATCCTTGGAGAGGATGATGCAGAGGAGAGACTAGTTGACAGTCTCGAGAATTATTTGAAGGATTGGGATCAACATACTGATGTGTTGATGACAGAGCAGTAGATTGAAGTGTTTCTGGAAGAAATGACAGAGCAGCAGATTGAAGTGTTGCCGGAGGAAATGTCAGAGCAGCAATTTTCAGTGTTGCCGAAAGAGGAAGAGACACAAAGATTTTATAACTTTGATGTTTGTTTTATGATTGCAGGTACTGATGGAAGGAATAAAGAATGTTTAGTCCAGGAGAGGAAAGGAGATGATGATAGTGACTGGAAATTTAAATACCAGTCCAAAGAATTGCTGAAGTTAGAAAATGAAGAAATTGTCATGAGTAACAATCAGGAAAAGTTTTTTTGTTGCAGAAGAAAAGAGGGTATGAATGGTGGGGTGGCAGTGAGGACTGAGCAAGTAAAATATCATCAAGCTAGAGCAAGGGCTCAACAATTAAGGGAAAGAGCTGGAGTAAAAGCAACAGCAAGAGTTTAGCAAATAAGAACTCAACAAGCAAAAGCAGAAGTAGAAGTTCAGTAATCAAGAAGAAACAGTATCCAGCAGTCCGAAGACATATTAGACAGTGAAATTGAATTGATAAGAAGGTTGATGGTCAAAGTGTCTTAGAAAAGGGTAGCAGCAAGAAAAAAAAGGAGCAGCAGCAGCAAAAGAAAGACAGGAAGAGAATGTGAAAGCATAGCAAGCGGGAAGATGCAGCACAAATTATGGAAGCCTGTAGAAGTACAGAAGAAGAATATTGTAGTGGATGATCAGCTATAGAACAAAGTGTGGGATCCAGGAAGACAAGGACTGAAGGCACATGATCAAGAGATCATGATAAATTTTAACCTTGGGAGTCTGATGCAGGGGAATTAGGTTCCAAAAAAAAAATACTTTGTATTTTAATAGACATAGGGGGGTCTCATGTTCTTGCTTTCTTATGTAATTATTAATATTTGAGTGATTTTAATTAAATATGGAGAGAAATTGTAAATGTTCCCAAATGGTTGGAGAACATGAGAGAAGTTGATCAGTTGGGAATATGAAGAGACAGTTCAGATTTAGGAATGAAATTAGAGTCAGTTTCAGTAAGTTGAGGGATTAGTCTAGAAATTCAGGAGTTTGTGGAGCGTTAAGGGAGTTGAATCGATTATTATTAATTTTTATAAATAAGCCTCAGAAGCATTAAGCAGAGGGAGTTGTAGAGTGTGTGAGTGCTCAGTTTAGGACAAAATAGGGGTTTTCTCATGTAAGCCTACGGGAAATTAAAGAGGGCCATTTGATTCGAAGATCTAGCCGAAGACAGAGGGATTTTTTGTAAATTGATTACATTTGTTTATATAAAGGAGTTGATTCTGAATTATATGTGTGTAATGATTTATTTGATTGATTTCTTCTATGAGAAAATTATTCAGATTCTAATACTCAGAATTTATGAGTAGAGGTTGGAATGAAATTCCGTGATAGGGGTTATAAGTCTATTTGAAGAGATTTGATAAATGTATAATCTGGTCATCGATCTTTGAACAGATCGATGACACAATGATAATTAAATCCATGCTATGAATCTGTTGTGCAAGTGAAACACAAGGTCTATGATCATTGTGGGTCAATGCATAAGCGAGGCCTTCTATTCGAATGAAAGAAGTAAGGAAAAGGGTCTAAACCCCATTTGAAATTATTGACAACAAATATTATAACACAAGTTTTGTTCCTTTGAAGAATCGAATGGAAGCATAGAGCCATAAGTGATGGTGCAGGTTGAAGAGGGGTGGATTTGGTTAACAAAACCATGAGCGGAGTTAAACCGGGTATGTTGCTATATTGAAATGTTAAATGTGGCAGCGATTTAACATATGAAGAAAAGTTGTGATGAAGTTTAAGGTCAAGATGTATTGACAACTGAGTCATGAAGAGTGATACAGTGAATTTGAAAAGGAAATTTGAGCTGATAGTGTTGGGGAACATGAAATCAAGGGACTGATTGCTGGTGCGGAGATGCGTTGGAACCAAGAGCGTTAGAATCATGAGCAATGGTGAAGAATTGGAAATGAATGTGTGCGAGTTAGTGAAACAAAGCAAAAGGCGGAACCTTGAGTCAACGATGGCCGGAACATGAAGGGAGGTTTTGAAAGACAAACTAGGAGTTTCGCATAACTCCCCAAGCAGTAAGTAGTATTCCTGAAAAAAATACGATAAAGCTCATCAAGTGACACATTGCAAGTGGTGGTATTCCAAAACCACAAATTTCGCAAAATATTTTCGAGTTAAAGTTCTGTTCTCAAAAAAACACGATTTTCATCTGATCTTGAGGGAAGAAGATCCAAGGGCGTTCGCATCGCCAAGTTGTGGAGGTGTTAATGGTTGAAGAGGTAAGAGTTAAGTTGTTGGGCCCAAACTTTAACATATGTTGGTGGTTGACATTTTAAACAAATTCTGAGTTTTATATGAAATGCTATGACAAAAATTTCATGCGTTGATGCCTTGGCTAAACCAGGGTTAAGTTTGGGTAAGTTTTCAAAGGTGAGGGCATATATATATTTGATAGTTGGTACCTTGGGTTTCGACCAAATCAAAGGGTTAATGTGAGATAAAATCTTTTGTGAAGCAAGTCACATATATGATAATGGCTATGTAGTAACCATATTAAATGTAACCGAGTTTAATTGAGAGTAGAATGTTTGAAAGGTAAAGGAATATGGTTTTAGCCATAAAGCGAATAGCAAAGCTTTGCACGTGAAAACGTAGTGTCGAGTTAATATGTATGGTTTCATCACCATATAGAGCGAAGGTTTATTTCGTTGGGTCATTGAATTATTCAAATATTAATTCGAATGTGCATGAGATGGACCAAGGCAATAGTTTTGACCTTCAGGTTTGTCAATTTGGAGATTAAGTGAAAATATAGTTTGCACATTTAAATTGCCAGATAAGAGATTATAATTGGGTGCATCCACTTTTATGAACAGTGGAGATTGTGGCTTTATAACCATAAGAATGTTAATTTAATATCTTAAATCTCAGATTTGAGATATTAAAGCTTCTAGATATATTTTTAAAAAAATTGCCCAGTTGAGATTAATTAGGGCCTTAAAATTGGGATGCATTATTATATGCACTGAGAGAGGAGTATGTGGGTAAGCAGGGTACCCTTCCATCACAAAGACTCTAAAACATTGAAATCATTTCATCGTGCACCTCTTTGCCCTTGTTTCGACATTGTAATCATTTGATCCTACACCTTCCTGCCCTTCTTGGTCGCTTTTTCCCTTGTGCCGTGTTTGTGTCGTCACCATTGTGCCACCAAGGCGTTTATCCTGGAGACTTCTTGGCCTTCATCCTCGGTTTTCGGTTGGAAGACTTACTCCTCCACATAGAGTTCGAGTTATTCCTCTACCGAGTCCGCACACCGACTCTTCTTCTGGTCCTTTGGGTTCTCCTTCTCGTCCTGCCTCCGGTTCTCCCCCTGACACCTTCACTATGTTTGGTGCAGGACATAATGCTGGTGGTAACCGCAGCCCTCCCGCCGCGAATACCACTAGTGGGACCGCCACGGACACTACCCCGGTTGCACCCTTGCTCCCTTTCATGGCAGGCCTCAGCCTCCCCGATTTTGACTAGTTAATAAATGACCTTATACACCATGACGCTAATTGGCCTGTTATGCCAAAAAAGCTCCCTTCAGACATCCCAAAGTTTGAAGGTCTTGCTGGAGAAAATCCTTCAAATCATATTTGATCTTTCCACATGTGGTGTTCGTCCAATTCCATTACCGATGACTCTGTTCATCTTCGATTGTTCCAACGAGCGCTTACAGGTGAAGCTTCTAAGTGGTATGTTGATCAGGCCACTTCTTCTCATACCACCTTTGCGACTCTGGCCTGGGATTTTTTGTCTTATTTCTAGCTTCCCCTTCGTTACAACATTGCTACTGAGATCTTGACCTCTTTCCATCAATCATCTGCGACCCGCCTATCCGAACATGTTCAGGAATGGCAGAGAAGAAGGAGCCTATGTCGAGCCCCTCCCTTCGAGGACCGTGTCTACATGGACTAGTTCCTTAAGACTGTCTTGCCACCTATCGAGAAATACGTCGCATCACACTTTCCTCAAACCGAAGAAGCTTCTCTCCAAATTGCGTTAAAATATGACCTGATCTACACTCAGTCAGGTTATGTTTATACTGTTCTACCTGATCTTCCTAGACCTGGTGGTGCCAATGCACCGGGGGCACCATATTCCGTGGACGATATCGTTGGAGCTCTCTCTCATCCATATGCTCAACCTCCCATGGGTTGTGGTTTTCCTAGGGGAGGGGGCAACACCTCCTGCACTTTTCCCCCTCTCGGTAGCACGTATCCAGGATACGGCATGCCTCCTCTTTTGGCCCAACCTCCTATTTACCACACTGTTACCTAGCCCCCTTATCCGTATCTATAGCTTGGTGCTCCAGCTCCTCCAACATTAGCACCTCTGCCTCCCTTGCCTTCTCAACCCCCGCAACAATAGCCACCGTCCCGTCAGGAGCAGGTGGATGCACAGTAGGGATTTGTGGCTACCCAACCACCTGAAGGTCAAGTGGCTACTCAACCTATTTCATTTGGTTCCTCCAATTACCATATTCTAATGATGTCCTTTCATCAGCCTTCTAAACCTTCTTCTCCTGGCCCTCCACCTTCAGCTGGTACTCATGAGCCCCTTTATCCTCCTGGAACGGTTCCTCCAAGCCTTAACCATCTTAGAGCCGTCCCGCGTGGTCATTACCCCCCTGGTCATTAACCGTTCCCAGCTCCCCCATGAGGAGTGTACACAGTACTTGTTATGGCCACCCTATCTCTTCCTGACCTGACCCTTGGTATTCCTGTTTGGTACCTTGATCCTCTAGCCGCTACCCCGCCTGGTCAACCCAAACATTATCTTGCTTTGACCCTAGTCCAACCGGTCCCTATGACTTCTCCCACTGCAATAGTGCCTCATTCACCTCAACATGAAACACCTCCTGTTGTGACCGCTTCGGGTAAGAAGGGGAAAGCTCGCAAGGGGGCATCAAAGGACAAGGCTACCCCAGCAAACCCTACCCCGTCTCGGCCTCCAAAGCATACCATCCAGTGTGATTTATGTGATTTTTTCAGCCACACCACCCATACTTGTCTAGAGCTTCCTCAACTCAATTCCATGGTCAATGAGACGTTTTCAGAATCTGATATCCCAGAGGTATATGTCACTATACCCGATTCAATCTCGAAACTCAAGCCATTGTGCACAAATCACCCTTGTGATTTGTGTGATTTCCATGGCCACTACACTCACCTCTGTCCTCACCTCAAAGAGTATCGTTTCTCTTTAGAAGCCTTACACCAATTTGAGGCCAAGTGCAACAAGTCCACTGCTCCCTTATTTGCGCGTTTTTCTTCAGCAAAACCAGATGACATGAATGCTCCCATTGATATTCCCTCTCCCAATGTCGAGATGACGGAGCCTTCGTGCACCATTTGCTACCTATCATCATCCATGAGACCCTTGGTGGAAGCCCCCTTGGAGACTCCCCATGATGTTTTGCCTAAACTCCCTTCAGCGATCACCCTGGGCTCAACATCGGTAGGTCTGTTATCTGCTTACTCTTCTGTCAGCACTTGTGACGATGCGCATGTGAACCCCTCTTCTCATGATGACGAGTCAGGTAGCTTTGTTGCGTCAGGTGGTATTTCTTCCATTACAATGATGACATTATGGAAGTAGCCACCACTCCCGACTTTACCTTTTTCCCCTTACATCGAAATCATACATTCGAACCACATGCACCTTGTGGCCATTACATTGACACCCAACGGTTGGGTAAGGGGGGAACCCATATTGGAGAGACCAGGAGAAGCAGTTCTTCACCAGTCTCCTAGTGAATCTAGTCGTGACAACTCTAGTCCTATTATTCTTCCACATTTAGAAGAACCTTTAGAGTCCCATATCACTTCAAGATCACTCTAGGGATGATACCCCTCATCATTCCTTCATTTTTCATCAGCAACCCAGTCTCATAGACATTGTGGTTGACCAACCTATAGGTTTTTTGGGAGAACATCAGTTCATTATCCCAAATACTATCTTCGGGATATTAGCACTATGTGTGCCAACCTAGAAACTTAAATTCCATTTGATTCATATATGCAGTACCAAAAGAGAGCGGTAATCGTCTATTTTTTTCTCAAACTGAGTAACCATACCAAAAACAAATGGCGCACCACATCATTAAAATGTGTTTAGATTTCCCTTTTTCTAAATACATTTTGGCATGTCCACACCATACTTGGGGGCACTTATGCCCCTCAACCATAAAAATCCTAGATCTCAGCCAGAAATAGCACTGAAAACCCCTTTTTCTGACAGGTCGCACGGTTCAGGTCATTTCCTGGGACAGGTCGCAATTTTCTGCCCAAAACCTGCTACCCAGGTCGTAGAACAGACCCCAAAAAGTGCGACCTAGCCTATTCAAGAGCTTTGGGTACCTAAACTAAACTTTCAATCCACTGAAATGAAAGAGTTGGATTAGGCCTCTTACCTACAACTAATAGATCTCAAATTCCAACGGTTGGTTTATCCACTACAACTGTCGCAAGATTTAAGGCCTCCTCTCCTCACGACATTCACCACAGCTCCACCGACAAATAAGTGAATCTGGAAGGAAAATGCCTTATTAAAAGAAAACCCCTGATTTTTCTTTCGCTTACTGCGACCAAACTGCAGCTCAATTTGACGAACCCATTGGAAAGATATCACCAAGCCTTTAAATGGGTATCTTTTAGCTTTTCTGATTTGATACTTCACCAGGACACATTTTTTCCAAAAAGCGCCACTTCACCCTTCCTCAAAATCGAATTTATTCACTTGCAACACTCATATCAGGGGCACCATGTTGCCTCCATACTTGTCCATGCTCGTGTTGACTTTTGTCGTGAGTTACCATCTTGTACTCATGCCTTTATGGTCCCCATTGGACCCCTTTCCTGTCTGGCAGCACCATCGAGTCACCCTTGTTTAGAGCATCCGAGTTGATTCATCATTGCTTTCATGGAGTCTATCCCGAGTTCCTTCACACCCCGCTATAGTCCTCCATCCTTCATTTCTTGGTTTCTCTCTCGTATCGCTCATTATGGCCTTCAGTCCCACTGTCCCCTATCTCTCATGATATCGTGTCAGACGTTGCTAGGTCATCCATGCTGTTTATGCTCTAACAAGGGAAGTTGTTAGTTCACTACTTATTTCCCCCAATTTCATCATCATCATTGGTGTCATTCTGTCAGTCACTCTACCATTTTTTCTCATGCCTTTGTTGAGGATCCCTTATTGCCTCACCTATGGCAGACCTCCTTCTGTCAACATCAACTCATTCATTCTAGAAGACACGTCTAGAGGGTGGTGTACCTTGGTTCCATCTTCCACTTTTGTTCGGTACCTCAGATCAGGAAAAGGGACTCCTTATAGCTCTCTGACTTGATTGCTTCTCAGCTCCAGCTCCTTTCAGCATGATTGAGATCCGTATACTTGATGGTTCAGTGCTGCAACAACTGACATCGATGATTCCTGGGTGTGTGTGAGATGTATCAGTCCTCATGAGGGGGTGGCCCTACAGGTAGCCCCCCACACACTCAGATGACATCTTCATTACAGCCTTCGATGCAGCTCCATACATTTGACGATGTTGGCCTCAGCCGCTTGCAACGCCTTTTTGTTTGCATGTATCAGTCAGATTTTTAGAGCCCTTTCATGTTTTCAAGGGCATCTGGGTTCTATTTATATCTCATGTACTCAGATATTATTACACAAAGTCCTGGTTGCTATCCCAGGCACAATATGTATGTGGGATTCATTATCGTGTTATTTATTTGGCTCATTTTTAGGCCAGCATATGATTTATTATTACGTTCCGTGGTTTTACGGGCGCCTTATTGTTTGTACTATTGCCTCGGCGGGCATAGGTATGCCTCCCCCACCATCTATAGTAGGTACTCACTCATCAAAAATACTTTTCGCGCCTACAAGTTGCCTCCTCAGGGTCTAGTTCTTTCAGCACTTTGGTTTACCTTATACTTCTCTTTCTTTGAATTCCCCTTCGATGTCTAGTGATTGAGTTCTTACAACATACTTCGGTCATACGATTAGCTCCTAACGCTCGTATGCTGGGGGACAATCTGTTACACCATTTTTTGGTCATCTAACCTATTATCATTAGATGGACCCAAGTGCATCATGTAAGACCAATTTTACTCCAAGTAAAATTGCTTTCACTATGAAAATAACTTAGTAAATCACCTTTATTAAGTTGTTTGTGGTCTAAACAGGAAACCCCATAAGGAAATATTAAATAAATATATATTTGTTTGATTTTCCTCAAGAAATAATTAGTTAAACAATAGTTTAATTAACATTTCTGGTTATATTTAACCCAAAACAAAGAAATTAATTAGATAAATCATTATTTATCTTATTATTTTCTAAAGAATAATTGTTTTAATCTTATTTAAATAATATTCTTTGTTAAATATGACTAATTCACCCTTAAATAATTAAATAAATCATTATTTATTTGATTATTACTCAACCATATTCTTAAAATGATAAATAAATCATTTATTTATTTATTATTACTTAATCACATCCTTAAAATAATAAATAAATCATTTATTTATTTATTATTTACAAATAAGGGGATTTGACTCAAGTCAAATTCATTTTCCCTCCAACTAATATAATAAAATATTCCATAAAAGTTGGATCTAGATTTGGTTAATAATATTTTAATTATGCACCAATCTATAGACTAACTCAATATTTTGTTATAAATAGAAGGGTTTTCCCATTCATTTGTCACCTTTTGTTGCCTAAAGATCACTCTAGATCTCAAATCTTGGTCCGGCTATTGATCCATTATCATAGCCATATTTTTCCATTTTTGTTTGGGTTTTCTACACCATCAAGAGAGAGGAATTCTAAATCTGAAGTGCTGAGGACTTACAAGAACCCATCCCATTGAGGAGAACAGGGAACACCCTCTTGTGTTTTCCTCCCAGGTGCCATTAATAAAAATTTCATTAGATATATTATTGTCTTGTCTATTGGATCTATGGAGTAAATCTTATTTTTCTACTGTTTAATGTCTTCTAATGCATAGATCTAGATTTTTGCAGCATTTTTCTTGATCATCTAACTATAGATCTGAAGATATTAGCAGTCATTTTTGCTGTTAGGGCTATTTTTTATGCGCAGATAAAGTGGTCTTTTTTCTTACACCTCGAATCGAGATTCATACTAACAATGTGGCAATATTTCATTGCATCACATCCTCAGAAATAATACCGCCTACCACCTTTTTTCGATGCGAAAACCAAAAAACTGTTTAATTCGCCCATTAGGAAAATGATGATGTGATTTGAATTTAACCCGCACATTAATGTTTAACCATTGTTGGTTAAAAACGTATAATCCACCCTTTCCATATTTTCACCATTATTTTTGTTACAGTTGCCGCATATAAAGCATTGTCAACCTATTTATGAGCTAAAGAATAGCTACCAACTTGTTTTTAAGCCCTTTTGCACCAGAATTCGATACTCTTGTTGTCAAAGACGCTGCAGAACCTATTTAAAATAGTATAAAGACAACCGAAGCCTCAGAAAGCATCTGTTACCTCAGAGAACTCATTTAGCAAACTAAAATCTTCATTTTCTCTAGGTATTCCTTAGTGCTTAGGCCTATACTTACAACAAAGAAGTACTTGAACCAATGTAGGAACCTTTGCAGACCAAAAGAAAGCCCTTGTTTCTCCCAAATCCTTCTTTTGCAGACCCTAGTCATCTTTTCACAGAATTCCCAAGGGATGAGACTATTTTTTTTATCACAAAGAGTAATATTTGATCAATTGGTTTCTCGAATCCTGTTGCAGACTGTAAATATCTTTGAGAGGTGCTCCTAAAGGCATGAACCTATTTTTCTAGGTCAAAAGAGTAATCTATTGATTAAAATAAATAAATATGGCTTCCCAAGGTATTGTAACTCTCAATCCCCCGCAACCTCCAATTATAGATTTGGAACACACTCCTTTAGCAAACAGAGATTTTAAAATTAGTGAACCTGTCACTAAGTTTAATCTCCTTGAGCTCCACTACTGGAGCCATGACAAATCAATTGACCAAGCTACTAAGGTTTTCATTTGGGAGTCCAATTTTCCCAAGTACATTGTCGCATAGAACTTCCAGTGTCCAGAGGTGATTAGAATTTTCCAAACTTGTTATTTCCCTGATCAAAGAGCCATTATAACCGTTGGAAAGGAAATCTTATTCGTTATCATAGCTGAATCAATAAATCAGATGATGCAAATTCAACATAGGCCAGATGAAACCCCTCTGTCTATTGAGACCCTTACCCAGCTATATCTAAATCTAGTCTTCCCCAAGAGGTTCTAGATATTTCATACATTCATTCCCTCATCAGTACAGATTCTCAAGACCAATCCTCCTTATCTAGCAGCTATATTTTCTGAAAGAACCAGGCATATAATCTTAATGATGTCTAGTATTTTGGGTTATTTTACTGATGAGCATGTTGATGCTTCAATCTTAGGTTTCCTGTCTATTTTCACCCCTAGTCAGCCTCCTCCTACCATATTCAAATTTTCCCAGTGCCTTGCTGATATAATCCATGAACAGTTGGTCAAATTACCTGAAGAAGGTGTTTTCAAGTATTCATCTGTTCTATTTCGCATGTTTCTATACTTTCAACCTTAAAGGTTTGCCATCAACTTTCAGAAATTGGATGTTGAAGTTAATCCAAAGTCAGTAATATTTTGGACTCCATTAATCAGGAAAGACTCCACAAAATCCACCTACACAGACTGTATTGACTCATTCATCCATCCTATTGTCAACATGCTGAACAACAACATTCAACCAAGAGTCAGTGATGATGTAATGTTCCAAAATTTTCATGCAGAAAATTGGAACATTAATTTTTGCTAATTACACATAGGTGGAGAATAAATGGGTAAGGAGACCCATGAATAATGAAAAGCACAATAAAATCCCTCATATTTTGATAAAGGATCACTTTTGTATTTGATTTCACACCTCCATGTGTGAAAGGGGGCTATTTTGCAAAGTGGCTAGGTGAAGTTGACCAAAGTCAAACTGCGCAGGCTATGAGGTGGAAAGCACATTGTGGTACAACGCAATAGAGAAGGATGGAAGATTCCTTGAGAAGGAAAACCCTAATGAAGTGGGGCCCATGGAGAGGGAGTTCACAATTGTATAAGAGGAGGGCAAGAGAACCATTTTTGCTCATGAATGGATTATTGATTCCGTTGTATTGAGAGACAAAGAGCATACTCCTTCTGTTCAGCAGAGTTGCTGGAGGAATTCCTATTTAGGATTCCTTCCTCCTCATGAGAGGCCTCTTGAGGAACACATCTTCAGCTTTCTCCACATCTTGGCTCAAGTCCAAAGCATTCTCTTCCATCACAACGTTATTCTTGCAGTAAGAAGACATTGTGTTGCTGGGGTTGCAGTGGAGGCTTCCACCACATCAATCTGGGACTTGATTTGCAGAGAAAGGAATCTCCATTTAGTGGAGATATCATTGAGGAGTGTTATTGAGCTCATTTTCAGATTTTGGCAATAGGCCAAGCTTTCTCCCATCTTCATCAGTGCAGTCCCTTCTATAGACTGCGTTATTTCAGAGTTAGTCTGCAGTGGGGGTTTGCACCATCACATTGGAGGGAGAGATTTCCAATGTCGGGATTAGCCTTGCACTCCAGGAATCCTTTGGAGGATATTGATTCAGATTGTAGAGCAGGTTCTACCATCTCCTTCTATTTTGGTTATGAGTTGCTGCAGCTACCCAGCAACCCCGGCATTTTGGTATTTTCCCATTCTGGGCATATAGTGTAGCCAATCCTCTTAAGGATTGTTGTATTATTGTTGTATCATTATTTTTATGGGTTGAGAGCACACTCCACCTCATTTCTTGAGCTATATTTCAATATCATCCTATTTCATATTTGTATGCAGTAGTGTCTCCATAAGACTACACAGTCATAGCTAGGGCAGTCTATGCAGCAATATATTTCATGCTTTCATGTACCTGTTCTTTGAGGATGATCATTCCCTCTCTTGAGTGCTCTTTCCCTCAATATATTGTACACTTATTTTGTTGCTATGAGCTATTACAATGGCTATGAGTTATTCTATCATTTTCTGAGATTGAAGCAAGTTTGCTCTTCATGTATTTGTTTGCATAGTGTTGTAGCTTATCTCTTTCAGAAAGATCTTTTGAGGAAGAATTATTTACATAGCTATAGGTAGAGTCTGATAAAAGGCCAGATAGCCTCCAGTTCTCATCCTCTCTTTAGAGGTGACATAGCTGGTAAAAGCCCTCTCAGTCAATCTCTAACATAGCCTTGTTCATATTTCCGACAAAGGAGTTCTTCAGCGGTGAAAATGTTGCTGATTTCCATTTCAGGACATTACAGATGATATTGAAAAGGTCCTGCAGTTATCAGAGGACACTAGGAAAGGATATTGGTACCTTTATCAGAACCACACAGAAATTATGGTATATGGATCTAATATTTTTCCATATAATTTGCCCATATACTTCCCAATGAGGTTATTTTCCCTTGAAAATATAAAGTAGATCGTTAATTTTGATGGAATAAATTTATTGGCAGCCAAAAAGAAGACACATTTTAAGATCAAGAATCAGGTTGTTCCTTTTATTTCTAACAATAGAGATGCAGGTCCACAAGCAGAAAAATATTTGTAGGAATTTAAGTTCAGTCAGAGTTTCCAGTGGTATTATGATCCTTTAGGAGTTATAAGCGAGTTAAGATTCGAATGTAAATTAACTCCTTATGTACATGATTCAAAGCCAGACATTGAAAAATACTCCAATCAGTCCGAATGGTTGGAGAACACTTCAAAAGAGGCAGAGAAGCAAGGTGATACTAGTTCCATCTTGCAGGCTATAGCCCAAGAAGATAGGAAATCTAAAAGGCCAAGAGAAGAAGGATCATAATCAGCTCAGACTACCATTGAAACTAAATTTAAACTAATGTACAGCAAGAAGCCCAAATTAAATCTTGTCACTAAAGAAGTTGAAAAATTTGAGATCATTGACAGAGATGTAGTGGTAAAAGACAATGCACCTCCTGCAGGTTCTGAAGAAACTCACCAGCCTTCAACATCTAACACTCAGCTTATTCAGAAACAACATAGTATTGAAGTGTCTTCATCTAGTAAACCAGCAAAGAAAGAGAAGGATATTATGCAGAAGTATAAAGAGATCAAGATTAGGAATGAGGCATTAAAGGCTGATACATATACCCAATACTGGAAGCAATCACCTACTGATCAAAGAAGATTGCTTTATGCATTTGACTACAAGACTAGGAAGATGCAGATGACCTTCCTACAGCCCACAAGGAAGCATCCCAAATAATTTGCATATTATAAAAAGACATCATATGAAGTTCAAGCAAAAGATCTTCATCCTATAGTCCAAATATAATTTCACAAGAAAGACGGTGAAATGTTGTATTCTACCATGACAAACAATGCCATGAGTGTACAGGAGCTACAAAACACTCTAGGGAACATCAAAGATCAGCTAAAGCTAAAAAAGGCATCCTCACAGGCTAAAGATAATAGAACTAAATATATGGAAGTTTTAGTTATTGAAGTAGGATATGATCCTAATAATGTCAAAGTTGCAGAAGAACTCATTAAGAAAAATAATGCATGCATTGCTGCATTGAAGAAACAACTCAAATTGCTTTCTGTTGAACATCCACAGGCAAAGGAAGTGTCAAAAAATGAAGGACAACAAGATGAGATGATGAATCTCATTCTTTAGTTAACTACCTAGTTGAAAGAAATGGAAAATGAAATGTATAAGTTAGTGCAGGAGAAAAAGGCCAGCTCAGAAGCAGTCCCTATCACTATTATTCCTATAGTCACTACAGTTGTTCCTTCTACATTAGTAGAATCATTTTCCCCTTCAGTTCCAATAGCTATAAAAATTCTTGTTACACCAACAACTACTTTAACAACAGAGTCATCTACAACAACAACACAACCTACTGATGAGGCAAGTAAACTAGTGAAAGCAATGCAGGAAATTTCCATCCAAACTAATGAAATCAATAGACTTAAAGAACAGTTGAAAATTATGGATGATGAGAACAAACTAGTTCAGATTATGCACAAGAATGAAGTATAGAAAACAAACAGGTTGACAGAGAAATTGAAGAAGTTAGAGAAATATTTAACACTGAAAGAACCAATGGCACAAGCCAAGAAGCAACTATTGGCCAATATCATTGAATCTGTCAATGATATTTGGCCATCCATTCAGGTTATTTATGAGTAGAAAGATCTTATCAAAGAAGCAAGTGAATCCATTCGAAAAATCAAGGAATAAATTGATAAGAAGCCAAAAGAAGCTAATAAAATCATTAAGTTTCTTAATTACAAAAATAAGCAGGAATTAGAAGAAGTTGGAATTAGTGATAGAATAGAAACCATTGTTGAAGTCAGGAAGGTGATTTCTAAAAGAAAAATTAATGGTACAACTAGAGGAAAAATGTCAAAACATGGAGATTTCCATAACCCGGTTCATGATGAAGTTATATATTATGAGACAGAAAGTCTTGGCAAATCGTCTGGTTATTAATTATAGATTGATGAAACAAGAAGACTATGATAAGAAAATCAGAGAAGTGGCTAAGGAACAAGAAAATAAATTCAGCCATGCAAGGAATTCCAACAGGGAAAGTACTCTACAAAAGTTTTGAGAACCTCTTTTACCTACAACATGAGGTAAAACATTTATTTATTGACAAGCCTACATTTTCAAAGTATACAAAGGCTGATGAGATATTCAGAAGGATGGTAAAAATCAAGTTACGAGATGTGGAGAATTGGGAAAAGTTGATTGATTTACTATGAAAGTGAAAAAGGTAAAACAGAGCAGGCAGTTTGTTCTAAAACAGTAAACAAAGAAGTCAAAGTTTAAAGTGAAAAAATAGCAATGATAGTTAAAGAGTATCAGAGTTAAATTTTATCGGGTGAAATTCAGAGTTAAAGTTGAAATAGAGATGCTAAACCAAAGTGAACGTAGCCAACATAAATGACACTCAACAGCCTAAAATACAACCTTTGTCGAGAAAACAATCAGAGACAAATCAGCAAAAGATCAAAGACAACAAACAACAAATTCAATAAAAGTAGGGACAACTTGCATTAGTTAGATAGTTGTCTCTATCTTCTTGCATGAAGATATTTATTTTTCCTTGAATAATTCCTAAGCTTGTTTTAGGATATTTTGTAAGATTTTTTGTATAAATACTTCACATTTCGAAGTATTGAGGGTCGATTGTGGATTGCTAAACATTTCTATAGATGTACTTATCTGAACCAGAGGGTTCTTTGTCACATTTTCAAGTCAACAGACTGGATTGAGAAATAAAGAGATTATATTACAGGATTCATGTGTTGGGCCACTTCAGTGAAGTACTCTCAATTGTTCTTTGTTTTTATATGAAGTTTTCACATACTTGCATGTTTTCTAAATCTAAATGTATAATAGGAATATTATTTCAAAATATGTTTAAAATCACTCTATCTTGAACTATTATTTCATTTTTATGTTTTCTACTAATATACATATTAGGGAATTCTTATTTTCTCCCTAGTTTCGATTCACCTCTGTCATTTCCCTCATTATCTGGATCTAAAAATTGTTAATTTCTCTCTCATCTCGATTGAAACAATTTCACCATCAGCTTAAAGATCTGAGGTTACTCACTTATCTTGCCTTGTGAACACTTCCCTTTAGAACCTTGATTCTGCTCTGTTGCTTGACACTTTAACTCCATTAGCCCAATGGAATACAGACCTACATCTATCCATCTTAATCCGTGATTCCACCACCAAACCAAACCAAAAATCAAAATCCCAATCAATCTTACATAACTAGCCTAATATCAACTAAAATTAACAAAGATAAATCATATAGAAAGAGCCCTCTTTGAGCATTAGGAAGGTTAGATCCTAAGGCTTAAAAGTAGGTTTGTGGTTACCTCTAATATTCTTTAAACCAGTGTTGCGAAACATCTCGATAACATCCCGATTTTATCTTGAAATCACGATTTTTTGGCTTAGCCGATGTTTGCCGATTTTTAAAGAAATTTTAATGGTATCTTCATTTTGCCGATTTTTGCCGATTTTTACCGATATTTTCCCGATTTTTACGATTTTTTGGTTTTCCAGACCCTTGCCAATTTTATCCCGATGTCGATGTTCGCAACATTGCTTTAAACCAAAAATATTAACAACCCTTGAGAACTATTGGAGTGATAACAGGTCCTTGAGTTTCCACATTCTTTGAAAACTCTGTTAAGAGAGTTTTTAGGAATAGGTCCAGTAAAACTCGATCATCGAGTTTGGCTTTACGCAAACTTCGACGTCATTTCCATTCATGGAGATGGTCTGAGACATGGATGGTTGGCATGTATCTAAGATGCGTCAGTAACTCCATTCTTGAATTGTGGTGGATGGGTAATTGTAAATATGTGAGGAATGTAGTATCGAGGGTGCTAAAGGCTCCACGTGAAGCAGAAAGCTGCTTCACATACCATTTCATGGCTGGTCCGGTTAAGGTGTGCTGAAATAGTCTTATTTGAATAGTATCATCAATAATATTGTTTGATGAAAACCATATGTGGAAAGTCATTACATGGTTTCCAGGGTCTTCTGCTTGCTTCCCTTCGAACTTTGGAATTTCCGAAGGGAGTTTCGTGGGCATGGGGGGCCAAGTGGGATTGTGTGCAATGAGGTCATTTGTTAGCTTTGAAAGATCGGGTAAGTTTAAATATGCTAAGAAAGGTAATTGAGTGTTGAGCACCATTGCATACTGTGAAAACACAGGGTTATAGTTGTGTATGGGCTTTGTTTGTGAAATACTTGGTTGTGTGTTCTGTTGGCTCCCCAAATGGGTAGCGCTCCTCTGCCCTCTAAGGGTTGTGGGAGGAGTGGTATGCAGTGAGCTTGAGGGGGTTTCCATTGGTGTGGCGTTGGGTGACCCTTGGGGGTTCCCAACTAAAGGCGCCATGATAAAGGATGAACTGATAAGGGTGGTTGTGTTCATTCTTTGACGCATGAATGGCGAAAGGCATGGAACTCCTCCCTCAAATGGGGGGAGGTCCAAAAAGCATCTATATCAATGAGGTCATGTTGGGTCCATTATGGTGTCGACTAGGTTTAATTTTGGAAACTTTTTTTAGTTTTATGAGAGGAGAGAGATTATCTATCAAAGAAAAAAGGTGATCACATACATAAAACAAAGCAAAATAACAGGTTAATTTCCCTTTAGATTAATCCTATGTGATTAGTCAATCAAAAAATGGTTTTTGTTTTTTTGCGTGTGATACTCAAAAATCCTAGAAGACCTAATCATCGTCACACTCTCAATTGTAACTGGGCCTTGCGAAGATATCTTATGGTGGGTACTAGGGCCAACATCCCAAAAGAACTGGAAATTCTTTCCAGTAGCCAAAGAATCGACCAAGGTAATGAAAAAAGGATCTAGTTCTGCCAGCACCATCACCTATAGGGAAGGATGCCCTAGATTTGGCAACTAAGTATCTTCATCCCACTTGAGCATTTGATACTTGATCTTCTTGGTATTCAGCTACGAGTACCGAGCACTAGATGGGTCAAGTAGCCTCAAATAGTACTACACACACTAGGCCTAAGCTTAACCCCCTTTGAATCAGGTCTCTATGGCACTCACGTATTCTTTTCCATGGGTGGATAGATGGTTTTAAATCTCCCTGTAAAGTAAAATTATATGTTTCAAGAATGTAAACTGACGATGGTTGATTATTGGATGCCTACCCCTAATGGTCCTAACCTGAACTATTAATTATCTTGTGGCCCCTATGGGGAGATTTAATGAGTTCAATTTTGGTTATTTTTAAGGTGGCTTACTTTTCTTATGCTGTGGAAATTTTTGTGAAAAAGTGTACAATCACAATGTTTGTAGGATGTGGATATGCGATGATCCTTTACACTCCCTCCTATTTAAACTATGTTTTGATTGTTCCTTTCAAAAAGCAAATGATGCACAGATAATGGGCCGCTTGCAATTTTTCCTATTAGACTAAAGGGAAATGGATAACTATCAAAAGAGAGAATTCATATGCATGCCCAAGGTCACCAAAAGGTTCAAGGGCAGCAAATATTACTTTCCTTCTAAGATAATTTTATCCTAGTCTCGGTTCCTAATGAAAAAATTTAAACTAAAATTAATGCAACAACTAGGAAAAAACAAATGCAAAATAGCTAAGCATGTGTGGATATGGGCCACTTAATCCTTTCTAATTACTAATGTGTTTGGTGTATACTATCACTAAATAAGTTCATTCAGATAGCATAGGTGGATTTTAGCCACTTACTTGCCTCCTAATTAAACTATGTGAATAATAAACTAAAAATTAGAACTATGCAAATAGCTAAAATAAAGTGGAGCTAAAAACATGTCCTAACAGTCAAGGGACACCAAAACACAGTACTAGCAGATTTATTCAGGGCTGCTAGTCACTTTACACTCACAAAAATTGAAGAAAACTATTGAAAAAAAGGTTTATTGGTTTCCCAGCAGAATTTTTCTACACAGGCACGCGACTATGCGCGTTAGTCTGAGTTGAATGCGCATGGACCGACGCGTCTATCTATGCCAGACATGTGCGGTTTTCCTACACACAAAAATTTCAAATCTCCTGAATTGAATCTCTTCATAGAGGGTGGATGAGAGAAGTTGAGGAAGAGGAGAGTTGGTCTTGCAACAATCCTGAGTAGAAAATAGGCTTTGCAAAAACACAACCACATATCTTAAGAGGAAAAATAAGTGGAGTCTCCAATCCTGTGTTGGTGTGTTTAGTTGCACAAGTGTACTAAAAAATTGGTTCTTGATAGGAGTGATTTCTAACCTACAAGAAATGGTCACAAGGAAAAAAGAGTTGTTAGATGGTTAGTGGAAACAGACTAACATGTAGAAAAACTAGTTTATGGAACATAACATGCTATAAACAAGAAGAGGAAACAAAACAACATTAAAAAATACACACAACATCAATCGATTCAAATGAGCTAATAATCTGAATGGAGAACTAATCCCCTCTTATTAGCCGCTATTAGTAAAGAAGCGGTAGAACGTTACACACTTGCAATGGGTCCTTAGAGCTATGGGACTCTAATACCCAAAGCAAGGAGGGATTTCCTCTTGAGCTAGTCTGCGTGCCTCTCTCTTCTCCTTGAATGAGTGATTGGATGTTGGACATTTGGTGAAATTATCATTAGGGATTTAGGTGTTGGATGGCCAACAAATGGACTCCTTCACTTTATTTTTGCTGGGAAAGCACACTGTTTGTTTGCCCATGGGAAATTTGGCCGGCATAACAATGTGTTCTCATTTTGTTCTTTTCATGGTGGAATTTGATAGGCCAAATTAAAATCCTTCTCCCCTCTCTGGGTAAAATTATGGATAGTGACCCAAGAGTGGTGGTTGATTCCATTGTGTGCTCACTTGAGGTCTTAAGGTAGCTCTTGGTAGCTGTCCTTGGGCGGCCTCAAGTGGAGAGTATTCTTCATGAAGTGTGCCAAGTGGTCCCGGATGGTGACCTTCCTCCATACTTAGGACCATGCTGCTTATTAAGGGAAAGCTGAGGAGTCCAGTACGACTATCGAAGAAAAATTCCTGTGAAGCGCACTTTCCCTTTGTCTTCTTTGCGCAATTTGATAATTTTTCCTCTTGACCTTAGATATTTTTAAATTTTCCAGATTCTCCAATGTTTCTCAACCCTGTAAATCCTTCTTCTTGACATTTTATGATGTCTTTTTCTTGTCCGATTTTCCAGTGATAACACCCCCCATCAATGTTGTGGGACAACTGCCCATGTAATATTCCCCATTTTCCATCAGTTAATTGGAATATTAGAGTTCTTACTTTTCTCAATTAATTAAGTAAGTAAAAGGGTGGAGGGACCCATAAACCCCATAGATGAATAAAATCCACTTTTTTTGTGTGAATGTGGGTTAGTAGATAGTAGATCAGCATCATGGAGTAGTGGAGCTTCTCATTAATGAAGGAAGAGTGGAGATTATGGAGAGATAATGAAGAAGATTATGGAGATAGTGGAGGAATAAAAGTAAAATCATAGAGCATTAATGATGTAGTTGTTATCACCCTAGTAATTATTAGGTTGTGGGATGAGGAATTTTGTAGTTAAGAAAACCAGGGGTAACCAAGAAACGCTTTTAGAATTCAGGATCTAGCCTTCCTGAGTTCCAGAGAGCGATCTCTCCTAAAGATTTAACTTTGTTTTATAATTAGATTTTAGGCTAGCTATGTGTGGATAATGGGACTAGTTTTGAAAGTGTGGTGGGAATAAAAATTGTTTCAAGGTAAACCAGAGGGATCTACCAGAACATTGGGCTATGGAGTCAACTTTCTAGGCAAGCAGAGCTAGGAAATAAGACTTAAAGATGCAAATGTACTAAGGGTAGGGTAGATGACCTTCAAAGGCTTTGAATAGGCTTTGTTAATGGAATGGGTGAAATTTGAACAAAAGGGCACTTAAGAATCCTTAAGTTATAGAAAAATAAGATTGAAGGAGGGAATCAAATAGGGACCTAGAGCATTTAAGAATTCTATAGTCTGGTTATCAAGCAGAAAACATAATAATGCCAACTAGTAAAAAACAGGGAGCTTTTTATCACTAATCCTGTCTAAATTCTCCTAGTTGATAATTAAAGATAGAAACAAATTAAAATGAATATATGGAAACTTTTGAAAGAAAAAAAATGAAAGCAGGAAAAAGACTAGACTTATCTGGTCAGCACAAGAATCCTGAGTTATGATGTCTTTAATCTCAATTTTAGTCTGCTACTTTGCTAATTGACTCACACCAACTTCAATATATCAACCAAAATGACTATAGTAGTCTTGATAAATTTTATTCCACACTGAATACTTCGAAAGATGAAGTATTTATACAAATAAATTTCTTACAAAATATCTCAAAGTTTGAGATAATGTTTCAAGGAAAAATAGGAAATATAACATAAGAAGAGGGACAGCAGCAAAACAGTTTGCAAGATGTTCTCTTTTACAAGAAAATATAGAACTGATTATCCTAATAAATCTGATTTCATGATGTGCTGGGAGCATTGCTGGCATTGGATGCATTACCTCATGGAAGATGACTTGTAGATCACTCCTTTTCACTTTCAATCCTAATACTCTTTATCTTTGATTTTCACTATTTTACTACTGTACTTTGAAAAATGATCAGTAGTAGAATTTGCATTCACTGATACTCTTTGAATCTGATACACTTTGACCCTGTACTTTCACCCTAAGGTAAAAATATGATTTCCTTAATGGTTTCCCTGCTCTTTTCCTTTCAAATTCGCTTTTTTTTTAAGGTTCAGTATTTTTTCTTCCAATGTCTTTACCCTTTGCTTATGACCTTTTGAAGTGATGACAACATATTTGTAAGCAGATTCCATATTTTTATTAGCCTTTTGCAAACTCTTAATCTTATTATTCTTTAAGGTCATCTCTTTCATGGCTTTAACCAAGTCTGAGGCACCTATTTCTATACCTTCTTGTACCTGTGTATTTTAGGAATCAGCAGCAGAAACATCTTTGGATGATATTGATATTGCAGCTACCAATTTTCCTTGTGGTGCAAGATGTTCTGCAAGAGTTGATGGCCTTTTGGAAACAAGTGGTATTTGAAGGATTTTTCTGGTAAAATTGGACTTTGAGCGGGGTTCTGAATAATGAAAAGGATTTTTAATGCTCAGGAGAAGGCTTTGATAAATTTCAGCTGTGAAAAATGATCAGGGAGTGGGTAAAACTTGTTAAAATGGAAAGGAGGAATTATGGAGAAAATTTTATAGGGTTTCCCCTGTATTTTGAAGGTTTCTAAACTTCTCGGATGGTTATTTCAACTGTTTAAAAGAAATGACAGTCTTTAATGGTTAATTTCTCTTGAATTGAAGGATTTTGCAAGTCGAAAAGAGTGAAAAATACCTGTGAAAGGTATATTTTCTGTCGACGAAGCTTGCAGTTGAGCTCACAGTTTTCATTTATAGTGAATTAGACTACCAGAGGTTATGGAGGTTCTCAGGAATGATTTGCAGAGAAAATGGTAGTTCAAATGGTTCACTGGTTCGTAATTGGCTTTGAAAATGGTGAAAACAGGTGAAAATCAATGAAAATATGGCTCTGCAGAGGTTTCTAAGGATAAATTGCACAAATAGATGAAATGTTGTGAAAACATTAAGTTTTAATGCATCTAACCATAGTTTAGTCATATTTTAATTATATTAATTGCAGGTTAAGCGAAAGCGGTTTCGGATTGGGCTGGGCGTTTTATCGCGTGACTCTAAAGTGGTAAGTGATAATTCACTTTTTGAATGCGATTCAATCATATTATGACACATCGACAAAGGGCGGTTTGGGAAAACAACCCATATCACGTAAATTTTTGAAAACATGAGTCGAGCACTTTGATCACGCGATATGGGATTATCGCCGTTGGATCTAACTTTGAAAAGCGAATGGTGAGGATTAAATGAAAGTTGCGGGTGTAATGTAGTGGGGTGAGGGTGGTAATCGTGTTTGTTTGGAACTGTTGGATGGTGAAAGGATGATCGAACGGTTATAAAGCAACGCGATAGGATGTGAAGGGGTATGGGGATAAAAATATCGCGTTTGTTGAGAACCGTCATATTAAGAGGGTTGGAATGATTTGAGGGCTGAAATTAACTCTGATAATGTAAAGGGATTTGGGGAAATTTATATACAAAAAGGATTTTTTCATGGGATAAATTGGTTTGGAAGGGTTTTAAAAGGGCTTTACCCATGGTTAATGTTTGCAGTGATGGGATATATATTGCGGGGAAATGGTTAGGTTATAGTTTTAACCTTGGTTAAAGGGAGTGGGGAAATAAACAAAGAGATGAGTTTTGAAGTTTAGTTTAAACAAAACTTCGATATTTTTTGTTTTGAACACATAATAAAACATGTTTAAAGGTTTTTTATATATTTTTATTATATAGTATTTAAATCAAAGTGATCTAACTACCATAGGGGGCGGGATTTTATATAAAGATATATTTTAGCCAAAGGGGTTGTAAGGTGGGTATTTTATTTAAACATGTGGGAATTAATAACTTTGGCTAAAATTTTATTAATGGGTTTTTGGGGTTATTATATAAAAGGGAGTTACATAATATAGGAAAATGTTTTTTCTATAGGGAGTTAATATATAAGTTAAAATTAATATGAAAAGGGGACAAGGTATACTTAAAATACATAAAAATAACAAAGTAAAGTGATGTTTAAAAGGCAAATTTGCATCATACTAACCTTATCACTTCAACTTATGATAAAATGTAAATTTGAGGTTTTAATGTTCTCATGTGATGAAGGAAATTAGTCAAATGGGAATTATAGTAAAATTAAGTTTTACTTAGGATTATTCAGGGGAATGAATACATGAAATGGAGTAATGATGTGATTTTGAGAGATTAATATAGACATTTAACACTTTCAACTGATCAGTCATAGAGCCTTGGGTCCAGTCCCAACAGAATTCAAGGAAATGCCTTGAGCCTTTATGACTGATAGCTTAGAATGCTTAATGGCTATAGGGGAAGGAATTTAGTTATTTGGAGCCCTTGTGAATAATATTTACCTTTATGCTTCTCACCTTCTTCTACCTACCCAACTTACCATGCTAATATTTTTTCTTCCATTTTGATTTGGTGCATTTGTGCTACCAACTTTTACAACATTTATTTTTCTTGAAAGCATAAAACTATCTAATTATACACTTATTTCATCCAGGAATCTAGATTAAACTGTTGGATTCACTTATTCTCTACCTAACTACTGAATTTTCAGGATTAATCTGTCTGACAATTATTTATTCTCTATATACAACATTTGAAATTGAAAAGTGACAAGTCAAGATTAAATTGTTCAACTCATCAGAGATTTTGGCATTTATTGACACTCTACCATAATCAACTGCAAAAGGTAAAAAGTAGTGGAATTTAGACTTTCACACTTTCATGTTTTATTCATTTTTTTCCTTTTGGGGTCTATTATTTTTTCTAAGTCCTTTGATTGTTTTTTTAGGAATTTTTACCCTCTTTTTTATTTTTATTTTTTTTATTTTTTGATTTTTTTACAAAATATGCGAATACAATATTGCAGAAGGCAAAGTATGTACATATTTACAAAATTACCATCAGTCAAGTCAAAATTATGAATCCTATATTTATAAGTCACTAACATCGACTTCACTTGGGGATGGAATTTCCTTGTGAAATGTCAAGAACTCTGAGATCAGTAGCCTTATCCATTGACTTTAGTGATCCTGTAAGTGTCTTATGTTTTCTGCAACAAATCATATTTATGACATCTTATACTGCAAAGCTTAGGGCCTTCTCTTCGGGCTTCAACTTTGTAGATAAAATGTCCAATCCAATCTACACACTGACTATGAATATTTACAATGATAAAGTAAATGAATCTAACTGTTAAGTGACTCTAAGGAATAATAGTGTTTTAGCATCCTACCATTCACTGGTCCTTCTTGAAGCTCAGTTCCATCCAAATTCCTGATGAAAAAGGAATCATTACCTCTGTAACCATATATCACATAGGGTCATTGCCATAGAAAGTCAAACTTCCCATGTTTACCTTTATCCTCTCTTCGTGAATCCCATCTTAAAACTTGATCTCCTATGAAAAAATCATCTTCCTTAACCCTTTTATCAAAAATATTTTTGATTTTGTCCTGTAAAACTTGTGACTTTTCATAAACTTCATCTCTGGTTTGTTGGAGATGTATGGTTTCATTGATTCTTCTTTGAATATCATTTGTTTCCACTTGTGATTCCTGGATAATCTTCATGATTGGGACACCCAAGGAAGAAGGGAAAAATGCATCTTTACCATAAACAATCTTATAAGGTGAAGTTCCTATAAACTTTTTTGTGGTAAGTCTATCAGCCCAAAGGGCATAGACCAAATTTTTGTTCCATGTCTTCTTATTGTCTTGGAGTAGTTTTTTGATGATGTTGATTTAACTTTTATTTGAAGACTCAGCTAAACCATTACCTTGAGTATAATAAGTAGTGGAATGACCTAAGGTAATATGGTATTTATGACATAAAGCAATCATTTTCTTGGATTTGAAGGTAGCAGCATTGTCTGTGATAATTTTATGGGGGCATCCAAATCTTGAAAAAATATTACTTTCTAGAAATGAGATTATTACTGAATCTGTAGCTTGCTTAGTGAGAATGGCTTCTATCCACTTAGTGAAATAATCAATAGCAGTTAGAATCCATTTGTGTTAGCTGGATGATGGAGGATGAATTTCACCTATGAAGTCTAACCCCCATAGTTGAAATGGCTTTTCAGTAGATATTGGTTTAAGAGGTAAAGGTAAAAGTTTCTTCTTTCCTTCAAAAATTTGGCATTTATGGCAAGAGGTGACAAACTTTTTAACATCAGAAAATAAAGTTGGCCAGTAAAAACTAGCTCTTAGTATTTTGTTTGATGTACTCTTCTAGTATAAGTGGCCTCCATAGTCACCTGCATGAAATTCCTCAAGAATTTTTTCAGCCTCAGACTTTAATAAACAATTTAGTAAAATCCTAGTACTTTCTTTCCAATAGAGTGCATTATTTAAGATACAAAACCTCATTGCTTTCTGTTTGATGAATCTTTCCTTGGTTTTAGCTAGCCCAGGAGGAGCTTGAAAATTTGTTAGTACAAAGATACTATCAGAGTACCATGGTGAGTCTAGACATGCCTCACTGATCAATGGAGTCGCCATCTCCTCCTGGTCATCTATTTGTGCAATGAAATTAATATCTAAAGCATTACAATTTGATTCAGCCATCAGTTTCGCTAAAACCTATCCTTTAATGAGTTTAGTTGGTTTGATTTCCAGATCATACTCTAGGATTGTGGCTATCCACTTTCCTCTCCTACTATCTGGTCCATCTTGTGTCAAAATATCTTTAACTATTGCATTAGGGACATATGCAATGATGTGTGAATGAAGTATATACACTCTGAAATCCTTGATGGCTTTGACCAGGGCTAAAGCCTATTTTTCCATTATATTGTATTTCAATGGTGCATCTTTGAGGGCTTTACTAAAGAATGCAATTGGCTGTTCAAAACCTTGATCATTTTTCTGCAGAAGGACTGCAGCTATGGTGTGTTTGGATGCAAAGGAAAAGATTATGAAATATTTTGTATAATTTGGGCTAATAAGGACTGGTGCTTTTGTTAAGGTCTATTTAATAGATTCAAAATATTGTTTGGCCTTTATTGTCCATTTTATTGAGTCCTTTTTAAGAATATTATTAAGATATTTTATGATTTCAGCCAGATTAGAGATGAATCTTCTTAAAAAAGTGATTTTACCCAAGAATGCTTGAAGTTCTTTTATGTTCCTTGGTGGTTGAATGTTTAAAATAGCTTCAATTCTTGCAGGGTCTATTCTAATGCCTTCTTTGGAGATTATGTGACCTAACAGTTTTCCTTCTTCCAGTCTAAAAAGAGTCTTTTTAGGATTAAGAGATATACCATATTTTCTACATTTGATAAAAACGTGTCTTAGGTGATCTAAGTGTTCATCATTTTTTTTTGAAAAAACAGTAATATCATCAAGATAATTAACTAAAAATTCATGGATCTCCTTGGCAAAGGCAATATCCATGACCCTTTGAAATGTAGCGCCTGCATTTTTTAACCCAAAAGGGATTTTCACATACATGAAAGTGCCCCATGGAGTAGTAAATGCAGTTTTAGTTTGGTCATCTTTATGAACTAGAAAGTGATTGTAACCAGAGAAACCATCTAGTAAAGAAATTCTTGAAGAACCTGCCACCCTCTGCAAAATATGATCCATTTTTGGCAAGGGGTAATTATCCTTCAAGGATGATTTATTAAGATTTATAAAGTCTATGCATAGTCAAATTTCTCCTGTTTTCTTTCTGGTGGGCACTGAATTAGATACCCAGTCAGAATATCTGACTGGTGCAATTATTTGTGCATCAAACATTCTTTTAACTTCTTTTTCAATTAAAGGTAACAAAACTAGATTAATCCTTCTGAGTTTTTGTTGAAAAGGTTTTTGATTTTCTTTCAAAGGAATTTTATGTTGGATTATGTCTGTGTTGCAAGTTTTCAAGTCTTCGTAACTCCATGCAAAGAAATCCTGATATTCTTTCAAAAGTTCTATATATTTAACATTTTCTTCTGATGATAAGGATTTTGATAGTTTGATTGTTTTTGGTCTTTCATCTGTCCCTAAGTTATACTCTTCTATATCAGATTTAACTGGTTCCATTTTTGGCCTTTTGGGCACATCATTGGAATCAAATAAGTCTTCTAGGGGAGTTAAACCTCTGGGTAAAATGTTATTCTTTAAATCAATCAAATCTATTTTATCTTCTATCAATTCCTCTATATCTACTTTTTCCATTTCATCTATGTCACTCTGAGTAAATATAGTAGGCCTATTAAAATTATGTACATCTAAATTATCTAAGTCATCTATTTGACAAAAATTTGAATCTATATCACAAGGTGAATCTATGTTACAGTCATTATCGATTTGGCAATGTTTAAATTCTTGCTCATTGTTCAAAAAGTGATAAATTTACTCATCTTCTGAGAAAATTTTCCAATATTTCACATTATCTGGAACAATAGGCCTATGTTTGATTTCAGCAGTGTATTTTTGTAATGGAGAAAATGGAAATTTACAACTGATGGCAAAGGTTGCTAAAAAATGGGCTTGTATGTTCTATTTTCTAGGGATAATAACAAACTTTGATTCTAACAAATCATCAAGAAAATCCAATACTATTTCTCTGTATCTTACAAGTCTGGGGTAATGAACAGAGTATTCAGCATTTATTTGTTTGATAACTAATTCAGAATCTCCCATGACCATTATTCTTTTTCCTCCCATTTCTTTAATAATTTGCAAACCTAAGATTAAAGCTTCGTATTCAGCCATGTTATTGGTGCATTTAAAGTTCAATCTAAAGGCATGTCCTTCATAATGGCTTATTTCAATATTGGTAATCCATACACCTGCTCCAGCTCCAAATTTATTAACAGATCCATCAAAATATAAATGCCATAAAGCCTCATGACCAATATAATCATCCATTATTTTAAGTTTTTTATCAGTGAGTTCAGTTTGATTTTCATTTTGATCAGAGTTACTGAGAATAAAGGAATCAAGATCATTAGGATTGAAATATATTGGATAATTGGTAGGTCTGTTAGCGGTACTAATCATGAATTTCATCAAGGTTTCTCTATAAAGCTTTTTAGGTTGTCCAAATACCGAGATAGTGGCATAACTCATGTCGAGTTGTAGAGAACCCTGCAACTTTGCTCCCCATGAGCGAGAAAGAAGCATGCCATACTTTGGCGGGATATCAGCTACCACAACATCCATGATCATGCTTTTACCAGGATATTGGACTAAGTTTACACACAGATCTTTAATCAAACCTAAGCATTTGACATTAGATGAATCAAATGAAAATAGGTCCTTATATGGTCTGGTTATGTCTAGATTCAGGGTTTCCATTATAGCTCTGGGTATTAGGTTATGGGAAGCTCCAGTATCTAGCATAGCATTGTGCAATATTTGATCATGTACAATAAGACTTACATAAAATGGAGGTACTGACCAATCTGAATGCTTTCCATCTACATTGGGGCCAAAGATTAATTCAGGCCTACCTTCATTCACATTAATTGTATCTTCATTTTCATTCACATTGAATGCTTCAGAAATCATAGATCTATAAAATTCATTTTTAGCTAATTCAAGTAATGGAACAGCTATCTTTAACTTGGATATTTCGGATTGCATGTTAAATCTTGGCTGAGATTTGATGGCTTGAATTACTTCGTCTTTTGGAACTATGGTTTGTGATTATTTTTCTTGAGTTTCTACAGTTTTATCTTTGGTTTGAGCTTTTCTCTTGTCTTTTGTTTGAGTTTCTTGGTTTCTGCTATCTTTAATTGTTTTTTCAAGAATAGTTTGACGGTTAGCAGAAGTTTTATCAGATTTATGATTCTCAACAGAAGATTTAGGATTTGGTGATTTTAAATCAGCTGGATTCTTTCTTGGCTCAGTGACTGTTGCTAAATTGGTGGTTTTTGTAGTATTAGCCTTTGGGGCATCTTTGGAAGATTGAGCCACCTCGTCAGTAATATCTACAATCTTTGGGCTTTGCTAATTTTTAAGATTGGGTGGGTTCGAACTTTGTTTATTCTCTCTAGGAAGAATCTGAAAAAATTTTGTTTTAGGAGCATCAGTCTTATTTTTCTTTTTTTCTTGTTGGGTTGGAGCATTGTTCTTTATGGTAGGCTCATTGGTTTTCTTGCTCCTAAGGTTGTATTGACTGTGATTTAATTTATTGCAAAATCATAACCTTGTTTATACTCGAAGGATTCACCAAATTCCACTTTGAACTGTTGAAGCTAAAAGAGTTCTTGGTCCTCCTGAGTGAGGAAAATTGTATTGTTTACATCTATCCCCATAACTATGTTGATGTCTTCCTCATCCTCCTCAACATTTTTTTGTGAACTTTCTACAAAGTTTTCTTGGAATGGGGTTCTTATATTCTGATTCGGGGAAGTTTCTTTACCTTTCCCAGGGTTGTTGTTTTCCTGCAGTTGGGATTATGGATCTGGGATTGATTCTCCCATTGTGGTTTCCTTTCGATGTGATATAGTCTCTCAACTACTTTTTCTAATGCTTTGGTAATAAAATCAAATTTACCATCTAAGTGTGAAGCTTCTTCTTTGATAGTAACCCTCCTCTCATTTATCATTATGGCTTTCTTGGCAGGGATGTTGATTTCTACACCTACATCGTTTTGTTGCATTTGTTCTAAGGTGTTTGCATCCCTTTATCTAAGTTGTTAAGCCATATCTACATCAAAACAATCAGGGAATTTAAGTAGCACCGAATACGAAGTCAACGTTCTAGGCAAGCAGAGCTAGGAAATAAGACTTAAAGATGCAAATGTACTAAGGGTAGGGTAGATGACCTTCAAAGGCTTTGAATAGGCTTTGTTGATGGAATGGGTGAAATTTGAACAAAAGGGCACTTAAAAATCCTTAATTTATAGAAAAATAAGATTGAAGGAGGGAATCAAACAGGGACCTAGAGCATTTAAGAATTCTATAGTCCGGTTATCAAGCAGAAAACATAATAATGCCAACTAGTAAAAAATAGGGAGCTTTTTATCACTAATCATGTCTAAATTCTCCTAGTTGATCATTAAAGATAGAAACACATTAAAATGAATGTATGGAAACTTTTGAAAGAAAAACAATGAAAGCAGGAAAAATATTAGACTTATCTGGTCAGCACAAGAATCTTGAGCTATGATGTCTTTAATCTCAATTCTAGTCTGCTGCTTTGCTAATTGACTCACACCAACTTCAATATATCCAGCAAAATGACTATAGTAGTCTTGATAAATTTTATTCCACACTGAATACTTCAAAATATGAAGTATTTATACAAATAAATTTCTTACAAAATATCTCAAAGTTTGAGATAATGTTTCAAGGAAAAATAGGAAATATAAAATAAGAAGAGGGACAGCAGCAAAACAGTTTGCAAGTTGTTCTCTTTTACAAGAAAATATAGAACTGATTATCCTAATCAAACTGATTTCATAATGTGCTAGGGGCATTGCTGGAATTGGATGCATTACCTCGTGGAAGATGACTTGTAGATCACTCCTCCTTTTCACTTTCAATCCTGATACTCTTTATCTTTGATTTTCACTATTTTACTGTTGTACTTTGAAAAATGATCAGCAGTAGAATTTGCATTCACCGATACTCTTTGACTCTGATACACTTTGACCTTGTACTTTCACCCTAAGGTAAAAATATGATTTCCTCAATGGTTTCCCTACTCTTTTCCTTTCAAATTCACTTTTTTTTTTTAAGGTTCAGTATTTTTTCTTCCAATGTCTTTACCCTTTGCTTATGACCTTTTGAAGTGATGACAACATATTTGTAAGAAGATTCCAGATTTTTATTAGCCTTTTGCAGACTCTTAATCTTATTATTCTTTAAGGTCATCTCTTTCATGGCTTTAACCAAGTCCGAGGCACCTATTTCTATACCTATCTGTACCTGTGTATTTGAGGAATCAGCAGTAGAAACATCTTTGGATGATATTGATACTGCATCTACCAATTTTCATTGTGGTGCAAGATGTTCTGCAGGAGTTGATGGCCTTTTGGAAACAAGTGGTATTTGAAGGATTTTTCTGGTAAAATTGGACTCTGAGTGGGGTTATGAATAATGAAAAGAATTTTTAATGCTCAGAAGAAGGCTTTGATCAATTTCAGCAGTGAAAAATGATTAGGGAGTGGGTAAAACTTTCTAAAATGGAAAGGAGGGATTCTGGAGAAAATTTGATAGGGTTTCCCCTGTATTTTCAAGGTTTATAAACTTCTCAGATGGTTATTTCAACTGTTTAAAAGAAATGATAGTATTTAATGGTCAATTTCTCTTGAATTGAAGTATTTTGCAGGTCGAAAAGAGTGAAAAATACCTGTGAAAGGTATATCTGCCGTCGACGGAGATTGCAGTTGAGCTCACAGTTTTCATTTCTGGTGAATTAGACTGTTAGAGGTTATGGAGGTTCTTAGGAATGATTTGCAGAGAAAATGGTAGTTCAAATGGTTCACTGGTTCATAATTGGCTTTGAAAATGGTGAAAACAGGTGAAAATCAACGAAAATATGGCTCTGAGGAGATTTTTTAGGTTAAATGGAGAAAATAGATGAAATTTTGTGAAAACATTAAGTTTTAATGCATCAAATCATATTTTAGTTATATTAATTGCAGGTTAAGCGAAAGCGGTTTCAGATTGGGCTGGGTGGTTTATCGCGTGACTCTAAAGTGGTAAGTGGTAATTCACTTTTTGGACGTGATTCAATCATATTATGACACGTCGACAAAGGGTGGTTTGGGAAAAAAACCCATATCGCATAACATTTTGAAAACATGAGTCGAGCACTTTGATCGCACGATATGGGATTATCACCGTCGGATCTAACTTTGAAAAGCGAATGGTGAGGATTAAATGAAAGTTGTGGGTGTAATGTAGTGGGGTGAGGGTGGTGATCGCATTTGTTTGGAACCGTTGTATGGTGAAAGGATGATCGGACGGTTATAAAGCAACACGATAGGATGTGAAGGGATATGGGGATAAAAATATCGCATTTGTTGAGAACCATCGGATTAAGAGGGTTGGAATGATCTGAGGGCTGAAATTAACTCCGATAATGTAAAGGGATTTAGGGAAATTTATATACAAAACATATTTTTTCATGGGATAAATTGGTCGGGAAGGGTTTCAAAAGGGCTTTACCCATGGTTAATGTTTGCAGTGATGGGATATATATCGCGGGGAAATGGTTAGGTTATAGTTTTAACCTTGGTTAAAGGGATTCGGGAAATAAACAAAGAGATGAGTTTTGAAGTTTAGTTTAAACAAAACTTCGATATTTTTTGTTTTGAACACATAATAAAACATGTTTAAAGGTTTTTTATATATTTTTATTATATAGTATTTAAATCAAAGTGATTTAACTACCATAGGGGGCGGGATTTTATATAAGGATATATTTTAGCCAAAGGGGTTGTAAGGTGGGTATTTTATTTAAACATGTGGGAATTAATAACATTGGCTAAAATTTTATTAATGGGTTTTTGGGGTTATTATATAAAAGGGAGTTATATAATATAGGAAAAAGTTTTTTCTATAGGGAGTTAATATATAAGTTAAAATTAATATGAAAAGGGGACAAGGTATACTCAAAATACATAAAAATAACCAAGCAAAGTGATGTTTAAAAGGCAAATTTGCATCATACTAACCTTATCACTTCAACTTATGATAAAATGTAAATTTGAGGGTTTAATGTTCTCATGTGATGAAGGAAATTAGTCAAATGGGAATTATAGTAAAATCAGGTTTTACTTAGGATTATTCAGGGGAATGAATGCATGAAATGGAGCAATGATGTGATTTTGAGGGATTAATATAGACATTTAACACTTTCAATTGATCAGTCATAGAGCCTTGGGTCTGATCCCAACAGAAGTCAAGGAAATGCCTTGAGCCTTTCTGACTGATAGCTTAGAATGCTTAATGGCTATAGGCGAAGGAAGTTAGTTATTTGGAGCCCTTGTGAGTAATATTTACCTTTATGCTTCTCACCTTCTTCTACCTACCCAACTTACCATGCTAACATTTTTTTTTCCAATTTGATTTGGTGCATTTGTGCTAGAAACCTTTACAACATTTATTTTTCTTGAAAGAAGAAAACTATCTAATTCTACACTTATTTCATCCAGGAATCCAGATTAAACTGTTGGATTCACTTATTCTCTACCTAACTACTGAATTGTCAGGATTAAACTGTTTGACAATTATTTATTCTCTATCTACAACATTTGAAATTGAAAAGTGACAAGTCAAGATTAAATTGTTCAACTCATCACAGATTATGGCATTTATCGACACTCTGCCATAATCAACTGCAAAAGGTAAAAGGTAGTGGCATTTAGACTTTCACACTTTCATGTTTTATTCATTTTTTCCTTTTGGGGTCTATTATTTTTTCTAAGTCCTTTGATTGTTCTTTTAGGACTTTTTACCTTCATTTTGATTTTTATTTTGATTTTTATTTATTTTTATTTATTTATTTTTAACAAAATATGCGAATATAATCTTGCAGAAGGCAAAGTATGTACATATTTACAAAATTACCATTAGTCAAGTCAAAATTATGAATCCTTTATTTATAGGTCACTAACAGTAGTGATGTAGGAAGTGGTGCATTAAATGCACACATGTTGGAAGAGGGTCCCCTAAAAGCTGCGAATTTTGTACACTTTTGTATATTTTTGGTATTAATTAGTCTAGTGTAGGGGTTTTGGGGTGGGTAAATGCCCCGAATGCATTGTAATGGGTCAAGGATAGACCTAGAGTCCGCAAACCATGGTTTGCAGACCAATGGAAGCATAGGTTAAGTTGATATAAATAGATGAACATTTTGAGTCTTAACGTAGGCAAGAATTAAGTCTGATGCTAAGTGTGAATTGTTAGATCTGTTGTTGGGTCATTTGGGTAACGAATCCTGCTGGTTGTGTCCGTGGAGATCCTCGGTCCTGCTGTGTGCAGACCCTGCTGGCTATGTGCACAGGCTGTGTTTGGATTGTACTGGGTTTTGGATGCTAATATATGCAGATATAGTTAAAGTATCTCTGTGTTATCTGATATGATGTGTTATTGTTGATGCGAACCTTTAGGATCTGTTGGAGCTATGAATACATTTGTGTTATCTGTTTATGTTGTGAATCTGTCTGTGTATGGTATGAAGTGTGTCCATAATCTGTTATTAATAATGTGTTATGATATTTTGTTCTGGTAAATGCTGATACAAATGTGGATGAAAAGGTATTAACTAGATCTGTGCAAGATAGTAGCTCTGTTATACCGCAAATTATATTGTTAAGAAACTTGCGAATAGACCTGTCTTGTGCGAACTTGATAAGTTGTGAACGCAGATCTGCTAGACTTACCTACTCTCTCAGGGTGTGGAAACTTGGTTCCAGCACCCTCCCATACTGCTTCGGGTGAGTCTTTGGCCTGCGCAAGTAGTTAACTACCAGAAGGGTCGGTAGTATAGGGGTTTCTTGGCAAACCTTAACCTCCGAACCTGGGTCAGGACCCCTTCGAGCCAAAAAATGGTTCAGTTGTAGGGACCAAGAGCATTTTGAGAGAGAGATTGGGTAATGCCAAGATAACATTGGGGACCTGAGAAGAAAGAAATTAAAGAGTGGTTTGAAAAACAGGTTCAGGAATTTGCAATAAAATAAAATCACAGCACGAAGCTAACGACGAAGAAGTGGAAGAATAAGTACATTTTCACTGAAGTCTAGGAAATATTCTTCATAACATTTGTGAACGAGCTTTAGGAGTGGCTGGCAAGGCTCTTAGATTTCCAGATGTGTTGGAAGGATGAGTGGGTCATACAATGGACTCCAGAATTGATCCAACAATTAGAAAGAACTGATAATACCATCACTCGTATGGTAGATCACTGGGTGGATAGTGTGTTGGGAGGATTTGTGATGAAATTCGCAGTCGATCAATTCATGTCCTATTTAGAAGTAGAGCGAAGGTTCTTCAAAGGGTTCCAAGGTAAGTTCCTAAAAACACTGCCCTTACTAATCGAAATTCTACTGTGGAAAAAGGTATTATGTGTAGCCACACCGAGTGAATGACCTCCGATCTGGGTGAAAGCACAACATGAAGTGGTAAATACTACAAAATTAATCAAGAAGGAGATAGATCTATCTACAGCCCAATAAGAGATTCAGCTGTGCATAACCCTCCAGCTACACCACCTTCAAGCCAACATAGGGGTAAAAATTCACCCGTACCTCCACCTCCATCAGAAAACGAAATGGCCTCGCATATGAAGCTACCTACCTTTAAGGGCATAGGGGACAAAGATATGGATTAGTTCTAGTTTGTCGCATAGTCAGTATGGACTGTGCAGAATGTGTCCAACGATGTTGTGAAGAGGGCACAACTATCCATTGTCTTTGAAGGAAGAGCCCTGGATTGGTATATGGGATACATAACTTAGCATGTGAATGCAACCATTCACGAGGTTAAGAATGCCCTAAAACAATAGTTTCAGAAGCCTAAGTCCTATTCTTAGATAGTGAATGATCTAAAAGATTTCAAGCAAGAACCCTCTAAGTCTACATGGGAAGATGACCAGCGGCTAAAGAAGGTGATCAGAGAAGGGGAATTCCTGTACGATGACAGACAGCACAAGGAATGGTTCATCGTTATGTTACTGCCTCACCTACACATACCTATGGATCAGCAAACCATTGAATCCCGGGAAAAATCCTTGGAGATTGCTATGAAGTTGGAAGTTGTGCCAAGATATGATACTTAGTTGGGAGTACAACAAATACAAGGGCAGCTGGAAGCAATGCACATAGAGATCCAGAACCTGCGAAAGGACTTAGGGAAAGAAGTTAGCCCAGACGTATGGTGCATACTATGTAGGGTATTTGACCATACCAAGGACCAGTGCCCATTGCTGGCAGACTACCTACAGGCAGGGGGACCCAATCCGTTGCACCTGGGACCAAGTGGACCAGTGTTGTGGTGTGATGATTGTCACTTAGCTGGCTTGCATGATACTAACCACTACCCCCATCTAGGTGTGTATGTCCCAGGGCTGAAGCGACAATGGTGTCGATTTTTCTAATCAGTAGGACAAGATGAACAAAACTGTTGAACTTATGATCTAATGATAGACCGGGGAAACCTATATAGGATACAATCAGACCCTTCTTTGCCAAGATCCCCCTCAGGCATAGGTGGCTCCCTAGCTAGGGGCATGGGAGGGGGCCGAGGTGGAAGTGCAGGTAGGGGAAGAGGACAACTGATCTGCTATAACTACGGAGAGGTAGGGCACTTTTCGAGGGATTTCCCGAACCCTATAAGACAATATTGTAGATAATATATACACCTATACCATTTGATTGAAGACTGTCCAATTTTTATAGCAAAAATGCAGGAAAAGCAGTAGATACCTACGCAGAATGTGTAAAGGGTTAAGGCAAAACCGCAAGATGAAGGACCAAGCATTAATGCCATAACACACAGTGGTGTGGCCACTCGGGGAGCTGAGGAGAAAGCTATAGTTGAGCCTCTTATTTGAAAATCAGCCATAAAACAAGAAGGTTTGGACCTAAAAAAAGGAAAAGGAAACCTGTGTCGCAGCTTACTAAGACTTTGCTAAGGCTGAGGCATCGACTTCTCAAACCCCCACAAACCTCAAAGCAGAGGACAAGGTCAAACCATTTTTTTGGTCGTGTATGAAGCTACTATGCAACCAACGTGCCGTACAAAACCTCCAAGCCTTAATAGACAGCTGCGCAAAAATAACTAATCCACCCCTGGAAGTTAAGGATGTGCACAAACTGTTCAAGCATAATAAATGCACTGGTAGGGAAATGCATCTAACAGCGCAAATTGGTGATTATGAAATGGATCAGATTATTTTGGACCTGGGATCAGATGCGAACGTACTGCCCAAGAAAAATTGGGAGTGAATGGGATAACATAAGTTGTAATGGTCCACTATCCAGCTGTGCATGGCCAATCAACAAAAGATCATACCATTGGGGAGACTATCAAAGATCGTGGTAGATATCGTGGGAGTTAAGGTTCGGGCTGGCTTTGAGGTCATTCAGATTGTAGAAGATGTGGACCCCTATCTTGCGCCCCTAGGATTGGTTTGGGCCATAGATATGGGAGGTATCATCAACCTAAAGAAAAGAAGCATGGAGTTTTAAAATGAAGGTATGCGGGTGATAATACCATTAGACCCTGCAGAGGGAGAATGGTATACAGAGCCAGTGCGCGAAGAAGAGGATGTGGATCATATCTATAATTTAACTGCATGGGATGAAGATTGGATCAATCCCACAGTCGATGGTGTACTTTGATGGGAAAAAGATAGCGAATGTTTCTATGACTCCGAGGGAGAGATGGGAAATTGGCAGAATCGGTTACATGATGTATCTGCTTTGCGATGTCTTAGAATCACCAAGAAATTTTGATGCATCTCCTTCGAGGTAAGAGAACTACCTTACTTTGATGGTTCTGGTAGTATTAAGGAGTTTTTGTGAGCATTTGAAGCTGAGGTTCTGAGAGAGTGAAGGTTATAGGCCCTTAATCTCACCATGTGCGCATCACTTGCGAGGTGGTGGGATATGCATAAGGGTGCATTCCAGGATTGGGAAGAGTGTCGAGATATGATGATCCTATGATTTGAACCTCTGATTCACTTGCACATAAAGACATTCCTTGGGCCAGGGGACCCGTGCGAGCATTTTTTCGCTTCGATGGAGAAATGGTGTGACCGGACTACAAAAGAATGGGTTCACATGTTTATTCATGCCTTGGGACAGATTCCCACCGCATGGTACTTAGATGCAGAGCTACATCAACACACCTGCCACTGGGAAAAATTAAAGGATGAATTTGTAGGAACATTTGGGTTAGCAGGGGGAATGGAGGCGCTTGACGAAGCTCTGCAAGATATAGATACCTTCATATTTAATGAATCACACCCTTACACAGAACTTGGGACACAAACATGGGAAACACAGATGCAGGATATTTTCAACTACCGCAATATAGCAATAGAAGAGTGCGATGAAGATCTGCACAATGTATCTATCCCAGAATCGGAGGGAGAGCATGCATTTGCCGAACCCCCGCTACAAACTATCGATCTTACTAAGGCTCTGAAGCTGTGAGAAGTCAACATTGGCACGGAAGAGCAGCCTAAGTTGGCTAAAATTGGGGATTACTGGGATGATGATACAGTTGGCAAAGTTGCAGAATTGCTCATAGAGTATCAGGACTTATTTTCGACGAAGTTTATAGAGCTTAAGGGGATCACAGGGGACCTAGGGGTCATGCGCATCATGTTAAAACTAGATGCATGCCCTGTGAAGCAGCGGCCTTATCAGTTGAACCCTAAGTATAAACAAAAGGTCAAGGAAGAAATTGACAAGATGCTCACTATAGGTATCATAAAACCGGTTGAATAGTTAGACTAGGTAAGTCTGATGGTGGTTCAAGAGAAAAAGACGAAGGGATAAATACAAATCTCTGTGGACATACGCAAACTGAATGATTTGTGCGTACATGATCCCTTTCCCATGTTGTTCTCAGACGAAATCCTTGACAGCGTGGGAGGGAAGGAAGCGTACTCATTTACAGATGGGTTCTCAGGCTACCATCAAATCAGAATCGCACCTAAAGATCGCAAAAAAAATACGTTAGCTACTGAATGGGGATCCTTTAAATATACTATCATGCCCTTTGGGCTCAAGAATGCCCCTGCCATCTTTTTTCGGGTGGTGGTCGAGTGTTGAAAGAGTTCATCCACAAGTTTTTGGAGGTGTATTTTGATGACTAGACTGTCTACGGCTTGGTGAAGAAGCACGTCTCAAACTTGGAAATGATGTTGGATGCCTGTAGGAAGCACCAGATTTCCTTGAATATCAATAAGTGCATATTTTTTGTACCCTTTGGAATCTTTCTGGGGCACATAGTTTGTTGGCAAGGATTGATGGTTGATCCTACCAAAATCACAGTTATCATAAATCTGGCAGTACCTACGATTGAGAAACAACTGCGTTTGATCCTCGGACATATAGGCTACTACAAGAAGTTTATTCAAGGGTACATATTGATCACAAAGCCTATGGAAAAGCTGCTTAAGAAGGATGTTTCATTTTTATGGGATGACAAATGCCAGAAGAGCTTCGAGCTACTCAAGGAGAAGATGGTATCTGCGCCTATTCTCATATTTCCTGATTGGGCGTAGGTATTCCATGTTCATGTAGATGCATCAGGAATCGCCCTGGTAGTAGTCCTTACGCAGCCTGGAGACGGAGACATTGATCACCCAGTTACATTTTCTAGTAGGAAACTCTCTGGTGCAGAGTGCAAATATTCCACTACGGAGCAGAAGGGATTGGCCATGGTCTATGCATTACAGAAGTACTGGCACTATCTGTTAGGAGGACACTTCAAAATGTTTACAGATCATTCGGCTTTGAAATAACTGGTGAATAAGCCTCTGTTGGGGGGGGAATCTGCCGATGTCTACTGCTGTTTCAGGAATGCGACTTTGATATCATTATCAAGCCGGGGAAGTTGAATGCTGCGCTAGATCACTTGTCCCGAATTGAGAGTGGCAAGGAACCAACCAACCTCAAAGAAGTATTTCTTGATGCGCAGTTGTTTTCTATTAGGTATTTGAAGCACACTTCGCCGACATCATTCAGTTCCTGACTACAGGCATGGCACTTGTAGAGTATTTGGTACAACAGAAGAAATAGCTGGTAACCCACGCTGCATATTTTACCATCATTGCAGGTCATCTATATAAGATGGGAGTTGATGAAGTGTTGCGAAGGTACATTTTGGAGCATGAATGATACGCTATCTTGGAAAAAGCCCACGACGGTGTAGTAGGAGGTCACTACGCATGGAAAGCAATGGCACAAAAGATCTTGAGAGCTGGACTATGGTGGCCTACCCTGCATAATGACTCTCATGACTATTGTAAAGCCTGTGATACGTGCCAACGAACAAGAAGGCCATCACGTAGAGATGAAATTCCCCTTCAACTACAAATGGCCCTACAAGTATTTGACAAATGGGCCATCGATATGGTGGGACCTATCAACCCATCCTAAAATAAGACAGGTCCACATTATATTATAACTGCCACTGATTATGTAACCAGGTGGGCTGAAGCACAAGCGATGAAGGATTGAAATGCAGATACCGTTGCGCACTTCAACTTTGAGCAGATTCTAACCAGATTTGGATGTCCGAAAATCTTGATGAGCGATAGAGGTATGAATTTTGTTAATGAAACAATACAGGCCTTGATGAAAGAATTTCGGATCCATCATGCAAAAAACACTCTATATCATCCCCAGCCAAACGTAGCAGTCGAAGCTTTTAATAAAGCCTTGGAGAACACTGACTAAGTTCTGTAACGCCAATTGTAGTGACTGGGACGTGCGCATCATGTCTATCCTTTGGGCCTACCGAACCACCTATAAGAATTTGACAAGGAAAACACCGTTTGGGATGGTCTATGGCAAGGAGGCCATTATGCCTATGGAATATATTGTTCCTAGCCTGCGCATCATAGCCTTTATGAATATGGTGGAGCCTGATATCATGGAGGAGTGTTTAGCGTAGCTTGTGGCTTTGGAGGAAGATCGTTTTATTGCTAATTTCCATCAGCGGGTTCAGAAGGCTCGAGATAAGGCATGGCATGATCGACATATTTGACAAATGACCTTTGTGGAGGGCATATTAGTCCCACTCTATGATAGCTAGTTTGGGAAACACCCGGGGAAGTTCCAACAACACTAGCTAGGGCCCTATACAGTTAAAGAAATTGCGGATGGCAGAGCTATTTGGTTAGCCACCCTGCGCGGCGATATGCTACCTCACTATGTCAATGGCAGCCAGCTCAAAACGTATCGGATCAAATGACTATATGGCCAGAGTAGCTGTATGAAGTGGGGTATGCCCACCAAGGAAGGTAAGCATGGAGGGTACCATGGTACACGCAGTAAGCAGCCACAGGTTTGGAAGCTCGGAGGGGTGTGCCGGAGGTGTAGGCATATGCTCAAAATGTAGCAGGTGCGCTGGACGTGGAGAAGTGCATTGGGCACACAAGAGGTCTGTTGGGAGCGCAGCGGTGCACTGGGCACACAGGAGGTGCGAAAACTAGCCGTTGGAACAGTAAAATCTGGTAAAAGGAAAAAGTTACCGTTGAAAGGAGTGGGCGACCAACATTTAATGAGGCGATTTTTGAAGATTTTTTTACCATTTACTTGATGGTAAGTTCCAAGTGAGGTTCACCCAACCGTTGATCGATCCCCGCAACTATAAAAGAAGAAGGTTAGATCGGACAAGGTTTATGTATCTCTTGAATAGTTTGTACCTGGCGTGTTTGTCCTTGACAAGTTTGTGCTGTAAGAGTTCATGTGCCTATTACGCCCCTTTCATGTATGAGCATCCTACACCCTCTAATAGTAGCAACGTGGAGTTCATTTTCCGCATCAAAATAACAGTGACTAATCCCGCTGAAGCCTCAGAACCAGTGACCACCTCGACGAAACAAGAGTCCGAGGAAGTAGTGGAAGTCAAACCAGAAGCCGAGGAAGTTATATCTACGCTGAATAAAGAAAAGAAGAAGGAGAAAGAAAAAGCACAGGGGTCAGGGAAACCCATGAAATGGGTTGGGGTGAAGCCCCATACTTCCCCACGAAATGTAAAGTCCCCGCGAGCGGTGCCCCAGGCACATTCACCCAACCTAGTAAAGTGACCTCTGCCTAGTCAGGAAGAGGCCCAAGTAGCCGAACCAATCAATTGGTTACCACCCTTTTTTCGGCCCCGCAGGCCCTCCACACGCACACTGAAGAATCTCGATGGCCTACGCACCTACCTACAGATGCCGCTGACCCCGGGTGAGGTCCCCATCATTGGCGAACCCTTTGTAAGGCTCCATGAGGTGAAATTTGATGATCATGACTTGGCTAATTTAGAGGCCTTCCCTAAGTTGGCACCCGAATTATATCTTGACCGAATACAGGAAGACGATGGGATAAATATTTTCCCCATGTGCTGGGTACATGGATTGGCAGGGTCAGGGCTCTTAAACCTACTAAGGATGCCGCACTTCGGCCACTACAACATCATGGACCATCTGGTATGTCAGTTTCTCACCCTGGTCCATGATGGTTTCTTATGGATCCAAGATCGAATCCCCATCGATGCTGTGCTCATTCATCGAATTACTGGTCTCCCCATGGAAGGGTCAGACGCTCTTTTGTGCGTTGGTAATAAGTACGAGGGGAACATTGCTAACCACATGCACGAAACCTACCATGTGGAGCAGAATACTCGAGGCTTCATGATCAAATCCATCAGCAACCCTGGTACGAAGTTGGGTACCCTGTTATTGGCACACAAGATGATGCAAAAATGCCAGGTGGCCTCAATCCTTGCATATGTAGTTCAGTTGGCAGGCTAGTGCGAGAAAGGGGTCTACTTCAATTGGTCCAAGTACTTGCGCAATGAGTTTCTGGCAATGTCCACGAATCCCACAAGTAGAGATGAGAATTTTATTATTCATGGTTGTTGCTTCTCATCACATTGGTCACCTGGGAAGCACCTGAGGAATTGATCCTCCCTAATCTCACCCCAGACATGTGCGAGGGGGCTTGATATACGAACTTGTGGGACTCTAAGGATGCACAGCGCATCAACGACAACCAAGTCTTCTGGGTGTTGTTTCAGAGTGGGTTAGCAGCAGCTATCAACTCCCTGCTGCGTCTGTCGCCATCCATCTATGATAAGTATAAAAGCATCACTACATTCTAGATGACTATGAATAACATCCAAATCTGAGGCCATAAGGATCCTGCGATGGTTTCGCTCCCCTATATGACTGCCGATCAAGAGATTGATAGTTTAGTTGCACAATGGCCTCCTCACTGGAAGCTTGGCTTCAAAACAGGTGCAAAGGGCACTCAAGGAATGAGAAGCATGCGTGTCATCACCAAAGACACTGGAGGGCCAAGCAAAAGCATGGGGAAGGGCACTGAAGCCGCATCGCAGAAGAGTTCACAACCCGATAAAAGTACGGGGAAGGGCGCAAAAGCAACAGCGCAGACGGATGCACAACAGGATCTCGGTACCAAAGGTCAAGAGGTGAGAGGTGCTGACCCCCCTCAGGGAACAAATAAAATGGGTGACCCTGCTAAAGGGCCATGGAAGAAGCATCACTCTCAATGACCAGAACGTGACAAAGCAGTTACACTAACCAAAGAGGACCTCGAGAAAATCACAGACGCGATCACTCTGGCTATAAAAGACAAATGGTTGGCTCTGTAAGAGCAACAGAAAGCCGCGGTCGACACGCTTTAGGCCAAGCTCCGAGCTTTACAGCTGAAGGCGAACATGTTGCAAACAAGTATGGTTCAAGTATGAACAACCTCAGCAACTAGCAGCCCAGCACTTGTTACAGTGGAACGTTGCCTCTGTTCCCTGCTCGGCACAACCCTCGCGATAAGTCCACCTAACTTGGGAGCACAAGTCCAGGTCTATGCAGAGGTATAGCTAGATCTAGCAAGGTTGCCACATGAATCATTGCAGGTTCTCCACACCTCCTTGTTCGAAGAAATTCAACACCGAGACCATCGAGTGCACCAGCAGCTCAGTATAGCTGAGCAAACAATTGAGGAAAAAAATGTTGAAGTTTCCCAGGTACAGGCTGCATGTACCCTCACCACCGCGCAGCAAACAGAGCTGGAACACCTCATTAGTAGGATCTGCATGGACGTCTTTGAAGATATTCCAGATTCGGCCACCCCCCAGGCCAATATTGAGGGTTTGATCACAGCATTACGGGCCTCAAGGACCGACATCCAGGTGGTCAAAACAGAGATGGAACAACAGATCACAAACTTGCAGGCCAAGTTGCATCCAAAGACACCACCGAAGGTACAAGCCCAGCAAGATGCACTGGTTACGATGGCCACAAATGTGATTACAGGACAGATTGCTTAGGGTTCCCAATTACTGGAAAAAACTATGAAGTTATGGACCAAGTTGCAGCGTGACCCTCTCCTGCATGAAATCAACCAGGACATGTGATAGAAGGAAGAAGCATTCAAGCAGCTAGAAGCCACTATGCCTACTCTGATTCCTACTCAACGATTGGCACGACTGCGTACCAACCACGCCCTTCGGAATGACATTGACGAACTTCTCTAGAAGAAGAAGACCCTCAGCGACCACCTTAAGCCATGGGTTGATGAAGCCCTCAAGCTCTCTCAAGATATTTATGTTGTTGTTAAACAACTGAACCAGACTCTGGAGAGCGTCATAGCTGTGACAGAAGGAAAAAATTCGCTAAATTTGGTGGATATTGCTCAGAACGTTGTTTTTTAGAGTGAAGGAGTGCTAACCCCATTAGTTGAGGTGATCAAACTGCTGCAGCCATAGGTGGAGACCCCACGACCACAGTGACTTGGGATGAGTCACAAGATTGTATTGGGGGATTTTTGGAACAGGGTCCCCTAAAACCTATGAATTTTGTACAATTTTGTATATTTTTGGTATTAATTAGTCTAGCGCAGGGGTTTTGGGGTGGGTCGAAGCCCCGAATGCATTGTAATGGGTCAAGGATAGACCAAGAGTCTGAAAATGACAGTTTGAGGACCATTGGAAGCATAGGCTAAGTCAATATAAATAAATGAACATTTCAAGTCTTAAGGTAGGCAAGAATTAAGTCTAATGCTAAGTGTGAATTGTTAGATCTATTGTTGGGTCGTTTGGATAAGGAATCCTACTAGCTGTGTGTGCGGAGATCCTCAGTCCTGTTGTGTGTATACCCTGCTGGTTGTGTGCACGGGCTATGTTTGGATTGTATTGGGTTTTGGATGCTAATATATGTGGATATAGTTAAATTATTTTTGTGTTATCTAATCTGATGTGTTACTATTGATGCAAACCTTTGGGATTTGTTGGAGCTACGAATACAATTTTTTTATCTGTTTATGTTGCGAATATGTCTATGTATGGTATGAAGTGTGTCCATAATCTATTATTAATAATGTGTTATGATATTTTGTGCTGGTAACTGTTGATACGCACGTGGATGCGAAGGTATTAACTAGAACTATGCATGATAGTAGCTCTGTTATACTGCAGATTATATTGTTAACAAACCTGCGAATAGACCTATCTTGTGCAAACCTGATAAGCTGTGAACACAGATCTGCTAGAATTACCTACTCTCTCTCTAGGTGCAGAAACCTGGTTCCAGCACCCTCCCATACTACTTCAGGTGAGACTTTGACATGCGCAAGCAGGTCACTTCTAGAAGGGCCAGTAGTATAGGGGTTTGTTGGAAAACCTTAACCTCTGAACCTGGGTTAGGACCCCTTCGAGCCAACAACACATGATGGAGGGAATGGAGATTAATTGAAAAGATCATGGAGATCATGGAGAGACAACGCAATCTTCATGGAGACTAGTGCCCACATGTGCAGTGTAGTTATGAGGTGGGCCAAGGCTAGGGAAGGCTCACAACCATATAAGGAAGATGAGGACAGCAAAGAAAATTAGTCTGGAAATTGATATATTTTTTTCGTTTGACATTTATTTGCACGCTTCAGCTATTTAGCTAAGTCTGTTGTGATGTCTAGGACACGGGTGTTCCCAAGCAGGAATCCCACCCTTACCCAGGAGGGAATTCGAGTGCCTACTCTGGGAAGGTTTTTTTTATAAACTATTCATCATCTGACATTGGTGCCACATTCAGCCCCTCTCTTCTACATATACAGCTTCAGGAATTACGCATTCATGTCTTAGGGTTTGAGAGGAGGAAGGTAGTTTCTAGCATTTCAGCTAGGAAACCAGTGGATGATTCATCCATTCACCTTTTTCTTCCATTTCAGTATTCCAGGAGAAGCATTGTGATATCTGGCATCAGGCCATCATATGACGCCTCCATGTAGTAGCAGTTCCTTAAGGAATTGTGCAGTCCAGTCAGGTAGATCTAAGGGAGGAAGGAAGTTCCAAGTATTTCAGCTTGGAATCCTATGAGGGGTCTTTCCCTCACTTTGGTGAGATTATTTCTATCAGCTGTGAGATATATTTCATCATCTAGTAGCAGGATACAACTTTAGCCTCCTTGACAGTGTAATCCATTCCAGCAGTTGTGCAGTTTGCAGCTGCAACTTGAGTCGAGGAAGGAGGAGCTATATCTCAAGTTTCTAGCTTGAGAATCTAGAGAAGGGATCAAACCTTCATGTATTGAGCTGATTGGGTGCTATTTCAATAGTCATATAATCATTTCATCCCCATCTCAGCAGTTATCTAGGAGAAGTGCGTAAGTCAACCAACAGGGGTGCAGTTGGCAACCCAAAAACCACCGAAAATCCAAAATTAAAATGTGGCCAAACCATTTTTGGGTTTTTCTGGGTTGTTTGAGTAGAATCCATGGTTAAAATCCCAGATCATTCTAATCACTTCGGTAGCCTCCCACACATGGTTCTTCTTCCTAGTAGTAGAGGTTTCCAGCAGTAGCAGCAGTAGCAGTACAAAATTTCTAGTGTTGGTTTTCATTAGTGTATTTTAGCCACTTATTGTTGGCTTGAGTGTATCTTCTTTAAAGCATTGTGTACTTTATATTTGTTTTTTTTTATAACGATATGACTCGGCTATTTCTTCTCATGGTTATAATGTCTTGATGTTGCAGCATATTTTCGACATTTTCCAGATTTTAGTGTTATATTCATGTTTTGCTTTATTTGGAATGCTATAAATGTTCTATATTCATGTATTTTCCATTTTGGAATATTACAGCTCGACTTAATGTTCGGAAGGGTGATCTTCCCGAAGTACCTGGACCCTGAAAGTTTAGTAGTATATGTGCACATCGATGGTGCCATAGTCCCCCACACTCTGATTGATCTCGGGGCTACCATCAATGTGATTACAAAAGAAACTATGCTTAAACACAACCTACAAGGAGCATTGATAAAGACCAGCGCTGTTATGCAACTTGCAGATAGATCCAAAGTAGCCTTGGAAGGAATTTTTGAGGATTTTATGGTCTTAATCAACTCCTGGGACTACCCCATAGATTTCTTAGTCCTCCAGCCAAAAACCAAGTTTAATGGATATCCTCTCATTTTACGAAGACCTTGGTTGGGCATTGTCGATGCTTATATCAGTTGCAGGGCCAGAAACATGACTATAAAGTATGGGCCCTTGTCTAAACAATTGGTATTATATCCTCTGCCCAACCTTCCATTGACCATGACCTACCCTTGTGCTTGGAGGATGAAGAAGAAGAAGATGAAGTGTAAAATACCACACCCCACCCCATTTTTACCATATATATTGTTCTTAGAGGGGGGCAACCCAATGAGGATGATATCATCAACCAAATCATTCAAAGCCAGTCCCCACTGCCATTCCACTCGATGACCTAGTGAGAGAATTTAAAAGCCAACCTTGGATTGAGTTGCACCCATTTGATTCAACCTTTGAAGCCACCAAGGTTTTGGAATTTGGGCCATAAAAATCCCTGAAGATTAACTCATCCCTCTGAGCCAAACTTAAAAGAGAAACTATGCCAAATCTTGAAGGAAAACCTAGATGCTTTTTCTTGGGACTAAAAAGGCATGAAAGGGGTGAATCCCTCAGTGTGCACACATCATATGTATATTAAAGAGGGATGCAAGATTGTGCACCAACCCTAAAGGAGGATGAACCCAGCTTTAAAGGACATAGTTAAGGATGAACTACAAAATTTTTTGGATGTAGGTTTCCTCTACCCCATATCAAACAGTGAGTGGGTGTCTCCTCTTGTTCTAGTCCCAAAGAAAAATGGAAAGTGGAGAATCTGCGTTGACTACCGAGAACTAAACAAATCCACTAAGAAGGACCATTTCCCCTTTCCCTTCTTCAATAAAGTCCTAGATGGTCTTGCAGGGAAGATCTTTTTCTCTTTCCTGGATGGGTTAAGTGGGTATAGCCAGATCCAAATCAGCCTTGAGGACCAAGACAAGACCACTTTCACATATCCCTAGGGCACTTTTTCTTACAGATTCCTTCCCTTTCGGTTATGAAATTCCCCTGCTAATTTCCAGAGAGGAGTCCTAGGGATTTTTTCTCAACTAGTCTATGACTCTGTAAAAATATACATGGATGATTTCACACCTTATGGGTATGAATTCTAGGAGGCTCTCTCCAATTTATGAAAAGTGTTGAGAAAGTGCATTGAAATTCATCTCTCCCTAAGTCCAGAAAAGTGTGAACTTATCCAAAGGGCAGGAATAGTACTAGGAAACTCAATATCAAAAGTAGGAATACAGGTAGACCCAAACAAAATCACCATCATAAAAAGGGTGCTTATTCCTAAAAATTAGGGAAATGTCAGATATTTCCTAGGTTTGGCTAGTTACTATAGAGGGTTCATTAAGGACTTTAGAAAAGTGACCTTGCCATTATTCGGATTGTTGGTCAAAGATTTTGAGTTTTTCTGGTCTATTCTCTATTAGGAGGCTTTTGATCTCATTAAGGAAAAGCTAATCACTTCCCCCATTCTTCGAGGTCTCAATTGGGCTCTTCCCTTACACATCCACACAAAAGCATCGAATAAATTTATAGGGGAAGCCTTGGGAAAATTAGAAGATAAATTACCCTATCCCATTTATTTCGTTAGAAAGAATCTCTCCAAAGCTGAAATTAACTATACTATCACTATTGGTGAAAGGATGACTTCTGGGAAAGACCCAAGTTCAAGCTCTGAGGCCAACAAGATCCCATTGTAGTCTAGGAAAATGCCAAAATTTTCACCTTGCTCAAAGGAGAGCAAGGAGTCTCAACCGAGGCGTGTCGTGACCTTAATGAGATAGCAGAACTAGAACCACAACATCACAAAGAAAATAACATTCTATGGTCTAACACCAATACATTATGAGTATGTAGTAAAAAACTCTTAACACATAACATTCAATGAAGGAACTATCAGAATGAATACATCAAATAGAGATATCAGAAAAAAAATTAATAATTCTAGAAACACCATACATTTACAACCATTCATTCAATTCACATCTTAGAACCACAAAATACATATCTGTATATTAATCTTTCATTGCAACACATTACATTCAGAGTCTCCATAGAGCTCTCACAACAACCCAAAAAACTAGAACTAACTAACTCCTTATTTATCTTCCTTGATTATCTATCACTTCTCTCAGCAATAGCAGTCTTTTCTTCTTTTCCACTTGATTGAATTGCTATGCTCCATCGTTACCCATTCTGTTCCAGACTTAGCTATGCTTCTGGGAGTATTTATTCTTGTTTGCTGTTGACTATTCTTTCCACTTGTGTCGCTGCCTCTTTTCACTCTGCCACCTACCCAACAGCCATCCTAGACCCGAAATGACTCTCTACCTTCCACAATGGCTCTCCGCGACTTGCCTCGTCCGTAACTCATAATGCGCAACTCAAAACTGGTTTCATCCTTTATCCAAAAACAAGCATCCCAACAGGCCCCAACCACAAGCTACTAACTCACCACGAGTCAATTTTCTTCGGGTGGTGTGGTTACCATGTGGCCTTCTATCGTGTTCTTCTGCTAGTCTTGTTCTACTTCTCCCTTCACTTGTTGCACCTGCTTTGGCTCCTGATCCTAAAACAGAGGCCCCAACTCTGGGACATTTTTCATGGCTTCTGTCTTTAGCTCAATGAAGTTGGTGATCGCCTCCTGCCAAGTCTTCATCAGTGAGTCTGTATCATGCACCACCTTGTCTGCATGGGTGGCATAGACCGGCTGCGGAAAGTCTGCAAATGCCGTGTTGTATTGAGGCTCTGCATAGGAGACCAGTTGCTGTATCATCTCTTATGTCTGTTTGACTAGAGGCCTGAGGTCGTGAAGGAGTTGTTTGGTTTTGGTGAAGTTCTCCTCGATCTCCTGAATCTTCATTTTCAAAGCATGTGCTTGATCATATAGATGTCTGTGGCCGGCTAGGTCAGTGGTCTCCTTGATCTCTATGAAACGTTTGTGTATTTGCTCAGATATCAACTGAGCTTTCATTGCCAGTGAATTCGACCATTCATGTGTTTCCTAAAGTAATTTATTTACTTTAGTGACATTACTTCCCAGTGTCTCTTTGAGCAAACTCATATCTACTTTCTTCTGGGTTATATTTTCCGCATAGACCGTGGATGGGTCTTGTAGTGTTGGTCTGGTTGAGAGGGTCTGTCAGAGTTCCTGATTTGTATTACTCAGGTTTGTACACACTACTCTAACATGGAGGGAACATTCTACAATATTGCAAGTCCACATATCTGCAAGGGCAGCCTCGACTATACCTGTGACAGTTGGCCATAGCCCTTGGAATTCTTCAATGATCTGATCAATCTGCTGCCAGAGGGTGTCCCTTTCTTACTACAACTTGTTACGTTATTCATTAAGTGCTAATACTTGTTGCTGTTGTTGCTCATGTTTTAGAACTAGGTAGTTGTGCATGTATTCTGCCTATCGTGTCGTTTCTTGTATGAAACTAAAACATTGACCTAGTGTCCAACCCTGAAGGTCCCCGTTGCTCATCATCTTGGGACTTGGATTATGTTCCCTGAGCGGTTGGCTACTAGTAATGAAATGGTTAGATTGTTCCTGCGGGGAGTTTGGTTGGTTCGATAGTGTGTTTTGGGTTTGAGTTGGATTCAAACTAATGGTAGGTGGAGGAATGGATATGAAGGGTTGCAATGCTAACATGGATTGCTAAAATCTAGAAAAGACATTTCGCTTGGTGTAGTTTCAACCAACGGCAAGTCTGCCCGAATAAGTAAATTGAGGAGAGTCCTCGGCTCTACCAAGGCCGATTTAACCATGGTTACTTGGGTAGTACCTGATTTAACCTATGCCTCAGTCTCAATTTCCATCACTGCTCCTATCAATATTGCATTAGATATGGTCACGAATGTGGAGGTGGTGTGGGCTGACGAGTCCTTGGAGGTATGAGAGGTGTGCGGTGATGAATTCTGAGTGGTTGGGGAGGAGGAGTCTGGAGTGATCTGGGATGATGAAGGGTTGTGTTGCAGCATAGCTAAGGGAGTCTGAGTACCCTTATCTGGATCTTCCATAATAGGAATCCCTTTACTTATCTGATGCACATGATCCTCCTCTCTTAAGTCCACTACTTGTTCATGTTTTACAATCCTAGCCCTTTTTCCTTTGGGCCCTGGGATGGGTGGCTTGGTTGCCTTGGTTTTGTGAAGTGGGATAACTGTCGGCTGTGATTGTGAATGGAGGGTGGTGGAGGGGAGAGAGGTGAGGACCAGGGTCGTAAATGAAGGCAACCCGATGTTGAAAGCTTGAAATTCACTAAACAACAGAAAGGGAGTAGTCACAGCTCCGATACTTACCCTAACCTTGTTGAATGCTTGTACTCTTGTGTCCATTTTTTGTAGTAGCAGCCAGAGTTGTATCTGAGAGATCCTCTGAGTTGTGTCCCCTGATGTTTCTCCTGGAAGTGGCTTTGGAACCATGGCCTCAAAGCAATATCTATGCTTATTATCCCAAATATCCCCTACTTCCCCTGGCCAAGACATAACCTTTGTATGAAAAGCCTGCTTTGTTAAATGGAACCTCAACGGTCTCTTTTGGAAGGTGTCCACCACAACGCAGTGGGGTCTAATCCATGTATTACCATGCAAGAATCCAAACTATATCTTCTTGGAGTACTCATCCGGCATTGTCCTGGGAATTCTTTACTGGGCTCGTATGACATCCAACATCAGCTTGCACCAGTATTTAAACTCCTCTTTCATTTATTTCTTTGTTGTTAGGATCCCCTGAGACTCTCCACAATGTATGCCTAAGGGCCAATGGCTAGTCTTCGCTTATCTCTACAAGTATTCGTTTCCATGGAGGATACCAATTACACATGGCTAATTCCATTATCAGGTACCCATAAATAAATCATGTGTCCCTTTTGAAGTTGTCTTCAGAGGCCTCGAAGATTTATTTTAGCAGGAATGTGCACCAATTAAGTTGTGTTCGTTGCACATAATGCTCTGCAAATGAAATCGTATCCAGTGTGCACTCCCCTTTGGTATAGTGCCTCATGGTATTTCCTACCACAAAATAGCATGCGAAATTCACATCGGGTGCATTGATGAGGTCTATCTTCACCCCTTTCCGTCCTCTCTTAGTGTCATACTTTTTTGTAATAATCTTGCTCTCCCACCTTATTCACTCTTTTGGAGGTAGTCTGGAAGGCCGTGGCTACATCGCTCCCTGTTGTTGATAGCCCAGTGAGCCTGTGGATGTCTTCTACATGAATTTTGATCTCCTTTTTGATCCATAGAGAACCATTGTTAATTTTGCTGATTAGTAGCTTTGCGCACTGCATGGTTTCTCCTTCTGTGTCAAATGCCGATAGGCTCCTCAATTGGAGAATTTTCAACCTCTGAATTCCCTTGAAGTCTCGGTGGACCCGAGCCACTTCGCTACCTCCCTCCTTAAAATAATTCTCAATATAAAACTTCCTTTTTAGTGCTATAAACTAAAATGAAACCATGAAGTCTATATCTATCAGCATCATATTGTCATACTTTCTTATTAATGGCTCCAACTTCTGAATTCTCTGATCAAGCTCTGGCTCGGATCCTGACACTGTTGTCTTCGTGATGCTGATTCTTTTGTAGTATAACATTGTTGTTGGTGGTCTACACCTTTGGAGCTATGCTCGAATGCTATGGATGACCTTTATAGCAGTTTCTTTCTCTCCCAATTCTCTATTTTTTGGCACTCTAGTTTCCTTTCTCCATGCAGATTAAGTAGGAGCGTTGGCATGATGGGAGTTGATGCAACTAGAGAAGTAATTAATTTTTTCAAGTTCCCTCCGCATCTATGATCATGTGGGTGGTTACTTTGTATGAGGTGGACTCTATCTCCTTTGATGGTGGTCTCAAAAATTTTGCGTACGTGATGGCAAATTATTATGGCCTGATGTGGAAACTTTATTATAGAGTGATGTTTCTTATTACAAAAAATATTTTTGAATTTTTGGCTGACAATATGGACCCACACCTAAATGATGGATAATTATGTGATAATGATGGTTGATGTCACTTTTCCATACAAAAATCCTCGAACCACAATTGGTTGCGGTGTGGTCCCCATGCTGCAACAAGGTAGCAGTGGAATACTCGCGACACTGACATGATTCAGTGGGCGAAATTTTAACAGACGTGCAGAAAATGACTCATCTAGCCTATGGATGTCTCTTGGTTGCGAGAGATTTATTGACTACCTAACCTACAGACTCCTCTCGGATGTGAGAGTTCATTGTAAATCAAAATTGAAATTGATCATTCGTGGAAGGGTTTCAGGCGTGCATCATTCACCTAACCAGGCAGTAGTACTCCATCCAACTGTGCGATCTTTATAGCTCCTGAATCCTAGATTTCAATGGCACAAAACAGCCCCATCCAGTGCATTTGAAGTTTCCCTAGAAATTTTTGGAACTTGCAGTTAAGTGGTAGCCGGACCCACACCCCGGACGGGATCCCTACTCCAAACGGTTCAAAGTCTAATTGGGACTTTCTACCGGGGAGATCCCCTACTGTTGGCCGGACATATTTTCCCATCAACACAGTCATAGAGCAGTACTCGACCACCAATATTGAATGTATTTTTCTTAATATGGCGATCATGCCATGATTTTTGTCGCTGCTTCTAAACTGATTAGTGGAAGTATCCAAGGAACCTTGATTCTTCCAACTCCTATAGTTCTTGGAGACGCCTTGTGATCGAATCTTCCTCGAATATCTGAGTTGTTGTAGCAATAAATAGGCTAGGAAAAATAAATTCAGTCGGTACAATGGCTTCATTCCCATACACCAGCTGGAATGGTGTCTGATTGTGCAGTCGCTTCACCGTGGTCCTGTATGCCCATAATGTAGTTGGAATTCTCTTGTCCCAGTCATTGCGGTTTTTACTGCAAATTTTTGTTAGACTGTTTTCCAGGATTTTGTTAAACTCCTCTACAGTTCCATTTGCCTGCATGCGATATAGACTACTTTTATGATGTTGTATCATGAAGTTTTGCAACAACAATTTGACTGTGGAATTGATGAAATGTGTGCCTCGATCACTTGTCAGACTCCTTGGATAGCCAAATCTTGTAGTGATATTTTTTAAAATGAACCTGGTTGTTGTATCTAAGTACAGTCCTTTACTGGTGTCGCTTCAACTCACCTAGTGATATATTCAATTGACGTGATTATATACCTTGCTTGTGAATGACGTGCAACTGGGCTTATAGGTCCTATAAAGTCAACTGCCCAATTTTCAAATTCCTATACTGCTCTAACGGGTTGTAATGGTAGCTCACCCCTGTGTGAAGGTTTACCCATTCTCTGACATATGTTTCACTTCTTTACATAATCTTTAGCATCATTGTGCACTGTAGGCCACCATAATCCTACTTGTAATATTTTTCTTGCGGTATACTTTCCTCCAACATGTCCTCCCGCAACTCCATTGTGGCACTCCCATAGAATATATGGTCTTTCATGATCTAACAAACACCTTCACAATACCTGGTTTAGTCCCATATTGTATAACTGGCCTGCAATAAGATGGTAATCAAATACTCTAACGACCAAGTGTTTCCTTTGTACTGTTGTGTATTCTTCCAGAGACTTTATTGAAGCCAAAAGTGTTGCTATTTTCTCCAGGTAATCTGGGATAGCCTCTGTGTGAAATAAATCTGCATCTGATAGTTGATCATCGACTGACCCTCCATTCTCTCCTAAGTCTAATCTGGATAGATGATCGGGTCCCACATTAAATCTCCTCGGCTTCACTATAACTTCGAATTTGAACTATTGGAATAGTAATATCCATCTGCAGATTCTGCCTTCCAGGACCGGTTTGTTTACCATATACTTTAACGTTGAGTAATCTGTAAATAATTTAAAGGAACCCCGAGCAAGTAGTGGCAGAACTTCTAGAGGATGTAAGCCATCGTGAGAGCTTCCATTTCCATGGTTGTGTAGTTATTTTATGTGGTTGACAGTTTCCGGCTTCCAAAATATAATGTATGGTCTACATTTGTTTCCCTTGGTTGCACTAAAATGACCCCCAATGCAATTCTTGAAGTGTCAATGTGCACATAAAACTGATTTTCACAATTAGGGTATGTGAGGATAGGTGCACTGGCTAATTTTTCTTTTAGTGCATCCAACGCTTTATTAAAATCATTGGTCCATGTGAACTGTTTTTTTTTCCTTAGCAGATTTTCCAATGGGGTTGTGATGTGGTCATAGTTGCGGATAAATATTCTATAGTAGCCTGTATGGCACAACAAAGACCTCAGTTTCTTGATGTTCTTTTGAGGGTACATATTAAAAATTACCACAACCTTTGTGGGGTCCACACATACTCCTTCTTTACACACCACGTGGCCTAGTAATGTTCCAAAGGAGACTGCGAATATTCACTTCTTTATGTTTAATGAGATCTAAAGCTGCCTGCATCGATAAAAAAATATACAAAGCATGCTTGCATGTTTCTTCAATAAATTATATGTGGTCCAGTCATCCATGTAAACCTCGAGAAACCTGTGTATTTATTCCCTGAATGCTGCTATGACTATTCTTGAGAAAATTGCCAGTGCGTTCTTCAATCCAAAAGGATTCACATGATAAGCATAGGAACCCCATTCAGTGGTGAATGTGATTTCATTTTTGTCCTCCTCCGCTATGCTGACTTGGTGATACCCAGAGAACCCATCTGTGAAAGAGTAGGCCTCGTTCCCTGCTACATTATCCAACACTTCATTTTTAAATGGTGTTTGAAAATGATTGTGCACACATGCGTTATTCAAACTCTGGTAGTCTACACACACTCTTATCTCCTACTTTTCCTTCTTGTTTTGTATGACTATGGGACTGACCCATTCTGCTTCATCCACTAGGAAAATTAGTCTTGCATCCATCATTTTTTCTATCTCCTTCTTCACGTTTTATTTTACTCTAGGGTTCAACCGATATGGCCTGTGCTTCACTGGTTTGGCATCTAGTTTCAACATTATGCACATCTCCCCAAAGTCTCCTTTGATGTCTTTTAATTCTGATACAGAAGAGGGAAATAGATCTTCGTATTTAGTTAGCAAATCAAAAATATCTTTTGTCATTTCGTCATCCCAATAGTCTCCAATGGAAGCTAATTTTGGTTTCTATGCACTCTCGATGTTATGTTTTTTATCTTTAGTGGCAGTAGGTTTAGTACCTATGTAGTTGGCTCATCCTGGATTTTCCGCTCCCCTTCCTTTTCTTCAAACGACACGTTTCTCATGTTTTCCAGATCATCATCATCCATTTCCTAATATACTTTACCACAAGCTACTGCCTCTCGGTAGCTTGATTCAAGTATCTGCCTTAAAGAAGGTTGTTCTGCAGTCTCCACGGGTCCTGGGGAGAACATAATCCCTTTCATGGCCTTTAAGGCATTTGTTAGTTGTTGATTGTCTTCCTTGAATGAAAAACTCTTTACAAACCTATCTGCTAATAATCCCCAGTTACTGGTTTGTCTCTTTTTTTCTTCCATAAGATTCCATGCTTGTGGGATGGTGTCCAACGAGTGCACAAATTTATGCACCCATAGGGATTTGGGATAGTTCTCCAGTTCCCATCGGTCCTCGCAGTCTTTTATATGGGCCTAGGGGTCTGAAGTTCCCCTGTACTTTTCCTCTGGTTGCAGTCTTGTTGATACTTAGAATCTCATTCTCAAGGCCTTCGCCACCTGTTCCCAACTATGAAGGCGGTTGCAGTGGTTTCCCCACCACCTTTCCAATTTTTATTACAATTCCACATTCATTAGAGGAACTTTGTGCTCCTCCGGGACAATATCTTTGACTTTATTGATGAAAGTATAGACAGTTTACATGCTAGTAAGAGTGGAGTAACCCATTACCTTTGTGCCGATATTTTGACTCCACGAATAGCAGTGCACCTTCTGGTGTTGAATTTGTATCCTCCTTGCTGCTAGTCATACCATGGGACTTCAGACCCCAAGTCGGAGCTCTGAACACTCTGCCAGCTTACTGTCCCTTCTACCATCAGGCTAATATAGTCTTCTCTTTTTCCCGTTGTCATATGATACAGTTGGTCTAATATTCCAGCATCCTCTCTAGTATTGATGGTCTCTATGTACTGAGGCCCTTGATATGGATCTAATGGTTGAAACACTCTAACTTCTCCATCTTCGAATATCATTAACTCTTTCTTTAAGTTAATGACTGCGTAGTTATCAAATTCCCATTCAATATCCAACAAAAATGGGTATAGGTCTTTATAGCCCATGATATCAATTACTTCAAAATCGGTATAAGTCTTTACCCCTACCACATCCACTTCAACATCTTCTAATCTTCCCACTGGCGCAATACAATACTAATTTTTCATTCGTAACTATATGGTGGAAAATGCCAACTTAGGCTTACCGAGCACTTCCCATGTTTTCCTTGGTAGTATATTTACATCTGAACCTAAGTCAAACATCGTGTCCCTTTTTGGAATCCCACAACTTGTGCATTTATTCAAAATTCCTTCCCGGTTCATTTTTTTTTTCTATTCACCCTTCTCACATGCCTTTCTAGAAGATTAGCATTGATTGGCTTGCATGTTCCATTCCTCCTCCCACTACGGTCTTCAAGTTCTGTTTCCATTTTTCCAAAATTTATACATCGTTTACAATGCTCAGGAATAGTCTAAACCATTCTTCTATCAATGTAATTGCCGTTGTATCCTTTCCTCCCTCCTTCATTGGTTGTATCTGTTGTAGGTCTATGTGGGTCCCTCCCTCCTTCATTGGTTGTATCTATTGCAGGTCGATGTAGGTCCCTAATTTTGAAAATATCTCCACCGCTTCTCTGAAGTACTATTTCTTTTGTTCAGAGTCATAGGATTTCTTTGGCGATTCCAATTTGATCAGATTTAATGGTTCCATTTCTCTTGCATCTTCTCGCGTCTTCTTTCCTCCTCTAGTTATTATGGCCACACTTGGTAAAGGTTGTGCTTCAGCTAATCTCGGTTCTATATTGACCAAGTTAGCACCCCACTGCTTGTTTCTTTCTTCCCATATTTTTATTAATTTGGGACAGTCTTCCATGGAATGTGTGTTTAATCTGCACTGGGAACACCATAGTCTTCTTGGTAATCGGCATTCCCTTACGACATGGCCCTCTTGATCATAGTTGTAGCATCTTAGGGGCCCTCTTTCCCCCCATCCTTCCCCCTCTCATTCTTGGTCCTCCTCGTCCCCGCGGAGCCTCATTTACCCTGTAAGAGGCTATGTTCAACCTATCAGACAGTTCATCCAAAGCTCTGCACTGATCTGTGTGATGGGTCGTTGAGGCATAAAACTCAAAGTAGACATTATTCGATACATTTGAGTACTTTTGCAATATGGGACACAATCAAAGATAGTGGCAAACTCCTTTGTATATCTTGCAATATTCATTTGAATTTTTGGTCTGTTGGTTCAGAAATCCATGGAAATGTGGTTTCCCATGGTACAGTCCCATGGAATCCTCCATATGGTGGCATACCTTACGGTCCTACTGTTGATGTTCCAACGATGGTTTTGTGCAACCTAGGACACTCAGAGACTAAATGTCCTTCTAGAAAGCAATGTGTGCACCATACATTGGGTTGCACCGGTCATGTCAGTTGTATATCCTTGAGTTTCTATTGAGATTCAACAAGATTATGAGCTTAGTGAAAAGATTCACCTTCACTAAGTGGGCCCACAGGCTATTTTTGACGCAAGTCTATTTTTAGACTATGTCTATTTTTAGACATGGTGATCATATTTCAGAAGTTGCAGGATGCTATTTGTGGATGGTTGGTCAAGTTGGAAAAATACATCAAATTCTATTTTTACAGTATTGGGCGAAGTCTATTTATGGATTGTTGATCTAAAAATAGAAGTGTCAATTATTATTAGCTCTTAATAATAATTCGACAATAAACAACAACTTATTCTCTTGGAGCACTTAATTTCAGTATACAGATTTGTCAAATCAGTGGGCTGAAGGAATTACACAATTCCTCGGTTTACTAGTGGTTCATGCATGGAGGACTCAGTTAGAACTGAAGTGGAAAAGTTATGGCAGAGTTGGAAGAGTAATTCATGGAGTTGTTATTCATTTTAACTCAGTTAATGGAGTTAAAATCAGTTGAGCTAGTTGTATCTAGTCTAAATAAATTATACACTAGTGAGAGTGGAGTGAATTAATTAGTTAATTAATTCAAAAATAATAACTCATTAATCAACTGAAAAATACAATAGTTAACTATAGTTCATGGCAGTTCCAGTGGAGACCCAGTGGAGAGATAGGTGAAAGGGCAAGATGGACTATCTGTTGTGACTATAGTGATGCATTAATTGCACCACACACACATTGGAGTATCCAATGAGGATTGCAAAGTCAAGGCAAGATTAATTCGAATTCATTCAGAGCTATTATTCAGTAGGGATTGCGTAGTGGAGGCGGGCTAGTAGGTGGTAAGAAATCAGTGCATGGATTTGCAGATTTCTTTTGATTAGTGTGTGACAATTGATTGTCATGAGAGCTTGATGTACTAAGCTTTGTATGATATTGTTACATGATCTCCATGATATGTAATATATTATAGTTGGGGTTTTTCAGCTTCAGGCTTTCCCATTAAACAACTCTACTATGTGCAATTGTTTTTATTGCTTCATGTGTTTGCAATTGAATTTTTAATTTTCACAAAAGATTAACAATGGAAGGATTCTGTATTTAGCAAGAAGATAAATATTGTTAGATCAGGAGAACCTGGATATATACATGCATATTCTATATAATTTCTACATGGTATCAGAGCAGTGTTAATTCTTGAATATTTCAATTATGAAGAATTGTTGAGTTTGTGCTGGTGGACAATTCGAATTTGCTGCAGAAATTTCTTGGTGCGACAGTTGAGTATACATTGAAATGTCTTTCAATGGGTTTCGATTGGAGTATGCCCTTGATGGTAGCTTGAATTACATAACCTGGAAGGATAGGATGGAGGCGGTGCTGGAAGATAATGGACTAAAGGATTTCATCGATAGTGATGTTCCTAAGCCGGGATCTAGAGTTGCGGCATTACTTGACGCATGGCAAAAGAAGATAGAAAAGACAAGAAGAATTCTATTGGAAGGTGTGAAGGACCATATTGTGTTTAGCCTTCACGGGAAAGCCAATCCATTTTCAATGTGGAAGGATTTGATAGATTTTTTCCAAAGCAGCAGCGACTAGAGGAAGTTGGCACTGAAAGATAAGCTCAAAAAATAAAAATGGAGAAGGGCGACAGTATTCCAAAATATCTCACGAAGTTTGTCCACTATAGGGATGACTTGGGAAGTGTGGGGATTACTGTTGATGATGAATACTTGGTGAGCTTGGCTCTCCTTGGGCCTCCGAAGAGTTGGCATAGCTACAAAGACTCTGTTAATGGACGGGAGAAACTACCGGGATGGGAGCGACTTTGGTCGGATCTTGTACAGGAGGAGATAAAGTGAAGTACCAGGGATGGATATTCATCGAAGAATGAAGATGAAGAGAATTGTGCTTTGGCTACCAAAGCAAGGAAAGGGAAGGGGAAGAAATTTCCTTCAAAATCCGAAGCTAAAGGAAAGAAGCAGGATTTTTCCAAGGTGAAGTGTTTTCACTGTCACGAACATGGGAATTTCACCACTAACTGCCCACAGAAGAAGAAGAACAAGAAGGATGCTGTAGTTGTAGCTGGAGAGGCCTTAGCCTCACAATTTGAACTTTATTTCTCTTTGATCACATGCTTGGTTTCAATCTCTACGGGATCAGTGTGGTATCTTGATAGTGGTGCGTCTTTCCATATGACGGGAGACAAGGAGTTTTTTAGTGACTTGAGGAGAAGGACCTTCAAATGCATATAGATATGGGTGATGATGGTCAATACAGTGTGACCAGAATTAGGACCATTACCGTTGATAGGGAGTCAGGTAATCCATTTCTGTTGAAAGATGTTATGCATGTTCTAGGTCTGAAGAAGAACTTGGTCTCGGTCGCAATGTTGGAAGATAGGGGTTATGACGTTGTTTTTAGCAACGAAAAAGCTTTCCTGTGACATAAAAAAATGGGTCAAACCAAGAGGATATATGGGCAAAGTAGAAGAAGTGGTGAGCCGAGATGAGGGTGAATTATGGCACAGGAGAATGGGCCATCTTCACCATGGCGCTTTGAAGATTTTGCAGCATATTTCTACTGGACTTCCCAAGGGTACACTTGCGCAGTTAGATTAGTGCAAGGGATGTACTATGGGTAAGTTTGTGAAGACCACCTTTCATGAGAAGGAGAACTGTGCTTCGGTGATCTTGGAGAGAATTCACACAGACGTGTGTGGACCTTTCTCGGTTGCTTCAACAACAAAACATAGGTATTATGTTATATTTGTTGATGAATATTCTCATATATGCTGGATCTTCTTCATGTAGAATAAGAGAAAAACATTCTCAAAGTTTTGTGAGTTTAAACCATTGGTGGAGAAGGAGTCGAGGAAGCAAGTGAAAGCTCTACAGAGCAATAATGAAGGTGAATACATCTCAGGCGAATTCAAATACTTCTGTAGCAAATAAGGAATTCAAAGAGAACTCATAGTGCCTCATAACCCATAGCAGAATGGGGTCATGGAGAGGAAGAATAGAACGATCGTGGGTGTTGCACAAGCTATGCTTGAGAGGAAGCTAGACTTGCATGTAGTGGAGGAACTGCTAGTTCCGAAAGATGAGCCTCCAGATGTGGATCAGCCACAGCATGATATTTATGGAGTGGAGGAGTCCACTCATGCAAAACAAAACATCAGACAAGGCAGAAAGTGTACCACAGAAACTGAGAGACTGAAGCTTAATGCGGCACACAATGTAGGAGTCCCTACATCACAGCGCAGACAGAGACAGACACCTGACTGATTTACTGGATACATGGCTTTGATGAGCAAGTGTATCATGACAGAGCCATCTTCTTTTGAAGAAGCAGTGCAGGAGCCCACATGGGTAGATGCCATGGTGGAGGAGTATGACTCCATTGTCAGAAACAGTGTTTAGGAGATTCTTCCAAGGCCGGTGGGAAAATCGGTTGTAGGATCAATATGGATCTACAAGGTAAAGAAAGCTACTGATGGGAGCGTCGAGAAGTATAAGGCAAGATTTTTTGTCTGGGGCTTCTTACAGATTGAGGGGATTGATTATGAAGAAACATTTGCACTTGTCACATGATATTCTTCCATAAGGACCATCCTTTATCTCTCAGTGCAGATGGGTTGGCACATTCATTAGATGGATGTGAAGACTGCGTTCCTTAATGGGATCATTGAGGAAGAGGTGTACATTTAGCAACCTAAAGGATTTGAGATCTTAAGCAGTGAGTTGCATGTGTGCAGGCTCAAAAGAGCGTTTTATGGGCTGAAACAAGCACCATGTGCTTGGTACACATGGATCGACAGCTATTTCACTGGACTTGGCTTCACCAAGAGTGAGGCGGATGCAAACCTGTACTAAATTGTGGTGGAGGGTAAAATTTTAATGATTGTTCTTTATGTTGATGATTTAATACTAATAGGTGATGAGCATTTGATACACTCATGCAAGGAAGATCTTGCAAAGGAGTTTGAGATGAAGGATTTGGGCCTCCTTTATTATTTCCTTGGATTGGAAATATGGCAGCGGAAAGGTGAACCGTTTGTCTCAAGGCAAGTATGCCCGGGAGATACTAGAGAAGTTTCACATGCAAGGCTACAAGCCTATCGACACTCCTCTTCCAGGAAACTAGAGGAAAGAGGATGCTACATCGACAGAGGTAGTGGATGCCACTGTTTATCGACAGTTGGTGGGTTCACTCATGTATTGAGTTAATACAAGACCGGACATATGCTATGCAGTGAACCAACTTTCACAAGCGATGGTTAAGCCTACCAAGATTTTTTGGAAGGCAGGAAAGTATGTCCTGAGATATCTTAGGGGCACATCTAAGTATGGTTTATGGTACAGACAGATGGATGAGGTGAAGTTGCATGGCTTCACGGATGCAGATTGGGCAGGCAGCCCAACAGATAGAAAAATCACATCAAGAGGGATTTTTAGTATCGTATCTATGGCAGATTCTTGGTAGAACAAGAAACAAATATATGTGGCACTCAGTTCAGTGGAAGAAGAATACATGGTAGCAAGTCAAGCTGCATGTGAGGCTATCTGGATGAGGAAGATCCTGGTCGGTTTGTTCGGTTCACATTTAGTTCCTACAGTGATACATTGTGATAATCAGAGTTGCATTAAACTCTTGATTAATCATGTGTTTCATGATAGATCTAAACATATTTATATCTGATATCATCATATCAGAGATTGTGTGCAGCGAAATATCATGTTGCTCCAGTACATTCCTACGGAGGATCGGGATGTAGACATTTTGACGAAGGCACTCACCAGAAGCAAATTCGATTACCATAGAGGCAGGATCGGGGTGAAGGATAATCCATATCTTGTTGAGAGGGAGTGTTGAGATTCAACAAGATGATGCGCTTAGTGAAAAGAGTCGCCTTCACTAAGTGGGCCCACAGGCTATTTTTGGCACAAGTATATTTTTAGACTATGTCTATTTTTAGACATGGTGATCATATTTCAGAAGTTGCAGGATGCTATTTGTGGATGGTTGTTCAAGTTTGAAAAATGGATGAAATTCTATTTTTACAATATTGGGCAAAGTCTATTTATAGATCATCGATCTAAAAATAGAAGTGTCGATTATTATTAGCTCTTAATAATAATCTGACAATAAACAACAGCTTATTCTCTTGGAGCACTTAATTTTAGTATACAGATTTGTCAAATCAGTGGGTTGAAGAAATTACGCAATTCCTAGGGTTTATTGGAGGTTCATGCATGGAGGACTCAGTTAGAACTGAAGTGGCAAAGTTATGACAGAGTTGGAAGAGGAGTTCATGGATTTGTTATTCAGTTTAACTCAGTTAGTGGAGTTAAACTTAGTTAAGCTAGCTATATCTAGTCTAACTGAATGATACACTAGTGTGAGTGGAGTGAATTAATTAGTTAATTAATTCACAAATAATAAATCATTAATCAAATGAACAATACAGAAGTTAACTACAGTGCATGGCAGTTCCAGTGGAGACCTAGTGGAGAGATAGGTGAAAGGGCAAGATGGACTATCTGTTGTGACTATACTGATGCATTGATTGCACCACACACACATTGGAGTTTCCAATGAGGATTGTGAAGTCAAGGAAAGAATAATTCCAATTCATTCAGAGCTATTCTTTGGCAAGGATTGCGCAGTGGAGGCAGGCTAGCAGGTGGCAAGAAATCGGTGGATGGATTTGTAGATTTCTTTTGATTAGTTTGTGAAGATTGATTGTACTGAGAGCTTGATGTACTAAGATTTGTATGAGATTGTTACATGATCTCCATGATACATAATATATGATATTTGGGGTTTTCAGCTTCAGGCTTTCCCGTTAAACAACTCTGTGATTTGTGATTGTTTTTATTGCTTCATGTGTTTGCAATTGAATGTTTAATTTCCGCAAAATATTAATAGTGGAAGGATTATGTATTTAGCAAGAAGATAAATATTGTTAAATCAAGAGAATATAGATATATACATGCATCTTGTATATAATTTCTACATTTTCTATGTTAGACTCAAAATTTGGTGTTGTAGTCCCAGTATGGAAGGGCCATCGACGGTTACCCCTCCCCTGAATTCTTGCGGGTACTTGATCATTGCTTCGATTTTCATTTCCTACTCCAGCGCGTCTTGGAGTGTATCATTATTCTGCTGTGCTAATGACTTCCTGGTAAGAGGTAGAAGGGCCTTGATGAACCAGTCACGTTGATGATGTGATAATTTTAGTGCAGTATCATAGTTTAATTCTCCGACTTGATTTAAATTATACAAGTTATCTTCAGAAATTAGATTCATAAAATATTGAAGTAAACATAAATACAGTCCACACATGCATATCATTTACTAAATATTACGCTCATTCAAACAAAGTAACACATGGATTTTTGGACATAAGTCCTCGGAAAAACCCAAAGCGGGAAAATTGGTGCAGCATATTATCACAAAATTTCACTTGATTGGCTGTTGATTAAACAACTCTATGTAACTATTTCAAACCAGATTTTAACTGAACCTTAGCCTCTTCAGTTAGAGAAGGCTCTCTCAAAGGGGTTTATGATATTATATAATGTTAGGATTAGATGGATAACTCTATTTGAAAAAGAACTTGGTTTTTATGTATGTAGGTCGAAAAGAATGCAGGCATGCAACCATTGGGCTTATGGAGTCAACAAATTAGTAGATTCAGTGACAAGGTTCCTTGACATGGAAGCTGACGCAGATAAGAGTCTTTAACAAAGGAAAATCACTCATAGAACATAGGGCAACATAGTCATTTCTTCAATAAAGGAATTCAAAGCATAAACATATGAGTTCTAAGTAATAAAGATGAAATCTACTGCAAGTGGTACACATAAAAATATAGATCATAAATACATTCAAAACTCCATGAGAGTCTCAGGTCTATCAAGAGGAATTCCTCTATATTACTAATATCAGTCAAATTACATAAAGCAGCATATGGTGCAAAAAATCTCCAACCCTTTACACTTTCGATAATCTTCCTTTAAATAGATCTTCTTACTCCAGAGATGATCTGCCTCTTGGCTAGATTCATCAAATTACTCTAATGACACCTTACATAACAGAAAAACATGTATTTTAATTAGAAAATGACATTTATACTCTAAAACATTCATTTTCCTAATAGGACTCAAACTCCTATTTATTACATCAAAATACCTTATCTCTTAAAATAGTTACATATCTGACAACTAATGTCTCACGTGTTCGAATAAGCTATGACATAGCTCATCACTACTTGACATTTTAAATATCCTCCTCAACATATGGAAACAAACCTTATTTTTCAGGAAAATAGGACCCTATCTTCAACGAAGGCTTTAGTTGATCAGCTGTCTCCATTTCATGGTCTTAAAGTCATAAATATTTGGTGGAAAGGTCCCTTGATCTGTTGGATGTGTCCACCTATCCAAAACAACTTTTAAACTGCTCAGAAATCTTTAAAAACAGCTCACTATGAAAACAGAGGAGTTTCGTAGTGTCCAAAAAATGACTTTTAAACTCGAAATTTCTACTTCTTTGTTGTTCCATAGTGTCAATCATGACCTAACACATCATCACTACCATTTCCTCTCCTTGAAATCTGAAAAAAAAAAAATCTTTTAGAAGCAAAAATAAAGCTACAAAAAATTTTATAGCATTTTCTTGTCAAAAATAAAGCCTAGGAAATGCTATGAAACTATGAAAAACTGTGCAATTTCCAGATTTTGATCCTATCTCAAAAAGGTACCTTCTAGTTGTAGAAACTTCATTTTCAACATGCCATTAACCTCTTAAAACATAATCAAACTCAACTTAAGAGCCTTGATGTGTTTCCTCTTCATTAATGATGAGTTGAGCTATGGGTTCCTCAACTACAGTCATCTTTAAACCCTTCTTCTCCAGCTCCTCATGGATCAATTCTAACTACTCTTATAGGTCTTTGAATTGGTCCTATAGTTCTATGTTGCTATATTTCAAGTGCAGGTTCATTTTTCTAACATGCTTCACCTCTTTCCTCAATGGCAGAGTCCATTTAATTAATTGTTGTGTATCATCTAAGGTCTTTGACACACTATCAACCTGCTCTTCCCAAATTTCTTTCATTTCCTCAAATTGCACTTTTTGGACATTATGTTTCCTTGCCTCTTGCTTCAAGACTGTTGTTTCATGATTTTCTAACTTCAACTTCTCCTCAAGGACCTCAATCTCTATTTTTTCAATGATTGTCTCCTTTCCTTTATTTTTCTTGATGATTGGATCTTCTTTTGCAGGTGATGATAGGTCAATGATACTTGGTAGTGGTTGGACAGTGTCAGTGACCCTCTCCAGTTCTTTACTACTTTCCAAGAGTTTTCTAGCATGTCTTTCCATGGGTTTCCTAGCCTGAAACATGAAACCTGCATCCTCACCTTCAAACTCTAATTTCTTTGCTAATTTGGCTTTCTCGAGCTTATTTCCTCCCTAATATATATCCTCGACTTGGACTATGGGAGCCTCTTCAATATCAATAGCATGCATAATGTCTTCTAAATTTCCCTAGATACTATTTGGCTTCTTGTAATCATTTTTCTGCCATGTTTGCTCACATTTTGATCTTATTTTGCAGGTTTTCTCACAGTAGGCTTTTGTTTTGCAAGTGTATCAACTTTCTACAATTGCTTTGTTTCCATGATTACTGGTTCACTTTTCTCTGCTCCTAAAGGTCCACTTTGTTCTGCCATTGAAGGTGGTGTTATACCTTTAGGTTTAGGAGTTATTTTAGGGGTAATGGAATACACTTCAAAACCACTAAAAAACAGAAAAGAAGACCAGTCTCTGCCTAGTCTTTTTAACTCCTCTAAAACCAACAACTTTATTAAACCATGATGAAAAAGTGAAGTTTCACTTCCTTCAGATTTAGCTTGAACTTTATCTGCCATTTTTGCTAAGCTTCTGTATAAATAAAAAGGTATATCAAGAGATTTATTACCAACAAAATATAGTAGAATCCTGAAGTACTTCTGAATGATAAGCAATAGCTTTGAGAAATTGTCTTTAATGTAGCTTCTTGGAATGGCATTTTTAAGGTCAACCTCACTATGTTCTGGCTTGATAAATTCTTTACATTCTTGCATGTTGAATTTGAAACCTTTGAACCATTTTTCTTCTCCTCTTGGAATTCCTGTTGCTGTTGCAATAGTCTCTGGTGTTATAGTGAGGTTCAACATTCCCACTTTTGCAGCTGTCCCATTGAAATTTAGGGCAAACTCTTTAGAAGCCTGTACATGGCATCCTTGCAATATTTGGTAAAAATACAAACACCCTATTCTTCTAAGAACTTCTAAGGCTGTTGGGTCTTCATTTATCAAGTTCATGTCCGATGGCTCATATCTGAGACAGTAGCCACCTTTTTTGGTCTTTGTCTTTGCAACCATGGTAATTTTACATGCTTCTTAGCCTCGCTTGATCAATGATACCTGCAAACCTTTGAAAATGCTAGCCACAACTTGGGCTTAGTCAAGTAGCTCTCCAGAGCTAAATAACATGCAAAGAGCGAGCGGATAATGAAAAATGACTCAATTGCGAAATATTTTAAATTTTGATGACAACCCATGGCATAATTATGACTCATACATACTTAAAATGGTAATGATGACTTCTGCCATGACCATTGTATCTTGATTTAACCCTAAATGACTCGAATGACATCTATCCCAACCATTTCAATCATTTACTGACACCTAATAGCTATTTTGAAAAGACAGACAGGAATACCTCCTTTCGTAGCGTACTTAGTGTATTTCTAGGTAGTTTCGCTATGAAAGTATTAGCAGTTTCGTAGCGAAAAGTGCGTTTTTTTTGTGTAATTCGCTACGAAAGTAGGGATTCTTGGCTAAAATTATTATTTCAGAGTTGTAGGCTTGGGAAATGAAATATGTTAGGAAATAATTACTGATGTGATAGGAAAAGACTTGAATGGGGGTGGGTTTGGACCTTAGGATAGGCTAATAAGAAAAATTTAAAATTTTCCTTAACCAAGTAATGAAAAATGAATTCTATGACCATACCTTTGACACATGAACCTCTAAGACTATGTCAAATTATGTTTCATTTTTTTCTGAGTGATAACACAACAAATATGAGGGTTTATTTTATTAAGTAGATTCTTAATATAGTAAATCTGGGTTCTAGATCTGGAAAACCTGACAGAGAATAAAATAAATCTACATCTAACCTGTTGTTCCAAGAAAAAATATTTGATTGATCCACACCTCAATCTGGATTTACAAGACTCAGCCCGGATCTGACCCTAGAAACCCCTGCGTTGCGCCCGAAGCCCCAGCGTTAGCCCTACTAGGTTCTGTGTGCCACTGCACTTCCCAGAGAGGGACTGTGTAACCCCGGAGAGGTTGATGCAGGTCGTACACTAGTCGTGGAGACCCTCTGCGTAATTTTGAAACCCTTTGGAGCTGCAGCATTGTCCTGCGTAGCACCTGCATAGCGGTTGTGCAGTTGTTACATAGCTACTATTGCCGCTCTCTACTCATCTATGCTACCCTTTTTTGCTACTCCTCTACCTCTTACTGACTCTTGGCTCTGGGATCAGATCATCCCCTCAGCCAATACTACCCCTCACTGCAGAAAAAATATTCTAGAAATTCTTAGCAAACCCTACCCTAGAATTCCAGATTTATTCTCTCAGCTTTGCAACTGTGTGTCTGTCCCCAACTGACCTACAAGCCTTTATCTCATACTTTTTCATCCATCTCATCAATGGTTGAGATTAAAAAATTCATCAATGGCTGAGATTAAAATATTGCTTGATCTGTGTCACTTAGAACATTTCAGCACATGTGTTGATTAATTCACTTTAATTATTTAATTTTCCTAAGTTTAGACTTAGTAAATACATTAAAATAGTTAATTATTTGAATAACTTGAACACCAACTGATATTTCTCAAAACACTTTATGGGTTTTGGAGTTCAAGTGTGTCTTAGCCCCTCCACAAAATTTCAAGGCTAGAGCACACTCGATGCTACACCAACTATACAAAATCTCAGCACTCCCTCTTAGCACGGAGTGTGCTCTAGCAATGCATCCACACCATGCACTACAATATCTTGTAGTTGGATTTTGTATTGCTGATGCTTGGCATACTTCCCTCCATCCACTACAGTGCTTCTTTCTATACTTTTGCCCATGCCATTGCCACTAACACTGCCACATATGTACTGCAAATCCCTCTCAACTTGATGCATCATGCTGCCCATAGCACTTACATTGCTAACTGCTGCACTGCAACTCAGTTGCCGAGAGGTAAGAAACTAAAGGACTCCTACCCAATTGTTGACAGATAATTCAAGCTACATCCCATCATTGAAGCACCCTCTAGCTGTTGATTTATGTTTTCCTCCTGAAGCCATTGTGTTGTTGCAACACTGCACTGCGTGAGCTTAGCATCTCTGCATTTTTGAAGTCCCATCAGCCTCTGTGTTGCTGCCGGCTTTGCATTACATTGCTCCCACTTTAGCTCTTTAGCTCTCCCCTCTGCTTCACTATGAACTTCTGCAACCATCTCCCGACTCATCCCGTTGCCATATTTAGGCTCCCGTAGCTCGTATGTGATCCAAGAGCAGGGTTGACTCAAGATCCCGCAATACTGTTTGTATATTCTCCACAAATCCATGTCACCCCACCTCTTCTCTTGAGGCACATGAGCACTCATGGCTACATCATCATCAGAACCATAATTCTTTGCTATTGTAGCCTTGGAATCAAAATATCTTTTGTCCTTCTTCTTAGGACAAGTTTTGGCAAAGTGTCCAAGATCGCCAGAGTTAAAGCATCGGACCTTGAAAATGTCCCTATTATTATTCCCTTGCTACTTCCTTTACTTTGATACAAGGGTTGCATCATCCTCCTCTTCTTTCTTCACTCTGATTGATCTGCTTCTACCACTGATATTTTGCTTCTTGGTGATCCTCCTGATCTCCTCTTGGCAGAGGATAGCCCACATGTCTTCCCATGATGGTAACCCTGCCCTTCATAGAATGCTCTGGAAAAACGTTTCCCAATATTTCAAGACTACATTTAGGGCCGTCCTCACTAGGATCCCTTCATCTAGATTTGCACCCATGGTAATCAACTGATCCCAGATAGTTTAAATTTTGAAGAGGAATGGATCTATCTCCTCACCCTTCATCATCTGGAACAACTGCATCTGATTTTCAAGAAGCATCATTTGGACAGAGCCTCCTTGATACATCATGTCCAAGGCTACCCACATCTCATTTGCCGTATTATTTCCAAAAATTTGAGGTATGACATGGTCTTTGAATCCTTCCATGATCAAGTTCTTACTCCACACTTGATTTTCTTCATACTTCTTTAGAGGATCTGCATCAGTTGGTACAACTAGAACTTTTTATGCATGATCTTTGAGACCATACTCATCCAAAACTGACATGATTATAGCCCTCCAGATAAAAAAGTTAGACATGTCGTCCAACCTATCATGATCTATCAGTCCATATCTCACCATCTTGCTCAGATCTCTCTAAAAATATACTCTTCTCCCTCTTTCTATTGCAACACTCAACAAAAAATGTTGGATTTGGGTTTCTTGGTGATTAGAAACCCTCTAGAGTAGTTGTTGCCTCTAACCACTGATTTCCCTCCTGGAAATATTTCACCCAAACACACTCGGATAGTAATCTCTGATCACCCTCCTGATCAAATCTCAGATCTATTTAGCTCAGATCTATTTGGTTTTTGTCTTCCTCCCACCTTTATTGACTTAGATGGGCACAATTCTGCATCGGAAGAATCTCCAATACACCAGCACTGCTGAAGATCTGAAGCACTGCTTCCGGATCTTGGCAAGGATTTTATGCAACAGAAGGAATATTGGACTACGTCTCACTAACTGGCCCAACGCAGCCTCAACGCTACTCAGAAGTTGACTGCGTAACCCCAGACTGGGTGATGCAGTCAGTATGTTGGCCTGGGTAGGCTCTGCGTAAGCCTAATGGCCTTATAAATCTGCAGCGTTGTCCTTTCTTGGATCTGCGTCCTCCTGTTGTCAAGCTCCCCCTTCCGGATCTCTACTAATTATGCTGCTATCCTGCAGAAAAATATTCTTTAGCTGATTGTTGGAGATTTATCTTGATCTGCTATTGCTCTGATACCATGTGAAAATTCTACTGCATTATCATGGTTTACTTCTCCTACTTTATTTAAATTATACCAGTTATCTTCAGAAATTAGATTCAAAAAATAAAGAAGTAAACACAACTACATTCTACACATGTAGATCATTTATTGAATATTACGCTCATTCAAACAAAGTGACACATGTATTTTTGTACATAAGTCCCTGAAAAAACCCAAAGCGGGAAAACTGGTACAACAGATATGAGGGTCTATTTTATTAAGTAGATTCTGAGTATAGTAAATCTGGGTTCCAGATTTGGAAAACCCAACAGAGAATAAAATAAATCTACAGCTAACATGTTGTTCCAAGACCAAATATCTGACTGATCCACACCCTCAAATGAGATTTACAAGACTTAACCTGGATCTGGCCCTAGAAACCCCAGCGCTACCCCTGAAGCCCCAACGTCAGCCCTGCTAGGCTTTGTGTGCAACTACACTACCTAGAGAGGGGACCACGTAACCCCAGAGAGGGTGATGCAGGCCTTACGTTGGTCTTGGAGACCCTCTGCATAATTTTGAAACCCTCTAGAGTCGTAGCATTGTCCTTCGTAGATGTTGCCGCTGCTCTCTACTCCTGTGTGTTATCATTGTTTTTTTCTCCTCTGCCTCTTACTGACTCTTGGCTCCGGGATCATATCATCCCCTTAACCAATACTACCCCTCTCTGTAGAAGTATCTTCCAGAAATTCTTAGAAAACCCTTTCCTAGAATTCTAGATATGTTCCCTCAACTCTGCAACTATGTGTCTGTCCCCAACTGACCCTCAAGCCTTTCTCTTATACATTTTCATCCATCTCATCAATGGCTGAGATTAAAAAATTCATCAACGGTTCAGATTAAAAGACTGCTGGATCTGTGTCACTTAGAACATTTCAGCACATGTGTTAATTAATTCATTTTAATTATTTAATTTTCCTAAGTTTAGACTTAGCAAATACATTAAAATAATTAATTATTTGAATAAATTGAACACCAACTGAAATTTCTCAAAACACTTTATGGGTTTTGGAGTTCAAGTGTGTCTTAGCCCCTCCACAAAATTTTAGGGCTAGATCACACCTAATGCTACACCAACTATACAAAATATCAATAGATGATTCAAATCTATCGGGTAACTTAGTTTCCCGATTGCATCCTTAAATCTTCTTATTAAGTCCCAAGCGGTGTCTCCTTATCTTGCAAAAATTCTCTTTTAACGTCATCTACAACTAGATTTTTGTGCACCTTGGACCATTTGATGAACCATCGTAGTGCTCTTTCCCTGAGTGTAGTTTGGAATTCAATTAACTTAACAACATCTGGTATTTGGCGAGCTCTCCAGATCACTTCGCATAGATAACAGTGTTGTTCTACAACATTGTTCCCTTTCCCTGAGAACTCCATATATCTGGTAAATGGCCCTGCCATTTCTGTGTGTGTAGGTTTAACTAGTACGAATCATTTAGTTCCTAGTTGAGAGATTCCTCTGCTAGCGCTACTGCTAATGTTTACTTGCACTCTAGAATGAATACTATGTAACTTGCTTGACCTTTGCAACTTTATAAAAAAATTATCGGGTGGGTGATAACATACCAGGAGAATGTAAGCACAAATGCTATTTGGAATTTGGGGAATAATATTACCTTGTATTGTGGCTGTTGGTATTTCTTGAAACAATCATTCCATCGCAATGTGCAACTCAACATATGAATCATTCTCGGGGCTTGTGTCCTCCTCTCCATTGGAAATCTTTCCCTTCTCCTCTCAGGATGGGCTCCTATGAACCTTTATAACTTCTCGGCAGGACACCTCCATTCCTCGGGGCCCTATCTTTGCCCCTCTGTCCACTGTAATCTACTGTTCCTTTTCTCATTGGTGTACATTCTTCTTATGCTTTTTGAACTCCCGTATTGCACTCTCCCACCACTTCTCGGTGATTTTCGCCCTCCGATATGCTCTTAGATATCTTAACTCGCTAGAACTCTCGGCGTCCATCTCCCTAGTTCCCCCTTTTCCCTTTTCATAGAATTTCTCCCTCAAGTCCTTCCCCCAGTACTAGGGGTTTAGGCTTCCATGATAGGACTTTGGAAATCCATTAGTCCCTCATCCACCATCAGAGCCTTAATCCACAAAGGAATTTCCTTTAGTGGCTTTCCCTGCAACCTGGATTTAAATATATCTTCTTCTTTAGAAAATGATTGATGACATTCAGTTGTAAATTCCACAATATATCCTTCTACCATTGACTGAACCCAAAAATTTACTACTTGCGTTAGATTAGTATCCATTCCGTGCAATGGTATCAGATCTACATGCGTCCAACTGTGACAGGATCGACACAATGCTCCAGGGGTTTATTTGACATGGATTCTTCGCAACCAGTTGTAGAGCTCCCCAGGAAATTTCCCCTAAAATATTGCATACAAGTCACTCGTTGATTCAGAAAATGAGATTTGATCTTTGATATTCCTTTCCTTTTGTTGTCGGAGCTCAGCCTATTGCGATATGAACCGATCTACATGATTATCCCACCAACTTCATATTTGCCTTTCATAGATCCTTGAAACCATTATCTAGCTCTTTGATATTTTTTTGAGTCCCGGCAATGGAACCATTCTTTGGCGAAAGGATGACTGCTGGGAAAGACCCAAGTTCAGGCTCAGAGGCCAAAAATATCCCACTGTAGTCTAGGACACCACTGGAATTTTCATTTTCTCAAAGGAGAGCAAGGATTATTATCCAAGGCCTATTGTGACCTTACTAAGATAGGATAAATAGAACCACAACATCACAATGAAACTAACCTTCTATGGTCTAACATTGTAATGTTCCCAATTGAGGAAATAAGACATATTTGACAAAACAATGGGTATTAAGAATCTAATAATGTCAAAAAATATGTTCAATAACAAATCCTTCAGTTGATACAACAATGGAAACCTTATACAGCGTTTTAGGGGAAAAAATGTGGGGAAAAGTGATGATTTTGGCCCTAAAATGTGTATATTCAGATATATGCGTACAAATAAGGGTGGGAAGCGGTTGGATATGATATATTAGGTCATGAGGGACCTATATTATGAATTTCATCTTACAAAAACGATTCTAGCTTAGTTAAACAACTCCTCCTTCCCAAACTAGGCTTTAAAACCCTGATTTCCCAAGACTTGGAGTATGCAGAATTTTCTGAAGCATGGAGAGCGTATTTTCTGAAAGGTTTTCTACAAAAAATGAAGTATTAGGTCTTATATACAACTTATATCAATAAAAAAACAAATAAATGGAAGTTTAAACACTTATATAGTAGAAACAAGACTCTGAGCAACATTTCTGGCAAAATGCATGAAATAAGAAATACTGCAGAAAATAACGCAATTTATGCAACTCCGTATTAAAATTGACTGAATAAATCATATAATGTATGAATAATACATAAATAGTGCCAAAGGCCTCTCTAACAAAACTCCCGAAGGGAAATAAGCACCTCCTCTTCAAGAAATAACACAAAGTCAAAGGATGCAACACTGCAATTGCTGCCTTTGCATGAAGGACGCAGTTTCTGAAGATGAATGTGCTGTAGCTGAATGTAGATGAATGGCATCAAGAAAAATATAGATATGAAGCTCAAATCCTTCTCTCTTGATCCCTTAAGCAAGCTGATCCAAAGAGAGGATGGAATTCCCACACGGGAATTCTTTGCACTAAGTAGTGCAGCAACTCTGGCTAAACAGCTGAAGGATGCAAATGGTCTCTAGAACAAAATATCTGAATACATGCATGAATGCTCTTTGAAGCTATTCCCTCCTTTTATTTTTGGTGAGTCTCCTCACCTTGGGTGCCACCTCTTAGGGTTTCCATCTTCATTTGAATCTCTTCCCTCCAAAACTATGTTGTCTTCTTAGGCAAGCTACTCCTCCTTAGGCTGCGCTGGTTGACTTGGTCAACTTGACCTTGTCCTCATAAAATTGGCCCTTTTCACACTAGGAGATGTAAAATAAGCTGCTCAAAGGTTCCCTTTTACATTAGGAAGAGTTTTATTCATGTTAAGAGGCCTCCTCTTCCTTTTTATTCACCTACTATACAATATGAGCAAAAATAAATGTTCCAATTTATTCATGAAAATTTTGGAACATTACAATCCTTCCCTCCCAAATGTTGCTTTCCCTCAAGCAACTGCAAGGATAGAACTGAATGAATCTCCTTACCTCCTCCGGTATCATTAGGATATGATAGAATCCTCCAAAGAATATGATGCCATCTCATCCATTAAACTCCATAGTGCCTCTCCCAAGCATATAGACTAGCATTTGGTGAAACACCCCAAATGACTAAGTTCATGAGAAGGAAAGTGCTCAAGGAGACAGCCATGTGTGGTCTAGAGGTCTTCTCAAGGCATGGAGTGCAAGATGCATGGGAAATCTTATTCCCCAAAGTGAAGCCTCCACCCCCAAGCTATTATCCATATAAAATGAGCCACCCTCCAGCATGGTAACTCATGAAGAATTCCATCCACCTTTGGCTTCTGAAGTGTAGGTGGGTTGAATGACTAGACATGATAGGCAAGAAGGCCTATTCCACGTTGTCATCCTCCCCATTAAAGATAAGTGATGAGGGTATACTAATCTTGGGCTGCAACATGAGTGCCCTCCCATGGCAAGAAAGAAGTTAGACCTCCAAAGGTCTCTCTCCCAATGTTGTGCATCAAGCTGGCTCAATCCATCACACACATAATGGATAGGAAATCACTACCACATGAAAACCCATCCATCTCATGGCCCTCCTCATTAAATAAAAATTGTGTTGCTATAGAGGCCATGTCTCCTTCCATGTTCCCCTTAGAACATGCATTGCATAAAATATGGGAGTTCTCTCCCAACAAGGACACATCCTCCTTATGTGTCACTCCCCTAATCATGCTCCCCTTAAAGATAACAGCAAAATCAGAAAAAGAGAAAATAATCTGCAATAATATGGGGAAATTACTGAAGGTCTCATGGTGTTCAACAGTGTACCAACAGTCTCCCAAGTGGTCATAGCGCAGTTTGCCAAACTACTGCTTAAAGAAGTGATAGGGCAAGTTGTCTTCTAGTACATGGGAAATAATGCATGCTCTTACATCTGATAATTTATAGTAGGTGGCTGAATATATAAGCTGAAAATGCATGGAAATAAACAATTTCCCATGGCCATATGAGAGATGGTTGCCTCCATCACATAGTCTGGCCCAATAATGCTCATGGAGCTTAATGAATAGGCTGCCCTCTTGTGGAGCCAAGCACTGCATGGAAATGGAGAGAAGATGCAAATATTGTGTTAGGTAATCAACACATGCAAAAACAAAATTCTCACATTCATATTGTCCCTCAAGTGCCCCAAAAGTGGAGAGGTCAAATGGACACTCCATCAGCAAATCCATGCCATGAAGTAACATCATTGTTGTCTCATGCAAGCAAGCCCCAAACAAAATATAGCTCCATCCTTTGACATGTAGTTTTTCAAAGGTATTCTCCATAATGCTGCCAAATATGAGGGGTCTCCTCCATGATGAAAACACCCCTTGCACCATGATAGTGCCATACTTCACCCTTGCAACACTATGCCAAGTGGGAGAGAAATTTTGACCTTTCTCTCTTCCAATCCTCCGAAGCAACAAATATTTTTGCTGCCTCATCATACCTCCATCATACACATTATGTAGTGAAAACATAATGATCATGCCATCATAATTTATCCACACTCCTTGCTGCCCCATGATGAAAGTATCCTGCCAAGTTCCTTCCTCCCTCATACCCTTGGAAATAGGACATGTCTCATGATTGCCAAACTCTCTCCTGAGTAGCCAGCGCAACTTTTCTTCTTGCTACCTTATGTCATAGATCTACAAGTCACTCACAAGCCTCTTTATCTCCATCCATCTTCCCTCATCTAAGTTTGGCTGCCCTTGATTATCCTCTCCCTTGGCATCTTCCCAATGAAGACCACCAATCTTCCCAAGCAAGTATTCCTTCTTACACCTCATGGAGGGTTGAGATGTAGCCCATTGGAGGTTTCTCAGGAGAGACCTATCACCAACTAACCCCTTGAATCCAAAAAAACCCAAGAGTGCTAGAAACAAAACATCATTAGGGGATGGCACCTCATGCATGATGCTCCCCAAATCCTTGCACCATAACCCCTAATGCTGCATGGAACTCAATAAGGGTGCAAAGGAATGAGTGCTGATCCCTTCTTTGATCAAACCGATATTGCACAATGTTGTATAATCTTGCCTCTCCTCATGAGCAAAGCATTTCGATCCTGGGCCATGTGAAGACAAATTTCTAAAGCCTTTCATGAAATCTTCTGAAGTGTTATAGCATGGAAATTTTTGCATGCCTTTGGAAGCCCTCGAGACATCTTGTAGGGCTGCAAGAGTCTCTTTTTGCAATGCATTGGCTGGTCCAACTGCTGATATGGTTGGCTGCCCCTTTATGAACATGACAATGTTGGTAGAAGCCTCCTCAAGTGGGGAAGAGAGCTCCTCCTCCTCTGGCCATCTACCCACTTCTTCTTGTGGCCCTCCATTCTCTGCACTCCCTCCCTGAGAACTAGAAGTGCACCCATCTTCTCCTTTCTTGGTGTCGTCACAATGAAGACTACCATTTTCCCAAAGCATATTTTTCTTTTCTTTTCATTTCATGATATGTTGAAATGCATCTTCTTGGAGATCCCCTAGGGGAGATCTCATGTCCACAACCATCTTGATCCCATAAGGATCTGAATGTAAAGAAGGCAAACCCTCCTTACCGCTATCTATTGACAGCACTGTAACCCTCCTTCAGGGTGTTTTGGCTATCTCATGCAGCAACTCCCGGATGAGCATTTGGTTCTGCATGTATTTGTTTGGAGCAGGGTTCACTCCATCCTCCAAGAACCCATACTTCAACCTCAAGGGTTATGTGTAACTTATCAAAGATGCATGAGGTTGATGGTTCAAATCTCCCTGGAACCCTCCAAGCTTGCACAGCACAGTGCAATCCTACTTCTCTACCTCAGCAATACTATTTGATCCTGGGCCATATGAAAACAAGTCTCCAAACCCTTCCATAACATTTTCTAAAATGTTGAGATATGGAAATTGATGCATACCTTTATGAGCCTTTGGGACATCTTCTATGGCTGCAAGAGGTCCCCTCTCCAATATTTTGGTTGTTCCAACTGCTCACGTCGATGGCTGCTCTCTCAAGGTCATGGCAGCGCTGGTACTTGCCTCTTCCCCTGGTGATGTGGGTCTTCCTTCTTCTCTCAGTTGAATAAACCGAGGACGATCTAGGGTTTCTTTGAAAGCCCTAGGTTGGCACTTGTATTTTTCCAAATACCCACTTATATTTTCATGCTCTAAGTGGTCTCCTTGTTCTTCACTTCCTCTACAAGAACAGGAAGTGCATGCATCTGTCTTTGCTTCTTGAAACCCTCTAGAGGTCTCACCGCAATTTTCTCCTCCCTGAAACCCTCCTGGAGTTTCACTGCATTTCTCTTCTCCTCTCTTCTTGGATCTGAATATGGATGATATTAAACTCATCCTCTCCATTGTTATGACCTTGCTTGAAGCCACCACTGAAGAAACCCTTTGATGGAAATATGTACAAGGCTATTTCAGAGATGGACTGAATGGGCATTTATCGGATGTGTCACCTCTAAGGAGAGGATGAGATATGGAGGCTATCTAGCCCCTCCTCAGGCTCTATCTATATCTATGTAAATATTCCCCCTTCATGGAGTCAACAATTTGGCATGAAGCCACAGGCTGAGCCAAATATCTTGCTCTGATACCACTGTAATGTTCCCAATTGAGGAAATAAGAAATATTTGACAAAAAAATGGTTATGGAGCATCAAATAATGTCATAACATATGTTCAATAACAAATCCTTCAGTTGATACAAAAACAACAACCTTATACAGCGTTTTAGGGGCAAAAAGGTGGGGAAAAGCGATGATTTTGGCCCTAAAATGTGTATATTCAGATATTTACGTGAAAATAAGGGTGGGAAGCAGTTGGATTTGATCTATTAGGTCAATAGGGACCTATTCTCCAAATTTTAGCTTAAACAAATGATTCTAGGTTAGTTAAACAGCTCCTCCTTCCCAAACTAGGCTTTAAAACCCTGATTTCCCAAGACTTGGAGTATGCAGAATTTTTAGAAGCATAGAGAGCGTATTTTCTAAAAGGGTTTCTGAAAAAAATGAATTAATAGGTCTGATATACAACTTATATCAATCACACGGCAAAGAAATGGAAGTTTAAACAAGACTCCCAACAACATTTCCAGCAAAATGCATGAAATAAGCAATACTGCAGAAAATAATGTAGTTGCTGCAAATATGTATTAAAATTGACTGAATAAATCATATAATGGATGAATAATATAGAAATAGGGCCAAAGGCCTCTCTAACAAAACTTCTGGAGGGAACTAAGCACTTCCTCTTCAAGAAATAACACAAAGTCAAAGGATGCAACACTGCAGTTGCTGCCTTTGCATGAAGGACATAGTTTCTGAAGATGAATGTGCTGTAGCTGAATGTATATGAATGGCCTCAAGAAAAATATAGATATGAAGCTCAAATCCTTCTCTCTTGATCCCTTAAGCAAGCTAATCCAAAGAGAGGATGGAATTCCCGCACGGGAATTCTTTGCACTAAGCAGTGCAACAACTCTGGCTAAACAGCTGAAATATGCAAATGGTATCTAGACCAAAATATCTAAATACATGAATAAATGCTCTTTGATGCTATACCCTCCTTTTATTTTTGGTGAGACTCCTCACCTTGGGTCCCACCTCTTAGGGTTTCCATCTTCATTTGAATCTCTTCCCTCCAAAACTGCGTTGTCTTCTTAGGCAAGCTACTCCTCCTTAGGCTGCGCTGGTTGACTTGGTCAACTTGACCTTTTCCTAATACAATTAGCCCTTTTCACACTATGAGGTGTAAAATAATCTACTCAAAGGTTCCCTTTTACATTAGGAAGGGTTTTATTCATGTTAAGAGGCCTCCTCTTCCCTTTTATTCACCTACTATACAATATGAGAAAAAATTAATGTTCCAATTTATTCATGAAAATTTTGGAACATTACAAACATCAATACATTATGAGTATGCAGGAAAAAACTCTAAACGCATAACATTATATGAAGGAACTATCACAATGAATACATCAAACGAAGATATCAGAATTTTTTTAAATAATCCCAGAAACACCATACATTGACATTCATTCATTCAATGCACAACTTAGAACCACAATACATCTTTTTATATTAATGTTTCATTGAAGCACATTACATTCAAAGTCTCCGAAGAGCTCAATTCACAACAACCCAAAAATCCAGAACTATCTGAATCCGTCTTTCTATTCCTTGCTTATCTATCGCTTCTCTCGACACTGGCAGTCTTTACTTTTTTTCCACTCCGCTGACTTGCTGCACTCCGTCGTTCCTAATTTTTTCCTGCAAGTAGCTCTTCTTCCTGTAGTCTTTCTTCTTTTCTATTTTTTATTATTCTTTCCACTTATGCTGCCGCCTGTTCGCACTCCGCCACCTTCCCAACAACCATCTGTAACCTGCAATGACTCTCTGCCTCCTACAACGGTTCTCTGCGACTTGCCTCATCCACAATTGATAGTCCACAACTCAAAACTGGTTTCATCCTTTATCCAAAAACAAAGACCTTAACAGTCACTAAAAAGTAGCTCTTAGCCATTGTCAACTCCTTAAACAAGTTTAGGAATTTTATTACTGGTTATCAGACCTTTGTACATACTGACCATGCAACCATCAAATACTTAATGAATAAATTGGATGTTAATGCTAGAATCATTAGATGGTTTTTGTTATTGCAATAGTTCGATTTGACAATCGTTTATAAACCAAGAAAGGAAAATGTTGTTGCATATTTCTTATCTAGACTAACTTTATCTGCAGATGAGGAAGGAATGGTGGATGATCAGCTTCCATATGATCAGGTGATCATGTCGAAGAGGAAAAAAATGCTCAAAATTGGAACTGCTCAGAATTGGTTGCAAACTGAATGACTGGATAGGCCTCGTCGCTGCAATTCTGGCACCATGAACGGGACCCAAATCCGATTTCGTATGAGAAATATATTGAAGTTTTAAAACACCCAATGACCTTTAAAATAGGACTTTTGAACAAACAAAAAAATTTATGGAAAAAATTTCATTTTTTTATGGTTTTTGGGGCCCTATCAGAGGATGCCATGTGGCCTTCCCGAAGGCTGCCACATGGCCCCAGACCCAAGGTTCAAGTCTTGTTCAAAAATTATTTTGGTGGGCAGACCAGACCCGACCTGAATGGAGTCGAGTCACCCTGAACACATTCGGGTCACCAAACATCAGGAAGTGGTGAACGAGACCTCGTGCAGGTGTGAACGTGTTCAGGTCAGTCAGGTGGAGGATGACCTGACCTGAACGCGAAAGGGTCAGGTTATAGTGGCGTTGTTTGAACATTTTAACCAGCAGAAAACAAGGGATTAGCCCTCAGGGCTATGGTTTTTAAACCCTGCAACCTGGCGCAAGACCAAGGGCTAAGCCCTTTACAAATGGCGGTAAGTTTTGGGCTAAGCCCCTGGGTGCTAGCCCTTGTTGCATGTGATCAGAGGGCCATGAATAGGGGCACGGCTTTAACATTATTCACCCAACAGTTGACAATTAGCGCTTTTCCACCATGTGAACACACAGATTAACCGATAGTTACAATAAATGCCACCACCAATTTTAGCACGTTGTTCTGACATTTTCATATATTTTGCCTTTCTGTTGGAGCTAACTGGAGTTAGCCAAGTTTAGTAGAGGTTTTTGAGTGCCATTAGGCAAAATACGGTTGGGATCATAACATTCTCCATATTCGACCAAATTAGGCAAATTTTAGTCAATTTTGGGTATTCTGAGAATTCTGGAGCCACTGGGATAGGTTACAGAGCCAATAGAGGTGTTTTTCATCCATTTTTGCTTCAAGGAATCTTGGAGAGCCATCAGGGCCATGAGGGAAATGGAGCTACATTGGGCTGCACTTCACTGTTTGAGGTGAAATAAAAGCCATACTTAGCTTATTTTTTACTTATAAATTCATTTTCACAGTTTTTTTAGCCTGTTTAGAATTATTTCTCAATGTAAAACCAATTTGAGAAACCTAATAGAGCAAGGACATGCCCATTGGGAGCCTTGGACCCGACAGATGTAGCCCAGGAGGGGTGAAGTGCCTCGTCATGTTGTTGTGTTGTTACGGTGAAGTTATTCTACTTTGTATTTATGATTCAAGATGTTAAACAGTAATTTTAATTAAAATTTCCTCACACATAAACTCAAAAACAGTTACCAAAAACACTTTGTTTAAATTGCAAGACATGACAAACACTTTGCACACTTAGTTAAATGGAAATGAATACTTTGAACAACAAATACAAATAGTTTCATTTTCAATTCAGATGGTATCAGAGCTAAGGATTTGAGCCTTAGTAGCTATAGTTTTACTCAACATTTGTTTTGTGCAAAGATATAGTTGATTGTTTGCAAGTTTTGATGCTTACTAGGCTTCAAATAAATAGAGGTGAAGGACATTTGGTTAGTGAAAAATGTAATCCATAACCAAGAATGGTCAGAGAGCTTCCTCCAAGAGCCATAGAAGCAGCTTCAAGTATGTATTCAAGAGAGGGAGAAGCTCCTTAAGATATGGATCCCAAAGAAAAGGAACGAGTGTTCCGAAAGGCTTTCTTGCATATGAAGGAGATGGTGAGGATACTCTACCAAGAAAGGAATGATAGGCTTGTTGGAGAAGGGTCTAAAAATTAGAAAGAAGCAGAGGGTTATTTAGGAGCAAAGAAATGTGATGACAAGTCAAAGAAAGGACACAGAGGAAATGGTGATCCACCATCCCCATCTTCATCCTCTTCCTCTACATCGTCATCCTCAACTTTGGTGAATCAATCTCACAAGTCTAAAACCACTGGTAAAAGTCCATTTTTAAAGCTTGATGCTAAATTTGATTTGCCTATGTTTAACGGTGAAGTCAATGCAGAGAAACTTGACAATTGGAGTAGAGAGTTGGAAGTTTACTTGAGGATACAAAACCTTCACGTTGACGACACCAAGATACAGTTAGCCTCTTTGAGAATGGATGGAGCAGCAATGGTATGGTGGGAAGCCAGGACCAAGGATGAAATTAAAAAACATGGTAAGATGACTTTATCATGGGCTGAATTTATTTCTGCAATTAAAAATCAATTTTATCCATTAGTTCATTTACAAAAGGCTATCATGAACTGGCAAAACTTCAGACAGCTTAAGGGACAAAATGTACAATACTACACCCAAGAGTTTAGGAGAAGAGCACTCTTATTAGGAGTAGACTTACAAAGTCAAGATAATTTGCTAAAATATATAGGTGGTTTGCATAGCTATCTTAGACATACTATCCTTATGTTCAATCCTACTAGTCTAGACGAAGTTTGTGTACAAGCTATGCATTTAGAGGCTAGAGGGAAAAACACTTTTAATGAGGGTAGAAACAAGCCTTTTAAGGGGAAAAACAAAGATAAAACCTTTAAGGGAAAAGGAAAAAAGAATGAATCTGTCAAACAAGAGGGTGAGAAAGTGATATGTAAACATTGTTTAGAACTCCATGAAGAAAAAATTGTTGGAAATTACATACTGAAAAAAGAACTCATTTTAACAAAAACAAAGGAAAGAAGAAAACTGCAGCTATTACAACTACACCACAAGACTTAGGTGATGATTCCGGTGACGAAACCAAAATTGCAGCCATGGGTTTTAAAATTATGAAGGGAAAGGAATCTGAAACTAAGCCAAGCACTAGTACTTCAAACTATCATGTACAAGCTCCAAATGAGGAAGAAAGAATTGAATTGTTCCATGTGAGGGTAGTCTCAAAACATACAAAAATTGACACAATGTTTGACAGTGGGTCACAAGAAAATCTCAAATTAGAATACTTGGTCAAACAGCTTAAACTTGAGACCATTCCACATCCAAAGCCTTATCCACTTGGGTGGATATGCAAGGATTCAAACTTACAAGTCTCAAGAAAGTGCATATTGCGATTCATGATTACTGCACACTTTATTAACACAGTTGAACTTGATGTAGTACTGCTTGATATATCAGGAATTGTTTTGGGAAGTCCTTACTTATTTGACAGGAAATCTATCTTCCATCACCATGAAAATAAGTATCATCTCTTTAAATATGGCAAGGATTTCATTGTCAGAGCACATCGCAAGAAGGCAAATATAGCGATGGTAAATGCGAGACATGTAAAAAGGCTTTTGAATTCTAGTAAGAGTTTTTCACTTCTTATGGTTAAGCCCAATTTTGATGTGAATCATGAGTCATTTGAAAATTGTGATTCCAAGCTTAAATCATATTTATATGATTTATTTTATGCACATCATGATATGTTTCAGGAATCGACAGGTTTACCTCCTAAAAGGGAGATTCAGCATGAAATCCAGTTACATCAAGATTATCCTCTTCCTAACATAGGCATGTACTGCATGTATATCATAGAGAATGCTGAAATCAAGAGGAAAATTAAATACTTGTTGGACAAAGGATTCATAAGACCAAGCACTTCGCCATGTGGGTCATCGATAGTGTTGATTCCAAAGAAAGATGGAACTTGGCGCATGTGTGTGGACTTCAGGGCATTGAAAAAGATAACGGTAAAGAATCATTACCCACTCCCAAGGATAGATGATTTTTTAGATCAGCTGAACGATGCTAAATATTTCACTAAGTTAGACTTACGTAGTGGTTATCATCAAGTTAGAATTGCAGAAAGTGACATTTGGAAGACAACATTTAAAACCAAACAAGGACTCTTTGAGTGGCTTGTTATGTCGTTTGGTTTATGCAATGCACCTGAAACTTTCATGCGGGTAATGGATGATGTCTGACGTCCTTTTCTTGATGATTTTTTTATTCTCTACTTAGATGACATCTTAATTTTCAGCAAGACTAGAGAAGAGCATGTCATGCATGTTAAGAAAGTACTTGATATTTTGAAGAAAAATCAGTTATTTCTTAAAATGTGAAAGTGTGAATTTGGAAAGACTTCTTTGGTTTATTTGGGACACATAATAGGAGGAGGTGCTTTGAAAATTGATCCTTCTAAGGTAGAATCCATTGTGAATTTTCCTACTCCCAAATCCATTACAGAGGTAAGAAGTTTTTTGGGTGCAGCTCAATATTGGAGGAAGTTTATTTCTAACTTCTCTACCATAGCAGCTCCTATGCATGTAGTGACAAGTGTGAAGCGTGTTTTCCAATGGGAAGGCAAGAAAAAGAAATTTTTTGAGTCGTTGAAAGAGAAGATAAGTTCAGCTCCAGTCCTTGAATTACCGGACTTGAGACAACCATTCGAGATTCAGACCGATGCTAGTGATTACACCATGGGTGCAGTTCTCTTACAGAATTGTAAGCCTATCGCATTTCATTCTGAGAAATTTAATGGTGCTGTTGTGAATTATCCTACATATGATAAGGAGTTGTATGCATTGGTACAAAGCATCAAAAAGTGGAAACACTATTTGATGGGCAAAGAAAAATTTCTTCATATCAACCATCAGCCTTTACAGTACTTGCAATTGCAAAGTAAATTACAGCAGTCACGACATTTCAGATGGATAGGTTTCCTACAAAAATTTCACTTGGTAATAAGGTACAAGAAAGGTATTTTCAATAAATTTTCTGATATGATTTCAAGGCCTATTATTAGTGCTACTACTTTACTTAAGAATGATTCCATTGTACATCAGAGCTACATAGAACAGTATGCATCAGATGTTGATTTTAAGGATGTGTATGCTAACTTGAGTGAAGGGAATCATGTTGAGGAGAATGATTATCATTTGCATAATAATTTGTTGTTTCATATGGTCAAGTTATGTATACCATAGGGGGAGAGACTAAGCATCATGAGAGAAGCTTATTCTTCTCTTATTGTTGGACACTTCGGGGTAAGCAAAACGGTGACACATTTACAGAGGTATTTTTATTGGCCTCGCATGGTAGATAGTGTTTCACATTTCATTAGAGGTTGTTCATTATGTGCTACAAGCAAGACTAGAAACAGGAAGCTTGGTTTATATAAGCCATTGTCGGTACCTTCTAGACCATGGGAAAGTGTTTCTATGGATTTTGTTGGAGGTCTACCATTATCTAGAAAGCAGCATGATTATCTTTATGTAGTAGTTAATAGATTTAGCAAGATGTGTATTCTTATGGCATGTAAGAAAACTATAACTGCTGAACAAACTGATGATTTATATTTTCAACATGTATGGGTTCATTATGGCTTTCCTACTTCTATTGTTAGTGATAGGGATTCCAAATTTGTTGGGAATTTTTGGTCCAATTTATGGAAGATGATGAACACCAAGTTGAAGAAGAGTACTTCTTTCCATCCGCAAACAGATGGCCAAACAGAGGTAGTGACCGGAACCATTGTACACCTTTTGAGAGGTTATTGCAACCAGCATCCCAAGCTTTGGGATGAGCACTTGTAGTACATTCAACATGCTTACAACCGGGCCAAGCACTCTTCTACAAATACCTAACATTTTGAAGCTTTCTTTGAGTATTTGCCTAAGTCACCTTTAGATTTCATTCTTGAGAAATATGTGGCCATTGATGGGCATAGTGACATTGAGAAAGCTCACATGTTCATTGAAATAATTCAGCTCATACATCAGCAAGTTCAAGAACAGCTTGAAAAAATTCAAGGCAAGTACAAGGAGAGGCATGAAAAACATAGAGTTGATCATAAGTTTCAAGAAGATGATGAGGTATGGCTACATATTAATGAGGAAATAATGCAAGGAGAAGGTAAAAAGCTGAAGCCTATTCGTTATGGTCCATTCAATATCCTTAAAAAATTTGGAAATAATGCTTTTCAACTAGATTTGCCTTCATATATGCAAATGTATTCCGTTGTGAATGTGGAAAATCTACGTTTGTATGAACCTCCTTTAATTGCTGATTATGAATGTGACATTCAGCTGTCATCCATAGAGGATTTCTCACTAGAATTTTTGGATGAGCTAAAAGAGGATGCTATCCTTGACAGAAGGGCACGCACTTCGAGGAGGGGAAATGTTGATTATGTTCGGGTTGGTCTTAAAGGCAGCAAACTGAGTAAGGAAAAGTGGATTGAGGTGGAAAAGGTGAGGGATCTGTACCCTCATCTTCTTAAGAGGTAATTGAAGGCTTTTGGGGTCCAAACACTTCCCAATGGGGAGGTGTGATCAGGTCCAAGAGGAAACAAATGCTCAAAATTGGAACTGCTCATAATTGATTGAAAACTGAATGACCGGATATGCCTCATCACTGCGCTTCTAGCGCCGTGAACGGGACCCAAATCCAATGTCGTATGAAAAAGATATTGAATTTTTAAAATTCCCAATGACCTTCAAAACAGGACTTTTGAACACAAAAATTTGTCATCAGAAAAGTTTTATGGGAAAAAATTCATTTTTATATGGTTTTTGGGGCCCTATCAAAGGATGCCATGTGGCCTGCCTAGAGGATGGCCCCAGACCCAAGGTTTAAGTCTTGTTCAAAAATTATTTTGGTGGGCAAACCCGACCCGACCTGAATGGAGTCGGGTCACCCTGAATGCATTCGGGTCACCAAACAGCGGGCATTGGTGAATGAGACCTTGTGCAAGTGTGAACGTATTCAGGTCAGTTGGGTGGAGGACGACCCGACCCAAATGTGAAAGGGTCAGGTTATAGCGGCGTCGTTTGAACATTTGAACCGGAGAAAAACAAGGGATTAGCCCTTAGGGCTATGGTTTTTAAACCTCGTGACCTGGCGCAGGACCAAGGGCTAATCCCTTTACAAATGACAGTAAGTTTTGGGCTAAGCCCCCGGGTGCTAGCCCTTGTTGCATGTGATCTAAGGGCCATGACCAAGGGTGCAGCTTTAACATTATCCGCCCAACTGTTGATGGTTAGCGCTTTTCCAGCATGTGAACGTGCAGATTAACCGACAATTACAATAAATGCCTACACCAATTTGCGCAGTTCCAAATTTTTTGGAGATTCTACCTTTCTGGTGGAGCTAATTGGAGTTAGCCAAGTTTAGTGGAGATTTTTGAGGGCCACAAGGCAAAATACTGTTGGGAACATAACTTTCTCCATATTCAACCAAATTAGACAAAATTTTAGTCAATTTTGGGTATTCTGAGCATTCTGGAGCCACTGGGATAGGTTGCAACACCAACAGAGGTGTTTTTTAGCCATTCTTTCTTTAGGGAAGCTTGGAGAGCCATCAGGTCCATGAGGGAAATGGAGCTGCATTGGGCTACACTTCATTTTTTAAGGTGAAATGAAAGCCATACTTAGCTTATTTATGTCTTCTAAATTCATTTTCACAGTTTTTTTAGCCTGTTTAGGCTTCATTATCACTGTAAAACCAATTTGAGAAACCTAATAGTGCAAGGACATGCCCATTGGGAGCCTTGGACCTGACAGATGTAGCCCAGGAGGGGTGAACTGCCTCATCATGTTGTTGTGTTGTTATGGTGAAGTTATTATGCTGTGTATTTCTAATTCAAGATGTTAAACAGTAATTTTAATTAACATTCCCTTGCACATAAACTCAAAAACAGTTACCAAAAACACTTTGTTTAATTTGCAAGACATGACAAACACTTTGCACACTTAATTAAATGGAAATGAATACTTTGAACAACAGATACAAATAGTTTCATTTTCAGATCACCATATGAACATCTATTTTCTATGTCAACACTCTCTCGTTGGTTTGTTGACATTGTTAACTACTTGGTCGTTGAGAGGTTTCCTCCAAACCTTTCATCTTTCATCCAAAAAAAAAGAGAAATATTATCAGGAAAAGCACCCCTTTCACTTGGATTGGTGGCAATCTCTTCAACTTGGGTCCCGATCAAATTCTTAGAAGGTGTGTGAGGGAAGAGGATGTCTTCGACATCCTTTCAGCATGTCATGATTTTCCCTATGGGGTTCATTTTGTTGCTACGAGGACAACATTCAAAGATTTGCAAGCATGCTACTATTGGTTTACCCTCCACCAAGATGCCAAGAGATACACCAGTAGATGTGATCAATTTCCTCAGGTGGCTTTAGAGCTATTTTACAAGTGGTGCATTGAATTCATTGGACCCATTGATTGTAATATCCCAAAAGGGAGAATGCAGCAATACTTCACACAATATAAGAACTTACAGCAAGATAAACAATAAATCTAAGTAAAAATTAGAATATGCAGAAAGAGCTGAGCCATTTTATTATATTGGAGAAGAATCAGTTACACAAGTACAAGATATAGGTAGATCTAGTTAAAGAGATGAGCTAGGATCACCCTGAAAACATTTATGAAGCAGGTACAGCGTAACTGTTGAGGCTCTGCAGCAAATACTGCGCTATCTCTTCAGCAAGACATAAATATGGAGTTGTAGGCTGAAAAGAGAAACGCAGATCTACTCAGAACTAGAGCTCTGATGATGCCAAGATTCAAGATTTGGCCAATGTGATGGATTCCCAAGATAACCCAGAAAGGATTTTCCAGATTTGCAACTTTGGAAAAATCACCTCCCCAGGGTTTGATCCTTAATCTGCTGGGAAATATAGATCTGAAGAAAATATGGCTGAAATGTGTGCTCAGATCAGGTCTATGCTTGAAGGGATGATCCCTTCTTGAAATCTATGAGCTATAAGCTCTAGATCTAGCTCTCAATCCTCCAAAAGATGATTGCAACTTCTACAACACAACTGCCACTGAAAACTGTGCTCTGAGGGAAAGAGAGGCCTTATGCCTACTGAAATATACTGCAATAAGCTCCAGGCTAATGGTGAGACTGATGGCAATGTGAAGGAATGATCCTCCATTGGATTGCTAGCTGAAGTACTAGCAACTTCCTTCCTCCTTTCAGATCTCCAATATGGACAATGTTATTCTTAGAGAGAATACGACTTCTAGGAGGTCAATAACATTTGGCATGATGCTAGATCTAAAATTTGGCTCTGGGAGTGTTGATCTATAAGCCCAAGTGATGGGAATAATCCCTCACCTTATTCTCCAGCTGAAGTACTGAAGACAACTTCCACTTTCCAAACTAATCTTCAGAAAACTATCATTTTCTGAATATGAATGTTCTGCAGAAAGTAGAAAAAGGAAATGGCACTTAAAGCCTGATGTATAATGAAGTGAAAACCTCTTCCTTAGAGATCACTCAAAGAAAGAGGAGGGATTCCCTCCCGAGAACACCCTCTGCTAAACAGCACCTACAATCTCTGCTAAACAGCCCAAGATTACAGTGGAATGTCACTTGAAAATTCCAGATCTAAAAGATCATACATCAAAATAATCCAAGATTCATTTCACCTTTGCCTTCATCTCCTCTATAATGATTGAGCCATCCCAAGCCTAGACCCTAATCTCAACTACGCAGTCTCATGTGGACAAGATCCTCCAAGTGGGACTGCACTGTTTGACCAAATCAACCAAACAATCTAGGTGCAATGTACACCTCCTCAATCATGTGTGCTTCATTTGCACACGATCCTCCACCAATTGATCATTAATGCTCAATGACCCTTTGTTTGACATCTTCAAGATCTTAGTTGACTGAATCAACCCTCCATGATCTCCCTCTTTAGGTGAGACATGATCTCCAATCTCATTCACATTAGTAGTTTCTCAACTACCTCTTTTTGTAGATCTAGTCTAAATTAATCCACATTCATATACCCAAAGTGGATATTTATTCTTATTAAGGATTGTGGGTCCCTCCACCCTTTTATTTACTTAATTCATTAAGAAAATCAAGGACTCTAATATTCCAAATGTGATGTGCAAATCTCGGAATATTACAGTCCCCCCCCGGGAAAATGTTGCTTGTCCTCAAGAAACTCCAAAAGTAGATGCAAGGCCATCTATTCTCCTCCATATGGCATCTACATAAGGAATCCTTCCTCCATTTTCTACAATAGGTTATGTATGTTTGGTTCCAAAGTTGTTTTTTAAAAACATAAAGAATGACCTCCAACTGTTTGGTTATATGTCCTCCTCCCATCATGAAGTACCAAGTGACAACCATATGATGTCCAACATCATCAGCAATACATGAGAGACATAAAATAAAGTAGCTCTTTCCACAAAGGAAAATATTCATCATACAATACACTCCTTCATCCCATGTTCCATGAACTAGATTGAGCATTGATATGCTCCCATACTTAGCCCTGTTGGCCTTGTTGGATCCAAACTCTATCATTTCAAAGTTATGCGAAAGAAGAAGGGAAGAAGTAATATGGGTAGACAAATATGTCAAACCATATTCTCCTAACAACAACCACCGGAGTAAGGCCCTTTGTTGCCATCCTCTATCTCCTCCATGTAAGATGATCAAGCCAAACTCCCCCCTAAGAAACCAAAACAACAAGAGATCTTGCTGCTTTCTCTTCCCCTCATGTGCATCATGAAGCATAAGCATGCTAATGGAAATATGATATATCACATCAACCCAATAAAAATAAACATCATCCATGCACATCATGAGATCATTGTGGCAAGTTTTAAACAATACAAAACACATAGACATAGGAGATGTCATGTGGGGGCCAAACTCTCTCAAGTGAAACCAAAATGAACATGCCTTCTTTTACTGCATACTATCATTGATACACAAGGCATGAATCAGAAAATCATGATCTATTGGATGGTATCCATACTCACCCAAGAGCAGCCAGCGTAGCTGTGCCTCCTCCCTCATCTCATATGTGTTTTTAAAGGCATGGATCAAAAAAATAAGTGCCTTTGGAGAGTGATAAGATTCTCCCAATGGAAACTAGCGTAACTAAGCATGCTGGCCCATACAAACTTGCAAGTGGTTTTGCAACCCTTTTCTTATCATCCTCACCCATTCACTCCCATGTGGATGGTGATTGAGGTACTGCATAATCATGGCATCCTCCCGTTATAGAATTCCATCCTTCCCAAACTTTTGAAGAACTTTGCATTTCCTAAAATGTTGAAATGCATCTCTAATGAGATCTCTTAATGAGATTCTCTCTCCATCAAAGGCCCTCCAAAACCAACAAAGTTTTGGATTTACTACAAGTAGAAGTTTCTCTTTGAGCAGGGAGAGGGTCATTGAGAAAGGGTCATCTAGAAAGGAGAAAAGGTTTCTCATTTCAATATTTCTACCATTTGTCATCTTTGCTTCCATTGCTTCATGAGTGAAGCTACCTCCAGAATGTTCCAATAATGATGAAGCCCTTCCTTTGTCACAACTACTAAGTGACAGCACTATAGATCTATAGGGTGGTACATGCACTATCTCAAAGCAAGTTACAACACTGATCTCACAATTAGTCCTTGTACATAGGATAATGCTAACCCCATTTCTTGAAACTCTACATCTCAACTCAAAGGGTTGATTGTAGCTCAACAATGATGAACAAGGATAGTTTTCAGTCTCCTTTTTTATTAGATCAAGGGTCCTTTGTGCTATGAAATGTCTTTGCTTCAATTAAACATCTTGTTCTAACCCTTAGTTATGCATTGATCTAGAAACCATATGTGCTGAAATTTTATGCATCCCTTAGATCAACTGATATGTGGGAACCTCTTGAAAGAACACAAGAGTTCCTCCAATCGGGACAACAATGTCTTCAATTGCTCGTAATAGTGATGGTCTCTTTTCTTCAAGTGTACCAGCGCTGGTATCTTCCTTCTCCTCCTCATGCATCTCCTAAACCATGCATGGGACTCCATATGTCAAGAGCTCAAGACTATCTTGCAAAGATGCAAGTGCCTCTTCTCTAGATTCAAGTACTTTTGCAGCAGGTGGTGAAAGTAGTGACCCCTCCACATCAAACCTCTTCCTCAACTTGTGAAAGAAATCTGAATACTTGGTCACCTTTGCATACTCTAGGTGCCCAAACCACCAATCTTCTACTTCATCTAAGAGATGAAGTGCTGCAATTTGAACAACCTCTTCTTCAGCCACTGGATGTAGCTTAAAAAATGAATCTAACTCCCTCCTCCAAGCCTTCAAATTTCTTGAGGAAGATCCATCAAATGTAGGAAAATAAAACTATTATGCCTCTTCCTTCTATTGCTGCTATAGGATCCTCTTTCTTCTTTGATTTTGAATAATTGTTGGAGAGTTAGCTTCTCCTTGAATGCTCTAGAATGTGCTTTGTACTCTTCAAGATACAAACTGAGAGTCTCATGAGTCTCAAGTTCATTCCTTCCTTCACTTCTATACCTCTCACCTCCTTCAAAGAAAGTCGGCACAGTGGATTTATGAGGAGATCTAGAATTCTCCGGTCTTCTTTGCTGCTGATAAAAAGTGCTTTCCTCATCAGATCTACTCCTTGGATCTTCTTTATGTTCTTCCTCCTTCATTTGATAGACCCCTTTGGAGAGATATTACATGGATCTAAAGAAAGGAGTGACAAATTTTTCATTCTCCATGATAGATCTCATCTATTTTTTCTTCTCTCAATGTAAAAAGATGAAGTGTCCACAAGATGAGCCAAAGATCATGCTCTGATACCACTGTAATATCCCAAAAGGGAGAATGCAACAATACTTCACACAATATAAGAACTTACAACAAGATAAACAATAAATCTAAGTAAAAATCAGAATATGTAGAAAGAGCTGAGCCATTTTATTATATTGGAGAATAATCAGTTACACAAGTACAAGATATAGGTAGATCTAGCCAAAGAGATGAGCTAGGATCACCCTGAAAACATGTATGAGGCAGGTACAATGTAACTATTGAGGCTCTGCAGCAAATACTGCACTGTCTCTTCTACAAGACATAAACATGGAGTTGCAGGCTGAAAAGAGAAATTTAGATCTCGTCAGAACTGGAGCTCTTATGATGCCAAGATTCAAGATCCGGCCAATGTGATGGATTCCCAAGATAACCCAGAAAGGATTTTCCAGATCTACAACTTTGGAAAAATCACTTCCCTAGGGTTTGATCCTTGATCTACTGGGAAATACATATTTGAAGCTAGATCTGAATAAAATATGGATGAAACGTGTGCTCAGATCATATCTATGCTTGAAGTGCTAATCCCTTCCTCGGATCTATGAGCTAGAAGCTCTAGATCTAGCTCTCAATCCTCCAAAAGATGATTGCAGCTGCTGCAACACAACTACCCCTGAAAACTATGTTGTGAGGGAAAGAGAGGCCTTTTTCCTATTCAAATATACTACAATAAGCTCCAGGCTAACGGTGAGACTGATGGCAATGTGAAGGAATGATCCTCCACTGGATTGCTAGCTGAAGTACTAGCAACTTCCTTCCTCCTTTCAGATCTACAATATGGACAACGTTATTCTTGGAGAGAATACTGCTGGTAGAAGGTCAATAAAATTTGGCCTAATGCCAGATATGCAATGTGGCTTTGGGAGTGTTGATATATAAGCTCAAGTGATGGGAATAATCCCTCACCTTGTTCTCCAGCTGAAGTATTGAAGACAACTTCCACCTTCCAAACTGATCTTCAGAAAACTGCAGTTTTCTGAATATGAATGTTTTGCAGAAAGTAGAAAAAGGAAATGGCACTTAAATCCTGATGTATAATGAAGTGAAAACCTCTTCCTTAGAGATCACTCAAATAAAGAGGAGGGATTCCCTCCCAGGAACACCCTGTGCTAAACAACACCTGCAATCTCTGCTAAATAGCCCAAGATTGCAGTGGAATGTCACTTGAAAATTCCAGATCTAAAAGATCATACATCAAAATAATCCAAGATGCCTTTCACCTTTGCCTTCATCTCCTTTATAATTATTGATCCATCCCAAGCCTAGGCCCTAATCTCAACTGCCCAGTATCATGTGGACAAGATCCTCCAAGTGGGACTACGTTGTTTGACCAAATCAACCAAACAGTCTAGGTGCAATGTACACCTCCTCCATCATGTGTGCTTCATCTGCACATGATTCTCCACCACTTGATCATTAATGCTCAACTACCCTTTGTTTGACATCTTCAAGATCTTAGTTGACTGAATCAACCCTCCATGATCTCCATCATTAAGTGAGACATGATCTCCAATCTCATTAACATTAGTAGTTTCTCAACTACCTCTTTTTGCAGGTCTAGTCTAAATTAATCCACATTCACACACCCAAAGTGGATATTTATTCTTATTGAGGATTGTGGGTTCCTCCACCCTTTTATTTACTTAATTCATTAAGAAAATCAAGGACTCTAATATTCCAAATGTGATGTGCAAGTATGGGAATATTACATTGATCCACCATCCGGGCAGAAGAGGTATATCATAGTCTTCACCGATTACTTGACCAAGTGGGCTGAAACAAGGGATGCGAAGGTAGCAAGAGAAGAGAAGTTAGTTGAGTTTTTGAGAGATAATGTGTTCAACAAGTTTGGATAACCCATAAAGGTAGTCAATGATCATGGGGCTTAGTTTACATATCATCTCATTGAGAAAATCATGAGGCAACACAAGATAAATAATAGGACTTCCACTGCCTATCATCATCAAGAAAATGGCTAGGTGGAAGTGACAAATAGATCTTTAGAAAAAATCCTCACCAAGGGTTTGAGCAGTAGAAGGAAATATTGGGCATACATATTGGTGGAAGCCACTTGGGCTTACAATACCACTTGGAAGACAACTACAAGGTTTACTCCATATGATCTAGTTTATGGGAAGAAAGCTTTGCTTTTCATTGTGTTTGAGTATAACACTTCAAGGATGGAAGTTCATTTGGACTTGGACATTACAAAGGCACAACAAGAAAGGTTGTTGCAGCTAAATGGTTTGGATGAATTCAGAATGCAGGCCCTCCTTCACAATGAGGTAATCCAGCTACGAAGGAAAGTTTTGCATGGCAATCACATCAAATAAAATACATTTTAGGAAGGATATTGGGCATTTCTCTATGAATCCAAATTCAATGAATTCAAGGGCATGCTAATGAAAATGTGGCTAGGAACTTATCAAGTGGAGAAATTCCATGAAAATGGGGCTATTCAGATCAGAATCATAGATGAGGAGGGCATCCCTCTGCCTTTCAATGGTTACAAGCTAAAAATATACAAGAAGCCATTATCTAAGGCTAAATTTATCAATTCAATAAACAGGGAGGTGAATGTCATTAGAAGCTCCATATTTTCTATCCCCTCACCTTCCTAGAAAAAGGAAGAAAGAAAAAATGAAAAGGAGGTGATCCTGGAGAAAGAAAAAAAAAAAGGAGAAAAAAATAGAATAAAAAAAGATCCTTGGGTGAAAATCTCTACTGAGGGAGCCCACCTATCTTTTAAAAGAGAGAGAGAAAGAGAGAGAGAGAAACAAAAAAAAGGAAAAATAAAAAGGAATGAAACAACACCTATGCACTGACCTGCTTTTGTTTTATAGGTTGATGATCAAGGATAATTTAGTAATAGGGAGAAACGTACCTTCTCTATTTATCTTTGTCTTCTACATATCCACTCCATGTACCATCCTAATATGCATCCATTCATCCATTTATCCCTCCAGGTGAGAAAAAAATCCATGTTTTTCTTATTCTCTGCAATGCTACAGGATGTCCTAGGCTACTACAGGATTACCTGTAGTGCTACAAGAAACCATGTAATGCTACAGGAAAGTCATCCGAGAAGGAACAAGCTCACACAAGGCCATCTATTGGCTTGAGGGGCCCTGACCCAGGTTCAAAGTTTATTGCGCAACCAACAAACCCTCCAACTACTGGCCCTTTCGGAAATGACCCACTTGCGCAGATCAAAGTCTCACCCAAATCAGTATGGGGGGGTGCTGGAAATAGGTTTCCGCACGCTGAGGAAGAAAATAATGTATTGGCCCTAAGAAGATTGGTTGTAGACTTATATCAATCATAAAAAAATGTGCGCAATATAGAATAATACATTTTCAAATCACATCATAGAATCATCGATCACTTCGTCGCAGATGTATCATAACAGAACCAGATCCAGATCTATCTAATGAGAAACTACTTAAGAATATTCATCAACCATCATTATAACTTCATGGATAAATATCATATGTATTCATGTAGATATAAATAAACATAATAGAAGTAAAGCGAACTTAAGACATAACAGTAAACAGATAAAAGAGAGAGATAACACAATGCTTTCCGCCAAAATCAGTTCTTGTATTAGTTTAGATCAATTCAATACATCATACTTTACCTTACACTTTACTCTTCCGTGCACACAGCTAGCAAGAACCTTTATACCCAACCCAGACAGAAACCCTTACAAAAGTATTACAGACGCATAAAATTAGATCAAAACATCAATAGTAGTCTACCTTTCCTTAGACTCGATCTATCTATTTATATCAATCTAGCACGCAGATACTATTGTCTCAAACCATGGTTTGAGGCCCAAAATTTACCCTTAAACCCTTTTACATAAAAATAGGCACTTTAACCCGCCCCAAAGCCCCTTGACTCATTTTCACAGCGTGCACATAGAAAAAATATACCAAAAACTGTATCCCAGGGGACCCTACTCCAACAGGCCCCCAACACAAACATGTGACTCATCCCGAGTCACTATGGCATCTGCTCCTTCAGATTGGATTGGAGCACACTAACAGAATATTTAAGAGGGAGCACCATTTCCAGACTCTGCGCAGTAGCTCCTTTCACTTGAAGAACCAACTTCTCAGTGGTGGTCCCTTCATTGGCCAACTCGATACTTCCTTGTGTTTTCTGAATAACTGTCAATGTAGTGTCTAATGTCTACGAGAGTTGAAGAGCCTCCTATGCCCATGATTGCATTCATGCCTCCATCAACTGTTCTTTGCGATGTAGGTCCTCGATCTCTGTTTGGATGAGCCGACGCTTCTGTAAGCGGGTGAGGCACTGTGGAAGAACAAGGGTATGCACCGTCATTCTGATCTCAAAAAACTGTTGTTATTTCATTTGCAACTCGTTGCACAACTGCTTTACTACTGGGTCATTATGAACCAAAGTATAGACACCCATGCCCTCATCTAAAATATTTTCACACTGCATGACTACGGCAACAATACTGTTAGTGCCTTGTTTTACTTCAGCAGCTCGCTTCGCGCAGACTTCAGGTGGAGTTTCAGGATGCAAACTCATTTGTAGATAAAAAATTTGATGTTCAAACTCGGCATGGATGGTTTTTACTTCAGTGCACGAAGCCTTGAAAGTGGAAGCAAGTCCTTCCAATTTCTCTTTTGGGGTAGCTGTGGCCAGGACTACTAGAATTCACTACATACTTAGTGGATTTTCGCTTCAAGCGCAGTGTGCTAAGCTTTAGCTGTGTGATAGGCTTCCTCTGTTGCTTGTTGTTTCTATTGGGATTTTGCAGTGTGCGTCTTTGACTCGACAAAATTTATATGAGCATGGGGCTCACCGAACCGAAGTTCATAGGCAATCATATTGTGCATCAGGTTTAACTTTTCTGTAGGTTAAACATACAAGTTAATACTAATATCACCTACACCTCTAAACTAGGTGCGTCGGTTGGGGTCTACATGGATGGCCGACACAGGGATCTGAACATGTTGAACATATCTAGTCATTGGTAAGGCTATGTCTAGCAGCTATGTGCTAGTTACATTTGCACTTTTCTAGCTTGCCTAAGCAACGCTCGCATGAATCAGGCTCACTTGAATTTTTAGTTCTTGGATCCCAACCTATACCACCTCGAGTGTAGTCTTATACTGCACTTCCATATCAGTCCATCAATCCTTGGTTGTAGATGTGACTTTGTTTGCAATCTCATTTAAGTCATCCTCAGTCAATGCCAGGACCTCCTCTCCAATATCCTTAGAACCTTTTGTCTTCCTCTGTGTTATACCAGTGGTCTGAGAACCGCATTTTGTTCCTATAGAGGTCTGCGCTTCGACCTTCTCCATAGTTTCCTTTAGCACAGTACCATTTTTCTTCGACTCTGTATCTTCTCCAAGTCAATAGTTTCACCAGTTTTTGTTGGCGTAGTTTCTTTCTCTGTCAGTTGTTATGTTGTTTTCTCGGTATTTTTCTCTAGCAGGGTACCAGTGCATAGCTTCGTGGGTGTCTTAGGAATGGAGGTGCACACACCAGGTTCTAACCATACTGGTGGCCATTTTGCAGTGATGCAGATCAGATCATATTTTGTGACTAAATAAGATATCTCGTACCAAACTTCCTCCATGGTGCCTTTCGCATGGATATGCATATTATGGAAAGTTTATTTTCAATCGGCTATCATCTTGTACTGGTCACAAAGTATTGGAGAAAACCTCAGTTTAGACTGCACCGCTTGATAGAGTGAGGCATCGAAAAGTACCCATAAAATATTATTCTCCTTAACACGAGTGGGGTCTGATGAGTTCCAAAGTGTCGTATACCGCACGACCTCACACATCTTGGGCTCTATCTTGGGAAATTGGGTGTCCGTAGTGGTCTTCCACCCAATTAATGCAATAAAAAACAACAACCAAGCATATTGATATTTCTTTCCCTCTTCCTATGCTTCGTGCACATTCTCTAAAAATTCCTTGCACAAATAATGTGACCAATTGTAGATCACCCCCTTTTCACATCAGCCTATGAGGACATTCACTTATGTGATCACCTCCTTCAGTATACATTTATGCATCATCTTCCAGGCCAAGATGTGAGTTCTGAACTAAACAACAAGGTCATTTATCTCACTCACCACAAATCCTCTTCTCTTGCCTGAGACTTGGTATTTGGCTTTGATCTTGTCTGTGAAAATTTTCTCTTGTGATTTGCCTCCAAAGTCCGCCATTGGATCTGTGCCCTGATCAAGTATGCGAGTGATCCTATGGATCAATGCAAAATCAATGGGAATGTGCTCTCCCAACCGCATTGCATCATCATGCATGAGAGCGAGAAATTTTTGGACATATATATCATTTATCGGGTTGCGCCCAAAGTGATGGATCTGCAATAAATTCAATAGGCCAACGTTGTGTAGGCCCAACACCCATCTCTTCAGCTCTAGGCGCACGATTCCCCATTTGTATTGGACATGGTCTAGGTATAGTTCTGGCACAATTTTGGTAAATGTATCCATGTCTGTGAAGTCTCGATCCTCCATTATGAGTTGAGACACTTTTGCAAACATGTCTCCTTCCATCAAGATGTTTTTAGGGATAAAAGGCATTTGGATGCTCACTCACACCTTGTCAAGATATTTTGGAACCCTTATCGTCGGTTTGCACGATGCGAAATAGGTTGAGAACCATGAGAATGGGGCCACTTTGACCACATCCCCATATTCCTCCATAATTGTCTTGGGGTGCCTGTCGTTGGTCTTTTCAGGTGCTAAACCGCAGTGGAGTGCGACTTCTATGTCTTTTCCCTCAGGGATTTCGTTGTTCTAGATGTTTTCCCCTTCTTAGACATCATTGGCACAGGTGTTTCAACCATCAATTCAACAGGGACCTCTGGCGTAGCAGGGTCATCTCCGAGTCGTGTCACTGTCATACTAGGAGGAATTACGTAACCCAACTCTCTGTGGCGCAACTCTTCCTTGAATCCCGCATCAAAACAATACATAGACAAAGAATATGCAAGAAAAATCCAAGATCTTAAGGAAAATAAATCACTCAGGAAGCAAAAGAACCTATTGCGACCCCATAGGTCATATTTATACTTGTGGCATGTCCTCAACGGTTCCTTCTCCATCAATGTGTCTTCATAAATGATAAAACGGTCCAAAATCTGGCAAAATACTTTCATTAAATGCAACCTAGACGCTCCCGTAAACGGTAATAAAGTTTTCTTTCCTATATTTACTATTCCAATTGCTATTTTTTGGCACCTCTACGACTCATTCAACCTCCTCACACAGCTACCGCATGTGTGTCGCATATTTCTATGCATTTTCCATCCCATCTACACAGATATGATACTCTAGACATATAGTCAGTTGGTACGCATAGGGTCATCCCTCTATGACTTTAATCGAATTCCATTGACATACCTAGGAATGTATTCTCGTTCAATGTGCCAAGGTGCACTGCACCTCCACCAATGATTTCCTTAACAACATATGGCCCTAGCCAATGCATATTCAACTTGCTTGGGTGGCGAGCAAACTTGCTGTCATATAACAAGACCAAATAATCTTCCATAAACGCCCTTTGCCTGATGTGCCTATCATGCCATGCCTTTTCATGTTCCTTTTGAACTTGTTGGTGATAATTGGCAATAAAGTGATCTTCTTCTAGAGAAACCAAGTACGAAAATTGTTCCTCCATAGCGTCTACTTCTGCCATATTTATGAATGTTCCAGTGTGCAAACTGGGAACAATGAACTCCATCGACAACATAGGTTCTTTCCCATATACCATCCTGAAAGGTATCCTAGCAGTAAAATTCTTGCATGTGGTATGATATGCCTAGAGAACTACAGGTGCATGCTCATCCCAGTCATTTTGGTTATCATTTCACACCTTGATAAGCGTAGTCTCCGATATCTTATTGAATTCTTCAACCGCACCCTTCACTTGGGGATGATATGGATAGCTCTTCTGATGACGCATCTGGAACTCCTCTGTAAATTCTTCCATGGTTTCATTCAAAAAATTCATACCCTAGTCGCTTATCAGAATCTTAGGACATCCAAAGCGAGTCACAATATTCTCAAATATAAAATTGCGCAGTTATATCTGTAGTGTGATGCTTCATAGGTTTAGCTTCAACCCATCTAGTTATATAATCCGTCATAGTGATAATGTAACACGCACCATTCTTCTTTCCTGGAGGATTGATAGGTCCAACAAAGTCTATATCCCATTTCTCAAATTCTTGCAGCTCCATCTGTGGATGCAAGGGAATATCATCTCTGCGTGATGGCTTTCCAATCCTTTAGCATACATCACATGTGCAGCAATGCACATAGGCATCATTGTGCAGTGTGGGTCACTATAACCCAGCTCACAAAATCTTCTGCACAGTTTCCTTACCTACATAATGACCACTGGAAACCCCTCCATCAGCTTCATCAAGGATTGCACACATTTCATACTCAAGAACATATCTTCGTAGAACTTTGTTTGTACCCATTTTGTATAGCTGTCCAGCAATAATAATGAATTTTGTTGTGCACGCCATGAGATCTTTCTTCTGCTGGACTATATATTCTTCAGGAGCGCATCTAGTAGTCAGAAACTGAATAATATTAGGGAAATGCTCATCAACCACCTTTATCGCAAACAAATTCACGTCTCGAAATCCATCCTCCAAGTTCATAGTTTCTTCACCAGTCTCAATGCATGACATATGGCATGGCCCAACATTTAGTCTTCTAGGTTTTACAATAATCTCAAAGTCATATTCCTAGAATAAAAAAAACCACCTGCAGATCTTCCCCCCCAACACAGGCTTATTGACCAGGTACTGTAAAGAAGAATTATCAGTAAACATCTTGAAATGGACTCCTAATAGATAGTGGTGGAATTTATGCAGCGTGTAAACCATTGCTAGTCCTTATCTTTCCATGCTTGAGTAACTATGTTCTATGCTTGAGAGTTTTTGGCTTGCACAAGAAATAGGGTTACCAATCTCTCATGCTCCTAGCTACACTAAAATAACTATGAGCATAATACATGAGGCATCAACGTGTACATGAAACACCTTTGACCAATCTGGGAAGACTAGCATGGGCGTAGTGACCATCTTTTCCTTCAGCAATTCAAAACTTTTCTGAAAATCCTCATCCCAATAGAATGTCGCATCCTTCTTGAGTAGCTTCTCCATGGGCACAATTATCAACGTATATCCTTGAATGAAATTTTGATAATACCCAGTGTGCCCCAATATTGAGCACAATTTCTTGACATTCTCAGGTATCTCCAGATTAACTATTACTGCAATCTTCGCAGGATATACCATTAACCCTTGCTGGTAGACAATGTGTCCTAGTAGTATCCCGAATGGCACATAGAATATACACTTCTTCAAATTCAATGAGATATGGTACTTCCTACAAGTATCCAGTATTAGGAATAGGTTTGAAACATGCTTCTTCAACAACCCAAACATAGTCCAATCATCAAAGTATACCTCCAAGAACTTGTGGATAAATTATTTGAAAGTAGATACTACTGCGCGCGAGAATATGGTAGGTGCATTCTTCACACCAAAGGGCATGATTGTATATTGGAAACATCCCCATTCAGTTGCAAAAGTGATCTTACTATGATATTTTGGTACAATCTAGATCTGATGATACCCTAAAAACCCATCTGTGAATGAGTAAGCTTCTTGTCCTCCAACATTATCCAGGATTTCATCAGAGAATGGAGTTGGGAATAGATCATGCACACAAAAATCATTCAATTATGCAGATCTACAGAGATCTTTATTTCTCCCTTGGTCTTCTAGTCTTGTACTACCATCAGACATACCCAATCAGACTCTTCTACGAGTTCTATGATGCCTGCAGAAACCATTTTATCCAACTCTTCTTTCACCTTCTTCTTATATCATGGATTCACCCTATAAGGGCATTGCTTCACCAGGCGCGCATCAAGTTTCAACGTGATCTTTATAACACCAAGTTCCCAAATAATTCTTTTCAATTTTGAGAAATTTGTAGGGAACAAGTCCTGATATTCGATTAGCAACTCAACAACTTTTCCTACTGTATCATCATCCCAATAGTCTCTAATATTTTCCAACTTAGGTTGCTCTTCAGATCCAATATTCACCTGTTCGATATTTAAGGGTTTTGTCACATCTAGCGAGGTGATCCAGGACCCAGATACTGCATGTTGTCCCTCTGATTCTGGAATCATGATATTCCTTGGATTCTCGTCACTCTCTTCAACCGTTAGATTTCTAAAATTCACAATATCTTTCATCTGCGCATCCCATGTTTGTGGAATGCACTTGATTGCATGCTTTGTTGTATCAAATATTACTTATTTAATATTATGCAAAGCTTGGCCAATCTGATCAAATCCACTCTCAAAGATGAATGTTCAGATAAAACTCTTTGTTGACGTAGACCATTCATTAGTACCTTGGCATAGTTTTGTCTCCACATACCAGTCAGTAGGTACCTTCCCCAATGTGTGAATAAACATTTCGACCAATTCAAGTCTTGGTTTGATGCCCCATACCTAATTCCATCTATCCAAATGTCTGCGTGGATCATCCTTTCCAGAGTAGACTTCTTCCATTCTGATGGTTGGACATTCAAAGTGTAACCTCATCATGCGAGCACATTCCTCCTAGTTGCCCATGTTTTCCTTATGAGTTTCCCACCATCTTGCTGGAGTAGCACAAAATATGAGATCCAAAGCATGGAATCTCTGTCCTTTTGGCACATTCCTTTCAAGCTCCCCTATAAACATTTTTATATCATTTAAACCATAATAATGTGGTAATCCGCGTACCTCAGATGTTATACATTGAAGAGATCTGGTCACCCGATTACAACACCATGCAAATACTTCATGCAACTGATTCTTCCAATTTTCTAATTCTTTATTAGGATCTGAGAAACATCAAATTCCCTTCTCCCAATTGATATTTCCATATCTTTTTGGTTTAATCCAATATTCCTTATGCAAAGTTGTCTTATAGATTGGATCAATATCATCGTCAACGCGAATAGGCTCTATGTATCTTTGTCCTTCTTCAGGGTCTCGAGGAATGATGACCCTGACTCCATTAATTTCAAGCTACATTCTTCTTTTCTTTAGGTTTATGACACCATCCATGTCAATGGCCTAGTCCAACCCTAGCAGCACAGGATAAGGATCAATATCATCTACAATTTGTATAAATTCAAAGTCTTGCATCACCTTAACACCCTCGATACTAATTACAACCTACAACAACCTCCCTAATGGGATGATATTCTGTTGATTTTCCATGCGCAGTTGAATGGTATGCCACTCCAGCTTGGGTTCTCCCATGCGCTGTCAAGTTTTCTTAGGTAGAACATTTTCATCCAACCCTAGCTCTAGAATAACTTAGTCCATCTCATAAGCATTGATCTACGCAGTCATATGCATCTCTCTACTCGTTCTCTTCTTATTCTTATATATTTTGTTGACAACTGTCTGTTCTACCATCAGTTGTTCCTTCTCTGCACGATTATCTATCAGATCCTAAAGATTCTCTACTGCATTTTTGTTGTGCAGTAATTTAATGAAAGCTTGTAAAGATGGTTTGATCTCTTCATCTCCTCCTGCTTCCTTCATTGGTCTACTGATGTTGATGTGCTTTCCTCTACAAATTATTTCCATGCTTCAACAAAAATCTCCTTTGCACGGTGTAAATCAAATCCTTATTTGTTCTTAGGTGCTTTATGAATCTATAAGTCAGTAGCCGATTTCTTTCCCTTGTATTCATTAGTGGCTACACTCCTCCCAGTGACCACATTTACGTTGGGATATTCTTCACGAGTTTCTGCTCTAACCATGTGAAGACATCTATGTTGGAGTCTGCATATTTTTCTCATGCTTTTATAAATCAAGACAGGGAAATCTTCTATCACATAGTTAAACTGTCTACAATACTTGCATGACTTTCATGTGCATAGTGACCAACATCTCTGCAATTATATAAAATAACTTGTCCTCTCCCTCAACCAGTCGATCCACCACCTCGTCCTATTCCTCTACCCTGAAATCCACCATGGCTAGAGGGGGATGCTGGTGAGGTAGGTTAAGAATTCATTTTATATATTTAAGCTTTGTCCAAACATCATATCATAAGTGTGATAGTGCAGCTCATCATGTCCTAGTGACGAACAGAATCTGCAAAACAACTGCTTCAAATCAGGTTGATACTTTTCAACCCTTGGGAAAAAATATGTGTCATGTAATCTGGAAACTTGACAGATTATGCACCATACTATACTCTTCAATGGAATAGGACCTCCAGCATTCAAATAATTATCGAAGATGGGAAATTGAACCTTATGGTGCCCAAAAACTTTACATTTTATGCACGAGACCTCTGCGCAAACCTCCTTTCCCTTGTCTTTGTGCAACCTTTGAATCTCTAAATGCATGGCTTCCAATTTATTTTGAATACATTGAGTTCCAAGTGCAACAGGTGTTGAGGTGGCTTCTAGTTTCACTGCAACTTCAAAAGCCTTAGCCTGTGTGGAAATCTTCTGCTGACCCAAGGACTCATGCAGATGTGGGAGCAGCATAGCAATAAACCATTCCTTATGTTGAGTATCATCGATTACAAATCCACCATCTCTGATAGTGCGCTTCAGCCTCTCATCTGCCTCCCACACAGATTCATTAGCCTCCTGATGAATCTCTTTCATTTCTATAACCAACTACATGTATGACTTAGGCTTCTTGAACTGCTCTTTTAGGGCATTTTTTATTTGGTCCAAGGTATCATTAGGGTTTTCTTGAACAAATCTAATATACCAATTTAATGCGTGATCTTGGAAAGAAGTGGCTAGTTGCGTTTTCTTAATAGCATCATTATTAACCTATTGAGCCTACCATACGACATCAGTCACAAAGCAAAATTGCTCAGTATCTTAATTTTGAATGCCTCTGAAATTAGGTAACTTCATCGACGTGGCCATATTTGTGCCCGGGGGAGGTGGAGGTGGTGGTGGAGATGAACTGCGCGATGGAGTGGGTGATTTGCGAAATGAGTGTAGAAGTGGAGTGGATCGGGTTAGAAATAAGATCAAGGTTCTTTGATCATTCTGGTTTGATGAACCTTCTTCTTTAGAGTTACTAGAGCTACTAATTTTCGGTTCACCTTCACTATCAAATCTATGCTTCAGAGGGCTATAAATAATTTTTTTCTGGATCTTTGCGGTAAAAAATTTCACTGCACATAGTCGGGCCTCTTCACGACATTCAATCAATATGTTCACATAGAGAGCCCTGTTCACATAATAACATCTTCAACAAAAACTTCAAAGAGCACAGCAACTTACCTCTAGGACCTTTGAAAAATCTTCTCTCTACATCAGAATATGACACAAATTGGTCAATGGAAATTTTTTTCACAAACCCTCCCAAGAGGTGATCGATCTAATGATCTACTACGTGGGTGATCTTATTATCTAACTTTTCTAATTGTTGAATCAATTCAAGAGTCCACTCAATGACTCCGCCATCCCTTATGTAGGTATTGAATTCAATCAATTACAACAACCACTCCTGTAGCTGAGTTGCAAAGGAGAAAAAGAATATCTCGTGAACTTTTGTATAGATGTATTTATGTACACACTTTTCATCAGATAGCTTAGTACTTTGATTCTATTGGAGTGCGAATTAAAGGATATTTTTATCCAGCCAATATTTCAATTCATTACATGAAGGGTATCACAACATCAAATCTCACTCAAAATGATCCCGGTCCCACCAACAGAACCATTTGTTGGCTTGAGGGGTCCTGACCCAGGTTCAGAGCTTATCGCGCAACCAGAAAACCCTCCAACTATTGTACCTTTCGGCAATAACCCGCTTGTGTAGATAAAAGTCTTACCTGAAGCAGTATGGGGGGGGGTGTTGGAACTAGGTTTTTGCATGCTGAGGAAGAAAATAATGTATTGGTCCTAAGAAGCTTGGTTGCAGAATTATATAGATCATAAAAATATTTGTGAAATATAGAATAATATGTTATCAGATCACATCATAGAATCACAAATCAGTTCATCACAGATGTATCATAATAGAACCAGATATTGATCTATTTAATGCGCAATTACTTAAGAAGATTCATCACCCATCATTATAACTTCATGGATAAATAATAGATGTATTTGTGCAAATACAAATAAGCACAACAAAAGTAAAGCAAACTTAAGAAAAAATAGCAAATAGATAATATAGAGAGATAACATGATGCTTTCTGCTAAAATCAGTCCTTGTATTAGTCATATCAGTTCAATACATCAGACTTTCTCTTACACTTTACCCTTCTGCACACACATCCAACAGAGTCTGCACACAACCAGGCCTAGGTCTCCGTGCACATAGCCAGTAGGAGCCTTTCTACCCAATCGAGACACAAATCCTTACAAAATTATTACAAACACATAAAATTAGATCAAAACATAAATAGTAGTCTACCTTTCCTTAGACTCTATCTATCTATTTATGTCAATCTAGAACACATATACAATGGTCTCAAACCATGGTTTGAGGCCCACAGTTTACCCTTCAACCCTTTTACATAAAAATAGGGACTTTGACCCACACCAAAGACCCTTGACTCATTCACGCAACGCGCATATAAAAAAGTTACCAAAAAGTGTATCCCAGGGACCCCACTCCAACACCACCTAACCATCAAGAAGAAACAAAAAAATAAATTTTTACTTATACCTACCACTCTTAAGCATCACTGTTAGTATGAATCTTGATTCAAGGTGTATGAAAAAATACCACTTTAGCTGTGCATAACTGTAATGTTCCTAAATTAGCTAAGCTAATTGGAACATCAGAATTTTGTTTTATTTCTCATGTTTATGAATAATAGACTAATGGAGGACATGCAACACTCCTTAGATCTAAAAATAAAAACATGCTCAATGTGAACAAGATTAAATATGAGTTGGTTGCATAAAAACCACTTATGTATGAATAGGGCTAAGCTATTTGACTGGGTCAACAGGACCAAATCACAAGACATTCTAGGTGCATTGAACCTCCTAAGTGACATGCGCAGTTCTAGAAGGAGCTTCTAAATGTGAAAAGGGGCTAATTCAAGTGAAGTGGTTTAGGTTTTTGCATTTCCTCATTTTATAAAAAGGAAGGAGAGGGCTCATGTAAAGGTTGTTGATGATTTGTGGTTGCTTAAGCAACTCGAGTTCTCTTGGCTGGTTATCCAAAGGTAAGAGGGTTTCCTGTTTAGGAATCCTCTCTCCTTCCATGGAGTAACTCTTTGGAGGAGGATGGGCTGCATTGATCCACTATCCGGCATTTGGCCAAGCTTCTACTTCCAACTGCAATGCAGATCTTGTTGAGGGTTTGGTTGTCTTTCTAAGCTGCAACAAGTGGAATTTAGATCTTTTCAGATCTAAAGCATTTCAGCACTTCTTTTCAGTGGAGGAGGGCTTCTAATCCATTGGAGAGATGTAATGAATGATTTGAGCTTCATTTCAGATCTTGGCATCAAGCCAATTTGTTGTTCATGGTATATGGGGTAGTTCTCTCCCCAGATATGCGTTATTGCTGAAGAAGCGACGTTGCAAGGATTTTGGCATCATTTTGGAGCTAGATCTCTGATGTGAAGGAAGCCTCCTTGCATAAAGGGTGGTCCTTGTATTGGCCAACCAATCCAAGTCTACTTCTGATCTGATACATTCATTGAATTTTTTGCTTCAGAAATTTTGAATCATTCTGCAAATCTTCTGCAGTAAAACTCAGATCTGCTCCGGCATTTTCATGTATTGGTGAAATCCCCAAGGGGAATGTAATAAAGAGCCCTTTGGGCATTTTGCTTCATTATGGATCTATGTTTTCATGTATTTATCAGTTTCAGATCTGTAATATAATAAAAATAAGCTTCAGCCTCCTAAAAATAACGCTGAAGGGTTTCTGGGTCATTCTCTTGTCTTGCAGCACCTCAATCTTGAGGGATTTTCTATGTAAAATTGTTGTTTAACCTTTCTTAATGCCTATGCCATGTTCCTAAACTCATTATATGATTTTTCATACTATTTTAAATCTTATACCTTCAGAAAATACGCTTCCATTGCTTCATTAAATTTTTGCATCTTCCAACTCATGGGAAATGAGGGCTTTTCTTGACTAGTCGAGAAGGAGGAACTATTTAACTTAGAAAAACGAATTTTTTTTTCTGAAATTCAACATGTAGATCCCGATTGACCTGATATAACATATTCCAGAACCTTGACCCTTCATTTTACGTGGATTTTCTTATACACCTATTTTAGGGCCAAAATCCTCACTTTTCCCCACCTTTCTGCCCATAAAATCTGAGTAAAGGTTTATCCAGCATTTTTAATTGTTTTTTGAGTGTTTATAAACAATTTTTATGATATATAAATCACACATTCCTGAAAAATTCGTTTTTTAAGCATGTTCTGCTGAGAAATCCATTTTTGGAACATTACAGTGGTATCAAAGCATGATCTTTAGCTCAGCCTGTGGCTTCAAGCCAAAGTGTTGAATCCCTAAAGTAGGAATCTTTAAAGCTCTATAGACAGAGTCTGTATATGGCCAGGTAGCCTCTGGATCTAATCCTTTTCTCAAAGGTGACATATCCAGTAAATGCCCCTGCAGTCAATCTTTGGAATAGAATCTTGATACTCCTGAAGAGGGAACTTTGTAGCAGTATCAGAGAAGAGAAGAGACATATATTATAAATCTGAAGGAGATTAGTTTTACCTCGTCATATTTCAGATCCAGGAAGAGCCTCTTAAAAGAGGTTAGACAGAAGAAAGAAGGAGGAAGAAAATGAAACTCCTAGAGGCTTTCAAGAAGCATAAAGTTGCAGTGAGACCTGCAGAAGGTTTCAAGAAGGAGAGGAAGATCCATGCAGTTCCTATCCTCACAAATAAGGATATCTATACAGAGAAAAATTAGAGCACGGCTCCACCACTTGAAGGAATGAAGGGCATTGAAGAAGATCTCAAGGAGATTGAGAAGGTGGAGACTTGTACCAGCGTTGGCACAACCTTGGAAGAGCAGCCTTCATGTGCAGTAATGAAGGAAGACTACATAGTTGCAGAAGAAGTTCTTGCTTCTACATCTCACTGAGGTATGATTAAAATTCCATCTATTGTCATTTCAGCACATTGTATGGAGAGATCTACATATTTGCATGCTGCTGATTTTGAGCAACAGAGTTGCACTACGCTGTGCCAAAGAAGTGAGGAAGAAGAGAGGAACCATTCCTCATTGGATCATTCACATGGGAGCTTCATTCAGGAAGCAATAAAGGATGGAATGATGGATGGTAGACATCTTGGAGTGAGAAACCCTTTCTCCCTTCTAGATGACTCTTTCTCAATGAGCACACCCTTGCTCAAAGAGAAACTTCTACTTGCAAAAAATCCAAGGCCCCTTTGGTTTTGGAAGGTCATGCATGAGGTGGAGACCTCATGGGAAGAATTCATTGGAGGTGCACTTCAGCACATCATGGAGTGAAAATTTCTTCAACAGTTTGAGGAGGATCTTCCCTTCTCACAGGAGCATATAGTAGATGGAGGACATCTTCAAATGGATAACATATCTCATGACTGTGTTGGACATTTCTTGAGCCATGCACATCATGATGGGAGGTTTTTGCCTACCACCTATTTGGATCCTCATAGGGTCAAATTGATCCTCGGGAAGATTGCATTTCAAGATCCCATGAAATGCATGAATTTGATTTGGGATTATGGTAGCCCTCATGGGAGGAGTACCAGGATGAAGGGTATGTGGCTGGATACTTACATCATGGAGCAGCAAGGAGTATGGACACATTGTGTTGGCATAATATTCTTCATGTCAATCACCATGTTTCAGTACATGATCTTGATGATGGGAGTATAGAGAGGCAGAAAAATATTTTGTTGCTTGGGATATTCTTGAGAGAGCAAGGGAAAATTTGCTCTCAGAGTTTTCATGATGTTGCAGGAGTAGAAGATGGCACTATCATAGTGCAAAGGGGTCACTCCTTGGTCTTAGATGTTTAAGAAGGACTTTCTTCATGGGGAATACTTCTCATTTGTAGCAGCATTATGGGAGATACCTTTGACATTCTGCATGTCAAATATTGGAGCTATTTGTTGATGGGGCCTACTTGCATAGGCCAATAGCGTTGTCACTTTGGAGCTGGGATTTATTGATGGAGTATTCCCAGGATCACTTCTCATTCGATGCGACTGGTGAGCAAAGAGGAGGTGAAGAAGATGGAGTGGTAGATGGAGACATCTATTACTGTGGTGTGCTTTTCTTCACTTGGGTTTCCAAGCAGGAGGAGAAGGAATTTCATGCAGCACTTGGTTCATCCCCCTTCATGGGAGTGTGCCAAACTATTATTGAGGATTCATTCATGAGTCCATGTATCTTCTTACTTCCAACATATGGTGAGAGCTTTTGCTTGCATTATCTTACCATCTCTTGGTAGTGCATTGCTCCACAAGAGGGCAAGCTATTTATTGACCTCCATGAACTTCATTAGGCCAAATTTCATGATGGAGACAGCCATCTATTATGTGGCCTTGGGAAAAAATGTTTTCCTTACATATGATTTCTCTTTATTTATATGATTAACCATGTCACAGGAAGCATTTTTTCATACAATTTTCTGAAGCAGCAGTTTGAAAAACTGCGCTGTGAGTGTTATCACTCAGATGTTCCTTGAAGTTTTTGGGAAGAGGAAAGGGGTCCGAGGTAACCACAAACCAACTTTTAGGTACAAAATCTATCCAATCTGTACCCAGAGAGGACTCTCTCTTTAAGTTTTAGCTTTGTTTTGAAAGATATTAGGCTAGTTATGAAATTTTAGGAATTTTGATTGTGTTTGGGTGGTGGAATTCAATAGCAGAGGGGTATGACTGAGTAGTTTAGGCCATTGGGCTCATGGAGTTAAAGAAGATGGCTTAACTGGACTTAGTTTCTTAACAAGGGAGGGTTTCACAGGGCAAGGTAGTCAAATAGGGAACAAATAAAGATTTAAAATAAATGGAATGGACTCAAAATGGGTGAAGGGAAATTAAGAATCCTTCAACCTATTAGAAAGTGGGAACTTGAATGATTATTAATAAAGAGTAATTAAGAATTATTTACCAAATAATCAGAATGAATAAACTAGAAAACAGGAGCAATTAAGAATTCATTGTTCATACTAGTTCAGAGGAAAACATTAAGAACAATAACGATTGAAAACATATTGCACTCAAGCACTTTCTGAATTATTATTTTTCGTTTATCATTCAGATATGAAACATAGATGGTATAATAAACAAGAAAAACTTTAAAACATAAGAGATAGAATACTTATTGATCCGGTGTCTGACTCAAGAATCCTGTGAAAAGTCCTTTCCATCAATTCTTTATCTAGCTAGCCATACAAAATTTGTCCAACAGCACTTTATTCCAAAATAATCAATATTACAACAAAGACTAAGAATTGACCCCCCAATACTCTAATTGAGGGAGTATTTATACAAAAAAATTACAAAAAATATCTCCTAACAGAGAGATATATTTTAGGATGAATCATGAATAAGTTACAAGAAAATAGAGACAGATAGTCTTGTAAATAGGAGAAGAAGTAAACCGATGTTGTGTTGTTCCTATTTTTGTGAGTGTGCTGGAGGCAGGCCCTATGATTTGGCTTGTTGAATTTTTCTTTGGTAACTCTGTGCTGGCTGCTCTGTTTTTACTGATACTCTTTATCTGTACTGATATACTTTGACCTGTTTGATCTCTGTTTATCCTTTTTACCATTACTTACTGTAGTAAATAACCAAAATTCATCCAAGGATATTTTTACAAAATGTCCAACATATCTTCCCACCATTGTGCTTCTGGTATTCTGGTTAATTGAAGCTTTCTCAGGGTTTCATCAATTTCTGTGTATTTGAAAAAGGTAGGCTGAATTGGAAACAAGTGCCTTATCTCATGTTCGACATAGAAAAATTTTTCTAGACTGTGTATTTGAAAAAGGTAGGCTGAATTGGAAACAAGTGCCTTATCTCATGTTCTACATAGAACAAGTTTTCTAGACTGTCATAAAGAACTCTGCATGTAGGCAACGCTTTTGCTGTTGATGAACTTGTTGATGGACTTACCTGGTTGTCTGCATACTGATTCAATTTCTCCATATAGTCTTGATGACTCATTAGTTTATCATGAATAATTAAAGTACTTGGCAACCCTTTACTCTGCAAAATATCAAATCTTTTCGTAAAAGTATTGATTTCTTCCTGCATATCATGGCACCTTCCTTCTAAGTTTTGCATCAAATTTCTTTTAGTAAAAACCTTTTTTACTTCCAAAATTGTTCTTGTTCTATCTTGAATGCCCAGCTCTTCAAGTTGATATTTGTTCTTGGTATTTAAAAATTGTATAGCTCGCTGGCTTCTTCAGGCATATTTCCTAATTCTGCCCTTGCATTTTGAACTTCTTCTAGAGCCAGTTTAACTAAATCATTTTGTTCATAAATTATTTGAATTGATGGCCAAACATCATTTATTGATTGAGTGATGTTGGCCCAAAGAATTCCCTTGAGTTATTTCAAAGGTTTCTCAAATGTGAGATCCTTTTCTAATTCTTTCACCAAATTTTCTAACCTTTTGATCTCTTTTGTCTTTTCTACAACATTTATTTTTGAGAGATCATACTTTTGTTCCAGGGTAGTAAATTATTCCTTTACCTTTTGGAGATCTGTAACTTGGAGCTTCAATTACTCCATTGATTTTATTAGTTCCTTTGTGCTCAAATAGGCAGTGTTACCCTGTACTAGTCCTGTTGACTGCCCTGTAGTTGTTGTACCTGTGACCACTTCTGCTATGGCTGCTGGAATGTTTGGTGCTAGTGCTGTCCCAAGTGTAGAAGGGACTGTTGTTGAGACTACTGGTATCACATCGAGAGGCTGAGAGGTCGACTCTCCCTGCTTTTCCTTCAATGCTTTTTCAAGTTCTTGTTCAGTCTCATCCAGTCGTTCATTAATTTTTAAGAGCAAATCCATCAGCTCTTCTTCAGATTTTTGCTTTATCACCTCAGTATTCTGTGGATGTCTTGAATTTGGCAGCTTTAGTTGTTTCCTTAGGGCAGAAATATCGTCATCTTTCTTTTTGATTAAGGCTTCTATAGCCTTAACACCTTTGGGATCATGACCCAATCCAATAATTATTTCTTCTAAAGTCTTTATTCTGTTATCTTTGGCCTAGGAGGAAGCTTTTTCTAGATGCAGCTGGGTAGTTTTATTATCCAAGGAATTTTGCAACCTTTGGGCCATCATTGCCTTACTAGTCAAGGTTGAATAAATCATTTCTCCAGTTTGTTTATGCAATTCAATCTGAGCCAAAGGATGAATATCCTTTACCATGACTTCAAAATTGGTTCTAAGGTAGTCTGCTGTTGTTTGAGGCTGCTGCACTTTAGGCTTGAAATGACTCATTACCATTTTACCTTCCTAGATGTCATAGGCTTACATCAATCTTTGTTGATTTGTGGGGGCCATTTTCAAATATTGATTATAAACTTGAAGTCTCAATGGATCATTTCTGGCTTTTATGTCTATAAATGTCTTCTTGATATCCAAAGCTTCTTTCATTGGTGGTCTTAAGGATGATACCTTTGTACTTTGTTGTATTTCTAGCTCCTTTTTCTGTGAGCTGGTAGATGTCCCACTGACTGGGAATGTTTGCTGGCTGTCTACTCCTTTTCTCTGACTATCAGTGATCTCTTCAACAATTTCTTCTTCTAAGAGGGGATTTAATCTTTTCCTTTTGGTACTAGGTTGTTCTGAAGGTCTACTGGTAGGGGTATATGCTTCACTGTCTCTCTTTTTACTTCTTTCCTCATTCAGGGGAGTTTGAAAGATTGGAGGTTCTGCCATATTGACCTAAGTGGGAGAATTTTGCATTTGGGCTTGTTCCTTGGAAGTTTCAGGCTGCTCCGACATTGTGAATTGCTCTGTGGCCTGTATACTGGTTCTTTTTCCTTACCTTTAGATGTTGCTATGGCTTGTGTGATGGTTTCCTGTGAATGTTGCTGAGAGGTTCCAGCAGAGGAGGGACCAATCTCTGATCTTTGTACCTACCCAAAAGAATCCAAGTCAAGTATTTTCTCAAGATCTCTCATAACATTCTCAACATCAACCTGTTAACTATCCTTTTCTACTAGGGTCCCTTCCATCTATTCATCCATATTTGCAAATTGTTCAATCTCTGGAATCCTATGGTGAATGTATGGTGACAATATGTTCTTCATTCTTCTATCACATATAAATTTGTTAGGGTCATATGGTACCCACCGAAAACTCTTTTGCAACTTAAGATAATCTTCCAGAATTCTTTCTACTTCTTTCCATGCATCCCTACTGTTACAGATAAAAGGGCCTAACTAACTCTTGATTCTAAGCTGAGCTTTCTTCTTGGCATTATAAAAATGGACCAGGTCTGAATTTATCATTTGCCTGAAATATTCCAAGGCAAAGATCCTCATTGGAACATACTTTGGTAGCTTAAAAGGGCAGAGCTCACACCCATATATCCTGATTTCTGTATGGTTCTTGTATAGGTACCAATCACCTATCATGTATTGCTTGGAGAGCTGGAGGATTTTCTTCATATCAATATTAATTCTAGGAGGGAAAACTCCTGTTAATAAGGTGGTTTCTGGGTGAACAAATAGGTCAATGACTTCATTGTATGAGTAAGGGGACTCAAAGGAACTATGGAAGACTGCAGACTAGAAGATTATAGACCTTGGATTTCCTCTGGTGTCAAGTTTCATGACAGGGAAGGGGAAGTTCTCAGACTAATAATAGAGCATAAGATGGTATATAAAAGTGGATTATTTGAAAACTCTTTCATCTTCCAGTCTCATGAACTAGTCATGAATCTTGTCAGCAATGTAAGAGGCAAAGTCATATTTGACAGCAGGGGGTTGTCTAGGAGTAAAAATTGACAACAACACTAGGGTTATCTCATCAACGTACTCACTAGTGTTGAATCCCATTATTAAAGATATCATATCCACTATAAGTCTACCCATATCTATGAAAAAGGCATATCCATAAGGAGGGGGCCCTTTGGGTTGATGTTTTTGTAGCATGAAAGTTTGACAGAGACGATTCAGTTCTTCTTGGGATAATTTTGTGGATTTTCAATTAAATCACCCACGGAAAGGGGAGTCGGGGCTTGATCGGGATGAAATTGTAACATTTCATTGATGGATTGAGCAGTTATTGGAAAAAGAATGGTTTGACTTGGGGACATAACTGCTCGTTGATTGGGGTCATAATTGGCATGACAGTGATAAATTATTTTAGGAAAGACATGAACTAAGGGTAGAAAATACATAGGAAGATTGGATTCCCACAGTCCAAAAATATCAGAGCCATTCAGGTAATCATCTCTGCTTTGGAAAAATATTCTTAGGGGATTTTCGCTAAAGGTGAGGTCTTTTATCTGGAATTCCCTATCCGCCGGAGGTAGATAGTATAAATATTTGTAGGGAGCATTCAGGGGTGCAACAGTCAAAGCCACAAGAGTTTTCATTTCTGGTTCTTGTGGATTCAAAAATGAATTCGGGTTTTTAGTGAAAATGGGCAAATTTTACAGGTCTAGGAGCTTATGTGGTAAAACAAAGACTGAATTATACTATATTTAATCTTTTTTCTGTGGAATTAGAGTATAAAATCAAGACTTGCTGGATTTAAGCGGAAATTGGATAAATACCTGTGTTTGGGAAGTGAATAGTGTGAAAACAGGTATAGGAAATAGCTGACAGGTTCTGGACTGGTTCGGCTGCAAATTTCTTAGCAAGGTGGTGGTTGGAGACCTTCGACAGTTGACTTAGACATTCTTTGCATGGGAACATTGGTCACAGTACAGAAGGATGAAAATGATGTTTATTTGTTTTATTAACAAAGTCGAGGTTGGTGGGGTTTTTTATTATTCGGGCGGATGACGTATGCGGGAAAAGCTATTTTGTCGTATGCGTAGGGTGGTAAGTGGTATGATATCGCACCACTTTTGGGGACGGGCGGTATTTGGCTAGGAGCCAGCGATTCCATAGGTTTTGCGATGCGTGGCAGGGCACTGTTCACAAAACCGCTCCGCGATCGCACATTAACTTTCGGTCGTGGAGGGCCATGCGAAATGCATGACGACTGTTGGATGTGGGGTGCTTGATTAGATGGCTATCGGGGAGGCGAGGTGACGGGCGTTTAATGAGGGCGGGCCCAACACAATTAAATATTATTTAATCATATTGGGAGCAACGTGATTGGTCGGGAAAGTTATTAATTAACCGTGGGGGTTAATTAATCCTTATTTAATGTGGCGGGGGGTCAGGGCTCTTAATTAGTTACAAATTAACTAATTAATCCCAATTAATGTTGTATTATGGTTATATTTTAACCAAGGGGCGGGATATGTAAAATTTGGGGATTTTGTGTTAATAATACGAGAATGGGTAAATTTTTATAGGGGAAATAAATAATATAAGTTAAAGTTAATATGTCATAATGAATGAAAAAGTGTTAAGTATAAAAACATTAGGATTGTGTATTTAACTTAGGCTTGAATGAAAAAGGGTTTTTATGGGAGATTGTGTAATTTTCCTCAGTAAAATAGGATTTTACTTAGGAAAAGACTTATGGAAGTAAATGAATGACTTATGGATAGTTTTAAGTACTTAGGCTTTTAAATTATTGCGCTGAGGGTCCAGTCCCTCCAGAAGTCAGAGAAATGCTCTGAACCCCTCTAATTTTCAAATGCCTTAGTACTTAAGGGAAATTAGTGAAATTTTTAGGGAAAAATGAGAAGGGGAGTTAATCATTTGACCTTGTTTTGCTTGAAATTCCTCCAATGTAATGTATGCCTTGCACTTGTGATGAAAGTAAATATTAACACATTTAGAGTCATTATCCATCACATATAATTCTGCAACGTCATCTACCTACCCTACCTACTTTAACCTAACATTTTTTCTTCTTTATTAGGGTGCATTTAGACTGGCAAACCCTTATCACACTTTCTTTTCTTTTACATGTAGAAATCTATCTGAGTCTAACCTTATTACATCCAAGGGCTTATATTAAGCTGTTGAGCTCCTTTTATTTACTCTAGCTATCTACTTATCTGCCAAGATTAAACAGTTTGGTCAAATTTTATTCTCTATCTCTAAAACATAAAATTCAAACATGAACTAGCCAAGCTTAAGCTGTTTGACTGTTCACCAATTGTGGCATAAGTTACAAGTTGCACACAATTTGTTTATTACATAAGAGCAAAAAGTAGTGGCATTTAGACTTGCACACTTTCCTTGGCCTTTCTTTTGGTGGGGTTCATTTTCTTTCACTTTTTGGCCATTTTATTCTTTTCACCCTTTGATTTTTCTTTTAGGGTATACCCTCTTTACATTTTTTGATTTTTTGACAATATGGAAAACCTTTGCAACAAGGAAAGGTATGAACATATTACATAGCCCATCAAGTCAATCATGATATATGACACCTATTGGTATAGGAACATAACAATGGCTCCACTTGGGGATGGCTTTTCCTGGTGAAAAGTCAAGAACAACAGGTCATTTGTCCTCAGAATGATTTTGGCTGAACTATGGAATCTTCTTCTAATTGTTGCTTTATTGTATGTATGATAGTAATACTTCTGAAGCTTAGGGCCTTCTCTTTGGGCTTCAACTCTAGCAAGTTACTATCCAAACAAAACTGTGACATTAAAAAGGATATAGTATGTACATGTTAAAAATCAGGATACATTAATAAGTAGGATCAAAGTAATGTTTCAACATTCGACCATTAACTGGCCCATCTTCAGTTTCTGTACCATCCAAGTTTTTCAAATAATATGTATTGTTTCCTTGTAAGGCATAGATAATATAAGGTCCATTCCACAGGAAGTCAAACTTCCCATGTTTTCCCTGATCCTCTCTTCTGGAATCCCATCTTAACACTTTGTTTCCAAGGTATAAATCTTCTGCCTTGGTTATTTTATCAAATATCTTCTTAAGCTTCTCCGTCAACACTTGGGATCTTTGATATACTTCTTCTCTGGTCTGCTGCAGATTGATGGTCTGGTTTATCCTCCTTTGAATATCATTAGGTTCAACCTGAGCTTCTTGAAGTAATCATTATAGGAACTCCTAAAGATGAAGGAAATACAGCCTCCATGCCATTGACTAACTCATAAGGACTAGTCCCAATAGATTTTTTGGTGGTGAGTTTGTCTGCCTATAGTGCATTTGTAAGTTTCTTGTGCCAATTTTTCTTGTTTTCCTCCAATAATTTTTTAATAATATTAATGAGACTCTTGTTGGAGGACTCAGCTAGTCCATTACCTTGAGGGTAATAGGCTATGGAATGGCTTAAGGTGATATGGTATTTGTTACAGAAACTTATCATCTTCTTAGATTTGAAGGCAACAGTATTATCAGTTATGATTTTATCAAGACAGCCAAATCTAGATAATATGTTGGTTTCTAAGAATCCTATAATCACGGTGTCATTGGCTTGTCTGGAAGGAATTTATTCTATCCATTTGGTGAAATAGTTCGTGGCGGTGAGGATCCATTTGTGTTGGCCAGAAGAGGGAGGATGGATTTCTCCAATGAAGTACAAGCCCCATTGTTGGAAGGGTTTTTCAGTGGAAATTGGTCTCAGGGGTAAAGGAAATAGTTTTCTCTTGCCTTCAAAAATTTGACATTTATGGCAAGTAGTGATAAATTTCTTTACATCGGTGAGCAAGGTTGGCCAATAAAATCCAGCCCTTAGGATCTTATCTACAGTTGATTTCCAGTAAAGGTGTCCACCATAGTCTCTTGCATGAAATTCTTGGAGAGCCTTGTTAGCTTCTTCTTTTAATAAACAATTCAATAGAATACCTTCATGATTTTTCCAAAAAAGAACATTATCTAAAATACAAAACTTTGAAGATTTCATCTTTAAAAACCTTTTCTTTGTTCTGGATAACCCTAGAGGAGCTTGCAGGTTTAATAGTACATAAATTATATCAGCAATACCAAGGTGAATCTAAGAAGGCCTGACTGATTTGTGGAGTCGCCATCTCCTGTTCGTTATCCAGTTCATTAATGTCCAGGTCTTGACAATTTTTTTATGTCATGAGCTTGGTCAATCCCTGTCCTTTTATAAGCTTTGTAGGTTTTATTTCAATATCATACTCTAATATGGTAGCAATCCATTTACCTATTTTTCCCTCAATTCCATCCTGAGTTAGGATGTCTTTGACGACAGCATTTGGTACATAGGCTATCACATGGGAAAACAATATGTAGACTCTAAAGTCTTTAATGGCTTTTACAAGTGCAAAAGCTTGTTTTTCCATGATGTTGTATTTTAATGATGCATCCCTTAGTGCTTTACTAAAAAATGCTATGGGTTTCTCACATCCTTGATCATCCTTTTGTAATAAAACAGCTACTATAGTGTGTTCTGATGCAAATGAAAATATTATGAAATCTCTATCAAATTGTGGACTTGTAAGGACTGGTGTTCTGGTCAAAGCCATTTTAATTTCTTCAAATGCTTGTTTGGCTTCAACTGTCCATTTAATACTTGAATCCTTTTTTAACATATTATTAAGCAATCTAATTAGTTCAGCTAAGCTAGATATGAATCTTCTCAAAAAAATTATTTTTCCTAGAAAAGCTTGAAGTTCTTTGACATTCCTAGGGTGAGGTATCTGCAGTATAGCTTCTATTCTAGCAGGATCAATTCTAATGTCATCTTTGGAGATGATATGGCCCAAGAGTTTACCTTCCTCTAGACCAAACAAGGACTTCTTTGGATTCAAAGAGATACCATATTTTCTGCATTTTTGGAATACTTGTCTGAGATGGTCCAAATGTTGTTGATCTAATTTAGAAAAAATAGTTAAGTCATCCAGATACATAATAAGAAAATCATGAATTTCTTTTGAAAATGCTATGTCCATTGCTCTTTGGAAGGTTGCTCCTGCATTTTTAAGTCCAAATGGAATTTTAACATACTTGAATGTGCCCCATGGTGTTTTGAAAGCCGTTTTTTCCTGGTCATCGGGATGAACCAGAATCTAGTTATATCCTGAGAACCCATCTAGAAGTGAAATCCTAGAAGCACCTACTACCCTTTGTAAAATGTGATCCATCTTGGGTAAAGGGTAATTATCCTTCAAAGAAACCATATTTACATTTCTTAAATCAACACATAATCTGATTTCTCCAGTTTTCTTCCTAGTAGGTACTAAATTAGATACCCACTCTGAAAACCTAATGGGAGAAATTATCCCTGATTCATACATACGTTTGATTTCTTTTTCAATTAAGGGCAGTAGTACAGGGTTAATCCTTTTGAGTTTTTGTTTGAATGGTTTCTGATTTTCTTTCAGAGGTATTGTATGCTGAATTATAGAGGTGTCATATGATTTCAAGTCTTCATAGCTCCAGGCAAAGACATCCTGGAATTCTCTCACTAATTCAACATATTTTAGTTTTTGGTCAGGGGGCAAAGATTTAGATAACTTTATCATTTTTGGATTTTCTTCAGTCCCCAATTTATATTCCTCAATATCTATTTTTAATGGTTCCATCTTAGGTTTCTTTGGAATATCATTAGAATCAAAGAGATCTTCCAGAGGAGTTAATCCTTTAGGCAAATGATTGTCTTTTAAATTAATGACCTCAGATTCTCCTTCCATAATCTCATCAACATCCATTTGTTTAAGGTCCTGCATTTCTTTGTTGGTGAACTTTGTTGGATGAAGCATTAGAATTGCACTTTCTTCTGAAATGTTTTTTTCTGGCTCATTTTTTTGATTAAATTCAATAACTGTATCTACATCTATGTTACTGTTAGAAAATTATTTATCTAAAGTCAGGAAATTGTTAATCTGTTCATCACTTCTAAACACTTGCCAGTTCTTTAAATTGTCAGGTATGGCTGGTCTGTGTCTAATCTCAGCTGTGAACTGATGATTAGGTTCAAATGGTAATTTGTAGGTGTTGGCAAACATTGCTAGAATATGGGCGTGCAAGTTTTGTTTTCTTGGGATTTTCGCAAGCTGAGCTTGCAGAAAAGTATTGAGTATCTCTACAATTGTTCCTCTGTATTCTCTCAGTCTGGAATCATTTGTTAGATAGTGTCCTTTGATCTGTTGAATGATTAAATCAGAATCTCCTATGACAGATACTCTAATTGCCCTTAATTTTTTGACAAGTTTAAGACCTAGAAAAAGAGCTTCATATTCTGCCATATTATTGGTGAATTTAAAGTTTAATCTGTAGGCATGGCCTTCAGCATGATCATTTTCACGGTTGTGCACCCAAACTCCTACTCCTGCTCCTAACTTGTTATCTAAACCATCAAATTCTAAATGCCAAAGAATTTCATGTTCATAATTGGTATCAGGAGTCTCAGGAACTTTTTTAACAGTGAGATCTGGTTCTTTACTTTCTTCTTATTTCTCTTGGGTATTTGATGTTTCATTGTTCTCAGAGATTTCCTAGATTTGAACACTAGATTTTTCTTTTCTAATTTCTTTTGGTTCTACTGCTAGAACTTCTAATTCAGTGAGAGGATCAATTTCAGCATTATAAAGAATAAATGAATCCATATCAGAGTGTACTGAGTAGATGGGGAAATTTTCAGGTTTCTCCTAATTACTAACTACATATTTCATTAAAGTTTCTCTGTATAGTTTCTTAGGTTGGCCGAACACTGAAATAGTAGCGTATGACATGTCCAATTGAAGAGATCCTTGAAGCTTTGCACCCCAAGATCTGGACAATAACATGCCATAATTTGGAGGAATATCTGTTACTACTATGTCCATCAAGATTTTTTTTGCAGGGTATTGAACCAGTGAAACACACTAGTATTTGATTAATCCTAAACATCTCACCTGACTTGAATCAAAAGAAAATAGGTCTTTGTATGGCCTGGTGATATCTAGGTCTAATTTCTCCATTACATATTTGGGCATAAGGTTGTGAGATGCCCTGGAATCACATGGCATTATGAAGTATTTTATCATGTATGTTCAAACTTACATAGAATGGAGGAGTTCCTCCATTTACTAGTTTTCTATTTACTTCAGGGCCAAAGAGTAATTTAGGTTGGTCATCAAAAACGTTTACTGAGTCTTCACTTCCAGTGATCTTGAGTGATCTATTGATTTGAATTCAGTAGACATCATGTTTAGCTAATTCAAAAAATGGAACAGCCATTTTTAATTTGCCTACTTCAGTCTCCAGATTAAAAGGTTTTTCAGCCTGATTTCTTGTATTTTGGAGAGTTGGATTCTCTTTAACTTCTGTATTTTCTGTATTTTTCTTCTTCTCAGGAGTGGGGTTGTGGGTTGAGGTTGTTTTCGAATCAACTTCTGGAGTTTCCCCTACATTTCCTTTGGTAGGAAGAGTATTGGAGAGTTTTCTATTATTAGGTTGATTATCGGATACATATTCAATAATGGGGTTAGCAGGATTAAGATCTAATCTAGAAAGAATATGTACAAGGGTAGTATTGGTTTTACCTTTGAGGGGCTATTTTGTAGCTTTCTGTTTATTGGTTTCAAGGACATCAATTCTTCTACTCCTCAAATTATATTGCTTGTGGACTTCATAAATAGTTGTGTCAAATCACTCCTTGAAGTCAAATGATTCACCTGACTGAGTTTGGAATTGTTTGAGAATGCGAGCTTATTGATCCTCTTGGGTCAAGAAAACTTGTTGTTCATTATTAAGTCCCATTAAATTTATTTGAGTATATTCTGTTGGTTCATCAGAATTTGAGGCTTCAGCATAATTTTCCTGGAATGGGGGCCTATTGTTTTGGTCAGGACCAGTCTTTCCAGTGTTTTGGTTTTGGTTCTTTCTGAAATTTGGATTTCTCCCAGTATTGCTCGGTTGACCATCCCAAGGAGATTTCCTTTCAATTGTTTCTACTCTATCTCCTAGCCTATCCATTCCTTTAATAATAACATCCAGTTTCTGTTCAAAGGCTGAGGGTTCTTCTTTTAATGGTATCCTTCTTTCACTTCTGGCTTTAGCTTGTTTAGATATCAGGTTGGCTTCAACACCAACAGCTATACTTTGCATATCTTCTAAAGTCCGAGGAGATATTTCCCTAAGATGGTATGCCATATCAGAATCAAATCCATCAGGGAATTTTATTAATGCTAAATCTGGAGGAGGTCTGAGGTTTTGAGGGATAGCATTGTAAACATTATTGAACCTAGTACAGTAATCTTACACAGTTTCTTGTGTTCCTCTCTTCAGGTTTTCATATTCTAATAAGATTTGGAGAGGATCTTTCTTCTTTTCCCATCTGTTTAAAAATGTTCTATAAAGAGCTTCTGGATCATTGATACTGTTTGCAGGAAGGGCTCTAAACCAGGTTCTAACTTCTCCAGTCATACTTTGAACAAATATTCTCATTCTTACATCATCTGCATCTATTTCATATATTTCAAAATAATCAGTCATTTTTTAGTATGTTGTTGTTACAATGAAAATTGTCACCTTGACATTCTGCTAACTGTATGAGCTCATTATTACTCATACTTCTCCCTTTTGCAAGTCTAACATATCATTTCCTCATGTCAAGCCTTGAAAATCAGAAAAAATTCCTAAAAGTCTCCTAAACTTTGGTGTCGCACTTTCTGGCTATCTTGCCTGCGGTCCCACACCCAATGTTCAGCTTTCCTACGTTCCTGAATGCAATTTATCTTTGTTATAGGTGCGGACCCCTGTAAGATTAAAAAGGCGCAAGTAAATCCTAAAAATCTCAATAAAAGTGAATTCTGGAAGCTTCTAGAATGGATTTTGCAGTGGCAGAACCACTCTTGTGAGGTGCATGAATCCCTTACCTTATGGAGCTAACCCCTTGATGTGAGGAGCCCATCCCTTTGAATGAGGATTCTATCCCTTCATACTTGGAACAGAAAACCTCCTCTTTTCCACTATAAAAAGAGGCATTGGGTAGCCTCAAAGGGAGTTCAAGCTTTTAGAATATTTGAAGTTAAGTGCTGTTGAGATTTAGATTCAGTTAACTAAGCCTTTTTGAGGAGAGATTACATACCGCTACTTGTCTTGGTTGGAGGAGTGCAGAACTTGTCAAAGTAAAGGAGACTCCTGCTTCGGACCCCGGGAAGTCCTGTGCAACATCAAGGCTCAAGTTGTAAGGATTTTCTACTTTTGAAATTAATACAAATATACTCATTTTTCTCAATAAGCTTTCAATCAATGGTTTATTTCATAGATTCCTTGATCACTATGATAAGCATGGTTTATGATGATTTCTATACAGGTGCTATGTAATATTTTGCTTGTTTGTGACTGCAGGTTTACGAGGAAGACTCCTTCAAGCGCGCGAGGGACAATGACGACTTCAAACAAGCACTGGACAAATGGTAAGTCCTTAACACCTCTATAGAGCTTTTCATATATCATATATGCTTAGAGAAAGATTAGTCTATTTGGCTGTTTGTTGCTAGATACTTTTAGTACTAGGGAGATCGGTCTTGTCTGCAAGACGGATTAATCCACACAACAAATTGGCGACCATACTGGGGAAAGAACTTGTTGTTTTCTGTTCTCTTTTATTTTGACTTGAGGAAACGTTTTCCTGGTTTTTGATTGATAAACATTTGCCTGGGTAGCTTAGGTTTTCTCTGTTTTTTAAAATTTTGAAATCCTTTAAGTTTTTCTCTAGTTTTTCCTGGGACCGCACTTTGCCTTGTTTTCACAGTGCGGGCATTTTCACACTTTTCCTGTGTAAACAGTGCGGGACCACACCTGTGATATCCTGGAGCCTGCGAACCCTGTTAAAGTTTTGAAAAACTTAAGATTTATTTCTTTAGTTTATCTTGATTTTGATTTTCAGTCTTTGTTTTCTACCCAGATTGATGATTGTTTCTGTCAAAAGCTTTCTGTTAATAAATCTCATCAGTATTGGTGTTTTGATGATTTTCTACAAGTTTTGCATTTTTTATTGCATTTCACTTGGTCTTTGTAGCGATTTGAAGCATTTGACATTTTGAAGTACCTCAGATTACCTTGGTCTTTTTGGTCTTTTTGCTGGATCTGACCTGATTGTGAAATCATTCTTTATTGAGAAATAGAGTTACATGTTTGTTTGCAAATCTTCGAAAAGAAACTTTGTTATTGGTTTTTGAATTTCATTTTTAATAAAAACATAATTGAGTGTTTTCGATCTGTTTGTTATTCTGGACGAATAGATCCTTAGTTTGCTGAACAAACAAGTAAAAACATTCTTCAAAAAATATTAAAGCTTTTATTCACTTAGATTATTAAAGTTTGTAGTTTTGAGTGCTATTAAACTTTGTAGATCTTGAAATTAGTTTGTAGTTTTGAGTGCTTTTAAAATTTCTAGCTTTCTTTTGAAGGAAAATTGTTTTGTAGCTTCAATTTTTTGGAAAGTGAAAGGATTTTTATTGTGAGCTTTGATAATTTGTTGGAAAAGACAAAATAGTTTCTTTCAATTGTTTTTTATGTTTAAAGAAGGAATTGTTTATCAAAAGAGTTGCATTCTCTAGCTTTTCCTTAATTAGAATTTCATTGAAAGAAAACAATCTGATTATCATTTTTAGGTGCATTTTTAGTGTCTTTTGGAAATCGAGTCTTCACACCATCAGAGTTTCATTTCCACACCCATTGACTTAAGGAACAACTCTTAAAAGTAACGCTTAATTAAAATTCATCTAACAATATTTTTATTTTCTAGGGCTCTTATCACCAACATAGCTTAGGCTAGTATCTTGGAGTAGGGAGTAGTTAACTCTCCAAGGTAGTAAAAACAAACAAGTAGACAAATCTTGCGGTAGGAGATAAATCCAATTGTAATTTGTATAATCTGGGAAGCTTCTCTTAAAGAAGTCAATCACGAGATCATGTCCGAACCTTTGAGACAATCAATTATGTTTCATTGGGGAAGATATAAGATTTTGCACGTATTAAAAATGGTAAACCTCGGATTAACCATTGTCAAGGAGCCTGGGGTCACTTGTCGGTAAACCTCGGATTAACCATTTCGAGGAGCCTTCAAGGGGATTGAGCTTGCTACTCTGCCCTTGCGCGTGAAATCGGATCGTAGATTGTTCCCCCAGTTATATTTGTTACTGTTGGTAACCTTAGTGTCCATTATCTTAAGATTATTTCCTAAGGTGATGGTGAAGGAAATATCTCACTGTACCTGGAGCAGACGTCGACTAGACTCACTTGGACTCTCTCGGGGGTTCTCTTCACACGAGATGGTTTTGTGAGGAAACTTGTGCCAGTCTGTTTCATTAAGCAGGTTGTCAGGGTAACTGTTCCAACCGCCCTTTCTGTGTTAAATTTCTACTAAGTTGGATTTCATCACCAACTAGTGTTTTTAGTACGGAAAGTTACTGTTTGTGTGTGGTTTGAACTCTTAGATTTTTAAGCGTGTGATTCAGCTGTTTGTTTCTTTAGAGAATTTAGGTGTTTTCATTGAAATTTTCTTTGTTTGCGTGTGATTAGTTAATATTTAATCGTGGCGGAATTGCCGAGACAATCCTGGAGACTACAAGGGAAACCCCCTGAATATTCACCAAGTCAGCTTGAAAGGCTTCGTGCTCTGGTATCATCCAATAGTGGTAGGATTAGATCAACAGAAATTGGAATTTCATCCATAGTTGTCCATCCTGATCATCAAATACCTACAACAGAATACATTCAAGAACCTATTTCAGTTTCTGAAGTTACTGGTAGTATTCCTGCTTCCAGTGAACTGGCTGACGAACCTGAAATCTCTGAACCTGAAACTGAACCTTCTATTTTAGAAACATCCTCAGGATTTATTTCACCAAATTCTAGTGATCTTGGTTCACCTAGGGTAAGAAATATTGTCATTGACGATCTTCCAGCTGGTCTTATTTCCATTGAAGAACTTACTAATCCAGAAAAAGATATATCTCTTCCCGACTCCCCTCAATCCTTAAATCTTAGGGAGCGTGAATCTATTTTCTACAACCCTATTCGAACTAGTGCTTGGTATCTTTCTTTAACAAACTTTTTAGAGAATCCGGGTCTTACTTTTTCTCCACCTCGAGTTCCATTTCATCCTACACCCAGAGGTTACTATTTTCCATCCATTATGGCTAGAGAGTCATCCATGCTTTCCCAGACACCGGAATCATTTTTACATGGTGGTCCTTCTGTTCCTTCGGGATATCAGGCTCTGTCTGGTACTTTCTCAGGAGCAGCTCCTCAACCAATCGAACAAGTGTTGTCATCTGGTAATAGTGGTGTTAAAACTGAAACGTTGAACACAGCGCAAATCTATATGATGTCTCGTAATATTCTGAATCCTCAACCTCAAGGCAGTCAGTTACTGCCTGGGGGGCCAACACAGGGAAATCCGTTACTGCCTGGGGGGGCAATCTTCAGGTAGTCAGTTGCCGCCTGGGGGGAAGCCTTCACGTAGTCAGTTACCGCCTGGGGGACAACCTTTAGGAAGTCAGTTACTACCTGGAGGGCAACCTCAAGGTAGATTTTTCCCAGGACAAACTGTGGAATCATATTATTTTGGGGGACAACCCCAAGGACAGTACACACCTCAAGGGTATCAACCTTCAGGACAATATATGCCCCAAGGTCAACCCCAAACTCAATATGCTCCTCAAGGTCCTTATCAACCCCAGCTTCAGTACGTGCCTCAGGGTTATCAACCTCAAGGTCAGTACCCAATTCAAGGTTTCCAACATCCTTCTGGTCAGCCATCCATTCAAGGAGCCGGAAATGTACCACTTACTTATCAACCCTACGTCCAATTAGGTTATGGTCCTTACGTTCAACCTTCTGCGGGACAATACCCCAGAATGAATATGGTGTGGGATTCGTCCCAATATCAACAGCCTATGCAGCCTAATGTGCAGTTTCCTTATCAACCTGAACAGCCTTTAATTTCTGGTCCAACTCAGCAACCTGTCCAGCCTACTATCCAAAATCCTGCACCTGGTCCTGTTCAGCAGGCTGGTCCTAGTTCACCTAAGATGCCGCCTGAAACTGCTGCAACAGCTGCTACGTCAGTTCAACCTGTAACACCTGCTTCTGGAGTATCTGTAACCCCGAGTTCATCTATCCCTACATCTGGGCAAATCCCCCAAGTCTCTGTACCCCAGCCAGGATCTTCGGTTCAGGCTTCGGTTCAGATGCCTACGGGACAAGTCGGTACAAGTACAGTTGTCACAAGCCAACTGCAATTCACGTATCAACCGTACCAGGGACAACCGTAATTTGGTCCCTATACACAAAATCCAAACTATCAGTATCAACCGTACCCTGGCTATACTTATCAACAACCTCAACAACCCCAGTTCGCTACGATTAATCCTGGTTTTCCAGGAGGTTATACAATTCCTAATGCTAATCTGATTCCCAGTTATCCTGGGTATCCACCTCCTGGAACTGCTTTGGCTAATCAAGGTTTTTGTGACCCTAACCGTCAGTTACCATTTATCGCAACTTTGGATTTACCTGATTTGACGCGGCTTACGAATGATCCAATTTTCTATTATCAGTACTGGCCGCCGATGCCGCATAAGTTGCCCAGTGATATACCAAAATTAGAAGGTAAGTCAGGAGAGGATCTGTCAAATCACGTCATGAATTATCACCTTTGGTGTGCATCTAATTAAATCATTTATGATTTGATTCGCTTACGTATTTTCCAAAGAACTCTTATTGGTCTTGCAGCCAAATGGTACATTGAGTTACCACGAGGCTCATTTCATAACTTCAGTCAGTTAGCAACTGCCTTCTTAACTCATTTTCAGTTGCTGGTTAGATACGACAATGGCATGGAATTATTAACTTCGCTGAAACAATCCACGTCTACATATATTTCTGATCATATTCATGAATTGCGACGTAGGAGACGTTTGGTGAAATTTTATATACCGGATCAAATTTTGGCAGAATGGTTTGTTAAATCATTGTTACCCAAGATAACTGAAGATGTATCTAAGGCTAGTGTTTTTACTAAAGAGAAAGTAATTTCTCAAGCTCAGTACCTTGACCTCGTTTATACGCAGTCGGGTACTTTACATGAAAAAATCCCAGACCTTCCAAAACAAGGTCAAATAGCTGCTGCTCCTTCAGGGTCTCATACCGCTGATGGTATGATTGGTACGGTCAATACTAAAAGTAAGAAGAAATCTTCAAAGAATTCTTCTCCAATTATAACTTTACCTGATTCCCTGAAAGGAGAATCTTCCCCCGAATTTTCTGCCGATATTCATGTTGTGGAGACATCTACAGCTAAATCTAAATCTGGTAGTAAAAAGAAAGGGAAGAATAAAAAAAAAAAGAATTCGAAAGAAAAAACTGATAAAAATGAATCTAATGACGAAAAGCGTAAACCACGTTATCCTTGTTACATTTGTGACGAAGATCATTTTACTAAGGAGTGCCCACATCGGGCCGAGGTTGCAAAATTCGTCAAAGGTTCACAACCTACTGTCTTGAAGGATCCCTTTCTGACTCAAGATAGTAATATGGTTGGTTCTACCTCGACTGCTTCAGAAGAGCCCATTTTGATGATGTCTCATGTAAGGATTGCGACGCGATCGCAAGATTATGGTACTAAGAATCCTGTTGATGGTAAAGAAGTAGAATATTTTAATGCAAATACATCAACTACACCTCCTCCTGTTTCTGGTCCGCTACAGATTGAGAAACCGAATCCAGACTTAATAATCAAACCGCCTGCTAAAGGTGTTCTTCGTAAATCAGCTTTCAATCCACATGCGAGAGCTGCTTAGAATTACAACATTGTTGAAGACTTAGCCGGACACAGCGTAAATTTATTTTGTCTACCATAGGAGCTGTTGATATTTAGGATTCTAATCTTATAATCTTCGATCTAGAAAATAGTACACCTCATCTACCTCATCAGATGGATTTCCATATACCAGTGTTAGTCAAAAACAGACCGATCTATCAGACTCTGATTGATGAGGGAGCTTCAACGTGTATTATGTCGATTAAGTTTTGGAAATCGCTTGGTTCTCTTACACTGAACCAATCTTCGACGATTCTTAAGGCTTTTGATGGTCGAGGTTTCCACCCTTTTGGTATTTTGCAGGATTTACCCATAGGGGTTGAAGGTAAAGTTTTAAATCTAGATGTGGAAGTGGTTGATGCCCCTCTTGATTACAACCTTCTTATGGGTCGTAGTTGGTCTTACGCTATGACTGCTGTTGTCTCTTTGGTCTTCCGACTCATAAAATTTCCATATCAAGGAAGGATCGTTACAATAGATCAGTTAACTTATTTTTCTTCTGACCCAGCCTCTATAGAAACAATCCAACATGTTGGTAAAACGACTATCCCGTACAAGGATGTTGGAGTAGGTTTGATTAAAGATTCTGGTTTGCTAGGAACTTTTTCCATTCCTCCTCCTAACGTATCACCTTCTGTTGCAAATATTCATATGATTTCGTCAGACTCTGTTATGTTTGATGATCCTTGGATCGTACCTTCCAAATCCGAGTTAGATTCAATTGATGGCATGATGCCTTTGAGTCCATTTGAACTTGCATATCAGGCTGTACAGTCATTTTCCGACCCCTCTTCAACCGAAATTGATCCAGTGAATGGGATCCATGAGGAATCACTTTCTATATCTAGTTCAGCTACAACGGCATTTCCTGAACTTGTTCATACTGATGAGCAGATTCGTGAGTTCTTGTCTGTTGACGATTTACCATGGGAAGATCTAAATCATCGATCTTCATTTTTACCTGAATTAGATCATTTTGAAGATGATTTCGCTTCAATATTTACTGCTGAATATGTCAAGGAACCGTAGAATCCATTGAAAAATCCCGATGCTGAGTTAAATTTGGAAAATATTTCTCGAACGATTCCAATTGACATTTCAGTAAAACCTAGAATAATTGAAAACATTCATATAGGTGCTTCCTATAGTGAAGAAGAAATTCAAACTTATAAAGCCCTATTTCAAGAATTATGTGATGTGTTTGCCTGGTCTTACGAGGAAATGCCAGGAATTGATCCGTCAATTGTCATACATGAAATCAATACTTACTCGAATGCCAAACTTGTCCGTCAACGTCTACATCAAATGCATCCTAGAAAAGCTGCTGCTATCAAAGCAAAGGTTGAAAAATTACTTCGTGCAGGTTTTTTTTATCCGATTCCCTTAACGGATTGGATATCTAATATTGTTCCTGTGACTAAAAAACAAGGAACTATACGAGTATGTATCGATTATAGGGATATTAATCAAGCTTGTCCTAAAGACAATTATCCAACTCCCTATATCGATCAAATAATCGATGATTGTGCCGGCAGTGAAATGTTTTCCTTTATGGACGGCTTTTTAGGGTATAATCAAATAAACATACTCCTTGCTGATCAGCAAAAAATAGCTTTTATTTGTCCGTGGGGGACATTTTCTTACTGCAAACTACCCTTTGGATTGAAGAACGCTGGAGCAACTTTTCAAAGGGAAATGTCTTATGCGTTTCATGACATTAAGCACATTGTGAAACCGTATCTCGATGATTTACTTGCTCATTCATCACGCAGGGCTGACCATCTCACACATTTACGTGCCATATTTATGAGATGTCGGCATTATCAAATTCGGCTAAATCCACACAAATGTGTTTTTTGTGTAGATTCGGGTCGTTTACTGGGATTTGTTGTCTCGAAATCAGGTATTCGCGTCGATCCGTCGAAGGTCGAAGCTATTGTCAAATTACCTCCTCCTTCGACTTTACGCCAACTCCAAAGTTTGCAGGGGAAAGAAAACTTTTTACGTCGATTTATTCCTAACTACGCTGAGCTTACAAAAGGTTTTACCCAGTTGCTAAAACAAAACATTCCATTATTTTGGGATGAGATCGCTAATCGATCTTTTGATGCACTTAAACACGCGTTGACCCATGCACCGTTATTGCATCCTCCCAACTACAACCAGGATTACATTTTATATCTCGCCGCTTATCATTCCACCATTGGGATGGTGTTAGTTCAGGAAGATGAATCTCATACTGAACATGTGATTTACTATCTTAGTCGAAATCTGCATCCGACTGAGATTAAGTATACGCATGTGGAGAAATTGGCTTTGGCGGCTGTTCAAGCTGTCCAACGATTTAGACATTACATATTGTTACGCAAAACTACGGTATTTTCTGATTGCAACCCTATGATGTACATTTTGACCAAACAATTGCTAGGGGGCAAGTATTCCAAATGGATAGTCATCCTGCAGTTATTTGACTTGGAGTTTGAGAAATCCAGGGCAAAGAAATCTTTGGTATTTGCGGAACTAATGTGTGATTTCCCCTCTACTGATACTAAAACTGTGGCAGAGCAGCCCATTGCGGACGAATCTCTGTTTCTTATCAGTACTCTTGATCCATGGTATGGAGATATTATTGTTTATCTCCAAACCCAATCTTTTTGGCCTGAAATCTCGCGATCTCAGCGACGGAAGATACGTTTCCAATCCCAACAGTATAATATTATTGGTGATACACTTTATCATCGTGGAGCGGATTCTGTTTTCTGACGCTGTCTTATTCATGAAGAAGCTGAAAAGGTTTTAAATGACTGCCATTCTGGGGCATGTGGCGGTCATATGTCTGGGTATGCCACAGCCCAAAATATATTGCGCGCTGGTTATTTCTGGCCGTCGTTATTTAAAGATTGTATTTATACAGTCCGTAAATGTCACAATTGTCAACTTTTTGATCGTAAGATGCGCGCGCCACCCGCTCCTCTTCATCCCATAATTGTTGTTGGTCCTTTCTCAAAATGGGGTATCAATTTTATTACATGTAACCCTCACTCGGTCGGGGGGCATGCATATATTATCTTAGCAGTAGATTATTTTACTAAGTGGGCTGAGGCAATGCCTACATTTTCGGCTGACGGAAATACTGCTGCAAATTTCGTATTTAATCACATAATTTCTAGGTTCGGTGTTCCTCAAGCCATTATTACTGATCATGGGAGCCATTTTCGGAATGTCATGATGACTGAACTGACAGAACAGCTTGGCCTGCACCACGATAGTTCCACTCCATATTATCCGCAAGCCAATGGTCTGGTCGAAGCCATAAATAAAGTTTTAGTCACCATGATCAGACGAATTATTGGTATTCACAAAACGAATTGGCATTCCATGTTATTTTCAGCACTTTGGGCATACCGAACCTCAGTCAAAACATCAACTGGTTTCACTCCCTTTCAGCACGTTTACGGTTTGGAAGCTGTGTTGCTGATTGAATGCGAAATTCCATCTTTGAAATTAGCCATAGAGTTACTCCCAGCTACGTCTGAAGAGGAGAAACGCTTTTTGTACTTGGCTCAATTGGATGAAAACCGGAGAAACGCTGCAATAGAAAACGAGGCTCATGTCAAAATAGTAAAAGCTCAATATGATAGAAGTGTTACCCCTCGAAATTTTTCAGAAGGAGACCTAGTCTTAGTTTATGATCAAGCCAACGATAAGCTAGGAGCTGGGAAATTCGTGCCCATGTGGCATGGTCCTTTCATTGTTAAGCGAAAGCTGGCAAAAGGAGCCTATGAGCTGATAGATTTTGATGGTATCCCTTTAGATAAGCCCAGAAATGGGTTATATCTGAAGCGATATTATGCTTAAACTTGGTATGGAGATCTTTTATTTTTTAGGTTAGATTTCTTTACTGCTGGTGTGTCTTAGATTAGAAAGGTGTGCCTAGTTTAGAAGTGTGTTTTATCACTATTCCTGCCTACCTGAGTTTTACTCTTGATATTGCAGATGTCGACGTCTCTTCAAACCTACATTGGTTTTGCTGATGGTGCTTGTCGTAGTACACGGAACATTTCTTCCGCAGCTTGGGTTATCTATTCACCCTCTGACGAGTTAGTTTCCATGCATGGGGTAAGCCTTGGTCAAAAAATGAATAACATTGCTGAATATAGTGCAGTGATTGAGTTATTATCTGAGTCCATATCATTTGGGATTCGGAGTTTGATTGTCAGGTTGGATTCTGAACTTGTTGTATTACAACTTAACAGGGTTTATGCCATTATAAATCCAGTGTTGTTACGATTGTTTTTGATATTTCGTCTCTTGGAACGTGAATTTGACTACATTGAATATCAACATATTCCAAGACATTTAAATACATTAGCAGACGCAGTTGCTTCTAGTATGATAAATCGACATTTGCAGTGATCAAAACAGTAAAACAAATAACATTCATAACATGTATACAGATAGCCAGTAAATAGTGTTATATCATAGGATAGAAGTGTTTTCAAAAAATATACATCGTATTCGATCATAGGTTGGAAACACCTTATGATCGGCAAATGATAACACAAAAAGTCAAAAATATGAGTCTACAACACGATCATCCCATCACTGATGGTGATCACGATAAGAAACCACTGCCCGAGCCACCCGGCACAGGAACCTCCTAAAAGGTCCTGGAACACCAATCACGTATCTCTGCAATCTGAGTGGAATGTCATCTATGTCTATCTCCGGAATGTCTAGAGTCAAATGCTCTAGATGATGCTCTAAATCAGTCAAGATTTCTGCTGATTGGCCTGCTGGAGCTGATGCGGCTGCAATTGGTTGTATTCTTTCATAAGGTTGGAGATGGGCTGGTCGTCGTGGGCCCACATCTATATTCAACAAAATTTTGGTTATGAATTTTCAAGATGATTTAAAAAATTTTAAAAAAAATTTAGAACTTAGAAATTGTTGAAGAAAGATTTTTTACCTGAGTCATCCCACTATTCCCCTGTTGGGAGAGTCATCTCTCCGTCGCCGCGGAAATCTATCCCGGCGTATGAAAAGTCCTGTATGACAAAAAGTTGGCGATCGAGCCAACGAAAATATGAAGAAGGAAATCGAACAATCTCAGTGCCCTCAATACCGTCACGGGTCATCAGTGCGGACCAACGAACCATCCTGGGTTCTCTAAGTCGATAGGCATCAACAGGGATACTCTGTCGAGCTAGCATCAGAATCCTCTCTAGAGAAAAGGAGATGACAATGGATCCATATCCAAAGTTATTCAGTTTCGCGTTTTTTACTCTAGTTAGTTGGACTTTTATATTAGCCAACACAGCGTCACACCAGTTGAAAATGGTGCCGCGAAAACAGTCCACAGCAATGCGCATCTGAAAACCGGTAGCTACATGCAATGTTGCACTCCCGCACAGCCTGGTAACAGTAAATGCAATAAATTTCAACTCAGGACAGATGATAGTTTTTATATCAATCCGTTTGTCCCTGGGGTCTGCTTCATCATTACAGAATTCTTGCCGAAGACTAGTGACAGTCTGGCCACCTGGCCTAGTCCCAAACAAGGAGAGTTGTTCGCCCCTCTTCGACAAACCAGTCAGAAAATAAATTTCCTCCAGCTCAATTTTGAGCTGGTGGCCGGCAATAATGAAACACTAGTCCTGCACGTTCCACCTGTTTACCAGCCATGTCAGGAGCTCTACATGTGCTCTCATGCCTTGGATGGCCTAGAATTTATATAAACCACATGCTCTTAATATTTTCATTGTGGGCATATGGAGCATTACGGCGTCATCCATGTCCTCGTGTTCACATTCTCTCCAAATCAACATCTTGTTAATCCTATAATACATAAAAAGATAGATTAGAAAAAATCTAATTTGAAAAAATTTGGGCGGCAAAAGAGAAATTTGAGTTTTAAATTTAAACGCGCAGGGACCTCACTTTACCTTTGTAAACAGTGCATAGGAATGCACGTGCTCTGTAAGGAAAGTGCAAACCCACGACTTTCTTCCTTGTAGGAAAAAGTCGGGGTCCGCAGGTACCATGTGTGTCACCTGCGGACCCCCGCGGGCGATTTTCAAACCATATTTTTCCCTTAAAAATAAGATTTAAAGCCTAAAAACGAATTGTAAACAGATGAAATGCAAGATTAAGAGATCGTGGATTACCTGGGACTGACGGTTCTTGATTTCAACGGACGGATTTTCCAGAATCTTCACAGGAACTTTTTTACCTAAAAGCTTCTACTTTTCACTCTGAACTTGAACGGTAAAAATGAAGGTGAAAAAGTCCTTTTTATAAGTTTTTTCGAATAGATGAATTTTTAATTTATTTATTTTTCACTTTAAAAAGGGTATTTTTGAAGCATTTTTACTCATCTTAAACAGGTATGTGTAATGTTTCAAGTTTTTGTGCAAAAATTGGATTTTTCAGGAGAATTGATCATTTTTCAACAAAGAGCACACTTTTATCACTTTTTCGGACTCTTTAAAAAATTCACGAAAAAGCGAAACATTGGAGTCCTCTTTTAAGCCCTTTTCAGACTCTCTAAACATGAAAATATCGCCGAGTACTTGATTGTTCGAACTCGTTAAAGTAAATGAATAATCGTCCCTTCAGTATAAGTTTACCCCTTTTACGGACTGAAATGGAATATTTACAAAAAAGGTATATGTTGACTAATTACAGTCAATAGAGTTCTCTCCTACATTATTTTATCCTTTTTCGGGCCTGAGAGACTAAATTTACGAAAAAGTACACCCATGGAGTTTTCTTAAGTTTTTTCTTCTGACTCCCTAAAATTGAAAAACACCGAGTTTCTCCTATACTGGACTCGTTAAAATTTAACAGTAAAGGACCTGTTCAATTTTAAACAAGAACGAACCACTCCTTCTTAGGGTTCGAATCTTAAACTAAGTTGGACTCATTCGAAGGATGAGCTTATAAACAAGAAAATGTTATCCTCCTCAAGCTTGTCAAAAATAAAGAGGTACTTGCCAGAAATGGTGGGGGAAAAGAGAGGAAAATGGGCGTGTTTGTTGTATTTTGATTCTTCGAAAATTCAGTCAACCACTCTTGAACACGACACTTTCATTCACCTGGTTTGGGAAATCCTTTTCCTAACAGTTAATCAAACCTCATTGAAAGTTTTCATCCGGTTTCTGGGTATTAGCTTTGGGTCAATTGTCGCCAAGCCATCTGCAGTGTCGTTATGTGTTCAAGAGGACAGTTTAAATAAACCATTCATCTGCAAAATATCTGTCATCCATTTTGACCATCCCTGAGTCAGTCCTTGCTAATATATTTTCAAAACTTGATCTATGATTTCGTTTTGTGGGCTTGCCTACGACAGATTGCTTTCTATCGACGACAACTCATTATCTGGGAAGTTGATCTAGAAATCGTCAGTACCATGAAATCTGCATGCCTTAATGGCAGGTTTCTCGCTTTCGACGATGGGTTACATCATCAACCTTCGATCGAATGATTCCATGAGATGTTCAACTTTAGCTCATTCATTCACATTTCATGGATTGTACTGGGTACTTTAAGAGCCATTGACATTACTGGTGGCTACTCTCACACTTTTTAACAGTTTACATCATTGACTGGTAATCAAGTGGTTTCTACCATGTTCGACTTCGACACATTCATTCGCATGGATAGAATCGTACTAGTTCGAGATGCGGAAATCAAGACCGTGGATCTAGTTTCTACCATCCAGGCTACGAGGAATTTTGTTATCATTGATACAGTAGACTATTTATAAATAGATGGCTGTGTCCATACTGTGTCTACACATGTCTATACTATGATGTACTCAAAATCATTCCTGTATCAGAACAGTTGAATCAGTTTTTAGTTATTTTAATCTGAGTATGGGAACGCCTACCTCAGCGATGATATGTGTATATATATTTTGCATTGAATGTTTTTACAGGTTCTGACTGGGGTGTCCACAGGATGATCCTTGAAATGATAAAGTACTGCACTCTTCATATATGACAGACTTCAACATCATCTATTCTAGACTTTGCACTTTAGGGGGAAATCTGTTACACTGAAAATTGTCACCTTGAAATTCTGCTAATTGTATGAGCTCATTATTACTCATACTTCTCCCTTTTGCAAGTCTAACATATCAGTTCCTCATGTCAAGCCTTGAAAATTAGAAAAAATTCCTAAAAGTCTCCTAAACTTTGGTGTCGCACTTTCTGGCTATCTTGCCTACGGTCTCGCACCCAATGTTCAGCTTTCCTGCGTTCCTGAATGCGCTTTATCTTTGTTATAGGTGCGGACCCCTGTAATATTAAAAAGGCGCAAGTAAATCCTAAAAATCTCAATAAAAGTAATTTTTGGAAGCTTCTAGAATGGATTTTGCGGTGGCAGAACCGCTCTTGTGAGGTGCATGAATCCCTTACCTTATGGAGCTAACCCCTTGATGTGAGGAGCTTATCCCTTTGAAGGAGGATTCTATCCCTTCATACTTGGAACAAAAAACCTCCTCTTTTCCACTATAAAAAGAGGCATTGGGTAGCCTCAAAGGGAGTTCAAGCTTTTAGAATATTTAAAGTTAAGTGCTATTGAGATTTAGACTCAGTTAACTAAGACTTTTTGAGGAGAGATTACATACCGCTACTTGTCTTGGTTGTAGGAGTGCAGAACTTGTCAAAGTAAAGGAGACTCCTGCTTCGGACCCCGAGAAGTCCTGTGCAACATCAAGGCTCAGGTTGTAAGGATTTTATACTTTTGAAATTAATACAAATATACTCATTTTTCTCAATAAGCTTTCAAACAATGGTTTATTTCATAGATTCCTTGATCACTATGATAAGCATGGTTTATGATGATTTCTATACAGGTGCTATGTAATATTTTTCTTGTTTGTGACTGCAGGTTTACAAGGAAGACTCCTTCAAGCGCGCGAGGGAAAATGACGACTTCAAACAAGCACTGGACAAACGGTAAGTCCTTAACACCTCTATAGAGCTTTTCATAGATCATATATGCTTAGAGAAAGATTAGTCTATTTGGTTGTTTGTTGCTAGATACTTTTAGTACTAGGGAGATCGGTCTTGTCCGCAAGACGGATTAATGCACACAACAGCTGTTGTGTAGTGTAGGTACCAGAACCATCAAATGGAGTGAATTTACTTTGGTAGTCTTGGGGCATAGCCCCTGGATTGGCTGGTAATACTAAGGGATCATATATGTTCGCCATTGCAGTAGGTAGTGATGAAACAACAACCGAGGTTGATCTGGGAGTGGTGGATGGAGGGGTAAAAGGGGTGGTTTGAGGTTGGGATGTTTGAGGAAATGTTCATGAACTTGGAGAAGCTGAAGTGATCACAGAAAGATTTAGTGTTTCTTCATAGGAAAGCTCAGATTGTACAGAGTTCCGCAAATGTTTTTCAAGATGTGAAGTAACAAATTCAAGTTGTAAATCTTCAATAAATACTGGGTCTTGAACCAAGTGGGCCAACTCAGATTCATAAAAAGTTACAAATAAAGAGGTTTCAAATTTCTCATCAAAGGGTTCGTCTTCAAGGTAAATCCACTTCACAGGACAAGAACTTGATCTATAAAGAGGCCGAGAACTAGCAGAGCTCTCTTGGCTCTCCTGTCTCGTAAGAATTCGAGGGATCAGATTAGGATTTTCAAACATAGGTGGTGGATTTGGATTAGGATTAGCCCTGGTGTAATGAGTCCTTTCTGAAGCCAGGTTTCTAGGTGATTTTTTTTTGGTTTTTTGTCTAAATGGAATTAACAATACAACTTCAACAATTTCTTTAAAAGGTTTTAGATATTAGATTTAGCTTTTCTTAAAGATTTATTTGACTAGAGGAACTGATCAAGTGTTTGAAACCAGATGTTCAGTTCATAAACTAGACCGGAGATAGACTGAAGAAGCATTAATTTACTTATGCAATTGCAAAGCAAGAGAATTTCAAGGGCTACCTGGCTAACTTCAGGCTCCGTCTATAGTTTATAAAGTAAACAATAGCAACAAGAAAATTATTCGAGTCCCTAGCAGAGTCGCCACTATGTTATCACTCAGATTTTCCTTGAAGTTGTTGGGAAAAGGAAAGGGGTCTGAGGTAATCACAAACCAACTTTTAGGTACATAATCTAGCCAATATGTACCCAGAGAGGGCTCTCTCTTTAAGTTTTAGCTTTGTTTTGAAAGATATTAGGCTAGTTATGAAATTTTGGGGATTTTGATTGTGTTTGGGTGGTGGAATTCAATAGCAAAGGGTTATGACTGAGTATTTTAGCCCATTAGGCTCATGGAGTTAAAGAAGATGGCTTAACTGGACTTAGTTCTTAACAAGGGAGCGTTTCACAGGGCAAGGTAGTCAAATAGGGAACAAATAAAGATTTAAAATAAATAGAATGGACTCAAAATGGGTGAATGGAAATTAAGAATCCTTCAACCTATTCGAAAGAGGGAACTTGAATGATTATTAATAAAGAGAAATTAAGAATTATTTACCAAATAATCAGAATGAATAAACTAGAAAACAGGAGCAATTAAGAATTCATTGTTCATACTAGTTCAGAGGAAAACATTAAGAATAATAACGATTGAAAACAGATTGCACTCAAGCACTTTCTGAATTATTCTTTTTCGTTTATCATTCGGATATGAAACAGAGATGGTATAATAAACAACAAAAACTTTAAAACATAAGAGATAGAATACTTATTGATCTAGTGTCTGACTCAAGAATCCTGTGAAAAGTCCTTTGCATCAATTCTTTATCCAGCTAGCCATACAAAATTTTTCCAACAGCACTTTATTCCAAAATAATCAATATTACAGGAAAGTCTAAGAATCCACCCCCCAATACTCTAATTGAGGGAGTATTTATACAAAAAAATTACAAAAAATATCTCCTAATAAAGTGAGATATATTTTAGGATGACTCATGAATAAGTTACAAGAAAATAGAGATAGATAGTCTCGTAAATAGGAGAAGAGGTAAACAGATGTGGTGTTGTTCCTATTTTTGTGAGTGTGCTAGAGGCAGGCCCTATGATTTGGCTTGCTGCTGTTTTCTTTGGTAACTCTGTGCTGGCTGCTCTGTTTTTACTAATACTCTTTATCTGTACTGATACACTTTGACCTGTTTGATCTCTGTTTATCATTTTTACCTTTACTTACTGTAGTAAATAACCAAAATTCATCGAAGGATATTTTTACAAAATGTCCAACACATCTTCCCACCATTGTGCTTCTGGTATTCTGGTTCTTTCAAGCTTTCTCAGGGTTTCATCAATTTTTGTGTAATTGAAAAAGCTAGGCTGAATTGGAAACAATTGCCTTATCTCATGTTCGACATAGAAGTTTTCTAGACTATGTATTTGAAAAAGGTAGGCTGAATTGGAAACAAGTGCCTTATCTCATTTTCGACATACAACAAGTTTTCTAGACTGTCATAAACAACTCTGCCTGTAGGCAATGCTTTTGCTGGTGATGAACTTGTTGATGGACCTGCCTGGTTGTCTGCATACTGATTCAATTTCTCCATATAGTCTTGATGACTCATTAGTTTATCATGAACAATTAAAGGACTTGGAAACCCTTTACTCTGGAAAATATCAAATCTTTTCATAAAAGTATTGATTTCTTCCTACATATCATGGCACCTTCTTTCTAAGTTTTGCATCAGAGTTATTTTAGTAAAAACCTTTTTTACTTCCAAAATTGTTCCTGTTCTATCTTAAATGCCCAGCTCTTCAAGCTGATATTTGTTCTTGGTATTTAAAAACCGTATGAGCTCGCTGGCTTCTTTAGGCATATTTCCTAATTCTTCCCTTGCATTTTGAAGTTCTTCTAGAGCCAGTTTAACTAAATCATTTTGCTCATAAATTATTTGAATTGATGGCCAAACATTATTTATTGATTGAGTGATGTTGGCCCAAAGAATTCCCTTGAGTTATTTCAAAGGTTTCTCAAATGTGAGATTCTTTCCCAATGCTTTCACCAAATTTTCTAACCTTTTGATCTCTTTTGTCTTTTCTGCAACATTTATTTTTGAGAGATCATACTTTTATTCCAAGGTATTAAATTGTTCCTTTACCTTTTGGAGATCTGTAACTTGGAGCTTCAATTCCTCCATTGATTTTATTAGTTCCTCTGTGCTCAAATTGGCAGTGTTACCCTATACTAGTCCTGCTGACTGCCCTGTAGTTGTTATACCTGTGACCATTTATGTTGTGGTTGCTATAATGTTTGGTGCTAGTGCTGTCCCAAGTGTAGAAGGGACTGCTGTTGAGACTACTGGTATCACATCGGGAGGCTGAGAGGTCGACTCTCCCTACTTGTCCTTCAATGCTTTTTCAAGTTCTTATTCAGTCTCATCCAGTCGTTCATTAAGTTTTAAGAGCAAATCCATCAGCTCTTCTTCATATTTTTTCTTTATAACCTCAACAGTCTGTGGATGTCTTGAAGTTGGCAGCTTTAGTTATTTCCTTAGGGCAGAAATATCGTCATCTTTCTTTTTGATTAAGGCTTCTGTAGCCTTAACATCTTTGGGATCATGACCCAATCTAATAATTATTTCTTCTAAAGTCTTTATTCTATTATCTTTGGCCTGGGAGGAAGCTTTTTCTAGACGCAGTTGGGCAGTTGTATTATCCAAGGAATTTTGCAACCTTTGGGCCATCATTGCCTTACCAATCAAGGTTGAATAAATCATTTCTCCAGTTTGTTTATGCAATTAAATTTGATCCAAAGGATGAATATCCTTTACCATGACTTCAAAATTGGTTCTAAGGTAGTCTGCTGTTGTTTGAGGCTGTGGCACTTTAGGCTTGAAATGACTCATTACCATTTTACCTTCCTTGATGTCATAGGATGACATCAATATTTGTTGATTTGTGGGGGCCATTTTCAAATATTGATTATAAACTTCAAGTCTCAATGGATCATTTCCGGCTTTTATGTCTATAAATGTCTTCTTGATATCCCAAGTGTCTTTCATTGGTGGTATTAAGGAAGATACCTCTGTACTTTGTTGTCTTTCTAGCTCCTTTTCCTGTGAGCTAGTAGATGTCCCACTGACTGGGAATGTTTGCTGGTTGTCTACTCCTTTTCTTTGACTATCAGTGATCTCTTCAACAATTTCTTCTTCTGAGAGGGGATTTAATCTTTTCCTTTTGGTACCAAGCTGTTCTGAAGGTCTACTGGTAGGGGTAGTTTTTTCACTATCTCTCTTTTTACTTCTTTCCTCATTCAGGGGAGTTTACAAGATTGGAGGTTCTGCCATATTGACCTGAGTGGGAGAAGTCTGCATTTGGGCCTGTTCCTTGGAAGTTTCAAGCTACTCCGACATTGTGAATTTCTCTGTGGCCTTTATACTAGTTTCTTTTTCCTTACCTTTAGATGTTGTTGTGGCTGGTGTGCTGGTTTCCTATGAATGTTGCTGAGAGGTTCTAGTAGAGGAGGGACCAATCCCTGATCTTTGTACCTACCCAAAAGAATCCAAGTCAAGTATTTTCTCAAGATCTCTCATAAAATTCTCAAGATCAACCTGTTCACTATCCTTTTCTACTAGGGTCCCTTCCATCCATTCATCCATATTTGCAAATTGTTCATTCTTTGGAATCCTATGGTGAATGTATGGTGACAATATGTTCTTCATTATTCTATCACATATAAAGCTGTTAGGGTCATATGGTACCCACTGAAAACTCTTTTGCAACTTAAGATAATCTTCCAGAATTCTTTCTACTTCTTTCCATGCATCCCTACTGTTACAGATAAAAGGGCCCAACTGACTCTTGATTCTAAGCTGAGCTTTCTTCTTGGCATTATAAAAATGGACCAGGTCTGAATTTATCATTTGCCTAAAATATTCCAAGGCAAAGAGCTTCATTGGAACATACTTTGGTAGCTTAAAAGGGCAGAGCTCACACCCATATATCATGATTTATGTATGGTTCTTATATAGGTACCAATCACCTATCATGTATTGCTTGGAGAGCTGGAGGATTTTCTTCATATCAATATTAATTCTAGGAGGGGAAAATCCTATTAATAAGGTGGTTTCTAGGTGGACAAATAGGTCAATGAATTCATTGTATGAGTAAGGGGACTCAAAGGAACTATGGAATACTGCAGACCAGAAGATTACAGACCTTGGATTTCCTCTGGTGTCAAGTTTCATGACAGGGAAGGGGAAGTTCTCAGACTGATAATAGAGCATGAGATGGTATATAAAAGTGGAGTATTTGAAAACTCTTTCATCTTCCAGTCTCATGAACTGGTCATGAATCTTGTCAGCAATGTAAGAGGCAAAGGCATATTTGGTAGCAGGGGGATGTCCAGGAGTAAAAATTGACAACAACACTAGGGTTATCTCATCAATGTACTCACTAGTGTTGAATCCCATTATTAAAGATATCATATCCACTATAAGTCTGCCCATATCTGTGAAAAAGGCATATCCATAAGGAGGGGGGCCTTTGGGTTGATGTTTTTGTAGCATGAAAGTTTGACAGAGAGGATTCAGTTCTTCTTGGGATAATTTTTTGGATTTTTCAATTAAATCACCCACGGAAAGGGGAGTCAGGGCTTGATCGGGATGAAATTGTAACATTTCATTGATGGATTAAGCAGTTATTGGAAAAATAATGGTTTGACTTGGGGACATAACTGTTCGTTGATTGGGGTCATAATTAGCATGAAAATGATAAATTATTTCAGGAAAGACATGAACTGAGGGTAGAAAATACATAGGAAGATTGGATTCCCACAGTCCAAAAATATCAGAGCCATTCAGGTAATCATCTCTGCTTTGGAAAAATATTCTCAGGGGATTTTCGCTAAAGGTGAGGTCTTTTATCTGGAAGTCCCTATCCGCTAGAGGCAGATAGTCTAAATTTTTGTGGAGAGAATTCAAGGGTGCAACAGTCAAAGCCACGGGAGTTTCCATTTCTGGTTCTTGTGGATTCAGAAATGAATTCAGGTTTTCAATGAAAAATGGGCAAATTTTACAGGCCTGGGAGCTTATGTGGTAAAACAAAGACTGAATTATACTGTATTTAATCTTTTTTCTATGGAATTAGAGTATAAAATCAAGAATTGCTGGATTTCAGCGGAAATTGGATAAATACCTGTGTTTGGGAAGTGAATAGTGCGAAACAAGTACAGGCAATAGCTAACAGGTTTTGGATTGGTTCAGCTGCAAATTTCTTAGCAAGGTGGTGGTTGGAGACCTTCGACAGTTGACTTCGACGTTCTTTGCATGGGAACATTGGTCGCAGTACAGAAGGATGAAAATGTTGTTTATTTGTTTTATTAACAAAGTCAAGGTTAGCGGGGTTTTTAATTATTCGGGCGGATGACGTACACGGGAAAAGCTATTTTGTCATATGCGTAGGGTGGTAAGTGGTATGATATCGTACCACTTTTGGGGATGGGCAGTATTTGGCCGAGAGCCAGTGATTCCATAATTTTTGCGACGCATGGCAGGGCACTGTTCACAAAACCGCTCCGCAATCACACATTAACTTTCGGTCATGGAGGGCCATGCGAAATGCACGACGACCGTTGGATGTGGGGTGCTTGATCAAATGGCTATCGGGGAGGCGAGGTGATGGGCATTTAATGAGGTTGGGCCCAACACAATTAAAGATTATTTAATCATATCGGGAGCAACGTGATTGGTCAGGAAAGTTATTGATTAACCGTAGGGGTTAATTAATCCTTATTTAATGTGGCGGGGGGTTGAGGCTCTTAATTAGTTATAGATTAACTAATTAATCCCAATTGATGTTGTATTATGGTTATATTTTAACCAAGGGGTGGGATATGTAAATTTTGGAGATTTTGTATAGTTATAATAATATGGGAATGGGTAAATTTTTATAGGGGAAATAAATAATATAAGTTAAAGTTAATATGTCATAATGAATGAAAAAGCGAAAAGTATAAAAACATTAGGATTGTGTATTTAACTTAGGCTTGAATGAAAAATGGTTTTTATGGGAGATTGTGTAATTTTCCTAAGTAAAATGAGATTTTACTTAGGAAAAGACTTATGGAAGTAAATGAATGAATTATGGATAGTTTTAAGTACTTAGGCTTTTAAATTATTGGGCCGAGGGTCCGGTCCCTCCAGAAGTCAGAGAAATTCTCTGAACCCCTCTAATTTTCAAATGCCTTAGTACTTAAGGGAAATTAGTGAAATGTTTAGGGAAAAATGAGAAGGGGAGTTAATCATTTGACCTTGTTTTGCTTGAAATTCCTCCAATGTAATGTCTGCCTTGCACTTGTGATGAAAGTAAAGATTAACACATTTAGAGTCATTATCCATCACATGTAATTATGCAACATCATCTACCTACCCTACCTACTTTAACCTAACATTTTTTCTTCTTTATTAGGGTTCACTTAGACTGGAAAACCCTTATCACACTTTCTTTTCTTTTACATGTAGAAATCTATCTGAGTCTAACCTTATTACATCCAAGGGCTCAGATTAAGCTGTTGAGCTCCTTTTATTTACTCTAGCTATCTACTTATCTGCCAAGATTAAACAGTTTGGTCAAATTTTATTCTCTATCTCTAAAACATAAAATTCAAACATGAACTAGCCAAGCTTAATCTGTTTGACTGTTCACCAATTGTGGCATAAGTTACAAGTTACACACAATTTGTTTATTACATAAGAGAAAAAAGTAGTGGCATTTAGACTTGCACACTTTCCTTGGCCTTTCTTTTGGTGGGGTTCATTTTCTTTCACTTTTTGGCCATTTTATTCTTTTCACCCTTTGATTTTTCTTTTAGGGTATACCCTCTTTACATTTTTTGATTTTTTGACAATATGGAAAACCTTTGCAACAAGGAAAGGTATGAACAGATTACATAGCCCATCAAGTCAATCATGATATATGACACCTATTGGTATAGGAACATAACAGTGAGGACTTGGAAGATTGTTGGTACTCTCTTGCATTACATATAACCTTCAGTATTTCCTTCATTATGGTGATGATCATGTTTTCAGTTGCTGATGTTGTTTCTATCTTGATGGGAGACATGCTGTTGAGTAAGGCACATGGTTGGATGTCTCCTTTAGGAAGGAGATTCCCACATTTTCTATAGCACATGTTCCAATGAGAACATGGGAAAAATTGTGGCCACCATGGCCAAACACTTGTTTCTTTTGGAGGTGAGCCATGTGTGTGATGGAGTACCTCATGGTGGTACTCTTCTATCCATCACATATGAGGCATTTTGGGCTGATTGGTTTTATAGCATTGGAGGGAGGAACTTTGCAGATCAAATCCTCATGATGCCACTTGAGGGAAATGTCCTTGTAGCCCAAGATTAGTTTGCACTCTACACTTATCTTAAGTGGAGAGGAGAACAGTGTGGGGTAGGCTATCTTGTCTACCATGTGCAGAATTTCAGCCCACCTATTTTGCAGGAGCTCAAAGTGGAGGAACATTTTCATAGAGTTGCCATGTCCTGAGGTGACTCATTTTTTGTGGATGATTGCTTGAGGGTGGAGAACTCACATGGGGGATGTTATTTCCCAATACACTTCAGATTCCATGCCTCAAGGGAGCCTCTAGGTAGCACCTTATTGCCTTCTTGAGTATTTGACTGTTTCATGATAGCTATTCAACTAACTTGCATGCTTGGGAGGGGCAATATGGAGATTCATTGTTGACACAGCATCTCATTATTTGGAGAAGTTCATCATATGGGGATGCTACAGTAGGAGGAAGAGACACTTTTCAGTTCTATCCTTGCAATTGCTTGAGGACAAGAAAATTTTTGGAGGGGAGGACTGTAATGTTCCTAAATTAGCTAAGCTAATTGGAACATTAGAATTTTGTTTTATTTCTCATGTTTATGAATAATAGACTAATGGAGGAAGGAAGTGCAACACTCCTTAGATCTAAAAATAAATACATGCTCAATGTGAACAAGATTAAATATGAGCTGGTTGCATAAAAACCACTTGTGTATGAACAAGGCTAAGCTATTTGACTGGGTCAACAGGACCAAATCACAAGACAGTCCAGGTGCATTGAACCTCCTAAGTGACCTGCGCAGTTCTAGAAGGAGCTTCTAAATGTGAAAAGGGGCTAATTCAAGTGAAGTGCTTTAGGGTTTTGCGCTTCCTCATTTTATAAAAAGGAAGGAGAGGGCTCATGTAAAGGTTTTTGATGATTTTTGGTTGCTTGAGAAACTCGAGTTCTCTTGGCTGGTTAGCCAAAAGGAAGAGGTTTTCCTGTTTAGGAATCCTATCTCCTTCCATGGAGTAGATCTTTGGAGGAGGATTTGCTGCATTGATCCACTATCCGGAATTTTTCCAAGCTTCTACTTCCAACTGAAATGTAGATCCTGTTGAGGGTTTGATTGCTTTTGTAAGTTGCAGCAAGTGGGATTTATATCTTTTCAGATCTAAAGCATTTCAGTACTTCTTTTCAGTGGAGGAGGGTTTCTAATCCATTGGAGAGATGTATTGAATGATTTGAGCTTCATTTCAGATCTTGGCATTAGGCCAATGTGTTATTCATGGTATACTGTGTATTTCTCTCCCCAAATCTACATTATTGCTGAAGAAGCAACGTTGTAGGGTTTTTGGCATCATTTTGGAGCTAGATCTCTGATGTGAAGGAAGCCTCCTTGCATTAAGGGTGATCCTTGGATTGGCCAACCAATCCAAGTCTATTTATGATCTGATACATTCACTAAAGTTCTTGCTTCAAAAATTTTGAATCATTCTACAAATCTCCTACATTAAAACTCAGATTTTCTCCAGCAATTTCATGTATTGCTGAAATCCCCAAGGGGAATGTAATAAAGAGCCCTTTGGGAATTTTGTTTCATTATAGATCTATGTTTTCATGTATTTATCAGTTGCAGATATATAATATAATAAAAATAAGCTTCAGCCTCCTAAAAATAATGCTGAATGGTTTCTGGGTCATTCTCTTGTCTTGCAACACCTCAATCTTGAGGGATTTTCTAAGTAAAACCGTTGTTTAACCTTGCTTAATGCCTATTCCATGTTCCTAAACAAATTATATGATTTTAAATACTATTTTAAATCTTATACCTTTAGAAAATACGCTACCCTTGCTTCAGTAAATTTCTACATCTTCCAAGTCATGGGAAATCAGGGTTTTTCTTGACTAATCAGGAAGGAGGAATTTTTTAACTTAGAAAAACGAATTTTTTTTTGCTGAAATTAGACATGTAGATCCCTCTTTACCTGATATAACATATTCCAAAGCCTTGACCCTTTATTTTATGTATATTTTCTTATACACCTATTTTAGGGCCAAAATCCTCACTTTTCCCCACCTTTCTGCCCATAAAAGCTGAGTAAAGGTTCTTGCAGCATTTGTAATTATTTTCTGAGTGTTTATAAACATTTTTTGTGATATCTGAAGCACACATTCCTGAAAAATTCATTTTTCAGGCATGTTTTGCTGAGAAATCCATTTTTGGAACATTACAATAACTTAGAGCCCTAACAACATAAATGACTGCTAATATCTTCATATCTGAAATTAGATGATCAAGAAAAATGTTACAAAAATCTAGATCTATTCATTCAAAGACATTAAACAGTATAAAAATAATATTTACTCCATAGATCCAATAGACAAGACAAGAATATATCCAATAAATTTTTTTATTAATGGCACCTGGGAGGAAAACACAAGAGGGTGTTTCCTGATCTCTTCAATGGGATGGGTTCTTGTAAGTCCTCAGCACTTCATATTTAGAATTCCTCTCTCTTGATGGTGTATAAAACCCAAACAAAAATGGAAAAGTATGGCTATGATTATGGATCAATAGCCAGACCAAGTGTTGAGATCCAGAGTGATATTTAGGCAAAAAAAGGTGACAAATGAATGGGAAAACCCTTCTATTTATAAAAAAATATTGAGTTAGTCTAGAGATTGGTGCATAATTAAGATATTATTAACCAGATCTGGATCCAACTTTTATGGAGTATTTTATTATATTTGTTGGAGGGAAAAGGAGTTTGACTTGAGTCAAATCCCCTTATTTGTAAATAATAAATAAATAAATGATTTATTTATCATTTTAAGGATGTGATTAAGTAATAATAAATAAATAAATGATTTATTTATCATTTTAAGGGTATGGTTGAGTAATAATCAAACAAATAATGATTTATTTAATTATTTAAGGGTGAATTAGTCATATTTAACAAAGAATATTATTTAAATAAGATTTAAACAATTATTCTTTAGAAAATAATAAGATAAATAATTATTTATCTAATTAATTTCTTTGTTTTGGGTTAAATATAACCAGAAATATTAATTGAACTATTGTTTAACTAATTATTTCTTGAGGAAAATCAAACAACTATATATTTATTTAATATTTCCTTATGGGGTTTCCGGTTTAAACCACAAACAACTAAATAAAGGTGATTTACTAAGTTATTTTTATAGTGAAAGCAATTTTACTTGGAGTAAAATTGGTCTTACATGATGTACTTGGGTCTATCTAATGATAATAGGTTAGATGACCCAAAAATGGTGTAACAGTTTTCCCCCCAGCGTGTGAGCGTTAGGAGCTAATCGTATGACCGAAGTACATTGTAAGAACTCAATCACTAGACTTCGAAGGGGAAGTCAAAGAGAGAGAAGTATAAGGTAAACCAAAGTGCTGAAAGAACTAGACCCTGAGGAGGTGACTTGTAGGTGCGACAAGTCTTTTTAATGAGTGAGTACCTGCTATAGGTGGTGGGGGAGGCATACCTATGTCCGCCGAGGCAATAGTACAAACAATAAGGCGCTCGAAAAACCATGGAATGCAATAATAAAGTATATTTTCGCTGAAACATGAGCCAGATAAATAACACGATAATCAATCCCACATACATATTGTGCCTGGGATAACAACCAGGACTTTGTACAATAATATATGAGTACATGAGATATAAATACAACCCATATGCCCCTGAAAACAGGAAAGGGCTCTAAAAATCTAACTGATACATGCAAACAAAAAGGCGCGGCAAGCAGCTGAGGCCGACATCATCAAATGTATGGAGCTACATCGAAGGCTATAATGAAGATGTCATCCGAGTGTGTGGGGGGCTACCTGTAAGGCCAACCCCTCATGAGGACTAAGACATCTCACACACACCCGGGAATCATCGATGTCAGCTGCTGCATCACTGAACCATCATGTATACGGATCTCGATCATGCTGAAAGGAGATGGAGCTGAGAAGTAATCAAGTCAAAGGGCAATAAGGAGTCCCTTTTCCTGATCTGAGGTACCGAACAAAAGTGGAAGCTAGAACCAATGTACACCACCCTCTAAATCTATCTTCTGGAATGAATGAGCTGATGTCGACAGAAGGAGGTCTGCCATAGGTGAGGCAATAAGGGATCCTCAACTAAGGCATGAGAGAAAATAGTAGAGCGACTGATAGAATGACACCAATGATGATGATGAAATGGGGGAAATGAGTAGCGAACGGATGACTTCCCTTGTTATATCATAAACAACATGGATGACCTGGCAGCAACTGACACAATATCATGGGGGATAGGGGACAATGGGACTGAAGGCCATAATGAGCGACACAAGAGAGAAACCAAGGAATGAAGGATGGAGGACTATAGCGGGGTGCGAAGGAACTCGGGATAGACTCCATGAAAGCAATGATGACTCAACTCGGATGCTCTAAACAAGGGTGACTCGATGGTGCTGCCACATATGTGAAGGGTCTAATGGGGACCACAAAAGCATGAGTACAAGATGGTAACTCATGACGAAAGTCGACACGAGCGTGGATAAGTATGGATGCAACATGGTGCCCCTAGTACGAGTGTTGCAAGTGAAGAAATTCAATTTTGAGGAAGGGTGAAGTGGCACTTGTTGGACAAAATGTGTCCTGGTGAAGTATCAAATCAAAAAAGCTAATAGATACCCATTTGAGGGCTTGGTGAGATCTTTCCAATGGTATATATGGTTCATCAAACTGAGTTACTGTTTGGTTGCAGTAAGCAAAGGAAAAATCAGGGGTTTTCTTTTAATAAGGCATTTTCCTTCCAGATTCACTTATTTGTCGATGGAGCTGTGGTGAATGTTGTGACGAGAGGAGGCCTTAAGGCTTGCAGCAGTTGTAGCGAATAAACCAACCGTTGGAATTTGAGATCTATCAGTTGTAGGTAAGAGGCCTAATCCTACTCTTTCATTTCAGTGGATTGAAATTTCAGTTTAGGTACCCAGAGCTCATGAACATGTCAGGTCACACTTTTTGGGGTCTTTTCTATAACCTAGGTAGCAGGTTCTGGGCAAAAAACTGCGACTTGTCCCAGGAAATGACCTGAACAGTGCGACCTGTCAGAAAAAGGGGTTTTGAGTGCTATTTTTGGCAGAGATCTGGGATTTTTATGGTTGAGCGGCATAGGTTCCCCCAAGCATGTTGTGGACATGCCAAAATCTATTTATAAAAAAGGGAAATCTAAACACATTTTAATGATGTGGTGCACCATTTGTTTTCGGTATGGTTACACAGTTTGAGAAAGGAAATAGACGATTACCAATCTCTTTTGGTACTGCATATATGAGTCAAATGGACTTTAAGTTTCTAGGTTGGCATACATGGTGCTAACACCCCGAAGATAGTATTTGGGATAATGAACTGATGTTCTCCCAGAAAACCTATAGGTTGGTCAACCACAATGTCTATGATACTGGGTTGCTGATAAAAAATAAAGGAACGATGAGGGGTATCATTCCTAGAGTGATCTTGAAGTGATATGGGACTCTAGAATTTCTTCTAAATGTGGAAGAATAATGGGACTAGAGTCGGCATTACTAGATTCACTAGGAGAGTGTTGAAGAACTGCTTCTCCTGGTCTCTCTAATATGAGTGCCCCCCTTACCTAAACATTGGGTGTCAATGTAATGGCCACATGGTGCATGTGGTTTGAATGCATGAGTTCGATGTAAGGGGGGTAGATAAAGTCAGGAGTGGTCGCTGCTTCCATAATGTCGTCATCGTAATAGAAGGTGGGGTGACTGAAGGAAGAAAGACCAGCTGACGCGACGAAACAACCTTACTCCTCATCATGAGAGGAGAGGTTCGTATGTGCATCATCACAAGGGGTAGCAGGAGAGTGAGTAGACAAAGGATCCACTGATGTTGAGACTAGGGAGGAGGCTAGAGGGATGTTAGGAAAAATTTCAGGGGAGGTCTCATCATGGACTTCCAACCAAGGCCCCGTTATCTCAACATCATAAGGGGAACAGTTAATGGGAGCATCTATGTCCTCGAGTGTCGCCGAAGCAAGATGCGAAAATAAGGGAGCGGGTGACTCATGGCGCTCAGCCTCGAATTGGCGTAAGGCTTCTAAAGAGGAACGATACTCCTCGAGGCGAGGACACAGGTGAGTGTAATGGCCATGGAAATCACATAAATCACAAGGATGATTTGTGCACAATGGTTTGGGTTTCAGGATTGAATCGGGTATAGTGAAATATATCTCTGGGATATCAGATTATGGAAACGACTCATTGACAATGGACTTGAGGTGAGGAAATTATGGGCAAGTATGGGTGGCGTGGCCGACAACATCACACAAAGCACACTGGATGGTATGCTTTGGAGGCCAAGAGGGGCTAGGGTTTGTCGAGGTAGCCTTATCCTTTGATGCCCCCCTTGCGAGCTTTGCCCTTCTTACCCGAAGTGGTCGCAATGGGAGGTGGTTCTTGTTGAGGTGAATGAGGCACTGTTGTAGCAGGAGAAGTCATGGGGACTAGTTGAACCAGGGTCAAAGTGAGGTAAGGTTTAATTTTACCAGGCGGGGTAGCGGCTGGAGGATCGAGGTACCAGACAGGAATCCCAAGGGTCAGGTTAGGAAGAGAGAGGGTGGCCATAACAGGTACTATGTACACTCCTGGTGGGGGAGCTAGGAATGGTATCTGACCAGAGGGGTAATGACCAGGCGGGATGGCGCCAAGATGGTTGAGGTCGGGAGGAACTGTCCCAGGAGGGTAAAGGGGGTCATGAGTACCAACTGAAGGTGAAGGGCAAGGAGAAGAAGGTTCAGAAGACTAATCAGAGGACATCATGAAAATATGGTAATCAGGGGAACCATATGGAATAGATTGAGTGGCCACCTATCCTTCAGGTGGTTGGGTAGCCACAAATCCCTGTTGAGGGAAAGGATCTGTAAGCACAACCGACTGACTAGGTGCAATACTGGGAGGAATGGAAGGGATGGCTTGGTGTCCTCTCAATGTTGCTTAAGATTCCCATAGCTGTCGAATTTGTGGCAGAAGAGGACAATCATGCATATAATGACCATAAACACCACAACAAGAACAGGGCTTGTTCGTACGAAGAGGCCTATCCTACTTGGGCTCAGTAGTGTTAGGAGCATTACCTTGAGTAGGTCTAGGATTACCAGAGGCAACTTGATTTTAATTGCCTTTCCTCTTCCATTTTGAGGTAGGAGGATTAGTTGTGCCCTACTGTGCGTATACCTGCCCCAGAGGGGGTGGTGGTTGCTGTTGCAGCGGTTGAGAAGGTAAGGGAGGAGGAGGTGCTAATGCTGTAGGAGCTGGAGCACCAGGTTGTGGATACAGATAATAAGGAGATTGGGTAGCAGTGTGGTAAACAGGAGGTTGGGAAAAAGGAGGAGGCATGACGTATCCTGGATACGTGCTACCGGGAGGGGTAAAAGTGCCGAAGGAGTTGGCCCCTCCCTGAGAGAAACCATAGCCCATGGGAGGTTGAGCATATAGATTAAAGAGAGCTCCAATGATACCGTCAGCGGTGTGAGATGCCCCCAGTGCATTGGCACCACCACGTCTGGAAAGATCAGGTAGGATGGTATAAACATAACCTGACCGAGCATAGATCAGGTCATATTTTAACGCAATTTGGAGAGCGGCTTCTTCGGTTTGAGAAAATTGTGATGCGACGTCTTTCCCGATAGGCGGCAAGAGAGTCCTAAGGAAATAGTCCATGTAGACACGATATTCAAAAGTAGGGGCTCGACATAGGCTCCTTCTTCTCCGCCATTCCTGAACATGTTCGGATAGGTAGTTCGCAGATGATTGACGGAAAGAGGTCAAGAGCTCAGTACCAGTGTCGTAACGAAGGGGAAGCTGGAAATAAGACAAAAAATCCCGAGACAGAGTCGCAAAGGTGGTATGAGAGGAAGGGGCCTGATCAACATACCACTTAGAAGCTTCACCTGTAAGCATTCGTTGGAACAAACGAAGATGAATAGAGTCATCGGTAATGGAATTGGATGAACACCACATCTGGAAAGATTGAATATGATTTGAAGGATCTTCTCCAGCAAGACCTTCAAACTTTGGGATGTCTAAAGGGAGCTTTTTTGGCATAGTAGGCCACTTAGCGTCATGGTTGTTAGGTGCTAAAAGGTGCCTTTTAAAAATCCTATTTATCCCACATTAATTATCAACCCGGGCAAGTCCTCTTATTTTAGGAGTGTACACAATATGTGCATGCTATAATCCCAGAGAGTAATTTTTCTTAAAATGTAGTATAGATCTTTCAAATACAAGAGTAAACAGATGCTTGAAAATGAAATCTAATTACAACAAAATGAAACTCAATGTTCTTAAATTCAATCACTTCACTCAACAATCATCAGTCAAGGATGCAGTAGTAGTAACTCTTTCCTCTATCATCTGATGTAAATGAAATAAAATATGAACAAGGTAATCAATCTAAGAACGTAGGCAGTAACAACCAATGTCCTTTACAGTTGATGATTTTACACTCCACACTAAAGAAATTAAATGGAAATGGTAATTGTGTTAACTCACTAATGCTGCTAATGAAAATAGACTAATCAAGCTCTCTGTAATAACACTCCAAAGCAAAACCAAACTCTTGCGAGAAAGGAATAAACAGTAAAGCTAATTAACAGAAATGAACAACAGTTCTATTTACTGGAAATGAACAACAAATGGAACTGAATAACAAATCCTATTTAATGGAATTAAACAACAAATGTAAATGAACAACAAATCCTGAATAGCGAAGCTCTGTAATTGCAAAGCATAATAATATAAGTTATTATGTTGGAAAGGATCAGCAACAAAATTCACTGATGCAACACACCAATTTCATAAAGCATTGAAATAGTAAACTATTAAGCATGGAAACCGTGAAGCAATGCAACTAAAGAAAGTGAGAACTAATGCAAACCATCACCCGACTAGAATCGAAAAGTAATGATACAAATGGCAAGTGGATCCACCAGGGTTGGGCCCTTTGCCACTAATGGAACACTGCCGAACTACTCCAGTATCAAATAATGGAACAGAAACTGAATTTATGTATTAATAATATGTAGCAGAGTTTACAAGAATCGTACTCTGTTTTAATTAACAAGATTCGATGAACAATTCTGAGAATTACAAAAGGAAATCTCTCTATAATCATAATACACACTCTCCTTTTATAATCAGAAAGAGGAGAAAGTAAATAGTGAATTTGATCCCTCATAACAAAATTGGATTGTTCCCAACAACTTGATCAGCAAGAAAATATATTTCCATCAATCATTCAACAGGAACAAGTCGAATTTGGTATTGCAATTGACATCATTTGGAAAACGGCCACAACAGTGAATCTAGGAAAATTTTCCTCAGAGAACCTTTTGTTTCTCTTAATAAGGACCGAATTTGGGCAAACCGTTCTTCAATGAAGTTAATACGGTCCATTTTGGACAAAACCCATGTTTTGGATTTTCCAGATTCTTCTCCATTTGCCCAGAATGTCCAACGTAAAACTGTCACTTCTTATTCTAGCGAATTTCTGAGTTGGAATATTGAATGATAAGCTGGAGATAAAATATGCAATCTGGAAAATATCTTGGAGACGAAAATGGTGAGTGATGTTACAAAATATATTAATAAACCATCATTGGTAAAATCATGCATAATAATCATTAATTTATTAATAATAAAGGAGAGGAAATAATATTTATCCATAAGAGCATCAATAGTTATAAGATGGAATTATATGATAAAACATGAAATAGGTATTAAAAAGTGAAAATATTAATGAAAAACTAGCAGCCCAACATCCCCCCAAAATGAATATGTTGCATGTCCGCATGCAACCCAGAACTGAATATATTGCATGTCCTCATGCAACCCAAAGACAAAACCCATGTGTTAACCAAGCAAAAAAAAAATTGTTCATCCCAACTCATGAAATGGATGGAACAAATGAATTTTTCCTCAAATAATGAATATTCAATTTTAGCAATTTTGATGAAGGCATAACAATTTTTACAGTTGACGTTCAACTATATATATATGAAGTTGTAGAAAAATGTGATATAAGTAACAACAAACTTCATTAACCATTTTCTCAAAAATCAGAACGTTTTGATGCACGGATCATGAGATATAAACAAAATGGCTGTAGGTGATAGTGCATAATTTTCGAAATTTTATGAACTTATTTAGCGTGAAATTATCTGGGTTTGTGTATTTTAATGATACCTCTTTGTTATCCAGAAATTACAAGAATTCAGTTCATAGTTTTAAAGATATATGCAAATCAATTTCTGCATTGTATAAAAATGAAATTGTATGCCTTAAATGAGAAAGAAAGTATAAAACATCGATTATGTGTAGCAATTCCTCCCCCAAACTGAAGAATTAGCATGTCCTCATGCAATGCTAGAAAACAAAGAGAGGTGGTTGCTACAATCTATTGAAATCTATGCTTGGTGTAAAACAACATGGAATAAGGGAGGTGTTGAGAATGAATAAGAATATCAATGGATGATAAATAATATTACTGACATGGTCATAAGAAAGAAATGAAGGAAAGCAACACTCCCCCAAACTGAAAGATGATATGTCTCTGAAAAATGGGAAGTGGTAAAGATGTGGAATGAATGATGATAAATAATGCTTAATGGATTTTCATGAAATTCTCCTAAATTCATAATAAATCAGAAAATTATGTTATTTTACCTCAAGTGTTACCTCCGAAAAAAAATGTGGAATGACATGTAGGGACTGGCATTTGTTGAAGCTGATGTAGGCTGAGTGGATACTAAAAGTGATGCAAAAAATGGAAGCCATGCAAGCACATCATGTTTGAAGAATTGTGTGCGTTCACGAGTTGCGCAAACCTTTGTTATTAGTTGCAATAGTGTGGTCGTGCTGCGAATAGAATTTCCCCCACATACTTGTTGTTCTCCTGTAAACAAATCATGATTCTGCATGCAATTTTCTTGAATCCACAGTGTTAATTTTGAAGAGAAACAAATAAGATGTATGCCAAAAGTTCAATCAAAAAAACTTCTGTAGAAATGTAGTATGAATATTGTGGCAAATCAACAAATTATGATAGAATTATGTACTTATATCGCGTGCTATCCATAATGCATACATTCCCCTTTCCAATTGAAAAAGGGATTCCATGATCATAAAGCATAGAAAAAGTGTTGTGTTGATGACAAGGCAAGGGAACGAACAGTACATCAGTAAATGAAGCAGAGTACACATATCAAATGATAGGACAGTAAGAGGTATAGTTATAATGAGGGCAGAGTGTATAAATATAGTTATGAATAAGAGATAAGATGCTTGGGTTGATGATAGGTAATGTGGTAAGTAAAAAGGACAGCAATATGCAAGAAAAGATACCTTGCTGACGATATTTCATCTGAAAATTATATGATTGATTAAAAAACATTCACTCGTGTGTAAAGGTTCATAGTAGGGAGAAATTAGGGAAATAGTATCTCTGATAAAAAGAAAAGTAGGAAGAGGGTATTATAATAATTATTGATGTTGAAAATAGAACTTCAATACCATAAACAGAGCCTCTGCTACCAGCAGGCGTCCATAGCCTCGGCAGGGTTGCTTTTTAACCCATATGAGCCAGGATCTTCAATTTATAGTTGGGGAATTCCATTTTTGTTCTGCAGAAGAGATTAGTGTGCCAGCGTGGTAACCAGATAACCACACTACCATTCACTGGGAAGTAGCAAAAGTGATCAGGTCGGCTCGTGATGGGACCTCCTGTTCCAAGGATATTGTGGCTATCCAATGGATCATAACCTTGGTGTGGTGGCCATAGTGGGAATTTCACTTCGCTACAACCTTATGAACATGGTAGGTTGGCTCTTTAATGAGACCCCCTATCCTCTATCTATAGACAAGATTTTGTTGTTTTTACACCTTTTATGATAAATAGAGGGAGGCTCAGTACTCCTTAAGAGTGGGGATGGTGGAAGAAGTTTGAACATGTCAATAGAAAGAAAATATACCCATAATCTTACTTATAATAGATAGAGAGAATTATAGCTAGGAGAAGTGGAACCAACATGGTAAATATGATCAATCAGTATCATATACAGCAGAAATCAATAAGTAAAGTAATATATAAATAATTGTGTCCCTTTTGTTTGTTTTTTTTTTTTTAAACCTATGATCAAGAAGTTGTCTTGTTAAAGATCATAACATCAAGGATATTCACCTGCTTTAATAGAATCCATAATTCTTGTCCTCATAAAAGTATTGTACTTCATGCGATGCAAGGGAATCAATAAAATGTGGTTGAGATGAGCTAGAAGTGTTTGGGAAAAAGATATAACAAGGGTGCTATTCAAAACACACACAAAATATGCAAGAAAAACAAAAGAGAATGTTGTTCTTAAAAGGAATATCAAAAGAAAAATCCATACAAAAAGTACTATTATTTAGATGGAACAGCTATTGTTCCTTATGAGGAACAGCAAAAAGAACATCTACACGCAAAACTGTGGTTCCTTTAAGAGGAACAACAAATAAAAGAAAAAGATACACGCGAAACTGCTGTTCCTTAAGAGGAACATCAATTGTTCCTTAACTGGAACAACAGATAAAGCAAGCGAAAAATAAAATGTTGATCCTTCAGCAGAACAACCTAAAAACATTCCAAATCGAAACTGTTGTTCCTTAGGAATGGTAGAAAGTGAAAAAAGGCGAAAGGGTTGTTCCTTTTAAAATGAACAGCAAAAACAATCGGGCGGAAGTGTTGTTCCTTTAAGAGGAACAACAAAAACAATCAGGCGGAAGTGTTGTTCCTTTAAGAGGAACAACAAAAACAATCGAGCGAAAGTGTTGTTCCTTTAAGAGAAACAACAAAAACAATCGGCAAAAATGCTATTCCTTTTGAAAGGAATAGCAAAAACACTCAGCGAAAACGTTGTTCCTTTTGAAAGGAAAAACAGAAACAATCGGAAAAAATGCTATTCCTTTTGAAAGGAACAGCAAAAAAATTCAGTGGAAATTTTGTTCCTTTTGAAAGGAACAGCAGAAACAATCAGCAAAAATGTTGTTCCTTTTGAAAGGAACAACAAAAACATTCAGTGAAAATGTTGTTCCTTTTGAAAGGAACAACAAAAACATTCAGTGAAAATGTTGTTCCTTTTGAAAGGAACAACAGAAAGATGAACACGCAGATGCATTATTCCTTAAGAGGAACAACTATTGTTCCTTAAGAGGAATAGCACGAAAAATAAAAGCACACAAGATTGTTGTTCCTTTAAGAGGAACAACATGAAAAATAAAAGCACACAAAAAAGTGTTGTTCCCTATAAGGAACATCAAAGAAAATGCACGCAGAAATTGCTGTAGGGAATAGAAAAAGAAAAAAAATAGAGGAAAGAATAAAACTAATATAAAATCTATTATCTAAGCAAATTGAATCAAACAAAAAGGCAAATTTATGTACAGGTTTCAAGAAAAAGTAATTTTTTACAGAATTAGTGTTGTCGAAGAATTGTTTTCTGCAATTGAAACTTGCATGGTGGGGTCCTTATTGTTCAATTTCCAATGGAGTGGAAACCACAATTTGAAGGGATCAACACCTGAAACACAAAAACATAAAAGAAATCAGAAAAGAAACAACACTTTATTAAGTTACAACAGCTATGATGTTATTTCCTAAAGGAATATCAATCTATCAATGGAAAAAAGAAATGATCTCCTGGAAAAATGTTTTGGTAGCAATGACATGAATCTTCGAATGGGAATTAATTCTTCATTTTTCCTGTTATGAATCCGTCAGGTAATGAATTGGATGAAATGCCCTTGTTTCACTAAAATTTCTTTCAAGAATCACTCGTACATAAATTGACCTTCTTTTTTCTCCTAAGACCTACAAAAAACGAGAGTCTACCTGCAATAAAACATTAAATCATAGATAAATAGAGGTGATTGGGCTCCCCTAATCCAAGAATTATGAAAAAAAACTAACAAGTAGTTACTCTGTAGAACAAATCCACGGAAAAATAAAACAAATTTTATTTGTCACCTGCGGGAGAGCAGTGGTCGACCATACTAACTAGCAGTGTTTTAATCATACCTTCTTTTTTTTTCGTATAATTTGAGTGATTCCAAAGAAAAATGAAAGCTAATTCAAAGTTATATCTCCAATAGAAACAGGTTTTAAAAATTCAATGCTATGATATGTCAATTTTACTTAGAACGGCCTGCATAATAGAGTTATTTTTGATTTTCCCAGCTCAGACCAACAATTGATATTTTAAGCATAAATTTTTCATTTGATGACGGATTAAGCTGATTCAAATTGGAAATGAAAGTAGATTCATTTATTTATCTCCAATATAAACAAGTTTTGAATACAAGAATAATTGATGAGTCAAATACGCTAGTGAACAGCCGAGAAAACAAAGTTTCAAGAGTGTTGATTTATAATAAGAAATCAGTATTTTGGTCATAAATTCCTCATACGATATCAAAATCGAGTGATTAAAATTTCTTTGTAAACTAGATTCATAGAAGAATATACCATAGAAACAGGTTTTAAAATTATAGTCATTTAGGCTTCCAAAAACTAACTGTCCCAACTCTGTTCTTGCCTACTAGACACCCTGTCAATGTTTTGGTTATAAGTTTTTCATTTCAAATCCAAATTGAGTGATTCAAATCGGGTTGAAAAGTAGAAATCAAGGGCTAATTAGGATAGAAACATGTTTTAAAAATATTTACTTTTGGTCCCTCAAAACATGACTGTCCTAACTCTGTTTTCAGAAATTTCATCAAGCCCACAAGCCAAAAAAATATGATATTCAAGCAATTTTTCCATATTGGTGATAAAAATGAATATAAGTGTCTATAGAATTTTTATTTTCAATATAATTCATCTACATACACAAATAAATTAAAATATTTATCATCGATGTTGATTTCCACAACGTGTTGCAACAAAAACAACTATTTTTACAAAAATAAAATAAAAAAAGTGTTTATTTTATTTCCTTATTTATTTTATATTTTCACTAGCCTACTCTGATTTGGAAAATGAATATGATTACGTATAAGAGTATTTCTTGTGTAACCATTGTCGAAATAAAGCTTCAAGTATGTACATACCCAAATTTGAAAAATGCATGTTAATGAAAATTAGGGAATGAGATGTCAACTTCCCTTGAAAAGATAGTGCCAAAAATTGTTGAAGCATGGAGTGATGCTGCAAAAAAATGGAGTGAAACCAATCTTCAATGTATCTCTTACTTTCTTTATTTCCCATAGCCGTCATATCATAAAGTTCTTGAGTGTTTAAAACAACTTGTTGATGCAAGCTAGAAGAAACCTCATTTTCTTTCATAACCTCTACAATTTTTGGATTTGATACATTCTGAATCTCAGTATAAGTTTTCTCCAATGGTGCATATGAGATAGAATGGGTGGGAAGGGTGGGTAAATTTTTCAGTTCAACACTGTAAGCATGTTGTACTAGTTTATTATGGTGAGGGTGTGGAATGAGTTGAGCAGGAAATTGTGTAGGGAATGGAGCATTTTGATGATGTAGTTGATTGGGTTGAATGGATTATTTTGATATGCAAGCAAGATTTTGTGGAAGAGTTGGTGGAGAATATGGAGGATGTTTTTTTGCTACAAGATGAGGGAGATTAGTCATGCAATCATAAGATTAACCGTGCCAAACTTGTAGACAAGATTGATGGTGGTTATATTGAGATTGACATGGCTGCCCTAACATATGAGTATTCCATAATGGATTATTCAAGTAAGAGTGGAGAGTAAGTGTTTTGAACCATACTTTTAGGCCATGATTTCCATGGTTTTGACCTTATTGCAGCTTCCCCATCTCTTTGATATGCTACTTCCATCCTAGATAAGGAAGAACAACTATCTATAGGATGCTCCTTTCGGTAATGAGGGCAAAACACTTCATCAAATTCTTGATTTTTCTGAACCTGCAAAACATTCAATTGTGAATTTAGAGAGATAATGAAATCATATTTAAAATTTTCAAATAAAACATTGATTTCAGCTCTTATGTCTCTTCTTCTTGTAGTAAATTTGGAAAAGAAAGAAGAAACTTCTCTAGAATTCTTACCAGCCTTGGAAATTCCTCTTGAATACCTTATACACAATTCACAAACATCATCATATGATAACTAAAAAACATCACCTTTTCCTATCAGATTTAAGAGTTCTAAAAACTCATCTTTGATTCCTTTAAGAATGAGTGTTTTCAAGATTTCTTTTTCCAAATGCTTATGCTTTGATTTTTGAAGGTTATATTGAAAACGCTTTACATAGTCTTCCAAGCTTTCATCTTCCCCTTGTATCATACCAAAAATATCTTCATTTTATTTGCAGTAGTCTTGGTAATTCTTCAATAATATGTTCTTCATGTCCTCCCATGTTTGGATGCAGTTCCCACCTAGGCTCATGAACCATCGGAGAGCTGCTCCTTTTAGAGTAAGAGGAAACACTTTCAACCTTTTATCATTAGTACAATAATCATATCCTCTACAAAGTATTTCAAACTCAAATAAGAATGTATTTGGATCTTCAATTGTCAAACCATGAAAATTTGGTAGAGACGATGCGAGAATTATGCGCATTTGTGTCACTCCTCCTAGATATTTGATAGGGAATTCAAAAGTTGAAATGTGAGCCATTTCTTACCATAATAGAAGATGTTCTTCATATTTTTATTTAAGGATCCTCCTTCCAATGTTTCTGTCAATTGGTTCGTGAAATGGGTGGTGCTTACATCACCACTCGAGTGGAATTACAATATTTTTTCAAAAATTCTACCTCTAAAATTCCTACTTCAATTCCTACGCAATTCTGCTGAAAAGCGGGGAGAGGAGCAAGCATTTTACTTGCTCATTACGCAGGTTCTTACCTTCCACTTTTAATACCCAATTCTTTCACAGTAGACAAACATCAAACATACATCACTCTCTATGAAATAGCAACACTCTCCTTGGCAACGGCGCCAAAATGCTGGGTGCTAAAAGGTGCTTTTTAAAACTCCTATTTATCCCACATTAATTATCAACCCAGGAAAGTCCTCTTATTTCAAGAGTGTACAAAATATGTGCACGCTATAATCCTAGAGAGTAATGTTTCTTAAAATGTAGTATAGATCTTTCAAATACAAGAGTAAATGGATGCTGAAAATGAAATCTAATTACAACAATATGAAACTCAATGTTTTGAAATTCAATCACTTCACTCAACAATCATCAGTCAAGGATGTAGTAGTAATAACTCTTTCATCTGTTAATTGATGTAAATGAAATCAAATATGAACAAGGTAATCAATCTGAGAATGTAGGCAGTAAAAACCAATGTCCTTTACAGTTGATGATTTGACACTCCACACTAAAGCAATCAAATGGAAATGGTAAGTGAGCTAAATCACTAATGCTGATAATGAAAATAAACTAAGCAAGCTCTCTGTAATACATTCAAAAGCAAAACCAAACTCTAGCAAGAAAGGAATAAACAATAAATCTAATTAACAAAAATGAACAACAATTCTATTTACTGGAAATTAACAGCAAATGGAAATGAATAGCAAATCCTATTTAATGGAATTAAAAAACAAATGTAAATGAACAACAAATCCTACTTGATGGAAATGAACAGCAAATCCTGAATAGCGAAGCTCTGTAATTGCAAAGCATAACAATACAAGTTATAAAGAAATAAATATTTTTGTTATGTTAGAAAGGATCAGCAACACAATATACTGATGGAACACACCAATTTCATAAAGCATTGAAACAGTAAAATATTAAGCATGGAAACTATGAAGCAATGCAACTAAAGAAAGTGAGAACTAATGCAAACCATCACACGACTAGAATCGGAAAGTAATGATACAGATGGCAAGTGGATCCACCAGAGCCATGCCCTTTGCCATAGTGGAACACTGCCGAAATACTCCAGTATCAAATAATGGAACAACAACCGAATTTATGTATTAATCATATGTAGCAGAGTTTACAAGCAATCGTACTCTGTTTTAATTAACAAGAGTCGATGAACAATTCTGAAAATTACAACATGAAATCTCTGAATAATGGCAATACATGCTCTCCTTTTCTAATCAGAAAGAGGAGAAAGTAAATAGTAAATGTGATCCCTCATAAAAAAATTGGATTGTTCTCAACAAATTTATCAGCAAGAAAATATATTTCCATCAATCATTCAATAGGAACAAGTCGAATTTGGTATTGCAATTGACATCATTTGGAAAACGGCCGCAATAGTGAATATGGGAAAATTGTCTTCAAAGAACCTTCCATTTTTCTTAATATGGACCGAATTTGGGCAAACCGTTCTTCATAAAGTTAATTCGGTTTGTTTTGGACAAAACCCATGTTTCGTATTTTCCAGATTCTTCTCCATTTTCCCAAAATGTCCAACGCAAAACTGTCACTTATTATTCCAACGATTTTCTGAGTTGGAATATTGAATGATGAGCCGGAGATCAAATCTGCAATATGGCAAATATCTTGGAGGCTAAAATGGTGAGTGATGTTACAAAATATATTAATAAATCATCATTGGTAAAATCATGCATAAAAATCATTAATTTATTAATAATAAAGGAGAGGAAATAATATTTATCCATAAGAGCATAAATAGTTATAAGATGGAATTATATGATAAACCATGATAAATGACGTGATAAAGAATGGTAGAAATGGATGAAATAGGTATTAAAAAGTGATAATAATAATGTCAAAATAGTGGCCCAACAATGGTGTATAGGGTCGTTTATAAACTGGTCGAAATCAGGGAGGCTGAGGCCTGCCATGAAAGGGAGCAAGGGTGCAGCCAGGGTAGTGTCTGTTGCGGTCCCACTAGTGGTATTCCCGGTGGGAGGGCCGAGGTTACCACTAGTGTTAGGTCCTGCACCAGACATGGTGAAGGTGATAGGGGGAGAACCAAAGGTGGAATGGGAAGGAGAACCCAAAGGACTAGAAGAAGAGTCGGAGAGCGGACTCGATTGAGAACTAACTCGAATCCTATGCGGAGGAGTAAGTCTCCCTACCGGAAGCTGAGGATGAAGGCCAATAAGTCTCCGAGATGAACGCCTTGGTGGTGCAATGGTGATGACACAAACACAGCACAATGGAAAAAGAGACCGACAAGGGTAAGGAGGTGCAGGATCAACTGATTACAATGTCGAAACAAGGGAAGAGAGGTGCAGGATCAATTGATTTCAATGTTTTAGAGTATTTTCTTGGCGGTGTTAACCAAGCCCTTTTTCACTTAGGGTGTGTGTGTAAAAGTGTTTAAATTTTAATTTTTAAACCTAGACATTTGTAGAGAGAAGAAAAAATGTGTTGTAGAGCTATGAATAAACCTGCAAATGACAGTATATAGTCCTGCAAAACAGAAAATAAACAGCTAAAAATGCAATAATCTAAACCCAAGGAGGCAGGTCTCTCAAAAATTAGTCTATAGGTGAGCAAAAAACTAATCTAAACACACTAAAAAAAAAAAGGCTAATAGATCTTGGGTCAAGAGGGACAGAGATCTAAAAGACAAAATCTGCTGGAAAGTGGTGCAGAAAACAACAACAAATCAGAGGAAAATTGTTGTAAAAAGAGGTGGTGAAAGGCTATCTCCAGGAGGGAAGCAGAGTGCCTCCTAATGGAAAACCCAAACAAAGCTAAATGGGAATATTTGGATGGATAAAAATCCAATCTAAAGTGGATCTGAAGATGAGGTATCAAATCGGAAAAAATGGCTAAGGACTCTAAAATTTCAGACAACCTGCAACAGCAAACAATCTTCCACAAAAAGTGGAGGGTACTGAAGCCCTAGTGGGCTAGGTTCCCACTTAGTTGAGAGAAACAAAACAAGTACAAGTCCAAAACGGGCAGAGACGGAGGTCAGACAACCCTGAACAAAGGCTCAACAAAACCCAGAAAACTTTCAGAAAAATCCCTGTAGAAAGTCCAGGTCGCAGTTTTTGGCCTGTTTTCAGTAGAGGTCGCACTTTTTGGGCAGTAAAGTGTGCCTTGGAGGTCCAGGTCGCAGGTTTTGGGCAGAAAAGTGTGACGTGCACTTCTGGCACTCTCGGTGGCAGGTTTTAGAAAAAATTGTCATCTCAGCTACGGCTGATGTCGTTCACCTGCGCAATTGGTCCGAAAACACACAGAAGTTAGAATTTTTATCGTTTTAGGGTTTTAGGGTTTTATGGGTTAAAAACAACATCAAGAATAAGAAAAACAAGGGGCTGAAGAGAAATCCTAGGGTTTGAAGCAGCTGGATATGCAAGGATCAGAAAAATGACAGCGGTCATAATGGTAAACTCGTGTGGAGTCACCAGTTGTTAGTATGAATCTTGATTCGAGGTGTACGAAAAAAGACCACTTTAGTTGTGCATAACTTACAGCCCTAACAGTAGAAATGACTGCTAATATCTTCATATCTACAATTAGATGATCAAGACAAATGCTGCAAAAATCTAGATCTATGCATTAGAAGACATTAAACAGTAGAAAAATAAGATTTTCTCCATAGATCCAATAGACAAGACAAGAATATATCCAATAAATATTTTTATTAATGGCACCTGGGAGGAAAACACAAGAGGGTGTTCCCTATTCTCCTCAATGGGATGGGTTCTTGTAAGTCCTCAACACTTCAGATTTAGAATTCCTCTCTCTCGATGGTGTAGAAAACCTAGACAAAAATGGAAAAGTATGGCTATGATTATGGATCAATAGCCAGACCAAGTGTCGAGATCCAGAGTAATCTTTAAGCAACAAAAGGTGACAAATGAATGGGAAAACCCTTCTATTTATAAAAAAATATTGAGTTAGTCTAGAGATTGGTGCATAATTCAAATATTATTAACCAGATCTAGATTGAAATTTTATGGAATATTTTATTATATTTGTTGGAGGGAAAAGGAATTTGACTTGAGTCAAATCCCCTTATTTGTACATAATAAATAAATAAATAAATGATTTATTTATCATTTTAAGGATGTGATTAAGTAATAATAAATAAATAAATGATTTATTTATCATTTTAAGGATATGGTTGAGTAATAATCAAATAAATAATGATTTATTTAATTATTTAAGGGTGAATTAATCATATTTAACAAAAAATATTATTTAAATAAGATTTAAACAATTATTCTTTAGAAAATAATAAGATAAATAATGGTTTATCCAATTAATTTCTTTGTTTTGGGTTAAATATAACCAGAAATATTAATTAAACTACTATTAACTAATTATTTCTTGAGGAAAATCAAACAAATATATATTTATTTAATATTTCCTTATGGGGTTTCCTGTTTAGACCACAAACAACTTAATAAAGGTGATTTACTAAGTTATTTTTATAGTGAAAGAAATTTTACTTGGAGTAAAATTGGTCTTACATGATGTACTTGGGTCCATATAATGATAATAGGTTAGATGACCAAAAAATGGTGTAACAATCACTCCACTCCATGCATAAATATTCACTCAATAAATCCTCTATGTCGCCATTGCGAGATAGTTTATCTAAATCCTCACACGGGGTCTCTCCTCTCATATCATCTTCCACTTCACCACTCCATTCACTTCCTAACTCCATCCCTATAATCCCTACACTACTTCTCTTCCTTCCTTAGCTCATTGGAGCTCCAAAACTGTAATAAGGGGACTGGTATAGGATGATAATAATTTCCTGTAGCAATTTTGTACATGCAATCAACACATCAAGTAAGCACAAGGTAATTGATGAAGATGGATCCAATTGATCACAAAAGGAATCTAGAAGGGAAGCCACAACATCAAAAACACCTAAGGGTCTCCATGAGGCACCTCCAAAAGAATCAACAAGAAAAATCAATAAGGAGTTCACTCAGAAAAATAATTTGCTCACTCAGAAAATAAATAAAAATAAAAATAAAAGAAAATAGCAAAGGAAACAAATCACTGATGGCCATCACCATGTTCTAGCTCCCTACATCAAAGGATCCACCCACTCATCAACATCAAGTAGGCTCAGGTATGGTTCCCTCACCCTCTCACTATGCATGATTTGGCTAAAATGAGTTAATGTTGAGAATAGAGGGTTTAATAGGAAAAAAGGTGGCCAGTTAACTTGGCCACCCTCGAAGAGTTAAAGCAAAGATTTAGTGGGGTTTGCATGCCACATGGAGCTGTCACATCAATTAAGGGAGATATTAGGAGGATCTGGAGTTTATTCTGAGGCATATGGGAATGATTGGCTCGAGTGGGACCAATGGTCCAAATGAAGAAACCTTGTTCCAAATCCACATCACCACTACACTCCAAGTCCGCTCGATTTGGAATAAAAGGTGTGCTTTAGCTCATTATCCCTCATTCTATTGTGCATTCTAAGATCATTTAGAGAAGAAAAGAGACATGATCCATCGAGGAGCTTCGATCCAGGGTCGGGTTTTGTATGCAAGATCGCTCTAAAGGAAAGCCTGTTGGTGCTACAAGAAGTTTCTAGAGAGGCCATACAGTGCTAGAAAGTGTCATGAAATCCACCCTCAAAGTGTATCAACAACTGAACACCATCCTTCAAGCAAGAAAACATCAAAGTTGCGAAGTTAAGTCGACATCACCCCACCAAGTTTTTCATCAAAATTTACAAACAGTCAAGCCATAATTTAGAAATTTAAGAGGCTCTTCAGAGAATAAGGGTAAGAAAATCATAGTTTGTGTTAAGTTGAAGCCTTTGGGGTCCCATATCACAAGTTATTTTGGATGAAATCTAGAAACCATCTCTCTAACACAGTTACAAGATGGGGGGAGGTTTTTAAAACAATGGAGCCCACAAACATAAAAAGAATTAGACTACAGCCTCCTTTGGTTGACATATTTAGAAATCACCAGTGGTTAAGGCTCTTCGAGCTCCAAAAAGGCTTTGATGATGAAGTGGCTTGATAATTTGAAGTAGCCTTGCACTCCCAAGTAGATGATAGGGCCACCACAGTGGTTAGAGGGCTAGCAATTACAATAACCCCTGAGCTTATTAGCAGAGTCAAAACCATACCCCTAAGATTTAAGTGGAATAGAGAGGACAGAGTCTCTACCACAACCTATAAGAAGAGTTTCTTCTTGCCTAATGAAGAATACATTTAATATAAGAATGGGTTGATAAGTGAAATGCTCCCTTACCCATGGGATGAGGTAGCATATCATATCATGAAATATATTTCCTCTAAGGGAAGACTAGCTGTGATATATCGATACCATTTCAGATTATTGCAAGAGCTTAGATTCAAATGATATCTTCCCCTATAAAAGAGACTAAACATCCCATACTTCCTCCTTCATTCAATTAGGGATATGAGACAGAGGGTAAGGGAGAGAGAGTATCAACACCTAGCGCACCATGGTCTCATTAAACTCATAGTGAGAGATTCTCTCAATAGAATAAACATCCATGTACCTTGGTCCACCTTCATATACATGGGAAAAGAAGCATTCCTTGGGACACAAGCTATCACTCATGGACAAACCCGTGCCTTTAGCCTTGGAGAAGGGGGTATCAAAGAAGAAGAGGAAGAGACTGAAAAGACAAAGGAAGAAGAGGAAGAAGAGGAAGTGGAAACAAAGGAAGAACCCATAGAAAATATAGGAGCAGATGAGGGGAAAGAGGAGGAGGAAAAGAAAGATGAAAAAGGATAAGAATATGAAAACGAAGAGGAAGAGAAAGAAGAAAAAAGGAATGAAAGACAGAAGAAGAGAAGATACTAGACCCCAAGTTGAGCACTAATATCTTTCCTCAACAAACCAGCCTTTCACTAAGAACCACTAAAAAAGAAGTGGTTGCCACCTTAGCCACTCTAAGTACCCCTGTGAAGTCAAAGAGAAAAAGACAAACCCCCATGTACTTCAGCACGAGAAATAATGTTAGGGTGAAACAAGGGAGACCTTAAAATCCAACCACCAGCCCAATCACAATTGAAGAATCACCCAATAATAAAGAGGAAATAGGGCCAGAGGAGGGAAATATTTAAGAGGTAACTTCACCTAAAAAGGCACCTATGACCTATATAAGAAGACACTCCTCAAGGCTAGAATCCCTCAACAAGTACCAACCCCCACAGACCTTCATGAGGAAGAAAAGAAGGGGCAACAAGGAAAATAGGGTTTGCTACAGGAAAAACAGAGTTTGCTACAAGAAACTCAGACAGTGCTACAAGAAACAAAAAATGTGCTACAGGAAGAGCATAAAGTCATGGGGGAAGAGAAAAAGGCACCCTTGGAAGGGAAGGAGGCCCAAGGTGATGAAAAATAGGCAAAAATTGAAGGACAAGGTGCTAAAGGAAAGAAAAAAGAGGAGCCAAAGGAAGACCACACCTCTCCAAAAACTATCCCAAAAGACATTACAACAGTTCCAAATCATATCCCACAACCAAAACTAGGCTCTTATTACACATTCATTTAAGGAGGAAAGATGATCCCTCAAAAGCTCTCAGCCCACCTGTTCTATGAGCGAGAAAAAGAGAGAACATGCACACACCACTGGATGAAAATTTCCAAAACTAAAAATGTGAAATATGTAGGGATCATGGAAGAGAAACTCATGGATATGGGGAGATATTTGGCTGATGTTAGACTTAGGGATGAAGTGATAAAGGAGTAGCTACAAGAGGCAAAAGCATAGGATGAAAAATCAAATGGTCAATTGTAGTAGAATGACAAGTAGATTTCCACCATGGCAGACCTATGCATGGAGGCAATACAATAATGGAATCCCTCCAACTCTTATGCCATCTACTTGAAGGAACAGTGGTTGCAGTTTCATATAAAAAAACTACCCTCATATGGGTCATTACCTTTTGAGAATTACAGGATATTTACTGATTTTTGCAATTAGTCCCGAATAGAGGATAAGGGTACCAAATTGGTATAATTTTATATGCATAAACTTATCTTGACTGATTTGAACATTTGGGAACCTAACTCTAGGTTGGGGGATATGAAACTAATGGCCCTAGCCTCTTGGATGACCAATTAAAAGGCTAGGGTAGAGGAGGTAAAAAAGGTGATGAGGAGGGAAGGAAAAGAGCCTCTCCATATCAGGGAAAAGCTATTCAACCCTAGAGGGGTCATAAACAATCACCTAATGATATCCAATGATGCCAAACTTGCAGATAAATACCTCTACACCCAAGCATGGAAAATTGGACACTATGATGAAATTTCTAGACTGTTGGGAGAGGAGTATGCGATGGCATGTCAACGAAGATGGAATGGCGTCCAACTTAGCCTAAAAAACATGGATTATCATACTCCAGAAATATTGAGAGCTACCCTAGAAAGGCCTTTGTACAAGAGGGCCATGCAAACAATGAAGATCCAATGGATTGGCTTAAAACACAGTCCACCTTTATTGCTGGGACTAGGTGAAGGAAAATATCAAGCTAAAGAGAACACGGAATGGGAGGAAGCAGAAAAGAATACAGGATACTACCCTCTTGAGGTAACTCCTTCCATGATTAATTGGGATGTTAGAAAGGCCACAAGGGAACTAAAAGAAATGAAGAAAGAGCACTAAGTTGCTCAGAGGATGAACAACCATTTGGTAGGGGGTGATGATGAGCAACATCATTAGGTACATTTTAAGGGGTTAATTTTCACCTTTAGCCTAATTATTCTCTCTTTATGACATTTAATTGCATTATTGTCATACGTTACTTAGTGAAGATGGTGTATTAAGGGTTGTGATAATTCTAAGCCCAATGTGGTTTAAATGCAGGAAAATTGGGAGAATATGTCAATTTTTAGGAAGATTGCACAATCAGGGCTCACAGTAGACAACAAGGAGTGATTGTATGAGGGTTTACTGCATCCTTAACTCCTAAAGGTATAAATTATCTCCTCGTGATTCTCCTCCAAAAACTAGAAATCAGAGACAACCAAGCAAGTTGAAGATCAAGGGGAGCCAAACTCCACTTCTCTTGAATCCCAAGGGGACAAACACCTACTTTTTAGGGATATTTTGGTAGCTACCCTCTAGGATCAATAGGAAAAAGTAAGAGCTCACTAGGATTCTATTTTTAGATGTATCTAGAGCACTCTTAACTCTTGTATAAGACATTTGTGACTTTCATATGTTATGTACAATACTAGTTATGAAATAAAATGAACATTTGGTTTCTTCTCCACTGAGTTAGTTTCAGGGAGATTAGCTTGCGGGTTAGAGCCCAATCCATGGCCTTAGTCTCTCTTATGTACTTGTGTTTTCTTTCATGTTTCAGTAGTTAATATTTTTCCATTTTATGTTAAGTAGCTTATAAAATCTCAAAACTATGTGCTAAAGCCTCCCTCTCTCACCTCTTCCATTAGAGCTTGAGGAGGGAAGATATTCACCACAAACCAAAATTTATTTTAGTTTATAATTTCTTTGAAAAGTTAGACATGTTTCTTTTCTTATTATGGACATGTTTTAGATGTAAAGGTATATTTTTGTTTCAATTGCATAGCTAGGTTTCTTTAAATTCAACTCATCTTTTCCACCATTGTTATGATAGATTTGTCAATGATGAATGCATGAACAAGTAGTTTGCTTTCAAGTTTTAATAGCACATCAGAGGAGGACTTCCCCAACACCATTAGCTTTAGTATCCACCCTTCATCAACCAACTTCCACCCAAGTCACATTCAACCCTGTTTTTGGAAATATCCACTGCAACAACAACAACCACCTTGGAGGTGCAAGACAGGATTTGTGAAGAGTCTTGAGATTGAAAAAAGGGTTGGCTACCCTTAATATACCTAGATCCACCATCATTCCACCTCTCCTAACCGTTTCTTCACCATTTTTGGCCTCAAACTACCCTCGGTCTGTTTCTTGTAGAATTTCAGTACATCTTATAGCACTACAGGAAATCTTGTAGCAGTGCCAACAACTCACTCCTTCAGCCCAAAATCACTATTTCACCTCATCTAGACCTAGCCCAGCCACCAACACACCTTCAGCTCTAAAAACTTGGGTCAGGGACCCTCTTAGGTCACCTCAACGCTTCCTTCTTTCGCTGCAAAATAGAGTCATTTAAAAGTGTGATAAGCTCATAGATAGATGCATTATTAAGAACAATAGTTAAGCATAATATAAATATAGCTCAATTAGTCATTTGGTTCAACATGTGTGCCTAGACTAGTTTCCCTTTCTGCAAGTTCAATTCAACAATATAAATTATGAATGCCACTTAGTTTAATTTCCTTTCTTGCATTAGCTTAAGTGTGAATTTTTCTTTCTTACAGATAGCTAGATGAATCATTATGACCTAGAATAGTTTCTTTCCCTGTTGATAGAGTAATGGTCATGATTTATTTCCATTCTTAGATTTCATTCAGAAGTGTGACAAACTTATTTTCGTAGAAGTAACCCTAGAAGTAACACCCCATTGTAGAACTGAGAAGAGGATGGCATGAGTAGAACTTATTTGTTGTGCATATATCACTATCACCTCCAAGTTTGTACGAAACCTGGGTTGATAAAGTACAATTGAGTAACCTCCAGGAGTTGCAACACTCTTGGTGCAATACCAAGGCTCACCACCCACAGTCTAAATCATGGGTCATTATCCCCTAAACTAAGACATACACTCCAAGATTTATCGTATATCCCAAACCCAGGATTCCAAGGCCTGAATGAAGAGAAAACCACCTCCTAGGATTTACCGTAATCAAAACCCAGATTACTAGGCCCTAAACTGAGGCAACACGTGAACTGGTTCCATAATCATTCAAAGATACACCTCACTCAGCTTTCAATCCATCTGGTAATCCAACTAAACCAAAACATGAGAACTCCACAACACCATGGCTATCCAGAAATGGTAAGGCTAGGCTGAATACACTATCACACCTTGAAAAACCCATCCCAAGGCAACAAAGAACCGAATGCAATACCATGCATTCCAAATATAGCAAGGAAATCATATATGGCAATCAATACTTGCGAAGAATCATGTTGTAGTGTCTTGATTCTTGCTCGTCCTTGCTTTCTTCCTCCTTGTTCTTTCTTTCTTTCCTGTCTTTGTCTAGTGCCAAAGTGTTCCAAGAAAACTAGTGTCCAAGAGTGAGAGAGAGAGAGAGAGACAGAGAATAATGAGAGAGCTCCATAAGAGAGAGAGAGAGAGAGAGAGAGAGAGAGAGAGAGAGAGAGCTCCATAAGATAGAGAGAGAGAGAGAGACAGAATAATGAGAGAACTCCATAATTGTGACAAAAATATTTCCAACTAATCCTCAAAATCCCTTTTATAGATAAGGCCTCTATTTTCTTCATTTTCCATTATTTTCCTTCATTTTCCTCCTTACATGAAACCTGTGACCTTTCATCTCCCTTTTCTCCTATTTTCCATTAATTTCATAAATAAATGTGCCAAAAATATTGTTTTCCTCTCCAAAGCCTTTTTCTTTACTTTTGACAATTTCCTTTAGCCATAATAACTGAAATGAACACCCACTAGGATGTTTTTCCCAACATTTAGCTTGGAAAAAGTGTCCCATCAACTGTGGTTATTATGTTTTACTTTTATTACATGGAATTTTCACCAGGACTATTACAATTTTCTCCCTTGATTTTATAGCCATGGAATTAAGGGTTCCATTAATTTCGATAATGAATTTATGTCAAATATGTCTCGTCACATTGATACCAATTTTTTCCATAACTATTGAGTTATGCAATGTGCATGGCCACCATACTTTTTGAGATTTAGCACATGATTTCCTTTTTCAAATTAATGAGTCGTCAAGAGTTTTAAAATGGGATGTGTTTCCTCCATTGGTTATGGTTTGACTCCCGACTTGTGGTCTACCTTCTCTCCTCTTAATGAAGTTGACCCATTTTTTCAAATGTTCTTTGAGTCTAAGTCATCAATATTTTCTCCTTTCTTCATATTGTAGGTGTCAATGTCGACTTGTACTTTCATGTAATTTGTCATTCACGAATTTTCTTAAGCCTTGTCCTCACTCCATTTCTTTGAGACACTTTCTAATATGATTGTAACTCTTCTTTGTTTCATGGTACTTATTTTCCGACGCAGTTGTTATTTTTCCAACTTTATAAATGATGTTGGTAATCCTATTTTTCATTAATTTTAATGACTTAAATTAACTTAATGAAAAAAAATATGCATTTAGTTGATTAGCGAAACAATCATGATGTGGTTTTCAAACTAGCCCATTTACATGGAACCTCATAGAGGTTTTCACCAATCACATGATAATTTTTTCAAGTTATATATTTTTTGAGTTATAAATCATTTATGGGTGATTCAAATAAGTTCCCCCATTGTATTTTTATTTGTACAACACTTTAAAAATGTATTTCTTCAACCACAAAGGGGCCAAGCCATGCAATTTCTAATTTCCATAGCTTCACCTTTACTCAACTATTGTATAATAATGCAAAGTCTCCCACTTTCATTTTTTTTTATAGAGAATTCCTATCATGCCATGCTTTATGTTTATTTTTTATTACTTTTTTTTGGCGTAATGCATGGAGTCTTTCTTCATCTAGTCATTGCAACTAGAAAAACCATTCCTTTATAAATTTATTATCTTTATTATTTAACAAAGTTGATATTTTTGCAGCATTTGTTGTGTAGTGCAGTGGAACAACTACTTCTTGTTCATAAACTATTTTAAATGGTGTGTATCCAGTCGATTATGTGTATGCCATTCAATATTCCCACAAGACTACTAAATTTTTTCATCCCATTTGTCTCTATCAGTGTTTTATATTTTTGTAAGTCCTTTGTGCAACAATTTGTTGAATGATTCGATTGTTTCATTAGCCTATGGGTGGTATGCTATGGAATTTCTATGTTCAATCATAAATTTTTGTGCCATTATTTGAATTGTAATATTGAAAAAATTTGTGCCCCATTCGCTAATTAGAGTTAGGGGGCAGGCAATCTTGTTATTTTGTTTTGATAAATAAATTTGGAAGCTACTTCCTTTGTACATGATTCAAATAACTCTACTTATGCCCAATTTTTTAAATACTCCACTATTGTAATGATGTATTTTTCACTTATTATTTTATCTCTTTTGGGAGACGTACATAAAAAGTCGATCACCCAAATCTCAAATGGTAGAGTCATGTTTATATAATGGAGTGACATATAATTTATTGGCAATGTCTGACCTAGACATTGAAAAACATCACATTTTTGGAATTGTGTTTAATATTATTGGAATAAGGTCAACCACCATAAACTAGATCATATAAATTCGCTTGAATTTGTGTCTCCTTGATAGTGTCCACTAATACCTCCTTTGTGAGCTTCGTCAATAATATATTTCCTTTCATGTTCCAATACACACCTTCTAAGTATCTTATTAGTTCTGAACTTATGTAATTGACCATTTATCAATGAAAATGGTGTTTCTTTGATTACTAGGGTTTAATTTTTTGTTTCAGGTAATTGATCAGGTGATTTCCATATTTGTAAGAATTGTTTGATTTCTGCAAATTCTATAGGTATTTCTTCCAATTTGAATATATGAGCATCAGGCAAATTGTCATCAAGATCTTTCAATTTCTCCCCTGTATTTAGTCAGGACAGATGGTTGAGCTTGATGTTCTTCTTGCTTAGTCAAAATATCACCTCAAATTCAAATTATTGGTTTGTTGACCTCAAGGATTTATTGTATGTGAAAAAGATGAAAGGATTTACTAAAAGGTAATGGTGGAATTTATGGATAGGAAAGTTAATCTCTTTTTGTCATCAAATAGTTTTACTTTGATTTATTTAGTTTTCGACTAGCATACAAATTCACATGGTATACATAATCATGATATATATGTTCTAGTACGACCCCAACTGCGACGTTAGATGCATCGAAATGTACATGAAACTTCTTGGATCAGCCCAATAGGGGCTTCCACCAATATTCTTTAAGTAATGGAATGAAGCATCACATTATTTTGTCCAAATGTGCAGAACATACTTATTTCATAACTCATCAATTGGGAAAGTGATGTCAAAGTAATGTTGAATAAATGTTTTGTAATATCCTAGATTCCCGAAAAATATCTTGCTCCAATTTTTGTTAACAAGAGGTTTTAAGTTAAGGATCACTTTTATTTTTTTCATATACACTTTGATCCCATCCCTGGATACTACATGCTACAACAATATTCCTATATGATTAACAAAGATAGATTTATTAACATTTAGAGACAATTGGTTTGTTAAAATATTTCTAACCTGAGTATTAACCATTCAATATGGTATTTTAAAAATGTGTACTGTTAGTGTCTGTCAGTTCTGTCAGTCACCAGTGATCAAATTATGCTCTTTCATATGGTTTATAGGTCCTATAAGGTATAATTTTTAGAGTTTCAAAGAGTTTTCAAATAAAAATTTGATCATTGGTTAGTCATCTAGGTCATTACTACTCCCTTCATCCTCATGGTCAATAAACATTATCATGGTCAACTCATTATTCCTTGGAAGATTTTCTTAGTCATCTTGGTCATCATTCTGGCTATCATTCCATATAGTCTCATCATTAGGTCATATTATCAAAATTCATGTAAATAGGTCATGTCATCACCTAAGGTCATCATTAAAGGGAGTATTAATAGGGAAGAGTGTTCTATAATGATTTCTAAATGAATTTTGATCCTTATTAATATGTAACTATGTATCATAAGGTTTGAAGCTACAATACACAAGTTTAACAAGTCATTTTGTGAAAATAAAAGGTGGGGCCACATCACCACCAAAGAGAAAAATCCAATTCGAGTCATTTAAAAGACCAACAAAGCATGTCATTTTCTCATTTCACCCTCATGGGACATCATTCTATCAACAAGGAGCTTTCCACCCTCTGAAAACCAATTTATTGCCTTGAGAAGCTAAATTTCATTGTTGTGTTGCATTTTTCTCTTGATGCATTGTGTTTTTCTCAGGTTTGTTGCATTTTTCTTCAGGAAGGAAAATATCTCTTCTCCAGTGGTTTCTTCATCAAGTACAAGTTCCATCTCATTAAAGCAAGTAATTGGGTCCCTCATCTACCTCTCTTTCACTTCATTTCATGCTTGAATGCTCAGAAATCCCCTCTCCTAGGGTTTGCTATGTTTTTGGTCAAATAAGAGTCTTTGGTCAATTTTTTTTGAAAAAGCCTAAAATTAATGCTCATACACCCTCCCCCACCTTCCATAAACCTTCTTTGACACTTCCACTCATCCCTTTCCCTCATTTCCGTCATTTCCCTACAAACCCTTGCCTACACTACACTTTCTTGTGCTAGGGTTATGTTTTTCACTTTTGTACCCCTTCCCCTCACTAATTTACCAAAATCCCACTTCCCCACACTCCCTAACATCTATCTGTACCCCCCAAAATTTTCCCTAGAATTTAGACACTCTTAAACCCCTTCATATCCCTCTATTCATAAAACTGCTCCAAATGCCTTTTTTTCCTAAAATAATCCCTAATTTCCCTTCCTAGTGAGCTAGGGTTTCAGATATGAACCCACCAAACTCCAAGAAATCATATCTTCACCTGTCCAAGATATGGGTTTCCTAGGGTTTACATTGCACAGAGGAACAATTCTACTTCAAAGTTAGTTTCTGATGTAAGGAAGATGATTTTTGACAAACGTGAAAGATATTTTTTTCCATAATATACCAAGGAACAAAAACCCCCTTCAGTTTATGCACAGGTGTTAGGATTTGAGAGAAATCCCCAAATTACTGTTGTTGCAGGAGGTTTTCTACACTTTTGGTTAGCTTGACTTCAAGTCCATTTTTCATGGGTTTAGAGAAGGTGCTTGTAGTGCTTAATGACTCCATTATGTATAATACATAATAATGTTTCCAACCATACCACTTGAAGCCAAAAAACTCTCTGGGAAGGCCTCCAGACACCCTCTCAAATACCACACTATGTTTCTATTGAGAGCTTGCAGCGCTTCTGTAATTTTAAGTTACCAACTTCAAAATTGGATTATGAAAAAATGGGGATGTATTTTTGAAACCTGGAGGAGTTTTTTGTTCATAACATACCAAAGAAAAAAAAGCTCTCTCATTTTTTCAAAACCCGTTATGGTTAGAGAGATATTGCTCCACATTTGAGCCTTATTGTTGGGAAATTTTCAGTCATTTTGGCAATTTTTGGAAATTCAGTGAGCCAAAAGCGCAACGCCTTGGCATTACGCTTTTCCCTACAGGCTCCAAATCACAAAATGTTTATATTTTTGGATAGCTTGTGACCTGCACATTTCATCTATCTATTTTTTGTGCCATGTCATCATTCTGGTTGGAAGAAAAATTGCAAAAAAACATGCTATAAACCACTTTCTGCCACTGTTTTCACCCTAGCACTGCGTTTTTAGAGTGACCTTGGGAAATTACATTTTTCTCAGTCTTGGAGAGGCCATTTTTATTGATTAAGGACTGTATGGAAAAATAGACATCCTAAGATTTCCAATGGTACCTTCATATCAGAATTTGGAGCACAGGAAGGCTATAAAAAATGCCCTGCAAGATGGCATTGCACTTTTCCTTCATGGCACCGTGTTTTTCCCTATAGATGCTGCGATTTTCTCTCAAGGTCAAATTTTAGATTTTCTTCTAAAAAATTTGGTTTCTCATGATGTAATTCCTCTTTTTTTGAGTTGACATGATGTATATGAATGTAAATAGGCTTGTTAATGTCATTTTGATGTGACTATGAGGATCATTAATGATGGGTAGGTCAGTCAAGGGCTAAAAGGAGAGTTTGTTTTAACATCCCTATTCTTAGGTTTGGTTGGAGAAATTTGTGTAAATTATTCCTATCTTGAGGGATTCAACCCCTGAGAGAGGGGAAGATGGGTTTTGTCTATATGTATCTAGTTTTAAGTCATATTCAAGGTTGGACATCAGAGAGTAGAAGGATTGAGCTTTGTGTATAGTTTATATTTACAGAAATAAAAGTTCAATTGCAGCTATTATATAGGGATTCACGTGGTATGATTTTGTGGTAGTGTTTTTATTATGTAATTCACTTTCATGAATGATTAGTTCATCCTCTTTCCATATCTGCTTTCAGTGATCTTCCTATAAGATGTTAAACATAATTATTTAAGCTTATGCTCTATTTTGGTAGGAATTTCATGTTTGTGTTGTTCAGATTCTGATAAATGAACTCATGCTTGTCATGCTCATTTTGATCCCTTTCTTTTCCACCCTAAAATACAATTGAACACCCTATAGTTCCATTGAACATACCTACAATGCCCCTTTGTATCGTTACAACTGCAATCTATTGGATCTAACCTTGTTTCCTTTACCTCTCCTCCTGATCCAGCAAAAACCATAAAATTTCAAAACCCTAGAGCTCAGACCTAGCCTAATATCGTTACCCTTCTTCAGTCATCTTTTGGCTACAAGATCATAGAGAGAGCTCTCTCTGATTTGGTAGGGTTATTTACCAAATTCCAAGTGGTTTGAGGTTACTTTTGTCGGTTTTCATTCTCAACCTTGGAACACTGTGGAGGATAACATGTACATTTTCCAATCATAAAAATAGTCTGCCATAGTCATATAATGTGCTCTGAATGCAAACTAATTACTACTCTAGAGAAAAATACTAGTGCATTCTTTAGACCAAAATGAATTACTGTATTTGAAAAAAATACATATTCTCTAAAAAATGTAGCCTTTTCTTGGTCTTGTTTTGAAATGGGTACCTAGTTGTACCCTAAGAAATAATCTGTGAAAAAAACACTATCATTACCCACCACTTCATTTATCATTTCATCTACAAATGGAACTAAGAATGGATCGATTATTGTCAAGTTATTCAAACTATGGAAATTAACACAAATTCTCAATATGTTCGAGTCATGCTTCTTGTGTTGCATGACCATAGGACTTTCCCATTCCAATTTTTCAATAGGATAGATGATGTCGACATCCAACATCCCTTTTATCTCTTTCTTCACAATCAAGTTATATTTTTGGGTTATCTTGTATGGTCTTTTATTTATTTTCTTTTCTCCTAGGATGAGGTCAATTTTCATCTCCCCCACTTCTTTGACAAGTCCCTTGAGATATTTATTTTCTCGAGTGAATACATATTCATAGTCTTTAAGAAAGTTGATAAATTATATTGTTTTTTTTATCTGACCAATAAGCTTGGAGTCGGGTTATTTTCAGTTGTTCATCATTTGAAATATCGACTTATTTGATATTTATTTCTACATCCATCCAGTTGGGAGCCTTAAATTCATCGAGTCTTTGGTCACATAATTTTATTTCATTATAAATAGGTGGTAAGTATAGAATTTTAGGTTTCTCACTTTCTTCCTTTCTGAATTTAAATATTATTTTACCATTTTTAAGGTTTTGGGTATGGTCCTTTTTCCAACAAAAGCTTTGTCTTGGAGTATGGATATTTTCCATTTCGATATGACTAGCTAAATTACGATTTAATGATCATGATATGTGATTACATATAAAATTCAACAAGGATTCAATTGTTGTTCCTCCATTTTCTTTATGGTAAGTAGGAGACACTATTTTCAAAAAATATTTAATTCTCTAAGTTGTCGCGACCAGTTATTTATCTTCTCATAAGAATTCAAAATATTTAAAATCAGAGTTCTTACCATTTGTTAGGAAAATCATCGAGATAATTGGGTAACATATGTTACTACACTCTCTTGTCCCTGTACCAAATTCTTTTCCATTATGACTCAAAATTTTGTATCTGTTATACAAGGTATTGTCTGGGATTAAAAATTGTGATCTCTTCTTGCACCCAAAATTTCCATCCTCTAAACCTTTCTACAAATTAAATTGTTGTTGTTTTTGTTGTCTAGGTCTGAATTTGGGAAGCGTGGGTGTCCCACCATCAAGATGTTTGTCCATCGAAAGTATAGAATAATTTTTTCATTCCTCCGTATACTATATTGGCTTTAGTTACTTGCTCAACATGTTTTATAGGGAAATATTGTTCTTTAAACCTGAGTGGGGCACTAGAATCCCTTCTTAATTCAGATGGAAATAGTGCCAAAGTTTCCTTTAATTTCCTTTCTTTAACTATAGGGATTACTTTTGTAACAAATCAAGGTTAGGTATTCTTAGTCAACAAAACTTCGATTGACCAAAAATCCTTTGCCTTCGATTCATAGTTTTCAATTTCCCTTTCATACAACATGGTATATGAATTTTTTCCTATGGATAGAAGGGATCTTGATATAATTTTTTCAAATGCATAAGGTTCCACATTATATTTTTCCTCATGTAATATCTAGTAAAAGTTCCTTGTTTCTATGTCATCTTCCTAGGCTTCGACCTAAGGTTTCCCTTCACGTGGGTTAAGTGGAATTACAATATTTTTCTTATTCCTTTATAGATTGATTCTATATTTTTCTAGGGATATCATTTTGTTCATTCTTTGACCCCATGGTCTTCTGAAAAAAGTTGGGTATAATAATATTCCATCAACTAGGTCGATTACCTCAAAAAGGCGAAGGTCCAAATCCATGTAATTGGTGTTTTGATTTGTTTCAACATTCTAATGGGTTTGATGAATCTATAATATGTAGGCTTAAGGTAGTTGGCCATTTTTTGGAGAGTTAGTCTTCCTAATATTATCCACGTTTCTCTTGGAAGGTTCACTTGTGAGTTGAAAACTACCACAACTTGTTTTATCATGCATCCATCTATCTTTGTGTCTACTTGCGGATTGTAATCATCGAAGTGTTTTCCTTGGGATAGATAGCACAAGTTTCTACACTTATTTCTCTCCTCATTATAATATTTCAATATATTGAGAACTGATATTAAAAAATCAACTGATTTTTCATCCTTTAGTAGTTCCAAAAATTCTTTGAATATATCTTCCTTCATTAATTTCTGTTGACCAAATTAATTTTTTAATAACTTGAATACCTTATTTATTCTTTCATTATGTTGTTTCATATTTAGATATTTAGTAGTGTTCTTGGAAGTTCAAAGAAATTGTTGATCTCCCAAAGTATTCTCTTGAAGATCTTCTGATATGGAACTAACATGGAGGTTTTTCGAGTTTAAAACCTCCTACTTCGAGATAGTTTGAAGAATATTCATATCTATTTTATTCAATGTTTCCATAATTCTAGGGAAATATTCTAGAGAGTGATTGCCAAAACCACAAATTTTTCATAATTTTAAATTAGGTTTATCCTTTAAAGGAAAGCTAGGTGTCGTGTGGCCTTCTTTCCAACATGTGAAGCAGTATAATATTCCTTTTCTATGACCTAAACTTATCCATTATAACGTCCTCGATATCCACCATATTCACCTCTGCAATTTCCTCTCCCTCCTTGCATGGTTGGGTCATTAAACTGATATGATTCCTAAGTGTGATAAAAACATGATAATTTGGCTTATTTTTAGCATTTAACTGACATTATTTCATAAAGTGAGTGTTATCCTCACAAATGAAACACAACTTTGGTTTTAAATTCCTCAAATTATATTTTCATTATCTAGTGCTATTATTTGACACGACTTGAAAAATATCATATGATGTGTTTGTCTAGACTCATTAGACATCCTAGTCGAAGTAGTTAGTGAATTTAAAATTATCTTCGGTGTGCCCTTCATTCCTACAATCAATAAAATATAAGTTGATTTTTCGTAGGGATAATGTTAGTAATGACTATTGTAGTTGTTCAATATTTTCTTCTAATATCTTCTTAGTCATTAAGGAGCTTGACTACCCTTTATCATCTATCTCAATTCATTGAGCCATTTTCAAGGCTTCTTCACACAATTGTACTTCTTGCATTCTAAAAGGCCCTCATATTTTCTATAATAACCTAGAAATGTACCATTCAACTAGCAAGGCTTCATCAATGTTGTAAGGGATTTGACTAAGAAAATCCTTAAACCTTTCATCATACTCCCTAATGATTTCATTTGGTCATTATTTAATTTCTTTTATTTTTTGGGATACGAGATGTTTAGCATCCTAACCTTTAAAGAAGGAGAAGAAATTACTCTTGGTATCACTCTTATTTTTAGGTTGGTTCTCTTTGAAATTCATAAACCATGTTAGGGCTCTCTTCTGGAGAGTTGATGCAAATTTCACCATTTGTTTATTTTCATATGTGATGTTTTTAGCAGTCTATAATTTTTCATAGCTAAATCAATGCTTCTTTGGATCCTCATTGCATTTATATAGGGGGATATGATTCAACCCCATTTTTTCTTGAGGTGGAAAATTTTCTATCTTCGTTGGGCTGGTTAACTGGTACAAATTGTCGGTGTTGATAACTGATAATTTAGTTATGTGTGGGATACTTTCTTCATTGTTGACCTTGACTGATATGAAATTTTCCAATGTGTCATTGGTTTGACACCCCTTATTTATATATTTAATAGACAAATTTTTACAAGGTTGTATTGGTTTTTCATATCGACTTGTATCTCTTTCTTCTTCAATAGATCATAATTGTGGCATGGGGGTACATTCATTAGATTTTATATATGGAGAAATATATCATCATTTTCTTGATTATTTATCCAAGTCTAGTTTATGGTGGGAATTTCAATTTCAGACTGATATTTAAGTTTCCCTGCTCATCTCTTACATACCAAATTGTGGATGGCTCCGAGTTAATATGATGTCTTTATTGGAGAAATTATTTGATAATGGGACTTGATAATCATGCAACCAGGGAACATGGCATTGCTAGCCTAGAGTAATTGAATTCCATATTGTATACATGCCTCCTAGGGATTAATTGTAGACTCTCACTACTTTTTGGAGTAGGAAGTTCTAAATCTCTCAACTCTGGGTATTGTCTTCTACCTTCAGAGGAGTCTTGTGCATCATCTCTCTCATGCTCTTGAACTTTAGTTCTTAGTCTCTAGTTAAATTTACCATCCCTTATTACTTGCCTCTTCTTTTTTAGTTTTCCCCTTTGTATATTTTATATATCGGTTGATTTTTTAGAGTACCATGAATGGGATAGGGTCCTCTATTAGGTTTATTCCTCAAGTGTATATTCCCATGTATTTTCAGCTGACCATATTCCTCTCATTTTGACTTCCAATTTAATTTTTTAATTCTCTATTTCATTTTATATTATTTTTTTTATCTCCCATGAATTATCAACCCCCCATTTCCAACATGACTTGCACCGAGGTCAATGAGGGTGGATCCAACAAAAATTTTTATTTACTTAAAAAACAATCCCATGCCTCATTTCTAATTTTGCATAGATCATTAAGGAAATTATCCCAATAAACCTGTCACTCACTTTGGTCAAATTTTATTGGTGTTTGTACGGGTGGTTAGTATTCAACAATATGTTTGACTCCTTTTTTGATGAGAAATTTATGATAAAATAGGTATAGTGCAAAATAATATGTGGTGGAAATTCTAAAAAAACCATGCTTTAATTATTTCAATAGAATTATGTTCTTCTATCACTTTTTACTCACAAAGGTCTTCTAGTATATTTTCAACCCACTCATGCAAGTTTTTTCTTCCTCCGTTTTGTTAATTTTAGAGTCATTCAGCCATCAGGATTTTCCTATCATATTAATGACATGGTTGAGGTATTTCGTTATCTCAATGAGAACTACTTTAGTACATTTTTCATGTGCTTCCATGAAGAAGTGTGCTCTATCTTTTGCAATTGATAGTTTGTTTCTCCCTCCGTAATTCTTCAGGTAGTTATGGAATTCATTTTCCACCACTCTTGTATCTCTTTTAGATTTAATATGTATGCATGTATATTTTGTATCCTCTTGTATTTTGATTGTGAGGAAAAATCCACAGTTAAGCGTGTTTGATCCAGAGGTGTTATGGGATGGGTGACCACCCGGGAAGTCCTGGTTAGTAGCTGAAATCCCTAGAAGTGATGATTGACGCTATGTGATTCATTTCACTAGTTTCAATCCCACTTCTTCACCCATGTGAGAATCACCCGATGCAATGAGTGCTAAGTGGACTATTAAAAAATCATGATAAATTAATCAGTTACGACTACCTCTCATGGAAATGGTCATAGTTGAATGAATTTCTTAACGTGGTTGAATCCCAAAAAATGATTAATATAATGGAACCAATGTTGTAATATAGTGAAAAGTATGAATTGGTTACTAGTAGGAAGGAAGAACAGGTAAACTACATAATCATATGGAATACATGAAAGAATAAAGAGACATAAGTAGTGGAGAGACAACAAATCAACACTTATAATAGATATCATGTTTGAAGAGTATTTTTTATTAATGTAAAAATAATTTCATTGGTATGTAGAGGACATTAAGCGCTTTCTAATGGGCCAAAACATACCTCCTCACTCCTATCCAATAAGGAGAAATGAATTTTAAAAGTGGAGAATTTTTTTGTGTTCCCCTCTTCAAGTCGACCTACATAAACTAAGCTAGACCTCCTCCAAAAGACATTTTGGTTCAATACATGGTTGAGTTTGTATAAATAAGCAACAATTTGTCCCCATTTTATCATTGAACTTGACCAAGAAGATATGAACTTATTCAAATATATGGAGAATAAGGATAAGGATTCATATCTCATGAAACTTGTAGTAGATTGAAGAAGATACAAATGGGTTTATGGTTTATGGTTTATAAGGTTCATAGGATATGATTTTATCTATTGTTAAACTATAGTCTTCTTGTGGATAAGTCTCAACCTTCCATGGAGAAAACCTCATCCTACATTGGAGCATAATTTGACCTTAATATTGTGACTTTGTACCTATGATAAGTGTTGATCTGAGGTGATTTCATATTGCAATTCCAGGCCTCCTCTGTGGATAGACTTGACCTTCATTTGGAGAAAAAACTTCGGCCTCTTCAAGCAGAACCATTGGACCTAAGGTAGGACAGAGCTCAACCCCGAGGTAGGAAAGTTTGGACCTGTGACAAATCTATTGTAGACTCAGAGTTTTATCCTTTTGACAGAGATATAGCATACTCAGACATGTGAAGAATTTTGACCTTGTATAATGTAGATATATCCTTAGTTTTGGAGCATACTCTTTTGTATCCTTTGGAGCATATTTGAAACTATCTTGAAAACATTTCTATGAAGACTTGAAGCCTCTGTTGGAGAAAAATTTAGAAGACATGTTGAATTAGACTTGAAACCTTTTTTGGAGCAATCTTTCGAAGCATTGTTTTAGTAGACTTGAAGCATTCTTGGAGCAGGCTTGAGAAGACTTTATAGACCTATATTGAAGTGTATTTGAAACTTATTTTTGTAACATTTGGTAGAAATTTTTTTTGAAGTCTGTTTGGAAAGGTTGGATCCTGGTAGGATTGGATTCCTCATTTCAACCAAGTCTGTGCTTAGATTTGTTGAGAGGATTGGATTCCTCACTATCTTCATCAATATATATATATATATATATATATATATATATATATATATATATATATATATATATATATCTTGTGTTCTAGTTTAACTTGTGATAAAAATCTTATCTGGCATAAAATAACAATTGAAAGAAATATTGATTCACCCCTCCCTCTCATTATTTTCAACATATCCTCAACATTAAATTAGAGCTATTACATAGATTCTAGTGCATGCATGTGTGTGTGTTTGTGTGTGTGTCATCAATAGGTAGTTATGAGATTTTAACTATATAAATCGACTTTACCAGACTGAATCAATTGGTCAATTTCAATATAGACTCAATTGACTTACAATACATTCTTCAGTGTGTTGACTCGACTAGGCTACCCGACTGATTTGACTAACCCCTCCAAAAAGACATAAGTTTTTGCACCAACTACCAAGACCCCTACCCTTTCAGATAAATCCAAGTCTCCTTCTCCTCTTCAAATGATGAACCATCAAATTCTTCAGTTAAGGCCTTGGAATATGATGTTATTATATATATGAAGATAACTAGGGATACTATTTTTTTATCTGGTCTTTGTAGTATTTCATAGCAAAGAGAATTTTTTCTCAATACCTTTCAACCCTCTCATTCTTAGGAAGAATCCTTATAAAACCCCCATATTTTTGCTAAATCTCCTACCACTATAAATAAATTTGATAATAGTAAGTATATTGGAAATTCAACAATAATCGTAACACATTCTAGATCACAAACTCATTTATTCTGATTTTTGATATTTTTAATCATAAATGTATGCAATTTTTTGGTACACACTAGATATTCCTCCAATGACATGCCATATTCTATGTAAAAAAATATCGATGTTCTCCCATAGAAGACCAACACTAATGTTATCAGCCTATTTTACCCCCTGGATCTATGACCCTTAGTTCTCATGGTTTTTTGACCTTTTCCAGACTTGTGACCTAGTTTTCTAAAGTCTGGCCCCTAGACGCATGCATGGTAGCTTATGGGAGCATCCAGAGTATCCCAGACACTCCCAACCCTTCTCTATGGGAGCATCCAGGGAAGTTTTTACCCATTTCTATACCAAGGTCTAGGGATGACTTCTAGAGTGCCTTAGTCCCTAGGATATTAGTTTTGTAACCTATTCAAGTTGGCCAGGACTTATCAGTTAGGAGTTTATATGACTTATCGCCATCTTGAGCGTCTACATACATCCTCCAGGGACCTCTCTTATGCCTATTTATACTGGAACATTTGAGAGGGTAAGGTTACTTTTGGAGAGCCATATTTATTCTATGTTGCTATCTTTCCATTTTTGAGAGAGCTTGTGAGGTCTATTCCACTTGTATGTTGCTCTTCATGCTCATTTCCTGGATATAGTGGGGAAACTTTGTCAGATTGCAGAGAGGAAGCTTTGAGGTGAAGGTATAAGAATTGTAATCCATTTTTCACGATTAATGGAAACACTTGTTCATTCCCTATATGAATTTGTATTAAACATGTTATATGGTCGTTTAATATCCCAAAATGAGAGAAGTAGGAATATAGAACATTTATAACATTCCAATCAAGGCAATAACCAGAATGTAAGCATAAAACTATAAAATGTTGGAAATGCAGGAACATAACATCAAGACATTAAAACATTAGCAGAAACAACTGAGCCATATCATTATGTATCAGCAACAATGTAAGTACACAGTGCTCCAAAAGGAATGCACTAAAGCCACAAGATGGCTAAAATACACTAATGAACCTTAGCACTAGAAAGTATAAACTGTCACTGCTAGAAATGTTGCTATTGGGAAGCATATCTATGTGCGATAGGCTACTAGAGTGCTTAGAAAGATATAGTATTTTAACCACAGAATCTACTCGAAAAACACAGAAAAAAAACCCAGAAATGGTTTGCCCAGATTTTGAGTTTGGAATTTCGGCCGTTTTTGGGTTGCACACTACACATCTACTGGCTAAGTTGCGCACTCCTTGGAGACAACTACTGATATGGGGATGAAAGAATGATATATTTTCTACAATAGCACCTTCTCAACTCACTAACTAAAGGGCTGGTACCTTCTCCCGATTTCCAAGATCAAAACTTGAGTTATAGCTCCTCCATTGAATATGCAGCTGCTGCATGCACAACTGTTGGGAAATACTGTGCTATCTAGGAGGATTGATGATGTAGCCTACTGGTGGATAGTACAATATTGATCATAGGGTGTTGAAGTAATCCATGGAGTGAAGGATTAATCCCTCACAGGATTCCAAGCTAAGTTGCTTGGAACTTCCTCTTCTCCTCAAACCCTCAGTACAAAATTACACAATTCCTGTAGGAAATGTTGTTGCATAGGAGAATAGATGGATGGCCTGATGTCGAATATGTCAATGAAATTCCTGGAAGATTGCAATGGATCCTGATTGTGAAGGTTTGATCCCTCCATAGGTTTCTTAGCTGAAGTACTGAGAACAACCTCCCAACTCTCAAACCCAAGTTCAAGAATGCGTAATTCTCATAGCTGGAAGTGAAAATGAGAGTGTTTGAAAGTGGCACTGATTGTCGGATGATGAATGTTGCCCAAGAAAACATTCCCAGAGTAGGAATTTGAAGTCCCCCATGGGTAAGGGTGGGATTCCTACTTGGGAACACCCTGTGCTAAACAACACAGCAGACTTAGCTAAACAGCTGAAGCATGCAAAAAAAATTCTTATGACACTCAACAATAAAAATCCAGAATTCCCTTCTTTTCTACCCTCATCTTCCTTTTATGGTTGTGATCCTTTCCTAGCCTTGGCCCACCTCATAACTGCGCTACACATGTGGCCAATTGCCTCCATAAAGTCTGCGTTGTCCTCTATGATCTCCATCATTATTGCAATTACTCTCCACTTCCTCCATCATGTGTGCATTTAATGCACCACTTCCTCCATCATCTCTGCAATTTCTTGTCCACTATCTCCATCATCTTGAATTTATTCCTCCACAATCTCCATCATCTTCCTCATTAATTCTCTATGACCTCCACTCTTTCTTCATTATTATGCTACTCCACTACTCCATAATGCTACTCCACTACTCATCTGACGTCCCACATTCACACTATAGATGTGGATTTTATTCATCTACTAGGTTTATGGGTCCCTCCACCCTTTTATTTACTTAACTAAAAAAGAAAAGTAAGAACTCTAATATTCCAATTTGCTGATGGAAAATTTGGAATATTACAATCCTCCCTACTAAAATGTTTCTTGTCCTCAAGCAACTACAAAAGTAGATGCTGCAAAAATCCATCTCCCTCCCAAGTGGCATCCTCATATGGAAGGTTTCCCCATCTTCTCCAATGTGTTATGAATTCCCAACTCCATAGTTGCCTCTCTAGAATGTCTAGAATGGCCTCCAGCTGTGTAGCTAGATGCCTCTCCTCATCAATGAGTCCCCAAGTGGAAACCATCTGTTGTCCAAGAGCCTCTTCTCTACATGAGATATGTGATGTGTAGTGGTTCCTTCCCCAAGTGGAAATTCCCAACTCATAAACTATCTCTCCAACCCATGCTACATGGAGTAGGTTGTGTCTCTCCATGCTCCAATCCTTGGCCCTAGTGGCCTTTCTTGCTCTAAGAATCATCTAAACACTGTGAAAAGTAGGAAATAGAGACATATGGATTGACATGTGAAATGTCGAACCATACTCTCCCAATATCAGCTACAACATCAATGCCTCTTGCTGCCACATCACAACAACATCATACAAATTATGGTAGCCATACTCTCTCAAGAGAAAACACCGTAGAAATTCCTCTTGCTGCCACACCACCTCATCATCATACCAATTATGGTGGCCATACTCTCCTAACAGAAGCCAGCACAACAAGGATTCCTGTTGCCATCCCACATCATCATTATGCAAGGTATGGGAGAATGTCAACCAATATTCTCCCAAGAGTAACCAACACAACAATGACTCTATTTGCTGCATTCCATCACTATTGTACAAGGTAGGAAACAATGATATACCAATGGACATATAAAATGCAATTTCTTGGCCATACTCTGCCAAGAGTAGTCAGTGCATTCATGCCTCTTGCTGCTGCATCACCTTAGTGTTATGCAAGGCATGGAACATACCAATCTGAAATGTCGGGTGGTAACCATACTCACCCAAGATAATCCAACACATCCATGCTTCTTGATGCCTTGTGTCATATATTTGAAAGTATCTTTCCTACCACTTGCTCATCATCTCCATCCATCCATCCAACTGTGGGTGATGACTCATATCATGCACCAGCTCGGTATCCATCCAATGGAGAAGCTCCCACCAAAAATTTCTCATACAATAACTGTCCCCATCACTATCTATGGCCTTAGGAAGACCATGAAGCATGAAGATATCTCGAAAAGATAATCTGGTCACGGGTGAAGAGATATACTATGTGAAAATGTCGTAGCAATGGGCATACCTCAATAGCAGATCAATGTTGACAATAGCATCCTCCACAATCTGATGACAATATTTGCACTCCATGATATGTCGAAGTGCATCCTCCTTAAGGTCTCTCCATGAGAACTTCTCTTCGATGGACCAGTAGAGCCTATGAGGTTATGAATATGTTGCATGAAGAAACTTCTCTTTGAGCTGTGAAGTGCTCATCAATAAGGCTATGCCGTGATAATGGAAGACTTTATCCATCACATGATGTCTACCATATACCATCTGCCCATCCAATGCTACATAAGTGAAGCAGTCATCGGAATTCTCAAATAATAATTGGGCCCTCAAATCATCATTGCTCCTCAGTGACATCATTGTTGATTTCCATGGTAGTGCATCTATTGACTCATAGCCCTCTCCATACACAATGTTTAACTCATAGTCCTACATTGTACTGATCTACGGTTGCTACCTCTTCTGTAGCTGCTCCTCCTCCTCAAAAATATGCCGGAGACTATGGTGATTGGTCTTCACTTGAAATCTACTGCCAATCAAAAATTGTCGAAATTTTACCAATGCATGCATAATGTCCAATATCTCTTTGTCGTAAATAGAGTATGACAGCTCATGCCACAGTAACTTACAGTTCTCAAAAGCTATTGTATAGCTTCCCTACATTAGGATTGTGCTAATATCATCCTCAGAAACTCCACACTCCAACACAAAGTGTTGTGTGCAGCTCAACAATGTCAAACTGGGATAGCTATACATCTTCTCCTTGAACCAGTCAAGGGTCCTCTGCATAGTAATACTCTGTTGCTCCAAATCAGTAATGTGCTCTAACCCTTGGTCAGGTAATTTCCCTGATGGAATGGCCCCACAAATCTCAAGATGATGTGCTGAAATAATCTGAGGTGGAAATATTTGCATGCCTTGGATTAGTTGTTGCTTGGGAACATCTTGCAAAGATACAAGAGTTCCTCCAATTGGTGCAATGGCTTCTCCAGCTATTGGTGATGGTGATGGATGCTCCTCTAATACTACACTAGCCCTGGTCTCTACTTCCTCTTCCTCATGTACCTCCTGAATCATGCCTTGGACTCTCAATCTCGAAGTCTTAGGAACATGTTGCCAAAATGCAAGTGCTCCTCCCACTGATGCAAGTACATCTACTGCAGCTGGTGGTGGTGGTAGTTACTATTCTCCTGGAGTATCAGTGCTGACATATTCCTTTTTCTCCTCATATACTTCCTCAATAATGTCAGAAAATTTCAAAATGGAAATTGCCTCCGGTTTTCTTCTTTCAAACCTCTTTACCAACCTTTGAGTGAACTCTACATACACAGTCACTCTTGCATGCTTCAGTCTGTCGAACCTCCAATCATTTGCTTCACCCTCAAGGTGAAGCGCTGCAATCTCAATGGCTTCCTTTTACACTACTGGGTGTAGCTGGAAGAAATCATCTAGCTTCTCCATCCAAGCCTTTGTCATGATTTTGGATGATGCATCGAATGTAGGCAGAAAGAATCTATTTTGCATATGCCCTCTTCTTCTATTGCTTCTGTGAAGTATCATGTTCTCTTTAATCTAGAAAAACTACTGGAAAGTAATATTTTTTTTGAATTCTCTAGATTGACATTTGTACTCTGCAAGATAATCACTCAGAGTCTCATAATCCAAATATCCTTCATCTCCATGCAATTCATTTCCTTCTACAAGGAAAGTGGGCATAGTAGGGCATTGTGGAACTTTATGCCCCACTGGTTGCTTACTGCTAATAGGAAGTGCTCATACCTTCTCCATTTTGAAACCCTCTTTAGGTTTCCTTTTGCATTTCTCTTCTCATTTCTTTGATCTCCATGGTGAGATCCTGCATATATCTGAAGAGAAGTGTGGCAAAAATCAATCCTTCCGCCATTTAAGACCTCTTATTTTTCTAATTCTTCTTCTTATTCTTCTGATGTCATGAAATTCCCACAAGTTGAGTCAAATATCATGTTATGATACCACTATAATATCCCAAAATGGGAGAAGCAAGAATATATAACATTTTAATCAAGGAAATAAGCAAATGTAAGCATAAAATTGTAAATGTTGGAAATGTTGGAACATAACATCAAGACATTAAAACATTAGCAGAAACAACTGAGCCATATCATTATGTATCAACAACAATGTAAGCAAAGATGCTCCAAAAGGAATGCAGTCAAGCCACAAGATGGCTGAAATACATTATTGAACCTTAGCACTGGAAAGTATAAACTAATGTTGCTGGGAAGAATATCTATGTGCGAGAGAATACTAGAGTGCTTAGAAAGCTCCAATATTTTAACCACAGACTCTAATAAAAAAATGTAGAAAAACGCAAAAATGATTTGGCCATATTTTGAGTTTGGAATTTCAGAAATTTTTGGGTTTCACACTGCACTCTTGTTGGCTGAGTTATGCACTCCCTAGAGAAAATTGTTGATATGGGGCTGAAAGAATGATCTATTTTTTTCCATATCACCCACTCAACTCCCTAAATAAAGGGTTGGTACCTTTTCCCAATTTCGAAGCTCAAAACTTGAGTTCTAGCTCCTCCACTGAATATGCAGTTGTTGCGTGCACAACTGTTGGGAAATATGCGATGTCTAGGAGCACTGATGATGTAGCCTACTGATAGATAGTACAATGCCGATCCTAGGCTGGTGACATGATCCCCTGAGTGAAGGATTAATCCCTCACAAGAAATGGTGATCCTATCTCTTCTCAAACCCTCACTACAGAATTACGCAATTCCTACAGGAAATGTTGCTGCATAGGAGAATAGATGGATGGCCTGATGCCGGATATATCAATGAGACTCTTGGAAAACTGGAATGGATCCATAATTTTAAGGGTTGATCCCTCCACTATTTTCTCAACTGAAGTACTGAGAACAACCTCCCAACTCTCAAACCCAAGTTTAGGAATGCGTAATTCCTATAGTTGGAAGTGCAGATGAGAGTGGCTGAAAGTGGCACTAATTTTTAGATGATGAATGTTGCCCAAGAAAACCTTCCCAGAGTAGGCACTCGAAGTCTCTCATGGGTAAGGGTGGGATTCCTGCTTGGGAACAACCGGTGCTAAACAACACATCGAACTTAGCTAAACAACTTAAGTATGCAAAGAAATGTCTTACGACACTCAACAATAAAAATCCAGACTCCCCTTCTTTGCTTCCCTCATCTTCCTGTTATGGTTGTGATCCTTCCCTAGCCTTGGCCCACATCATAATTTCACTGCACATGTGGCCACTAGCCTCCATAAATACTGTGTTTTCCTCCATAATCTCCATCACTACTACAATTACTCTCCACTTCCTCCATCATCTCTGCAATTTCTTCTCCACTATCTCCATCATCTTGCATTTATTCCTCGACTATCTCCATCATCTTCCTCATTAATTCTCTATGACCTCCACTCTTTCTTCATTAATATGCTGCTCCACTACTTCATAATGCTACTCCACTACTCAACTAACCCACATTCACACTATAGAAGTGGATTTTATTCATCTAGTCCGTTTATGGGTCCCTCCACCCTTTTATTTACTTAACTAAATAAGAAAACTAAGAACTATAATATTCTAATTAGATAATGGAGAATTTGGAATATTGCAGGTTGTTTCTATTTCTTTTGATCTAACAATATTTTGAGGAAAATCGCTTGTTATGTTTTTATTTTTTCGATTGTGTGTATGGATAGAGATTTAGTGTAGACGTCGTAGATCGCTCGAGTGGAGCAAGAGATCTACATCAAACTCAAAACCCTTATCCACTCTATGAGGATACTGAGTGTGATATCATTTCCTTATATTGTAGAAATGACTATTTTTTGCATGACTGCTCATTTGGGATTGGGGATTTCTTATTGTTCTATTGGTATTTTTTTTACCTCATCCATGTTTATTTCTTTCATTATTTGATTTAACCATGGTTCTAATATTTCTCGATGGTTTTTACAGGATATGGTGGTTTTTCTATTGCGACATCCATTAGACCTTAGTTGTGTTTCGCTTGAAATTGGAATATAGGGGTAGGTCATTATCGTCGTCCTCTTTGAATTTTGGGCATCAGTGGCATATTTTATACCTTAGGTCCAATCCCATCAAGTTACGAATTTAACCACTCTCTTTTATGCATGCCATAGATTGGCGGTAGAGCTTACCTGCTCAAGGATACCCTAGTTGGAACCTCTTTTCCATATTAGTGTCCATGCAATCATTTTTATCATCTTTTCAGGATTCCTCCTTCTGACCTTCCATGAATTAGAATATGAGCCTCATGTCCTCGTCTTCATATCTTTTTTGGTCATACACCATTAGGATTCCACACCTTATCCCTTGTGATTTCCACTTTTATCATCCTACTTCTACATGACGAGCCTTGGTTTCTCTCTTTCATCATCCTCATCTGCTTGGCATATCACTCACTTTCACTTGGTGTTTTACCATTTCTTGGAGGAATCACTATAGTGAGTGGTCCTATTAGCCCACCTCTTGTTTTCTTTATGTCATGAATAGTCCACCATTACTAGAACCCATTGCTACCATCTATACAACTCATTCCTCCAGGAGGATTTCTCTTTAAGATATTTTGTGACTCCTTAAATTAGAAAACATTGTCGAGTGAAATTGTCTACTTCACACTAGTTAAAGTACATGAAGTTTTGTTTACCTAGTATAAGTTTAACCCTTTTATAGACTAGGAGAGAATAGTTACGAGAAAGGAATACCTTATTCCATTATGGTTTGGAGGTTACCCATTGTATACTTTTATCTCTTTTTCGGGCTTGGTGGAAAAATTTATGAGAAAATAACTTATAAAAAGAGAAGGGAGGGAACGTTTATTTCCATTAGTCATCAAACGGAAGAATTTTTTGCATCGCCCTTAAACATGGCACATGTATGCTTCATTATGTCGTAATTGGATTTTTAGCTTTCCTAGGATCCATACCATTCATATGAGTCACTCTACTCCTCTGGTTGGTTACTATTCGATTCATATGGAGCATGCCTCGATGCCTCCTACGTCGTTGCATGATATCATGTGGTGCTCATTAGCCATGTTGTCGAGTCACTCTTGTGTCATGCCATTATGTGTGCAAGGGAAGTCTTAGCTTGTATCCGCCATCTACAATAGCATGCTGACATTTTTTGTTTTGGCCATCCCTATGTCATTTTTACTTCATTTCTTCATGACTTCATCCATATATCACATCATCCTGGTCTATTCCATCTTAATTTATGAGGGATACATTAGGGCCTTCCTTCGACAGATATTCTCTTATCGACCTCAGCTCATTATCTAGGAGCTTGATCTAGGAACCGGTAGTACCTTGGAGCTTGCAGACCTTAGTGGAAGGCTTCCTCGTGTTTGATAGTGGGTTTACATCATTGGATCCTAACTGGTCGAGTTCGCTGGTGCTTGAATCTTGCTCATCTATTCACACTTAGTGGATTATATTAGGTACCTTGGGGTCCATTTTCCTCATTGGTGGATTCCCTCTCGTTTGTTACTAGTTTACCTCATTGGTTTGTAATCAGGCGGTTTCTACCATGCTCAACATCATCTCATGTATTTGTATGATGTAGATTCATACCATCAGGGTTATGTTAGGGTTAAGGGCATCTCCCTCTTATATGGTATCATTCTTAGGTTGCATTGGAGTTATGCATAATTTATGTACTTTGAGGGATATCTTGAGACACTTCTTTGTCTGTCACGTGTCCATAGTCCTAATGATCATGTATACTATGACATAGATCCACGATTGTACTTGTTAGTGGCCATGTGTCATTTATTGAGATCCACTGTGTATTTGTTTCGTGGCCATGTTCTAGAATTTCATGGCATGGATCCGCAATGTATGTTTTGGAGGCCATGTTCAGTATCCTCTTATGACTGAGCATGGGAATACCCACCTTGGCGATGTTATAAGAAGATATGAGACTTCAGCTCTAAAGTATTCTGATCCACATCATTGGCTTTGTTTCCTCACTCATGTTTTGACCTCTCAAATTTATCATAATGTGTTTCGGCCATCAACTTCTCTTCTGACCTCATACATTAGGGGGCATTTTTTATCAAATTATTTTACCCTGTGGATCAGTGACCCTTGGTTCTCATGGTTTTTTTACTTTTTCCAAAATTGGGACTTATTTTTATCCAGTTTGGACCCTCTATGCATGCATGGAAGCCTATGGGAGCATCCAAAGTTTCCCATATGCTCCCAACCCTTCCTTATGGGAGCATCTAGGGACTTTTTCAACCCTTTCTATGCCAGCGTCTAAGGATGAATTGTAGAGTTCCTTAGTCCGTGAGAGATCATTTTGATTTATCACCTATTCGAGCTATCCACGACATATCAGTTATAAGTTTCTATGAATTCTCGTCATCATAAGCACCTACATACATCCTCTTGGGACCTATCTTATTCCTATTTATACTGGACCATTTCAGAGGGACAGACTAGTTTTGGAGAGCCATCTTGAGTATATGTTGCTATATTTCCATTTGTGAAAGAGACTGTGAGGTTTTTTCAACTTTTATGTTGGTATTCATGCTCATTTCCTATATATAGTGGGGATACTCTACCGGATCACGGAGAGGAATATTTGAGGCGAAGGTATAAGAATTCTAATCTTTTTTTCATGATTAATGGAAACACTTGTTCCTTCCATATATGAATTTGTATTCAACATGTTATATGGTTGATTCTATTATTTTTGATCTAATGATCTTCTGAGGAAGATCACATATTGTCTTTGTTTTGTTATGATTGTTCGTAGGGATAGATATCAGGTGCGTACGTGGTAGATCGCTCAAGTGGAGCATGAGATATGCATCAAACTCAAAACCCTTATTCGATCTTCAAGGATTCTAGGTGTGATCTCATTTCCTTATAGTGTAGAACCGACAGTTTTTTGCAGGATTGATAATTTGGGATCAGGGGATTTCTTGTTGTTATATTGGTCTTGCTGTCTATGTCTGGTGATGTGATTTGGACACAAGATCATGAAGCAACATCTAGTTGAAAATTTAGATGAAATACTAATATCATTTAGTTATTCAAGTTAGGAGTGAAGGTAATTGGTGAAATGAAAAATGTTATGATTTAATTTTCCTATGGTCCGTGAGTCCATCAGGTGTGTTTTATGGATAAATTCCTTCTGTGGACAAAATAAATATCTCTATACCTAGTGGTTTAGCCTAGAAACAACCAAGACAAAATTTTAATTCTTTCCTTTGATATGTTTGAAATATGGGTGTAGAAATTCCTTGTAGATTCAAATTGCTAATTGTAATTTTCTAAAACAATAGACTTTAATCTACTCTACCAACTGCGGAAACAATTAATGATCGTGAAATCATGAAGCATACAAGATAAATAATTCAATCAACACATTAAAAAATGATTTCCTGTGGAAAGCCAAAACTAAAATATCTCCCATATGTATATTTCATTAGTCATAAAATATGAGAATATTACAATGTTTTTCTCAAGCCTGAGAAACCTTTGCACTATCTCTATCTGTCTCACAACTTCCTAGATAAGCTTGGGCTAATACTTAATCTAATTTTGTGTTTCCCAAGTCCCTATTTCCTTGCGTGATTTCCTTGGGTAATTAACCCCTAAAAATTAGGGAAATCCCCATCCAATACTGCTCAATCCATCATAGGCCTTCCTCTGGCTACATGCACCACATGTACGATTTGAATGATTATACAACTGATAGCACACTTCCCTTGAACTCCAATATCAACTTGGTAACTCTTAGTTCATACATGCATGAGTCATTTATGGCTGATTTATCAGTTAACGGATTTATCACTAAGTGTGGTTCAAGTTCAAGTTCCATGCTTTGACCTTCCACTAGTTCCTCCAACAATTAGAACTAGTTAAATTGAATTTAACTCACATAAACTGAATTAAATATTTACAACTAAAAATAAAATCAGTCAGGGCTCCTATAAAGTAGGATCCACTCTACATGACTCGAGTTAGACCCTCAACTCGAATTAAATGAACCAACTAAGTCAAAAAAAATTATTTAACTCGTACAAGTTGTCAAGTGATGTGGAATTACGATTTTCTTCCAATTTAATTCAAGGGAAAATTAAATTAGAATCTTTCTTGGTGCCATTTTCAACAATTGGAAGAAAACCTACTTGGAATCCAATGCAATATTCCTACTTCTCCTTTCTTATCAGTTGTAATTCCAACTCCAATTTCTATAAGTGGAACCTACAAATCATCCAAAACAATCAAGAGACCCAAATATACAAAATAACATATACTATAAACTATAAACAAGAAGTCAAGGATTTATGCTATACATATGCATAAACAAGACATAATGTATAGGAGAAATAATGTAATTTAGTACTAATAATTATAGGAAAATATTACAACCCTTGTAGGCCTTGACTTTGTGAATCTCTCCTAGCTATATTTTCCTTCCTTTTCCACAATAGTAAGCCTTCAATCACACCTAAAGCACATGGATGGATTATGGACCTCTAGACACAAATGAGAAAAATAAGGGAATAATTCAGAGTCTCCAGAAGCCAATATAGACTCTATGGTAGGTGTTGGATTTATAGGGTAAATGGGGTGGTTTTTGATTTACCATTCTAGGGCATAGATCCACATTAAAGGGAGGTAATTTCTAGGAGATAAGAGATAAGACCTCAATAGTAGGAGTTTGAGATCTTCTCTAACAGTAAATAGCTAAAACCACTCTCAAAGCTTCTAGAGAGAGAGAATTCAAAATTAGTTTTTATTTTTCCTCATTTTTAGGTGTTCATCACACTTTTTGTGAAAGAAAATTGTTTTTACCAACATAGTTTTAATGTGTGCAACCTACGGCGCCAACACAGTCTATATTAAATATAAGTGAAATGATGCACAAATTAGGATTTTTAGCCATTGTAATCCATTATTCTTGTAACTTTTTCAAAGGGGATGCTTTTGTATTTGTAGGTAATGATTGTAAAGTTTAAATGATTGACAACAGATCTAGGTTGAGGGCCAGTTGTTTGGATGCAACATAATGACCTGTAATAGATTCCCCCCTAAAGTAAAAAGTCAGAAGTTGTGGCTAAGGACTAAAGTTCTTTACCATATGAAATTTCTGGATCAATAGTCAATTGGTTGTGATCATCAATTGATTGTTATAATGCATTATCATCATGATATCATTACTGAGGTATGCATACCCATACACAACATATAAGCCATTTTACATGTACATCAAAGTCACATCCACTAATGACATATTGTATACTCATGCTTGGATGAATTTACTTTCTATAAAATCATAGCCATCGTACTTTGTAGCACTTGTATGAATCGTAAATCACAGCCCAGATGGATGAAACTAGATCCAGGGTCTTCTACCACGTCACTCGATAGTATGAATCTAACCATGTGAATAAATTTGATGGATTCGAACATGGTAGACACCATCTGATTATTGACTAATGATTAAAACCATTAAAATATGTGAGAGGAACCACCGATAATGATAATGGACCTCGAGGTACTAAGTGAAATGTATGAGGTGTGAATAAATGAGCTCAAGTTTAACACAACACATAATATTCTAGTCAAAGGCCAATGGTGAGAACGTGACATCAAAAGTGAGGAGACTTGCCATTGAGGTATGAAATTTTGAAGGCACTGAAGGGATTTTATAAGTAAATTCCTAGATAATGTACTAATGTCGATAGGAAGTGGCCCATTGTAGGAGGGCCTTAATGTATCCCCCATCAATGAAAAAAAAAGAGTGTCAAAATTTGAGGCTGAATGTGATGATTCAAATATGGTTTAGGGGTGACATACATGAAATACGGCTAAATTTATTGTACCAAATGTCAACTAAGGGTGGAATTCTCTTGAACATATTGGCGACACTTATATTGAGTTGGAAACACTGAATCAAAGACCCATTATGAAGGCTTTCAATAAGGTGTGATCGCTAAAGAGTAAAGTGGATTCCCCAAACCAATACAGTCATGGAGGTGAAAGAGTGTCATGTTCAAGTGTGATTCGTTGCCATAAAAATATTTTATGTATTTTTTCCCCAATTACCCCACCATTTTTCCAATTACCTCTTTATTTTTTTACAAGCTAGATGTGGATAACATATGCTTGATCATTAATTTCATCCTTCAGATGAATCCCTTTGAGTATTTTTAAAAAACCCTGAGAAGGATTGGTTCGGTCTTGTGATGTTATATGAGTCCTACACTATTTATGTTTTTACGATTCCCGTGAAGGTGTAACTCGACTTCTCTTTCATATTTAGAGAGGTTTAGAAAGAGGTGAAAAATAGAAATATAAGAGGTCCTATTTCATAAATTTATTCCCTTGGGCCCAAAATGCAATAAAACAATACCCATGAGAACCTTTTAGCCATTTTTGACTAAAGTATTCATTTTTCGTAAATATTCCATCTAGTCAAGAAAAGGGTTAAACTTATTCTAGGAAAGCATCTTTTCATTTAATTTAACGAACTCGAAAGAGACAAATTCTCGAAAATATTTTCATATTTTGGGAGTCTAAAAAGAGATTAAAGAGGACTCCTCCTAGAGGAACAAATGGTATAAAGGGTAGAAACTTGTTCTAATCATGATGGAACTCCTCAAAACATATAAAGGTCAAGAGGTAGGCTAATAATACCACTCATTCCAGCAGTTTCTCGAGAAATGGTAAAATATCAAGTGAAAGTGAATGATCCATAAAATATATGGTAATGATGGAGTGAGAAAACCTAGGTTCATCTTGTAGAAACATGCTGATAAAAGTGGAAATCGTGAGAGATAAAGTGGGGAATACTTCTAGGGGATTCCTTTTTTGTAAAATTTTAATGAGCCCAAAAAAGTGATAAAAATATGCTTTGTAACTTATTATCATGTATTTACGAGCATGAGAAGGAACAAAGACTAAGCTCGAAATATGTTTCATTTTCTACACAAGCTTGAAACGGAAAAAAACTATGCTTGAGAGTGGTTTTAGTTTTAAAAAATCTTGCCATAGAGAAAAATATGCTTGAGAGTGGTTTAATTTTTACGCAAGATTGAAACAAAGAAAATCTATGATTGACATTAATACATTTCCCCCAACATAACGGTATAGGCATGCCCCCAACTTCATTTCATTTTCCAACTCTTCACATACCCATAGACTATTGGTTACTGAGAGAAATATGTTCACCAGGATGGAAGGAAGAGGATCACGTGATAAGGGCAGATGAAATGAAGGCGACACAACAAAAGAAGTATGCTCGTAGTTTTGTTTCATTTTTATGCGAGCTTGAAACATAAAATAAACTACGCTTGTGGTAACTTATTTCATTTTTTAACTAGCTTGACACAGTAAAAGAACTATGCTTTGAACTAGTTACCTTGACCATGGCCCCCAAGAGGACATGTCTTCCAAGAGGTTGTCATAAGAAGGAATAACAATTCCCAGTGGATTCGCCAAGTTGTTTTATGGATAAATTCCTTTTACAAATAGAAGAAATCTCCCATACTTAGTGGCTTAGCCTAGAAACAACCAAGACAAAAATGCAATGCTTTCCTTAGAGATGTTTGAAATATGGGAAGAAAACTTTCTAGAAAAAAATGAGCAGCATAAGGGCATAGTTCAAAGTCTCCAAAAGCCAACACAAACTCTATGACAAGTGTTATATTTATAGGGTAAATTAGGTCGATTTTTATTTACCATTCTAGGGCTTAGACCCACATTAGATGGATGTAAGTTCTAGAAGATAAGAGATAAGACCTCAATGGTAGGAGTTCGGGACCTTATCCAATAGTAAATAGTTAAAACCACTCCCAGAGCTTCTAGAGAGAGAAAATTTGAAATTAATATTTTTTTTCCTCATTTCCAAGTGTTCATCACACTTTTTGTGAAATAAATGTGCAGTGACAAACATAGTGTCCATGTGTGCAACTAGTGCGAATTTATCTTCTTAAATACAAGTGCAATGATCCAAAAAATTAGGGTTTTTAGCCATTGTAATCCATGATTCTTGTAACTTTTTGAAATTGAATTATTTTGGCTTTGTAGGGAATGATTGTAAAGTGTAAATGTATAATGATATATACAGGTTCAGTGCCAATTTTTTTGGATGTGATAAAATGACTTGTAACAAGCTGAGAAATATTATATTCATGGGCATACTTGAACTATGTTGCCTAGTGTTGAACATGGACTAGTCTGAAAAACTATAAGGGTACTTTTACATTGATTCATCTCACCTTTGGTTTCATTATAAAGAAACAATTAATAAAATATGTGTAAAAATTAGCTCTCTTCTGCAATGGAATAACGCGTTGATGAAGTCTTCACACCCCTTTGCTAGTTGAAGTACTTGTGAGAGGACATAGTTATCATGGAGAGGTAGAGGGTGCTTTCATTATATCCATGCAATTGCATCTTTGGATACTCATGCTTGGTGTGGATTTTGAAGTGTTTGAATTTCCCTTGGATATTTTGTTGTTGTAATGGATACTAGCCAAACTTTGTGCTTACAATTTTAACATTTGTTTAGTGGTTACATTTCAGGATCTTTGTTATCGATTGTTGTATTTTGACATTTTTAATTAATTAATAATGAGAAGCACTCCAAATTATTTTTCTAAACCCCATAGCCAATAAGATTCAATAATTTAGCTAATTATTCATAATTGCATCATATGTACTCACCTTTTTTTCCTTTATGGCATGCAAATTAGCCTTTCAGAGGAAACGTTTTATGTTGTCACAACAAATTTACATGATTCACATGGTGATAAATGAATATTTGGTGTAATTGTACATTATATGTTCGATAACTATAGGTCATTTGTAGTCTATAAATCTCTTCAAATTTTCACTTCTAATTGAGTATTCAATTGAACATATTTATCATATTATATGTAGCTATTTTTCCCTCCACCCACTTTTGATACTTTCATAACCATTAGGTAGGGACTGACAACTTTGATCCTATTTTATTTGTTTAGTAAAATATTTTCCAAGACTTTACAAAGTTTTATAATTTATTAAAAGTTGTAGAATTTATAATCTATAAAGTTTCAAGGTCCAAATTTTTAAAGTCTAATTCTTTAAAGGGTGTTAGCTCAATGAAGAGAACACAGTTTACAAGCAAGAGGTTAGTGGTTCGATTCCATCATGCCCTGATATTCATATGGAATGGTGAAGATCAGTTTTTGGTGACAGAGGCTCTCTTGACCATTCCCAATGAGCTTATGGTGACATTTTTCAACCCTCACCAAAATATGTAATGGTGACGGTCAATGAATGCCACAATATATATACATCAATAGTCACGATCGTGAAAGTTCCATCACAATAAATCATTGTTTTCTTATGAAATAGTGATGATCACTATCCATCATTACAATGATTATTTGTGATGGACCTTGAATTTGACCACAACATCTATACTTCTGGTGATGCCACCTTTGATGACGTTCAATTTTTTGGTGAAAGAGGCTAAATTTCGTCACCACTTCTTATATGAAATTGTGACAATCACTATTCGTAATTTTAAATAATTATTGGTGAAGGACCCTGAATGTCACCACAACATCTATACTTTTTGCGAGGCCACCTTTGGTGACGTTTGGTTTTTGGTGACAGAGGCTCTTTTTACCATCACCAATGAGCTTATGGTGACCATTTTTGACCCTTACCAATGTTCAGGGGGAGATGTGGATATTTTCTTCTGAGAAAAGCTAGCATTGTATACGCATTTATTATGAAGGAAATTTGTGTATGTATGTGGTTATTGACTTAGACAATAGCTTATAATTTTATATGGTGTTAAATCAATGACACAAATTAAGGGGGATCTCCTCAATACATTATTGACATTGGTTTATTACAGATGGTTAATGATTCTTATATGATGTTTGATATTACATAAGAGTGTGTTGATCCATGATGGGCTTATACTTCATTGAAAAATATCATATTCTTGTTGTTGCTGATCTATTTATTTGATGCAAAGGATATATATGATAATAATGGCACATTTTAAAAACTAATAAGATCAGGATTGGTGATGAAGAGTTGACACAAGTTCATGCGTAGCATCTTCTATGCTTGAAATGGTTCATTGTTGGCATTATGGTTTTTGATGATTTCATGGTTATTACTATGTGATCAATCTTCTTGCATTTGTTATTCAATGCATTGCTTACTACTAGAATATATATATATATATATATATATATATATATATATATATATATATATATATATATATATATATATATATATATATATATATATATATCTATATGTATATGTATATGTATATGTATATGTATATGTGTATGTGTATGTGTATATGTATATCTATCTCCGTATATATGTATATGTATATATATATATATATATATATATATATAAGTTGTTGTCACTATTCCATTCAATATGTTGTTGATCAATTCTATCCTACTTAATTGATTATGTTGTTGATGAATCTCGTGTTTATGGAAAGCTAACAATATGATATCACATCCTATTTTTGATGTTTTTCTGCAATGTTGATCATGAGAGTACGTGTATGCCTATGTATCATCATCTTTTGTGTATTGGTTAAGAAACAACCCATGTTACATGCATGTACTATTAGTCATGTCATGTATATTGCTATGTTACTATAGATGATTGATGTAAACTTGGGATCATAGATTCACTAGTTGCGATAATTATATGACAAAATATATATGTATGTACAACCATGTAATTGCTTCATAAAGCCTTGTACTTACATATGGGGGAGCATGCTCAGCATGAGAGGTTATGGTCATATCTTGCAATCAAGTTCTTTACTTCACATCAACAGATTATATTTATAGTATTAGTCATTTCAGGGTAAGCACTTCTCTCAGTTTGGTTTTTCCATTTTCCATTGATGTCAAAGGGGGAGAGAAGGACTTGGTGTTTTGTAGGAGGTTGGAATAAAGTCCAAAGGGGGGTATTATTGGCATTATGGCTAATATATATGTTTTCCTTGATGTCAACCTAGATGGCTAATGTGTTTTCATTGATGTCAACCTGGATTTCAACTTGTCATATTATGTCATCATGATTGAATATGTGTTGCAGGAGTTTTCTGAAGTATTGCATTTCATATGAATGTTTACATTGATGATGTAAAGCAAGAGGAAGTGTACTAATAGATTTCGTTTGAGAAAAAATGAAAATGTGAAGTTTGTAAATCCATCCAAAACTTCTGTGAAGGAAATTTTCATACAAACACGTGTTTTATGAATAAGAGTCGCGTATGTGACCCTCCGCATGGAAAATAAAATACCATGAGAATATCCCATGGTTTTCAGTCAACAACATCTATTTTATAATGTCAAAAATGACCAACAAGAAATACCATGGATTTTCTTGAAGTATTAGCAAGGCATAAAAGGTTATAAAAGGAGAAGGAGATCAAGTAGAAAAGTGTGCATTTTTTATGAGATATTCAATGTGATTTGGTTTGGAATAGGTGTGAACTAGAGCACAAGGATTGAAGATTAGATGGGTGTGAAAATTTTATGTAGATCAATGAGACAACATTTTAATACAGGAAATTACCTCATCATCAGCTTGGAGGGGAATATTAGGCATGTGGCAGAGATACGCCCATAATTTAGGCATGTTTTAAGTTATAACGAGCCCTACAAAACCTACATATAGGATGTTAAGACTCAATCTAGTAACTTGTGAAACCATAACAGTTAACTCTTTGTATCTCACTTGGGATTGCGTTACCTGACCTTTATGAGCCCATGACAAAAAATCCAGAGTTAAATCACTATGCCTCTATTGCTTACTCAAAGTTAGCTCCATAAAGCTGGAAAATATTGCCTCAAGTTCATCTATTGATGTTTCCTATCATACCAAAAAATACGTAATCAGGAGAAAGAAATAAAGCCAGAGGAAACATATTTCATCCTTTGTCTTTTAACCAATGTGAAATGGTGAAGGAATCGGTAACTTTCATGACCTCCCATTTCCTATCTATTGGAGGCCAGGCCATTGAATTCAAGATCTAAATTCACGCATTGTTGTGCTCAGAATTATGTTGTAGGGATTTTAACTTAGATGGAAAAACTAGAAAACCCTCTTAGGCTTCCCAGAACCTAAGGCATATGGATCAAGGGATCTATCAAGCTATAGTCTAATTCATTCAATAATGTAAACAATAAGCTAGAATTGAAAAAGAAAAATTAAGGGGTTACCTAATGATACTTTTGCGTAGATTAGCTACAGCATCCATTGTGGATGAGAAGTTCTCTCAACGAGCTCCTAAATTTGATCCTGCACACAAAAGATAGAAAACATAACCTTTACCTCATATAAATATTAATAAATTCAAACATCAATACATGAAAAACAACAATATGTTATTGAACACATGAATAGTAGACCATATTCCAAGTTATCATTAAATGAACATAGTATACATGAGAAAATGACAATGATATGGAAGAGACAACAGAAGGTTTGTATATCCAAAAGACGAAGGAAAGTTACAACCACAGATAGTTGCAACATGACCTATTCCAACTCCTAACTCTTTAACCTCTCTTAAACAATATATCAACAACATAATTGAGTGAATGGATTATGATCCTAATTTCAATGGCCTATCCTATAATATATATTCAATGGGAGGCCGAGAAAGCTAACATTTCCTTCACTAATTGAATTTCGGAAAAATCCAAAGGATGGAAGATGTTTGATCCGAATTTATTTCTTTCTTATGATTCAGTAGTGTTTGTTATGATAGGAAACATTAATAGATGAACTTGAGGCGATATTTTCCATGTTTTTAGAGTCAATGTTGAGTAAACAAAAAAGGCACAATGAGTTAACTCTTGAATTTTTCTCGTGGGCTTGTAAAACAAGGATTATTGTATTGGCAAGCATATGGCTTGTGAAGTGATATCTTTCCTTAAGGAGTGAATGTATGGTATTTCCCTACCTTAAGGGTTTTTATATTAATGAAGATCTGAAGTTTTATCTTCTATGGTGTTATTTATTGGGCATATTTTCCATTTCTGTACATTTTCTTGTCATATCTACTACATTTAGGTAACATGGTCCCATGTGAGATAAAAAGAGTTAATTTCTACGATAACATAGGTTATTGGAAGGAGCCCAGTGTTAACACACTCTGTGTAGGTTTTGTAGGGCACGTTAAAACTTAAAATATGTATGAATCAGGTGTGTATTTCAGCCAAATGTCTAATATTATCCTCTAAGCTGATGAGGGGGTATTTTCCTATATAACAGATGCCCCCTAAAGCGTGAGGCCAGAGAATAAGGTGATGGTCAAAATACATTACATCATAGTTGAAGAGAGAGAGTTTCAGAGTTTCAAAATAGAAGGAGGCCTGCAAACAACACACATATGTGAAAGATATATAATAATCATGGCTTGAGTTTGGCATTCCCATGCTTGGTAGCTAAACTAGAATTATTTTTGATGGATCTATGATAGATATGCCATCTATAAGCATAATGTGTATATCTTTCATAATATAACTATTTTGATAATTTGTCTCCAAAAAACAATCGTTGCAACTTTGGAGAGTAAACAAGGCTAAGTGATGCAAGAATCTACCAAAGGTCTTCATCATTGTCACATATTAGCATAATTCTACACATGTGAATAAATGAGATGATGTTGAACATGTAAGAATTAGTTTTATTACTGGTCAATGACGAAAAACATTAATAGATGCGAGGATGGCCATCGATAAGGATGATGGTCTCCTAGATGCATAGTAAAATCTACCAAGTATGAATAAATTAGATGAGGTCAAACACTCATAGAATCATTCAAGTGGGAGCCGATAGTGAAAACCCAAAATAAAGCACATGGAAACTTACCACTAAGGACTGCAAACTCTAGGGTATTGTGATATTTCTGAATCCACTTCCAAGATAATGTGTTCAATTCAATAGGAAGGGATATTTATGTTGTACCCTCCTGATCCTCCCTTTTGTTCTTTCATATTGTAGAGGGGATTTTCTCTTGCATGCAGGGAGGGATTGATTATAATTCTAGAAAAAAAATGGGACTAAAAAGCAAAGAAAGCTCGAGGCATATTCAACGTGGAATTTGAAGAAGCGATTATGAGGACTAGTGCAAAGAATAATAGAAATTGAAGCAATTTTTTAAGAATAAGATGAGCTCAAAGACCACATCGGAATCACTCAACCAGAAGGTGATCTAGTAGATATTTCCAATGGTATGCAAAAGTTTGAAAATGACCTCCTCAATCATGAAATAGAGCCATTCAAATTTGGTGACCACAAGTCAAAGCATTCAGAGCTTAAAGGTGTTTGCGTGAGCCTCTGGTGCATAACCGAAGTTAGCTTAAGTGCACAACTCGGTGGAAAGGCTGGGAGAACCTCTACACCAAGCTTTAAGAATACATGGTCCACATGTTAACAAAAATAAATAAATTCTATTAGCTATATGTGGAACCCACTCGGAGGCAATACCCCGACAGAATCATTTAAAATCCTAAGTGTACATGATAGGGAGAGAAGGACTCGGATGATGTCATCCCAATGGCCATACCATGGATGGTTCACCCTGACTATTTTAATAAAGGCACAAGATTTATAGTGTCAGGATGGAACAGATTCGGTGGAGCCCACCCGACTGTGATATCTCGGAAGTATAAACCGACAGATTAAAGTTAGCACCCAAAGCAAAGCGTCGGGACACGTCAGCTATAATCTAGCCAATGGGATATTGATCTGAAGGCACACTTTCAAATCTAAGACTGCTCAGGGTGAACCCAAAAGGAAAATCCTAGAAGAAAAATAAAGAGGCAACACAATAAAGGGGAGACGGCCTGGAGGAGTTTTTTGGAATAACGAAGAAAAATTCTAGTTAGGCCAAAAGTGAATTAAAAAAGGAAAATGTTGCAAAATAGAACTCAGAGAACCCTTTGTCTCTCCTCCAAAAAAAGACCGGTGGTGATGCATTATTGGCCTAGACAACAAATAACTGTGATGTCAGCACCAAACAATAGGAGGTGGACATGTGGCATGTAAATATGAAATTTTTGGGAACCCAAGTGGTGCTTTTTTTAATTTCAAGTGTCACCGCTCATAGGTCAACACGTGGTAGGAGTGTCATCATGGTGATTTCATCTCGGAGGAATCAACCTAGAGAATTCAATTGGTGGAAATGTCAGGTTGTAGAGTATTGGGACATAGTGGTAGTGGATACAATGATAACTAATAAATAGAGGGTTGGGCATACCCTACCAACCAACCCATCCTGGCGGGTGGAGCCCGAAATATTAGAAATACAGTGTAAAGGGGATGCACTAGGTTAAAGGGGGCTCTAGCCTTAGTGCCATGCATAAGTTCTAGTGGAGCAGTTAAGACTAGGACCGTGACAACAATAAGGTCTAAGATCCCATAATTCCATAACCTTTAAATAATTGTAATTAAACATAAAAGTCAAAATCGGGAATCTCTGAAATTTGGGGCTGCATTTTGGTCACCTCGCATAGAGGTGTGACTAATGATGTAGATTCCTTGACAAAATAAAAGGGCTTGCGTAGGGCTCAAAAGGGCTAAGCGCCAAATAGCTTAGTTCGTGGTCGCGGAGATTGGTCCTATGGAAGAAAACAGTTAAAGGTTAAGAAAAAGGGGTCCACCTCCACATTGAATATAAACAACTAACAGAAGAGAAAATAGTGGGTGGATCACCATCATCTCTAAGGTCACTAGGTCCCAGAAGACACTTTGGGGGTAAAATAGTGCGATGGATAAGCCAACTTTAGCCCCCTAAATGTCAAATTAAGCAAGAATAAATAGTCAATCAATAGCTAGGATAGATTCTAGGGGCGGGGATTTCAAGCCTCACTTGTAACATTGTCCATTCACCCCTTCAGATTAGGGGGAGCACACCTTCTACCAACGTACTAAAAAAAGAACAACATCAGCAAGTGAGTGCAATTTTTGTAGGGCCAAGGGCCTCCCCCCTCCACCTCTTGTCCAACCCGATGGCTCCATGTTTCCTTCCAAAACTTCTTCACATCATCTCCCATTCACATGTCATGACACCATACTCCCAACCTATATAGCTACCACCTACTTGTCATTAGTGTTCAAATTTATTTATTTTTCAACGGTGTCCTTTGTCACCCATCCTGTGCTCGACCCTATTTAGACATCCGCCAATTCAAAGCACCTCCAACGCCACCACACCAAATCACGTCCACCCACTATGGATTCCAATCCTGATAGGTGAAATGTAACATAATACAAGAAGGGCTAGCTCAAAAAAGGGGCAAATTAAGCAATTAGAGGGAGAAAATGAAAGGTGAATAGGCAAGTAATCGTGGGAGGAATACAAAAATAAATGCGTGGCTAGATTATCAACCCACCAAAAACCCATATAATGGAGCCTGGGTCCACCTTAATATATTATTCGAATCAACAATGGATATAGTTTTATGTGTTAATTATGACACCTCATGTTTTTCATGTTTTGTAAATATTTCATTTGAAGAACAAATCAAAATATGTTAGGTAATCATTATGACAACTAGGCCATTCGCGTGCTTAGATAGTTGGGAAATTTAGATAGTTGTATCATTCAGGATATTTTTTTAAAGGTTTATTTGGAATATATCCCTATAAAAGGGAAGAGGAACTCAGTAGTAGGGGTTCGATTTTCCTATTTCTAAGGTTGTAATTTTTTTGCAAATTTCACAAGTTTGGGCCTATGAGATGTATTTCATTCATGAAGATTAATATAGAATTTCCTGGTGATTCCAATCATTGGGATACGTAGTATGTTTTCTACCTTTGTTTGTAACTTCATGTGTTTATTTTTTCTTCTTCTTCAGAAATTGTGTAATTGTAACAAATGGATTCAATCTTAGGTCACAGATTTACCTATGTTATGTTATAACAGATTATACCTGTTAGATTGCAAATTTACCTATGTTATGTGATAAAACATGGTACTTGTGAGATTTCATATTTACCTATATTATGATATAGAAGATAGTACCTATGAGATATTGAATTGAAAGTCTTAAAATGTGCTCCATATTTTTTGCACCTCATTTCCTTTATTTTTCCATGATTCTAGTGGGATTTAGTGTATGTCCAGCCTTATTGGTGAGCCCTGGTATTGCACCAAGAATGCTGCAACTCCCAGAGGCTACTCTAATTTACTTTATCAACCTGGGGTTTGTAAAAAATTGGAGGTGACAATGCTATATACACAACATATGCATTCTACTCATGCCATCCTCTTCTGAGATCTACGAAAGGGTGTTCTATATAGGGTTTTTGGATGAAGTCTGACACACTTCTGAATTGAGACCTAGGGATACAAATGATTCAAAATTCATTACTCTATCAGCAATCAAAGAACTATCCTACAACAAGAAAGTACATCTAACTACTCTAGAATGAAAGAAATCGGCAAATTAAGCTATGACAAGAAATGAAAGCAAATTAGGCATATTTCATGAAGTAAATTGCTGAATTGAAATTGCGTAAAGAAGAATAACCTAATCATACATTGCTGGGCCAAATGGCTAAACACACTTCGTCTACTTCATTTTCTAATTATCATTCTTTTACTCATGCATCTAATCATGACCTAACTATGCTTTTAAATGCATTGTTTGTAGCTAGGAGGAGAAAGTGCTAAAGTGGTTTAGGAAGGGCTTGAACTCATGGGTGCAAGGTTTAAGGTGTATAGGTGGTTTTTGGAAGTTTTGGATGAGGTGAATGGTGGTTTTTGGGCTTAATGAGGGGCCCACTGGTGCTACTGCGAGTGTTGCTACATGTTTCCTGTAGTGCTATGGGAAAGTCATGAATTTCTACAAGAACAGTCCAAGGGAAATCCGAGGAAAAAAATGGTGGAGAAAAGAATAGGGAAGGTGGATTGAGTGTATGTTTGGATGAGAGGAAGGTGGCAAACCCATTTTCTAAGCTCAAAACCTCTTGAGAATCATGTCTTTCACCTCTAGGGTTTTCTGATGGTGTGAAGGTGAAAAATATGAAAATAGAGTTGTTGGCTATTTATGGATAGAAGGCTGATGAAAGGTGAGAAATGAAACTAAGGGTGTTGGTGAAGTCATCCTTTGATGTGCTACTTGAACCTACAAGAAAAATACCTATTCATGCAACAAATATTAACAAATCCATGATGAAGGAAATGGAAAAAATGAGTTGAATTTGTAATGAAAACCTACTTTAGCCTACAAACATAAATCTAACTCAACATTATAAACATGTTCATGACACTACAACAACCTAACTATTCTTTCTAGGAAATCATAAAATAAAATAAAATTTTGGCATGTGGAGAAGGCATACCCTCCTCAAGCTCCAATGAAAGAGATGAGCGAGGGAGGCTTGACACACAACTTTCTGAATTTATAAACTATTCTAACAACATGTAAGCAAGCTTAATCTACAACAAAGAAAATGGAAGAAAACTAAAAACAGTGAATCGAAATGTAAGAAAAGTAGCTAAAAACTCATAAAGAAAACTAGCTACAATGACATAAAAGTAAGGAATGAATATACAAGAGAGACTAAGGCCAATGGATTGGGCCTTAACCCACTAGCATATCCCTATGAAATTAAATCAGTGAAGCACAATATGAATACTCATCTTATTGTAGAAAATAGTCTCATGACATAATGTTGGCTTGAGGGGTCTTGACCCAGGTTTAGAGTTAAGGTTAACTAACAAAACTGTCTTACTAATGGCCCTTTTGGCAGTGACCTACTTTCCCAAGTAAAAGTCTCAACCGAAGAAGTATGGGGGGGTGTTGGAACCAGGTTTTTCACACCCTTAACAAGAGTGAAATGATGTGGGTGTCTTCAGATCTAAAGAAACTTTTATTTTTCCTGTGCTACAAAAGCCCTAACCAGGTAGATTTAGGTCAATTTATGTAGGTTACCCTGTGTGCGCACAGCTATAGATCCACAATCCCTTTCAATAGTCCTTAATACATAACAATAATGTTCAATAGAAATAGATCCATACATTAATCATTCATTTAAGGTAAAAGACAGTCGTGCAACCGATCCAACATAGATAACACAGTAACCGAACATAATATGCAAAAAGAGATCATAAAGCAAAATACAGATGTATTTGATACTCAGATATCATCCAAATTTTCTTTATTTATTCGAAGTTTCGATATTCCTTACAACACCTTCGATCTACCCATGCACACAACCAGTGGGGTCCGCACAAAGCAGGATGAAGGTCTCTGTGCACATAACTAGCAAGAGCCTTCTAAACCCAGACAAATTTTCCTTTCAGCTCAGGGCATCAAAACATAGTTTAGATCTCATCTATCATCATGCATATTGACTTTATCTACACTCCTATTTATACCTTTATCCTGCACTCATATAAGGTCAGCAAACTGTGGTTTGCGGCCCCTAGTTCTACCCTTTGGCCCATTACAACTCATGATGGGCTTTGACCCACCCCAAAGCCCCTTGACCTGTGCTTTGCTTAGCGTGCAATATTTTCATCCAGATTCAGTCCTAAGGGACCCCGCTCCAACATGCCCCCAACACAATCTTGTGACTAGTCCTGAGTAACAGAGGTGTTGGGTTCTTCATTTTGGTCTGTAATTCTTCAATAGAAGCAAAAAAGGGTGCCAGGACGCCTGTGCTCTGATCCGCTACACTATGTCCACCAGCTTCTGCGATGTCAACCTTTCTATGGCTAGATTGATGATTTGAAGGGTCTGATTCAGATTCTTAATGGATGCATCTAGGTTTCGTGACAGCTTCATTGCCTCTTCTGCCCATGGCTTCATGTGCTCTGTCATGATCTGTTTCTTCCTGTGTAGCTCCTCTACTTCATCGTGTAGAATTTGACTTGTCTACAGGCAGGCCATGCGCTGAGCAGGGGAAAAAGTGGGCATGGCCTCCTAGAGGTCATCAAATGCCTACTCCTTAGCGTGCAATTCCTAAGAAATATTTTTTACTAGTGGGTCTATTTGCACAGATGTCCATAGTCCCATATTTTTTTTGAGAAGCATGGAGCCTGTTGTACAAATTTACTCCTGCATGTAAACTTTCGGTCTGCCACCTTTTTCATATTTCTTTCAGATCTCCGTCGTGGCTTAATATCCTGATGCTCCCGCTTGATTTTACCATCTACGCCCAAAAACGCATTATCCAAAGGTTAAAAACCCGCTATTAAAATTATATTGAGCCGAGGCCCCAGAGCCTTAGCCCCTTTCGCTGTTGTCAACACATGACCCGAGCCCGAAAACCACAAGCCAAAGGGAAGAGAGCTTATTGTTTTATGTTATCGGGGGTGATAGCAACCGTCCGATCGAATTAAACCAATGGAGCGGCAATCGTTCTATGTGGAGGGCCCCGCGCGCAAAAAACCGGCGGTATGGTTCCGCACCGCTCACCTCAAGCTGGCGGTATTACCCTTTGAACCAGAAATTCCATAGATCATATGCCGCGTGTCCTCAGTATGGGCAGGAAACTGCTTTTCCCCCATGCGTTAACCTTCGATAAATGAATACGCAGCGGAATCATCATCCGCCGTCTGATCTTGTAGGCCCGATCCAATGGCTATAAATCTCCGGGTCTGCACGAGCTTTAACCCATGGTTCCTCGAATCCCTGGCCCACTTTTTGATAGCCCCCCGACTCATTTTGACCGTTGATCTCACTTTTGGTTGAGTGGCTCATACCATCCGTTTGACCACCCTACAACCAAGTCCTCTGCCACGTCGCCTTTCCACCTGTTCCCCCGTACGTCTACGTGTTTTACCCCCGCACGTCTAAGATATTTCCCCCGTCATATATATATATATATATATATATATATATATATATATATATAGGCGTGTGTTTTCATTCATACCCTCCGTTCTTATTCATCCCTCATGTTCAAACTGCTTCACGTGGAGAAGTCGCACTCCGTCTGTTTAATCGAAGTCTCCATTGTCATTCCTCCGCCACCCTTCGTATTCCTGTCATCTGTTCGTGTCCACGACGTCATTATCATCTCCACCTCCATGCTCCTTGCCTCCGAGTTTTGTTTCTCTAATGTTTTGTGGGTTTTGCAGGTTTTAAGATGATAAAGAGGCCTCATAATTTATCGCCTCCATTGCAGAAATTAAAAAGCATGTTAAAGGACGACATTCTGCTGGTGAAATTTAAAGAAGAAGCCGAGGGTAGGTGTGAGAAATGACCACCATTAAAGAAGACAAAGATATGAATCTACAGAACCCTCCAAAGAAAATCAAGGGAGGCTTCGCCCTGCATTAAAGGTCCAAGATTTAAATTCAGAGCTAAAGGTCGCGAGTACAGTACAAAATTGCAGACTATCTCAGGGTTCCTAAGGCAGCAGATCTTCCCTCTTTCAGTAAGAGGCAGAACGATGTATATTTTATTATTTGTGTCATGTTTATAAGGAGATTTTCATCTCCCAGCATTTATTTCTAGAGACAGATTGTAAAGTACAGTCATTTATAGTTAGTCATTCATAGAGTGGGCGCGAATGTTTTCCGCCATTTTATTCAAATTGAGTCATTAAATGTGCTTCATCTACCTCCTTCTCGAGAATTCTCTATCTTTTCTATAAAGGCCCGAAAAGAAGACATTGTAAAGGTTCCAGATTTCTATCAGCAAACTGTGCAGTGAAAAGGCTTTTGTATACATTTTGTAATATTTCTGTATGAAGGTTCAGAGCCCGTAGGGTCTCAATGAGGAGGAGTTATAACTGTAATGAGGATTCTGGTCTTTGGTATCTCACAGTATGTAATTTCTCTTATGTGTTAATACAATATCTCATTTCATGCTATTTATCTTCTTGTATCATGTTCTAGAATGCGAGTGGCTCACTAGTTTGCAGTAAGGATCCATCCTTTTTGGTGCCCTTTCTGGAATTAGTCAAGCGCTTTAAATATGCTTAGTCATTATATACTGTTCCATGTTCATCTCTTCCATATTTTCTGCTATATTAGTTGCTTGAGGAGGGTTCTTTTAAAACGCCATTGTCATATAAGGATTCATAAATTAATATGCCCTTATGTGGTTCTGTTGTGTATCTGGGTATCAGTCTCATGCTAACTAATATCTTCTTGATGTTTCCTCACTGCACTCAATTCCTGATATTTGATTTCTGTGATATATTATTTGAACTGGCCCTCTTTACAGTAAGCTATCTCTTAACTGTCTGATGCCTTTGTATTGGAGTTTTACATGATGTCCCTACACTATTCTTATCTTTGTATCAGCTTCTGAGAGAGATTGGTCCCATTCAAAACTAATTTCCTTGTTCAAACAAGAGATAGTAAGTGAACTCTTGGACTGACAATCCAAACTATATGAAGAGCTCCTTGCTATATTAAGATGTCCTAGGCACTGGTCTATGGCAACTCTAGACTGTCTCTAGGGGGTGACAAAATTGTCCATAGCATCTTTCTGGCGCCGTTGCCGGGGAACGAATTCAAGAATATCAGTTTCCCTTGGCCTCGACAAATTGTTTTCACTCTCTAACCAGGTGAGCACGGAGAGTTGAAGAGTTGCGTATCTCTCACCTTGGCGACTCCACTGGTCTTTATTTGATAAATTTTATTGGTAGTCCTGGCTTCTCGAAAGCCACATTTGAGGTCAGATACATCTCAATCGAAGACACCTTACGTGTCTGACCCAGAGAAGATCATTCATAAAAGAGTTTGGAAGGAGAGGAAGTCAGTTCGTGCTGAAAACCCTGAATATTCTGTTGAAGATTATCTGCCCTCTTCTTCTCAAGAAGTTAGAACAGAAAATCCGAGTTTTACTCGGAAACTCCACGTAGAGGAAGTGTCCGGATCGAAGAAGGTTCTCATCCTACTCCCGAGGCTGAGGAAATTAAAGAAGTCACAGAAGTAGCTGTTGTTAACCGTGAATTATTCCCAGCTATGCCTCAGTCCTCCATATCATATATTCCCATTGTTATTCATACTCCGCTTCATCCTACTCCCCTCCCTTCATTTGTGTCTCAGACTATTGTACAACCCCCACCTCCCCAAATGGCTAATGTTTCTGCTTTCCTATTGAAAAAATACGCTCCACTGGCCTTGCCCCAAGTGCTAAATGATATGCCACAGGACTATCTAAAGATTCTACCGAGATTTAATAGTGAAAATGAAGTTGATGCTCAGAAACATCTTGAGACTTTCTGCTCTTTTGCAGAGAACTTAAATGTTGAGCATTTGGATGTGGTCTTGAGATTATTTTTGCAGTCTTTGGAAGGGGAAGCCAGAAAATGGTTCAAGACATTGGGAAACCGTTCAATAACCACCTGTGATATTATGGAGAATAATTTTCTCAGAAAGTGGGGAGAAAAGAAAGATCATGGTCAGTGTCTTACTGAGTTTAATACTATGAAGAAGAAACGGAATGAAGGGGTATCAGAGTTCATTAAAAGATTCAATAAGTTATATCTGAGCCTGCCTCCTGAAATGAAGCCCCATGAAGTTGCTGCAAAGATAATTTTTATAGCAGCCTTTGATTTTGATTTTTGATTCTCGTTGAGAGAAAGAAAACCTGCCACTTTAGATGATGCACAGTCAGATGCTCTGGAATTGGAAGCAAACTTTGCCTCCACTGGGAAACTGAAGGGAAAAATTGAACAGGATACTAGGAGGAGAGGCAAAGAAGAGGTCTCCACCTCTAATCAGGAAAAATATTAAGATAAAATGGATGAAATAAGAAAAATGATAAAGAAGATGGTCAAGCTTGAACTGGAAGCTAAAAATGCAGCTCCCAAGAACTATTACAATGCTCCAAACAGAGGATACAATCCTCAGTACAGAAGACCACCATTGCAGATATTGCCACGGGAAGCAAAGGAATCACAAGACCAGGTACCTCATCCCTTGTATCTGGAAGTACCAACAGATGACTTCACTGGAGATGCAGCTTATGGATTAGAAGATTCAAATCTGGCTTTATCAAATACTGATGATATGGATTGCCCATTGCAAGACGAAGACGAAGAAGCAGAGATTGATCATTATTGTAAGCAATTTGCTGATTTCATGCAAGCACAATTCAATGTAAAATATGATCTCAGATCTTCAAGGAAGAGGACCAGAACTCAAGATCAGGAAGAGGAGCCACCTCAAAAAGAAGCATCTGCTCAGAAGGAATCAACAACGAAGAGAAACACAGAAAAAGGTAAGAATCCCCTAAATACTCCCTTACAGTTCAATGATCAGATTTCTTCTTCTTCAAAAATAGCCAGTCCTCCTAATGTTGAGCCAGTGTCAAAAGAAATTAAGTCTTCAGCCGAAAATAAGGAGTCAAAAGAAGTTGTGATAGAAAAACACCCATCTGCTTTCAATTTGCAAAAAGAAATTGAGAAAATTAAGATTCCAGTTCCCCTGACTGAGCTATTAAAACAGCCTGTATACCAGTCTCAAGTCACTTCCTTTATGCTTCCTCCTGAAATACCAATTGCACCTGATAGTCTAAACCTTCAAGAAGAAAGACCCATGGTAGTCTTTGGCCCACATGTCGAGGAGATAGACCCTTCTACTCCTCCTTTTTACGTGTCTCTAGTTATACATGACCTACTGTTGCACAATTGTATGCTAGATTCTGGGGCTTCCCATAATCTTATGCCTCTGTCTGTCATGGAATAACTAGGACTGCAAATTACAAGACCATACAAATATTTATATTCATTTGATTCTAAAAGAGTTAAATGCCTGGGAATGATTAAAGATTTAGTGGTCAATCTCGCTCAAATCCAAGCAAAGAGTGTGGTCATGGACATTGTGGTTGCTGATATCCCAGATCGCTTTGGCATGCTGCTGTCAAGGTCCTGGGGTACCAAGATTGGGGGGTCAATTAAATTGGATTTAACATATGCTACTGTCCCAGTATTTGGAGGTCAGGAAAGGAGGTTGTACCGGGAGACTAGATTTGTTAAAATGGTAACTAAGGCTGATTGCTCAGAAAATTCCCCAGTTTATAACAAAGAGGGAGACTTCTCATGTTTGATGTTAGAGGAAAATCAAAATTATGTTCGTGAGCCCCTCTTTGGTCATTTACAAGCTGAGCAACCTAAAGGAGATCAGGAATCAGAAATTTGGACTTTGCATTTTGATGGAGCAAACTCAAGAGAAGGCAATGGAGCTGCGGTGTTATTGATTTCTCCTACAGGAAAATGGGTGCCACTGTCTTCTAAATTAGAGTATGAGGCTACAAAAAATGTAGCTGAATATGAAGCACTACTATTGGGGTTACAGACAGCCAGAAACATGGGCATCCAATGTTTAAAAGTCTTGGGAGACTCGGAGCTGGTGGTAAGGCAGATCAAAAATGAATGTCAAACTAAGCACCCCCAGCTGAGAGCATATAGAAATGAAGTATGGGACATGATAGAAAATTTCTTCTCAGCATTTAACATACAGTTCATGCCCAGGGAGAAAAACAGAATAGCAGATTCTCTTGCTGTTGCTGCCAGTACATTTTTTCCTCCTCAAAATCCACTCTTAAGATATGAAGTGGAGATACGTTACAGACCATCTATTCCAGATAATATAAAGCATTGGCAGGTATTCGAAGATGATGAACAGATGAAGAGATTCATGGAGACAGTGGGAGAATTCTCCAATATGGAGATTGATGATAATGAGAGGGAAGAGGAAGCTGAAAATATTGCAGAAAATAGATGGGAAGAAAAAATAGCAGGTAATAGGGTGCTGCAGCTGAAAGGAAATGTTATACCTAGAGGTCTGGTGCCTCTAGAAATACTATTTAACAAAGATGATATTCCATTGCAGCCAAACAAGGTGACAGAAGAAGATCAAGTGGGAGATTTGAATCTGGGCACTCCTGCTGATCCCAAAATTGTCAAATTATCTAAAAGAGTCCCAGAAGAATATAAAGAAAGATATTTGAAGTTGTTTCAATCTTACAAAGATGTATTTGCTTGGTCCTATCAGGACCTAAAAACTTTTGATGTTAATATAATACAACACAAAATTCCTTTGAGGGAAGATGCAAAGCCATATAAGCAGAAACTCAGACAGATAAATCCTCTGCTGCTTCCCTCTATTGAAAAAGAAGTCAAGAAGCTATTGAAGGCCAAAATAATTGTGCCATTGAGGTACTCAGAATGGGTAGCAAACCTTGTTCCTGTTCGAAAGAAAAACGGAGAAATAAGGCTCTGTGTGGATTTCAGGAATTTAAATAGAGCATCATTGAAAGATAATTATCCACTGCCTAAGATGGACCACATCCTGCAAAAAGTGGTGGGAGCATCCAGAACGTCAATGATGGATGGATTTTCTGGTTATAATCAGGTAGCTGTATTTCCAGAAGACCAGAAGAAAACTGCATTTACTACACCATGGGGAACATTTATGTATGCTAGGATGCCATTTGGATTAATTAATGCAGGAGCTACTTTTCAGAGGGCAATGGACATAGCCTTTGTTGGAGAACAGGACAAGTTTTTGGTGGTATATCTTGATGATATCACAGTGTTTTCAAAGAATGACGATGAGCATATTGAACATTTAAGAAGAACTTTTGAAAAATGCAGAAGGTACGGCCTTTCCCTCAATCCTCAAAAATCTTTATTTGCATTAGATGAGGGAAAAATCTTAGGGCACATTGTAACTAAAAATGGTGTGAGAATAGACCCTAAGAGAGTTGAAGTAATAAACAGTATTCCTCTACTGAGGAATAAGAAGGAAGTACAGGTGTTTTTAGGCCGAATTAATTTTTTGAGAAGGTTTATTCCTAACTATGCTGAGATAGTTAGGCATATAACTGATATGTTGAAAAAGGAGAATGAAGTAAAATGGTCCCAGGAGTCTAGAGATGCATTCACAAGGATAAAACAGGCATTTGCTGAAGCTCCTGTGCTAGCTGGACCAGATTACAGCAGGCCATTTATGATCTTTTCATTTGCTTCACCCCATACAATAGCTGGAGTATTATTGCAGAAAAATGAAGAAGGATATGAACAACCTATAGCTTTCTTCAGTCAAGTACTTTATGATGCTAAATTGAAATATAATATATTGGAGAAGCAGGAATATGCCCTGGTAAAGTCCCTTAAAGCTTTTAGAGTATATGTTTTGCAATCTCATATTACCGCATATGTTCCCACAGCAGCTGTCAAAGACATTCTTGTTCAAGGGGACAGCGAAGGTAGAAGAGGAAGATGGATTGCAAAAATACAGGAGTATGATCTGGACATAAAGCCTACCAAGTTGATTAAAGGACAGGGACTTGCTAAGATGTTATCCGAATCAAATCATCAAGCCTTGGGCATTAATTTATCCATGATAGCAAATGAAGAATTTGAAAAATATGAAGAGCAACAAGGACTAGAGATGGCCACTCAAAAGGTACACATGAAGTACCTGACTAGTCCCTGGTATAAAGAAATAGTTGAATATCTTTTAACACTCAGCTATCCTCTGAGTTGTGATAAGATAAAATACAGAGCTGTGAGAATGAAATCTCAGAAATACATGATCGCCAATGGAAAACTATATTGGAGATACCCTTCAGGTATATTACTGTTATGCCTCACAGAAAATGAAGTAGAGAATATATTGACAGAATTCCATGAGGGAATATGTGGAGGGAATTACAGCTGGAGGGCTACAGTGCATAAAATCCTGAAGGCTGGTTTCTACTGGACAAAATTGTATACAGACACTTTTTCTTGGGTCAGAGCATGTGACAAGTGCCAAAGATTTGCAGAAAGACAGAAATTAGCAGCTTTGCCCTTGATTCCTATTCATGTAAATGAACCATTTCAGAAATGGGGATTAGATTTTATAGGAGAAATACATCCCCCATCAAGTGGTCAATATAAATGGATACTAACAGCCATATATTACTTCACGAAATGGGTGGAAGCCATACCTACAAGAAATGCTACAGATGCTGTGATAATGAAGTTTATGGAGGAAAATATCATATCTAGGTTTGGCTGTCCTGCTAGAATTGTAACTGATAATGCACAAGCTTTTAAATCTGCCAGGTTTGTGAATTTTTTCCAAAGGTATAATATCATATTAACTCACTCCACACCATACTATCCACAGGGAAATGGTTTAGCAGAATCTTCTAATAAAACCCTGGTGAGGGCCCTGAAGAAAGCAATCAGTGAAAATCAGAAAAACTGGGACTCTCAATTAAAGTTTTCTCTATGGGAAAATAGAATAACCAGCAAAAGAGCAACAGGGAAATCTCCCTATGAGGTGGTATATGGGAGAGCAGCTGTGTTTCCTATGCAATTGGCCTTGCCAGTGGCACGCTTCATGCAGGAAAACTAGGAAGAACCAGATGACATGGTCCGAAGAATTAATCAGCTGGTAGAATTGGAGGAAACACGGAAATGGTAGATCAGAAATTGATAGAATATCAGGAGAAAATGAAGAATGTCTTTGATCGGCGTGCGAAGGATAGAAAATTTCAAATCGGAGACCTGGTTCTCAGATGGGATGTTTGCAGAGCAGAAAAGGGCAAGCATGCTAAGTTTGATCCGCTATGGTTTGGTCCATTCAAGATCGCGAGTCAAGGGCGAAATAATACTTTCATGTTAGAAAACCTACAGGGTGATTTGTTGGACGCCCCTATGAATGGCCAATTTCTCAAGCCATACTTCTAATTCTGATCCAGGTTGGGGTGCCTGATTGTATTATATTGTATATAAGCCGTTTTAGTTTTTATTTTCATAAAGAAAAGGATGCCGGCAATTACCTGAAGAAGAAGTGCGGGGGAATTTAAAATAGAATGAGATATTCAGTGGTCTGCGTGTTCTCGACATGCCCGAGGACGAACATGCCATCCCCAGATGGAGCCGATGTTGTACAAATTTACTCCTACATGTAAACTTTCGGTCTGCCACCTTTTTCATATTTCTTTCATATCTCCGTCGTGGCTTAATATCCTGATGCTCCCGCTTGATTTTACCATCTACGCCCAAAAACGCATTATCCAAAGGTTAAAAACCCGCTATTAAAATTATATTGAGCCGAGGCCCCAGAGCCTTAGCCCCTTTCACTGTTGTCAACACATGACCCGAGCCTGAAAACCACAAGCCAAAGGGAAGAGAGCTTATTGTTTTATGTTATCGGGGGCAATAGCAACCGTCCGATCGAATTAAACCAACGGAGCGGCAATCATTCTATGTGGAGGGCCCCACGCGCAGAAAACCGACGGTATGGTTCCGCACCGCTCACCTCAAGTTGGCGGTATTAACCTTTGAACTGGCAATTCCATAGATCATATGCCACGTGTCCTCAGTACGGGCAGGAAACCGCTTTTCCCCCGCGCGTTAACCTTCGGTAAATGGATATGCAGCGGAATCATCATCCGCCGTCCGATCTTGTAGGCCCGATCCAATGGCTATAAATCTCCAAGTCTGCACGAGCTTTAACCCATGGTTCCTCGGATCCCTGGCCCACTTTTTGATAGCCCCCCGACTCGTTTTGACCGTTGATCTCACTTTTGGTTGAGTGGCTCATACCATCCGTCTGACCACCCTACGACCAAGTCCTCCGCCACGTCGCCTTTCCACCTGTTCCCCCGTACGTCTACGTGTTTTACCCCTGCACGTCTAAGATATTTCCCCCGTCATATATATATATATATATATATATATATAGGAGTGTTTTTTCATTCATACCCATCGTGCTTATTCATTCCTCATGTTCAAAATGCTTCACGTGGAGAAGTCGCACTCCGTCTGTTTAATCGAAGTCTCCATTGTCATTCCTCCGCCACCCTTCGTATTCCTGTCATATGTTCGTGTCCATGACGTCATTATCATCTCCACCTCCATGCTCCTTGCCTCCGAGTTTTGTTTCTCTAATGTTTTGTGGGTTTTGCAGGTTTTAAGATGATAAAGAGGCCTCATAATTTATCGCCTCCATTGTAGAGGTTAAAAAGCATGTTAAAGGACGACATTCTGCTGGTGAAATTTAAAGAAGAAGCCGAGGGTAGGTGTGAGAAATGACCACCATTAAAGAAGACAAAGATATGAATCTACAGAACCCTCCAGAGAAAATCAAGGAACGCTCCGCCCTGCATTAAAGGTCCAGGATTTAAATTCAAAGCTAAAGGTCGAAGTACAGTACAGAATCGCAGACTATCTCAGGGTTCTTATGGCAGCAGATTTTCCCTCTTTCAATAAGAGGCAGAACGATGTATATTTTATTATTTTGTGTCATGTTTATAAGGATATTTTCATTTCCCAGCATTTATTTCTATAGACAGATTGTAAAGTACAGTCATTTATAGTTAGTCATTCATAGAGTGGGCGTGAATGTTTTCCGCCATTTTGTTCAAATTGAGTCATTAAATGTGCTTCATCTACCTCCTTCTCTATAATTCTCTATATTTTCTATAAAGGCCCAAAAAGAAGACATTGAAAGGGTTCCATATTTCTATCAGCAAACTGTGCAGTGAAAAGGCTTTTGTATACATTTTGTAATATTCCATGCATGAAGGTTCAGAGCCCGTAGGGTCTCAGTGAGGAGGAGTTATAACTGTAATGAGGATTCTGGTCTTTGGTATCTCACAGTATGTAATTTCTCTTATGTGTTAATACAATATCTCATTTCATGCTATTTGTCTTCTTGTATCATGTTCTATAATGCGAGTGGCTCACTAGTTTGCAGTAAGGATTCATCCTTGTTGGTGCCCTTTCTGGAATTAGTCAATCGCTTTAAATAGGCCTAGTCATGATATACTATTCCATGTTCATCTCATCCATATTTTCTGCTATATTAGTTACTTGAGGAGGGTGCTTTTAAAACGCCATTGTCATATAAGGATTCATAAATTAATATGCCCTTATGTGGTTCTGTTGTATATCTGGGTATCAGTCTCATGTTAACTAATATCTTCTTTATGTTTCCTCACTGCACTCACTTCCTGATATTTGATTTCTGTGATATATTATTTGAACTGGCCCTCTTTACAGTAAGCTGTCTCTTAACTGTCTGATGCCTTTGTATTGGAGTTTTACATGATGTCCCTACACTTTTATTATCTTTGTATCAGCTTCTGAGAGAGATTGGTCCCATTCAAAACTAATTTCCTTGTTCAAACAAGAGATAGTAAGTGAACTCTTGGACTGACAATCCAAACTATACGAAGAGCTCCTTGCTATATTAAGATGTCCTAGGCACTGGTCTATGGAAACTCTAGACTATCTCTAGGGGGTGACAAAATTGTCCACAACAGAGCCCTTGTCAACATTAGCAACGATACTCTCTAATGCTTCCTTCACCAAGGTTTCCCGTTGCACGCGCACCTTTACGGGAGTTTCTGGATGCAGCTTAGCTGGAAACGCTGCAATCTGTTGCTTGAACTCTTCTTTTACCATCTGCACCTATGATTGGGAAGCCTTCAATGCTACAACCAAGCTTTCAAATTTTACTTGTGGTGCGATTGATGCAGGAATGGATACTTCTGGAAGATCACCACACAGCCTGTCGATAAAATGATCCAACTTTGTGCGTTGAGCCAGAGCTTCCTTCTGAGCTGTCTATGCCTCGAGTAATTCTTCAGTTTTAGTTAGAAACCTTCTGCTTCACTTTGTTCAACAACTGTTGCACACGTGCCTCCCTACACTATAGCTCGTTAGAGATTATGGTTTGGATATCATGTAGCTTTCCACTCGGCAACATGGAGACATTGATCCTGACTTCTGGGCAGGTCTATACCTGTGCGCGTAGATTTGACTGCTCTAATTTGATTGCTGCACCCGGAAAGGGGAATATCCTACTGTCTGTCATGTTGATTGTCATAGCTATAGGCGTGCTCACTTGAATCGACCTCACTTGATTCACGCTCACTTGTAAATTTTCAGTCTTCAGTTGGAGTACCTTCAATCCAGATTGTAACACCTCGAACGCAGCCTTCTATTGTTTTTCCATGTTGGTCCACCTATCTTCAGAGGTAGATGCGACTATATATACTATTTTTTCCAGGTAATCTTCAGTGAAAGTGACCTCTTCTGGGCCTCCATCTTTGGATCCTTTCCGCTTCTTTTGTGGACCATTGAGTGTTTCTTCGCCATGTTTCGTGTCATGTGGAGATTCTGCACCAGTGCCATCTAACCCATCAAGGCCTCCAGGGTCCACATCAGCTTTGCTACCAAGATCTTTCTCCGTGTCCTTCTCTACTTCCTGCTCAGGATCCTTCTCACCGTTCTTTTCTGCACCTGTTTTTGCATCTTTGTCAGGGCGTGACTCGACTTCTTTATGTTTATCTCTTGGAGCTATCTCTTTTCCTAAAGTATATGTTGTGACGGGCTAGGTGGAGCTGAGCCCAACTTTCCATGCTTCTGGGTAGGTTGCAATGACCTGTTCGACCACCACTCCAGTCACCATGAAGGGAAAGTTATACCACATAGGGTCATTGCACACCCTGATCTACACATGGTGAATGGTTATCTAAAATTTTGCAATGATTTTGTACTTCTCATAAACTGTTTGGGATAACATTGGTTGTGAATGGATTGCCGGTACGAGCTCGCCTCTAAATAGAGCCCAATTTTTTTTTTCCTTCACCTGCTGGGGGTCAGAGGAATCCCACAGATTGGCATAGCACACCCCCTCTTATATGCCAGGCTCCAATTTTGGGAGGACTGCCCCCTCTGAGGTATCCCATGCTATCAGTGCAATGAGAAAAAACAACCAAGAGTAGCAAAACTTCTTGCACCTCACGCACATTTTGCAACAACTCTTGGTAGAGATATTGAGATCAGTTGTTGCTAACCCCCTTCTTACATTATCTTGCTAACGCAATTACATGCGTAGGGACTTTCTTTGGTCAAAACTTGCGCATCAACTTGCAGCCTAGTACTAAGGTCCCTAGGCGAACACCCAGGTCTACAATTGTGTGCACTAGGAATCCCCTGACATCCTGTCTGACCTGGTAATATTTTTTTACATTTGCAGTGACCTTGAGCGAGTCATTGTTTTTTTTTTAAACTTGCCATAGGATGAGGCCCCTTATTGGGCAGGTTGGTGATCCGGTGGATCAACGAGGCATCTATCGAAATCCTTCCTTTAAACCATAGGCATCCCTCATGCACCAATGCTAGCAGCTGGTGCACGCATATAGCAGTGATAGGGTACCTCCCGAAATGAGGAATCCTTAGCAGATTGAGGATCCCAGCGTTGCTCAACCCGTGTGCCCAAGGCATAGGCTCAACCTTCACCATGTCGTCATAGAGCACGCGCTCTAGGTAATATTCTAGTGGCAACTCAAGAAATGTCTCTTCATTTGCTTTATCATAGTCATAAAACTTGACATGAGGAATCTTTTTGAACATATCTTCAGTCAGGGAGATGCCCTACGAGACTAGCGGCATCTATAGGTAATCCATCACCACGCTTACGTTTTTCTACACATGCACAGAGGGTCTGGGCATCTTGACATACGATGGTCTCCAAGAGATTGGCAAGATGTGCACAGCCTCCTCAGTGGCACTCATTGGTCTCTTTGTAGGATCGCCAAAAGGTGACCTATCCTTAGTAGCTTGTCACGGGGAAGTCTCATTCCTAGGAGAGGTTTGTGGCTTGGAGGAGGACCCCTTCGTCAATTTTCCCTTTTCGTTATCTAGCGTAGACAATACCTCTTCAACCTCAGAGATCACTTCATGGACATCATCTGACCCTAGCTCAATCGATGCTGTGAGAGGCATAGAGTGCTCCTCAATAGGTGTGCTCTCCGAATTGGTGGCAGTCATTCTTGGGTGAAAGATAAATTCTTTATAGCTCACGTCATATGGGGTCTCTTGGTCAGACATAAAAATGCTTACAGAAAAATTTACTATGCAAATCACGGATAAGCTCAGGGCACAATGTACTTAGAAATCAAAGGAGCCAAATGTGACCCACACCCTTCCTTAAATACAACTTACCTCCATAAAAATGGTCAATAATCCCGTAAGATTGCCTCATTAATTGCAGTAAACCTGCTCCATCCAATAGTAAAATCACTTTTTCACCCAGTTTCATTGTTCCAACGACTATTTTCTTCTCTTGCACATTACCCCTGCGCTCCTATCACACTTGTTTGTGCATTCCCTTGGCACCGTGTGCAGACAAATGGATCCTTATGCTCTGGCCATATAGCCATTTGGTCAACATAGGATTGTCCCTATACGGCTTTAGGCGGCTTCCATTGAAATACCCTGGAATATTATCACCACGCAGCATGGCCAAGCACACTGCACCTCCATTAGTGATTTCCTTCTCAATGTAAGGCCTCAACCAATGTTTCTTGAACTTCCCTGGGTAGTGCACAAATTGGTTGTCATATAATACTATCAAGTCTTCCTCCTTGAACACCTTTTGTTTGATGCGCCTATCATGCCAGGCCTTTTCGCGCACCTTCTGCACTTGCTAATGGAAGTTATCAATGAATTGATCCTCTTCTAAGGAAACCAATTGCGCAAGACGTTCCTCCATGGTTTCAGGCTCACCCATATTAGTGAATGCTACGATGCGCAATATTGGGATGATATATTCCATTGGCATGATTGCTTCTTTCCCATAGACCATCCTGCAAGGTGTTTTCCCAGTCAACTTCATTCATGTGGTCCTATAAGCCCATAACACAGAAGGGATGCACATGTCCCAATCATTCTAATTTTCATTACAGATCTTTGTGAGTGCATTCTCCAAAATTTTGTTGAAAGCTTATATTAAACCATTTTATTGTGGTGATAAGGGGTACTCTTCTGGTGATGGATCTAAAATTCCTCTGTTAGAGCTTCAATGGTTTCATTAACAGAGTGAGTACCTCTATCACTCATCAATATCTTTGGACATCCAAACCTAGTCAAAATATGTTCAAAAATTAAATGCATAGAAGTATCTGTAGTACAATCCTTAACTGCCTTAGCTTCTACCCATCTGGTTACATACTTTGTGGCAGTGATGATATAGCGCACTCTAGTCTTCTTCCCTAGAGGATTGATCAGTTGTAATATTCCCAAATGGGAAATGAAGGAATATAGTGAAAAACCATGGAAATAGCAATGTAAAACATCACATCAAGTATGAGACCAATATGGAGACCTTCCATTCATCATAAAAATATCATATATGTATAAAATAATGGGCCACAAACCATAATACAAGATATAATAAGCCTCCACTAGACAAAACCCTCAACAAGAAGTGCTGCTACTATATCAAAAATGTCGAAAGACTGCTACAGCACAGTCATGGATGCACTGCTATAGAAAATGAATACACAAATATCTATGGCTGTTATATGCCTCAAAAGATACAACAAATACAGATCTAGGGTCCACACAACCTCCAATTAAGAACCCAAAAAAGGGTTTTCATAAATACACCAATGTACAAGATGGGAACCCAAGCCCTAGGGATGAAGATTCACTAAAACATAAATAATGGAAAGGTGTGGCTGACCTGATATTCCAAATAACTTAGCCTCCCCCAATGGAACCTCTATATGAAAGGTTGATCCCTTCACTAGAATACCTCCTCCCCAAATGGTGTACTGAAACCACCCTACAACTCTTCCCTGAAAATAATGTAGTCCAAGACAAAAGTTGTGTTGTAAGCGCAAATAAATAAGTGGCCTGATGCCAAATGTTGCAATAACGCTCAAGGGCCTTACTCACCAGCCTCCCAATCGAAGGAAACATTCCTCCACTAAAAAACAGATCAGAAATCACCCAGATCTAGTCTCCACTACTGCAACCTGCAACTCAGCACATCTCTCAACAAAAACTATGTTGTACAGAAGACTGAAGCTTTGGCCTACTATTTTATTGTGGAATGGTAGTGTGATACTCTTCCTATGAGGCCTCTCAAGGATAGAGGTGGGATTCCCGATAAGTAACACCCTGTGCTAAACAACACTGCAGTCTTAGCTAAATAGCTAAAGAAAGCTATATGTCTAAACAGACCATATAATCAAACATAAACATACATCCATACATAATGAAATATGGCTGTCATCCACTTCCTTATATAAGTGATGAGCTTCCTAACCATAACCCCCATTCATTTATAACACTACTTCCATGCAAAGAGTCTCCATCTAAAACTTTGTTATCCCATAATGAATGCCACTCCTCCATGACAACGTTGTTGATTTGGTCAAGGTTGACACAGTCTATGTGTTCCAACCCCTTTTCATGCATAAGGGTGCTCAATTAAGCTACCAAGATTTCCTTCTTTCACATTCGCATTGATTTTATTCATATTAAGGATATTTATGGATCTCCATATCACCTTATTCATTAAACAAGAAAGAAAAAACAAAAATTAATATTCCAACTAGCTCATGTCTTATAGGGAATATTACAGTCCTCCCCTCCCAAATGTTGCTTGTCCTCAAGCAACTGAAAAGGTTAGTGTTGTAACTCTTACCCTCCTCCATTGGTGACACCTCCATGTGATAAGATTCCCTCAGAAGCAAAGTGTCTCCCAATCCATCCCTCTATGACATGCTCCTCCCAAGTTATTATGATATGCAAATGATTCATCCCATAAGGAAGAAAAAGATCCAATGTAGCAATCATGGTTTGCCCAAGTTTCTCCCTAAAACATGTATCATAATGAACATGGAGAATCTCTATCCAAAAGGGCACATCCAGTCCTTCCATCCTCCCTCCAATCATTCCCATAAAAAGAATAAGAACATCATCAATGTATGGGATCAAAACCAAGTACATGTAAAAATAAATATGAAAAAATGGAGGTGGTTCATAGTCCCACATGTGGAACCAGCACAGTATGTCTCTTGACTGCATCAAATAATTATATGGTAAGTGGTTTCCCCACCACTTACTTGCTTCCATAGTTTTCTCACAAGTTTTGAAAAGGTGAGAAATGTTTGGTGCCTTTGGAGTCCACCCAGAGTGGTAAATCATCTCCCTATATCCTCCTAGGGAGTGGCCATGCTGAACATAATTTATGGCCCAAAGTTGGCCATGCAGTTTATATGGAATAATGCTCCTACTTGGAGCAATGGCATGTACATACATGGTAAAGGAATGCAAATAATCATCAAGTAAATAATTATTCATATAAACATGTTCCTTACCATAACCTTTGCTCATACAAATGGAGTGGCCCATAGATAGATCCCCTCTCATTCCAAAAAAGGGAGGTGGTTGTGATTACTCCTTCAAAGAGTCATGTATCTCTTCCATCTCCACATGGTCCATGCATCTTCTCAAATGCTAATAGATCTCCTCTTCAAAGCCTTCCCAAGTGTATCCCTCCATGATGGTGTTGTAGGCTCTCATGGAATAAGTGTGGCTGAAGAGAAAATCTTCATGGGTTGCTTGTAGCAACTTCTCCTTGAGCTTGGAAGCTCTAGAAAAGAAGATCCTAACATGATAGTATATGACCTCATCTTTGACTGATTATCCCTCCTCTTGAAGCTAGTCATCAAGTATCATGCAAGTGAAAAGATCCTTGGAATAATCCACTAAAAGCTGGGATTTCCAATATGGATCTACTCTCCAAAGTGACAATGCTGATGATCTATCATATAAAACATCTGTCATATGGTTGTCCTCCTCTTTGACAAAATCACATGTTCAAAGGCTGCTATCCTTCCCATGCTGATCCTTTCTCAGTGTAGAATCTGAAATGAGAGTGAGTAATGATGATGTTGGGAGAATGCCTCCCTCCTCCTTGACTCTACTCAAGACTCTTAGCATTGTATTATGACCTCCCAATGCCCCTACTCCTCCTGGATCATCATGATGTGAGGCATTCCTCACCAAATTCTGATCAGGTGGCCTTCCAAGTGGTTTTCCACAAAACAATAATGTCCCATGGGTCAAAGTCATGTGCATAATAGATGGGACTATTAGGTCCTTGCTTCCACTGCGCAAATCCATCTTTGTTTTCTGTGTGGAAGTTGTATGTGAGGGATATATTTTCATGCCCTTAATAATACCTTCCACAAATTAATCAACCACTGCACACCCAATATCGCATTGATGTTAGGTATGTCAACCACAAAGAAGTGATCAGTCAATGTATATGTCCCCATGGTGATGGATAAGGATGAAACATAATGAAGGCACTTCATAGTTCTAACTCCTGGGACCAAAATAGAAAATCCCTCAAAATCATCAGTGGGTATTGCCCTCCTCTGCACTAGTTGGGCATCAATAAAGTTTTGGGTAGCCCCACTGTCAATCAAGACTGAAACCCTCTAATCTAATATGGAACCTCGAACCCTCAAGGTAAAGTACTTGGGTACTCCTCTCAATGATGCAAGAGTCTCTCCAATTGGAGCAACCCCATCCCCACTTTTGGGTGGTGGTGGATCATCTCCTGCCATGCCAACATTGTGAACTCTTTTTGGTTCCTCTTCTTCTTCCTCCTCATCATCTGAGAAAACCTCTATATAGTGTGCCTTTCATGCTGCACATCTATGTCCGAGTGCCCATGATTTTTGGTATGTGAAGCAAAGATTCCTTCTCCTTAAGTCTCTTCGAACATCATCACTAAGAGGTACTTTATGTTGGCTCTCTTTTGAGAAAGGACCATTCTCATCTTTTCCCTTGGATGGAAAATTGGGCTTTTGCTAAAATGTTGCCTTTGCTTTTTGCAAGGCATATTGTAGATCTCTTGCCCTTTCAATGGCATCTTGAAGGGTAGTGGGCTTGGAAGACTTAACTAACCCATGAAGAGGTTCTGCTAACCCATCAATGAACATATAGACCCTTCTTGCTGTAGATAAATCAGGAACAGAAAGTTTTAGAAATTTAGAAATATAAGTTTCTAGATTACCTAGTTCTTTGAGCTTTGCTAGCCCCATGAATGGTGCCTTAGGATCTCTTTGATCAAACCTCTCCACCAACCTCCTTGTAAACTCTGAGCATGTAGTCATATTGGCATGAACCAATGTAGACAAGCCATGGAACCACTAATCATGTGCTTCACCCTCAAGGTGTAGTGCTGCTATCTTAATGGCCTCCATCTCCAGTACTTTTTTCAACTAGAATGTCAAGCTTCTCTAGCCATGATTTGGCAATGCATTTAGATGAGCCATCAAAGTTGGGTAAGAAAAATATGCCCATAGTTCGGTGTAGATCATGATTATGAATGAATCCTCCACCTCTATTGTGATGTGTGGGTCTCCTATTGTCCTTGATATGAAAAAATTCATGAAAAATCAAGTGATCCTTGAATATCTGAGATTGAGACTCATACTTCATGAAATATTATTCAAGAGTTTCTTGTTCTTGAAACCCTTCATTTCCCACTACTAAAAATGTAGGCATTGTGGAGCGTATGGAAACTTGTTGTTTCTTCACTGGTTGATCACTCCGGTGATGAGAAATGCCAGAGCCTTCACCATCCATAAATCATTTAGGGGATTCCTTGTATCTAGCCATCCTCATCTCCTTTATTTATCTAGAAATTTCTTGCATATTTCTAAGAAGAAGCTTTGGGTACTTCTTCTTCTAATCTTCCCCTGATAAAGGGGTTTTACCCTTGTCTTCTTTATCATATGTATAATCAATCTTCTAGTTTCTTCTTCTGAGATACCTCTTCTCTATATCTGCGAGAGGATCTCCTTGTTCTAATGACATATTGGCTTTCAAGATGCACAATTTGAGCCAGGCTTATGCTCTGATACCACTGTAATATTCCCAAATGGGAAAAGTAGGAATATAGTGCAAAACCAAGGAAACAGCAGTGTAAAACATCACATCAAGTATTAGAAAAATATGGAGACCTCCATTCATCATAACAACAGCATATATGTATAAAATAATGGGCCACAAACCATAATACAAGATAGAACAAGCCTCCAATAAACAAAACCCTCAACAAGAGGTGCTACTAGTACTATATCAAAAATGACAAAAGACTGCTACAATGCAGTCATGGATGCACTGCTACAAAAAATGAATACACAAAGATATATGGATGTTATATCCCTCAAAAGATACAAAAAATACAGATCTAGGCTCTATACAACCTCCAATGAAGAACCCAAAAAAGGGTTTTCAGAAATACACCAATATACAAGATGGGAACCTAAGCCCTAGGGTTGAAGATTCACTGCAACATAAATACTAGAAATGTGTGGCTGATATGATATGCCAAATAATTTATCCTCCCCCAATGGAACCTCTAGATGAAAGGTTGATCCCTTCACTAGAATACATCCTCCCCAAATTATGTACTGAAACCACCCTGCAACGCCTCCCTGAAAATAACGTAGTCCAATATAGAAATTGTGTTGTAGGGTGGAAATAAATAAGTGGAATGATACCAAATGCTGCAATAAGGCTCAAGGGCCTTCCTCATGAGCCTCCCAATGGAAGGAAACCTTCCTCCACTTAAAAGAATATCAAAAATCACCTGTATCTAGTCTTCGCTATTGCAACCTACAACTCAGCACATCTCTCAACAGAAACTGCATTGTACCACAAGACTGAAGCTTTGGCCTACTGCCTAATAGTGGAATGGTATTGAAATACTCTTCCTATGAGGCCTCTCAAGGATAAAGATGGGATTCCTAATCAGGAACACCCTGCGCTAAACAACACTGCAATCTTAGCTAAACAACTGAAGAAAGTTATATGTCTAAACAGAGCATATAATCAAACATAAACACACATGCATACATAATGAAATATGGATGCCATCCTTTTCCTTATATAAGTGATGAGCTTCCTAACCCTAAGCCCCATTCATCTATGACACTACTTCCATGCAAAGAGTGTCCATCTAAAACTGCGTTGTCCTATAATGAATGCCACTCCTCCATGACAACGTTGTTGATTTGGTCAAGGTTGACCCAGTCTATGTGTTCCAGCCCCTTTTCACACCTAAGGGTGCTCAATTAAGTTGCCAAGATGTCTTCCTTTCACATTTTATTTTATTTTATTCATATTAAGGAGATTTATGGATCTCCATATCCTCTTATTCATTAAACAAGAAAGCAAAAACAAAAATTAATATTCAAACTAGTTCATGGCTAATTGGGAATATTACATCAGTCCAACAATATCTATAGCCAATTTATCAAAGGCCTACAAGGGCATTTCATTACTGCATGAGGACTTCCCCATTATCTAACATGCATCACAGACTTGTTATTATGCATGTGCATCATTGTGCAGTGTGGGCCACCATAACCTAGCATGCAAGACCTTCTGCGCAGTAGCCTTCTTAGCATAATGGATTTCTGCCACCCCTCCATAAGCCTCAGCCAAGATATCATGTCTCTCATGTTCCAAAACATATCTTCTCAATACTTCATCTTCTCCCAGCTTGTACAACTACCCAACTGTCAGGGTAAAATCAGTTGGGCGTGCAACCAACTCCTTCTTCTGTTGCACTGAATATTTAGCACGTGCGCTTCTAGTGGTCAGAAAGTAAATAATATCAGTAAAGTGCTTATTAACCACCTTGATAGAAAAGAGTTGCGCATCAAGTATCTCTTCCTCCAGAGTGGTTGGTTCTTCCCCATTTTCGATACGTGACAAATGATCAAGTCTTAATCTTCCAGGCTTCATAATGATTTCAAAGTCATATTCATGAAATAACAACAACCATCTGCAAATATTCCCCCCCAACATAGGCTTATTGACCAGGTATTTCAAAGCAGAATGGTGAGTGAACATTTTGAAGTGTCCTCCTAGAAGATAGTGCCGATATTTTTGTAGAGCATAGACCATGGCCAATCCTTCCCTTTCTGTGGTTGAGTAGTTGCGCTCTACACTGGAGAGATTCCTACTAGCAAAAGCAATAGGATGATAAATGTCTCCTTCTCCTGGCTACGCTAAAACAACCCTAAGTGCTATCCTAGATGCAACCACATATACATGGAAAACCTTAGACCAATTTGGGAATATTAGAATGGGTGTGGTGACCATATTCTCCTTCAACAGCTCAAAGCTCTTTTGACATTCTTCATCCCAGAAAAATGACACATCCTTCTTCAGTAACTTCTCCATTAGTGCTGTGATCAAAGCATAGCCCTGAATGAACTTCCTGTAATATTCGGTGTGTCCTAAGATGGAGCGCAACTATTTCTCATTAGTGGGAAATTATAGGTTGATGATAACTAATATCTTGGTCAAGTCTACCATCAATCATTGCTAACACACTATGTGGACCAACAAAATTCAAAAAGGCACGCAGAATATACATTTCTTTAATTTAAGAGAAATTTGGTGCTTCCTACAAGTGTCAAGCATCATTCACAGGTTTGACAAATGTTTCTTTACCAACCCAAACATTGTCCAGTCATCAAAATAAACCTTCAAAAATTTATGCATGAATTCGTTGAACACAACCACTATTTACGCGCGATAAGATAGCAGGTGATTTATTTAATCCAAAAGGAATGAAAGTGTACAGGAAAGACCCCCATTTTGTTGCAAAGGTGGTCTTTCTATGGTCTTCAAGCACAATTTGGATATGATGATACCCCGAAAATCCATCAGTAAAATAATATCAAGTATATCATCTGAAAATAGAGTAAGGAAGGGGTCATGCACACATGCATCATTCATCTTGCGTAGATCTATACAAATCCATATCTCTCCTACCATTGGGCTCACCCAATCATACTACTCTACAGGATCAATGGTGCATGCAGCCACCATATTTTACAATTCCTCTTTTACTTTCTACTTATACTTGGGATTCAATTAGTATGGTCGCTGCTTGATGGGGCGTGCATTTGGTTTCAAAGTGATCTTCATAACACCTAGGTCTCCAACAATCCCTTTGAGCTCAGAAAACTTCGTGGGAAACATGGCCTGATACTCTGTCAGCAACTCCGTGACCTTCCCTATTATATCATCATCCCAGTAATCCCTGATTTTGGCCAACTTGGGTTGTTCTTTTGTCCCAATTTTAATTTCCCTTAACTTTAAAGGTTTATTTACATCTACCATTCCCAATGAGGGCCCTGCAACTGCACGCTCCCCTTTAGACTCATGGATGTTGACATTTCTTGGATCATCTTCATTATCCTCTATTGACAGGTTTCTATAATTGACAATATCTTGAATATTTGCATCCCATGCTAGCACAACATATTCCCTTCAAGGTACGGAGTCATAAAAGACAAGAGCTTCTATATCCTTCAGGGCTTCATCCAATTCCTCTGATCCCCCAACCAAGCTAAAGGTTGATAGGAAATCATCAGACATTGTAATCCAATAGCGATTTCCTCGGTTTAGCTCCATTTCTAGATACCAAGTAGTAGGTACCGGCCCCAACGAATGAATAAGCATATGAACCCACTCGTTCTAGGTCTTCTCCTTCCAAACTTCCACCCACATGGCCAGGTGCTTGCACAGGTCTCCCTGACCATAGAAAATCTCAGTCGGTGAGGTAGCGAGAGGCTCAAAGTGCAACTTCATCATTTTTCTACATTCCTCCCAGTCCTTAAAAACTCCCTTATGTGTATCCCACCAACGTGCTGGGGTCATGCACATAGCTAGGTCAAGCACCCAGAACCTTCGTTCTTCTAGGACAACCTTTTCCAATTATTCCAGAAATACTATAACACTACGAGAACCATAAAAATAGGGTAGTTCTCTTACCTCTAAGGAGATGCATCAAAATTTTTTAGTGATCTTGAGGCAACGCAATGTAGAAACATCATGCAATCGATTCTTCCAGTTCTCCATCTCCCCATCTGAATCTGAAAAATACAAAATATCCTTCTCCCAATTTAACATTCCATCAATTGTAGGGTTGATCCAATCCTCGTCCCACGCATTCAACTTGTAGATATGGTCAACATCATCTCCTTCGCGCACTGGCTCTATATATATTTCTCCTTCTGCTAGGTTCAGTGGTACAATTACCCACGTACCATCATTCTCAAAGATTATGCTTCTACGCTTTAGGTTGATGATGCCTTCCATATCGATGGCCAAATCCAACCCTAGCAGCACTGAGTAGGGGTATGCATCATCCAAAATTTGTATCACATCAAAATCTGCGCGTACCTTTACTCCAACAATGTCTACCAGAACTTGTGGAAGTATTCAAAGTGGAATGATCTTCCGCTGATTGGCAATGCGTAGCTGAATGGTTGACCATTCCAGCTTTGGTTCTCCCATCTTCTTCCAGGTCTGCTTAGGTAGAACATTTGCATCAGACCCTAAGTCCAAGATGACTTGATCCATTTCATACTCTCCAATTTACACGATCATGCACATCTCCCTAACCATTCTCTTCTTGTTCTTATAGATCTTATTTATGGCCTTAGTCTTAGTTTGAGGTACTTCTTTGTCCACTTAGTTGTCTATTAGGACCTGAATATTATCTATTGCTTTCTGATTGCGCAATAACTTAATACATACTTGTAGGAATGGTTTGACTTCATCATCAGTCTTTGATTCCATGATAGACTTCAATGTGCACGCCCCTGCAGCAGTAAAATCCTTCTTGGCTTCAATAAAAGTCTCCTTTTCCTTCTGCAGTTTGAGTCCTTATTTCTTGTTAGAGGCCTTTCTGATCAGTGGTTCCGCATCAAATTTATTTTCCTCATATCCTCTGGTGGCAGCACCACTTCGTGTAATTATGTTTACACTTGGATCATCATCATGTGGTTCAGATTTAATTTTTTTTTTGTTTTGTGTAGGTGTCTGTTGTTGCTTTTCCTACATTCTAGCAATTAAAACTGACATTCTTTAATTACATGATCAAATTGCCTACAATACTTGCAATATTGTCATGTAGGGTTTGGGCAGTCAGGCGCATAGTGTCCAACATCTCCACAGTTATAGCAGATTAATTTTCCTCTTCCCCAACCTGCACATCCACCTCTTCCCTCTCCCTTTCCTCTTATTGGGGATCCTCCAAGTCTAGAGGGCGATGTTGGTGAAGATTGGTTGGCCTGCACTGTATAGAGGTTAGCATTTTCCATCATTAGGTTGAATTTTCAGCAGTGGTGCTCATCATGACCAACTGAAGAGAAAAACCTGCACCATTTCTTCTTCAAATCTAGCATGTAGCTTCCAAATAAAGGACAACAATTAGTGCACCATAGTGTGTGGGTACCACTTGGCCCAGCAACATCCTTGGGGTGTAATGGAATTGGTCCCCCTGCTTGCATGTAATCAGAGAAAAAAGTACACTGATATTTGATGTGGCCTGAACCCTTACAGCATATGCATCAGACATCTGCGCCAACTTCATTTCCTCAGTCTCTCCATAAGTTATGAATCTCCAAGTGCATTTCCTCCATTTGAATTTGGATTTGCAGAGTCCCGAATTGATCATTTGCTCTGGGCGCAGCTTCCAATTTCATAGTAACCTCCAAAGCTTCGGCCTCAGAATAGATCTCCTATTGATTCATAAGCCCGTGCATATGTGGCAAGAGCATGGCGATGAACCATTCCTTATGTTTCTTATCATCATAAATAAATCCTCTTTCTCTAATAGTACACTTTAGTCATTGATCAGCCTCCCAAACAAATTCATTTGACTCCTGTTTGATATCTTTTAATTCTATCATGCACTGTGAATAGGACTTCAACTTCCTGAATTATTGTTTCAAATCATCCTTGATCTACACAACCATGGGATAAACATGCTGTGTCAGGTATCCCATAAACCAATCTAACGCGCGACCTTCAAACTCCATAGCCAACTATGCTCTCTTGATAGCATCAGTGTTAAAATTTTGCGCAGTCCATACTGCATCAGCAACAAACCAAAACCTATCCATGTCCTCATCTCCAACACCTTTAAAGGTGGGTAGCTTCATATATGTGGCCATATCTTCTCTAGGTGGCGATGGTGGTGGGGTAGGAGATGTCTAACCCCTCCGTGAGTTCAACTGTGGAGTAGGAGGAGGGCTACCTTTGGCATGTGCAGCCTCGCTACTGTCTATATTAGGTGAATTTATCAGAGGGATGTATGCAGATATGTCCCCTCTCTGATTGACCAGATAATATTTTTCATTGTGTGTAGTGCTTTCTATCTTATCGGGGGTCATTCACTCAGTGTGATTGCGCAAAACACCATTTTCACATAATAGCATCTTAATCAGTAGAGGCAGAGAGTTTATGAACCTATCAGTCCCTTGAAAAATATCCTTTTAGCTTCAGAATATGACACAAACTAGTCTACTGCAAATTCTATCACAAACCCACCCAATATGTTGTCAACCTAGTGATCTACAGTCTGAGTGATGGAATTACCAATCTTCTCTAACTATTGGATCAATTTAGGCATCCACTGCATGACGTTATCATCCTTCTAATAGGTTTGGAACTCTGCTAATCTTGACAACCACTCCTGTAATTAATGCACAAATATTACAAAGAAGATATCATATACCTATGTGAATATATACTTCTTTTTCCAATCTTCAACAGACAACTTCTTACTTTTATTTTCCTTAAGGGAAAATTCTTGAATTTTCTTCTCAAACCAGTCCTCTAATTCAGGCTTTGATGTATGCCACATCACCTAATCTCTCTCAAAACTATCCCGGTACTGGCAACTAAACCTTTTGTTGGCTTGAGGGGTCCTGGCCCAAGTTTGGAGTTAAGGTTAACCAAAAAAAACCTCTTACTACTAGCCCTTTCGGCAGTGACCTACTTGCGCAAGTCAAAGTCTCACCCGAAGTAGTATGGGAGGGTGCTAGAACTAGGTTTCCACACCCTGAGAGAGAGTTAAATGATGTGGGTATATTCAGATCTAAAGCAACTGTGATTTTTCTTTCGCAATATAATGCCTAACCAGAAACCCTAACCAGGCAGATTTAGGTCAATTTAAATAGGTTACCCTACGTGCACATAGTTACAGATCCACAATCCCTTTCAATAGTCCTTAATATATAACAATAGCTTTCAATAGCAATATATACTACATTAATCATTCATTTAAGGTAAAAGATAGTCGCGCAATGAATCCAACACAAATAACATAGTAACCAGAAATAATATTCCGAAATAGGTCATAAAGAAAAAAAAAATTTGTATTTTATACTCATATATCATCCAAACTTTCTTTTATTCATTCACAATTCTGATCTTCCCTACAACACCTTCGATCTACCTGAGCACACAACTAGCGGGGTCTGCACATAACAGGACTAAGGTCTCCACGCACACAACTAGCAGGAGCCTTCTAAACCCAAATAAATTCACCTTTTAGCTCAGGACATCAAAAAATATTTCAGATCTCATCTATCATCATGCCTATTGACTTGATCTAGACTCGTATTTATACCTTTAGCCTACACTCATCTAAGGTCCGCAAACTGTGGTTTGCGGCCCCTAGTTCTACCCTTTGGCCCATTAAAACTCATGAGGTGCTTTGTCCCGCCCCAAAGCCCCTTGACCTATGCTTCTCTTAGCATGCACGACTAAACTTACAAAAAATTACAAAAATATATTATTTTCATCCAAATTCGGTCTTAAGGGACCCCACTCCAACACGTAATCATAAAAGTCTCGAAAACCTATTACAAAAGCTAAGATTCTATTAGCTTCCTTCAATTTTCGAATCTTAATGAGACCTTGCTCATCCCTATTTAATATAGATGGTAGCTACCAACAACTCCCTAAAAAGTAGGTGATGTGTCCACTTTGAATGCAAGTGAAGTGGAGCTTTTGTGCACTTTCTCTTGAGTTTTCTTGGCTACCTTTGATTTCGAGCTGTTGGAGGGAATATTCAGGATCCCTTGGTTGCCTTTGGGAGTTAAGGAGGTGGAAAATCCCCCTAGAATCTCTCCTTGCTATATACTCCAAGATTTAATGGAAAAATATTCATCAAAAGTGCAATATCTTCGTGGTTTTCCTACATTTAACTCATGTTAGGCATTCAAAGTATGACAAGCCGTAATCACCATCTACACTAGAAAAATAAGAGAATAATATAATTAAATGTGAGAAAAATATACTTAATAAGGAAAAAAGGTAAAAATTAACCCCTCCAAATGTAGCTAATGATGGAGCTCATCACCCCCCCCCCCAACCAAATGGTTGCTCATCCTCTGATCAACCTAGTCCTCCTTCTGCACTTCTTTCAAAGATTTAATGGACCCTTTGAATTCCCAAGGAAGAAGTGTGGGAGTCCCTTTAGGAGGATAGAAGCCATCATTCTTTTCTGCTTCTTCCCATTCTCTGTTTTGATCTTATTTTTCTTTTACATCACTCAGCCCCAACAACAAGGGTGGACTAAGTTTCAAACCAAGCCACTAAATCTTTCTAGCATGCATGGCCCTCTTGTATAGTGGTGTTTTTTCTTAGTCACCTCTCAATATTTCTGTTGTGTGATACTCCATGTTTCTAAAACTATGAGGGAGGCTATTCCATCTCCTTTTACTATCCATTATGCATTCATCTTGGCAACAACCTAGAAACATCATCAAAGTGAGCCATGGCTTGAGATTGTGTGTTGAGTTACTTTTCTGCAAGTGTAGGATCCTTTTCTTTCTTGAGATCATTGTTGATGACTCCCCTAGGGCTGAATAGCTCTATCCTAATGTGTAGAGGTTCTCTTCTTCCTCTCCTTATGACCCTTCTTACTTCTTATGCTCTGGTTTCCTCATTAACCATCCAAGATGCTAATGCCATTAAATACATGTCTCCCATTCTAGGCTTGGGGTCCAAAATGTTCAAGTCTATCACCACAAGATTGTGCATGTAGAATTCTGCCATTTTTCCCTTATCTTCCATACTTTATTGGTTGTAAAATTCAATGAACTGTCCGCAATTAAGGATCCATGAGAGGCCAGTGTTTTGATTTGAAATAGGAGCCACTGCTCCTTGAGGTAGACTGCATAGGAATCTGATGGATATCTATGTTGGATGGCCTCCATGCACAAATCTTCAATGTTGGCCATTTCTTTTTCCTTTTGCTGAAGCTTCTCCTGCAATGCTACATTCTCTACTTGGGCCTTCTGAAGCTACTATTTCAACATGGATTCCCTAAGCCTAGCATCAGACAAATCCCTTCCCAAATTAGTCACCTTTTCCTCCATCGCCCCCATGTCATGCACACCTTTGGTTGTGGTAATCTTCATCCAATTATGAGTTTGTGCCCTCTCCTCTCCCAGTTGATAAAATAAAGGCATCGTGAACTTATGAGGAATCAATATTCCCCCTTATATAAATTTGTATTAGGAGTTGATATTTGGTTTAGGGTTAGGGTTTGGCACTACTGATACATATTTTAGGATAGATTTTGGTGAGGTCGGTAGGCTCCTCCTTGTCATCTTTCTCTTCCTCTTTTTCATATTTCCCTTCACCTTGTGCCTTTTCCTTAAATTTGGCCTCCTGCTGATCCATGGTTGTCTTTTCTCCCTCGACCAAGATTTTTTTGTCTAATTTTAGGTCTACCGGAGTTTCTTTTAGAAAACTCTATTTTTCTTACTGAATACCCTCTCTTGCTTGTTTCCCCCCTTTTTCTATCTTTTGAGGGTCCGTGGGGGTTTTATGATGTGTATGGGATGCCAACCTTGCTAAGTGTCTTCTGATGTAGGTCACAGGGGTCCTAACAGTTGAGGTGACTTGCTGCACCTTTCCTTCTTCTATCCTTACTTCATCATCTTTCTTGGGTGACTCTTAAATGGCAATAGGGATTTTGGTTGGAGTGTGTGGAATCCCTTGCCTTATCCTTTGACTCTTCCTAGTCCTGAAATACATTGGTGTTTGCCTCTTCCTCTTTGTTTTCACAAGTGTTCTCAAAGTGGCTAGGGTAGCATCCACTTCCTGATCTATAATGTCTGGTGACATGCTAGTGTCCTAAGGGGAGGTATCACTTCCAAGCATAGGGTCCAATCCTTTCTTCTCCTTTGTATTTTCTTCCTTCTTCCCCTTAGTCTTTTCTTTCTCTATTTCTACTATCTCTGTGTTTTCTATTTCAGCCTCCATTTCTTTTTCTTCCTCATCTTCATCCTCATCTTCTTCTTCTTCTTCTTCTACCTCCCTCTCCCTAATACTAGAGGCAAAGGTTTGTCCTGTTTGGGTGGCTATGAAGGCTTCCCAATCCATGTCTATGAATGAGGACCAAGATACAGGTATCTTTAATCATCTTAAAGCATAATTCACTATCAGTTTTATAAGGCCATGATGAGCCAAATGCTGGTATTTTCTTTCCCTCACCTTTTTTCTCATGTATGTTATTGAGTTCAAGAGGAAATGATGGATTCTCAATCTCTATTCTAGGGGGAGTTCTCCTTGAAACCTAAGCTCATTCAATAGCCTGAAATGGTACCCGTAGACTACACTAATTCTGCCTTCATAAGAAATGAATTTCATGATATGGAAGGCTACTTCATCCCAAGGGTATGGAAGGCTTTCTCTCTTCACTCCATTCCTGTCCTCAATGAATTATTTTCCTGGCAGAAAGAAGCTTTTCTCGGCTATAGTGCTTGGCATCCTTTCTGTTGGGCCCGAATTGAGGTATGATTTCACCTTATAATTACTTTGAATTATGGCACAATCTTAGGAATTAATCCTCATTTTGACAATAAATAAAGAAAATATTTATGAAAATTAGAGCCATTGAGCTAACAAAAAAAAGGAATGTTTCTATAACAGAAAAATGACTTATTATATCTCAGTATGCAGGAAGGCAGAGTAGTTGAACCAATGGTAAACGGAAGACAACCGATAGACGCAAACGTATGGGATCTCAGTAACTCCCAGAAGCCGACAGAAGGCAGACAAACAGATTCAAGCTCAAGAACTCAAACAACAGTGACGCACAGCGGGCTGTCGTTTGGAAAATACTTCCTCATTGCATGAAATTGCCTTTAAAAGGACCGAGGATGAACTAGATAGAGAGTCGAGTCGAGTCGAATAGGAATTTTCCCTCTGTAATCAGCGCATCAGGACAGAGCTGTCATATTGTATTCATTTATTATCTTTTGAGTTTTGATGTTTTGAAAAATTGACTTTTGAGGTTTTCATCGCGTTAAAACTTCTAGTGGTTTGGGCCCAACCCTTGGGAGTTTCCTCGCCAATTCTGTGTTGTGCGTTAGTTACAGAATCCATGTTCAGTTATCTGATGCAGTTGTAAAATACGTTTCTACTCAATAAAGTTACAGTTTTTCTTCCTTCAGAATAGTTTAGCATTTGTATTTCTTGATTCAAAATAATCGCATTTCGTATCTTCTGGTTTGTATAATAATGCTTCATAGCTATTAGACATTTCCATTTTCTTCCAATGCCTTTACAATCGATTTACAAATCGTAAGATAGTTATTTCTTGATGTTACTTATCTTTGCAGAGTACGTTGTTCTTTCAATACAGTAAAGCGTCCAATTATTGATTAATGTCAATGATTTAGTTTACAAAGAGAATTCCATTGCAAAATTCTATAAGTGAGTGTTGTACACTTCATTTAGATTGCTATTAAATTCATTTAGATTGTTGTTCAATTCATTCAAATTTCTGTTTATTTCATTTAGATTGATGTTCAATTCATTTAGATTGTTGTTTAATTCATTTACATTTTTGTTCAATTCATTTATATTGTTGTTCAATTCATTAAGCTTGTTGTTCAAACCGTCATCCTGTTGTTCAATCATAGGCTTGACAGAATAATTAGCCATAACCTACCAAACCATTCCTTGTTAAGTTGATTGAATTCAGAAGGCTAGATAATCCTTTCTCATAAATAGCATAGAATATCTATTATTCGATCTCACTTGCATATATTGTGTCGACACTCTTGAAATAAGAAGACTTACCTCGGGTTGATAATTAAATGAGAAGCACTAGGGTTGCCTATAATAAGCCACCTCTGTGACACCAAAATTTTTGGTGCCATTGTTGGGGAGAGTGTTAAGAGTGATATCCTTTATTCATCTTTCTCCATTGCTGTGAAAAAATGGGTATTAAAAACGAGAGGTAAGAACCTGCATGCCGGCAAGAAAAATACTTGCTCTCTAGCCCGCTTCTCAGCATAATTGTTCAAAGACCAGTAGAATAGGTGCTCTTTTTTTATGACTAGGAAGAAAAAGATAGAAACAATTCAAAATAACTCTCAAAAATCCTCACAATCCCAAGGACTGGTGATCCTTGGAAGGACAACATATATAGACGAAATCATTAAGAAAGCTAAAACTCAGGCATCCATAGGACCTAGAACGATTTCCATTCAAAGCCCTATCATGCTCCCTCAAGCGACAGCCTCACCATCTATAGCCCACGTCGAGATTCACGGTGAAACAGAAGGAGTTGAGTGAAGCCTTCAAATTTCCAATCATATAGGCACTGACCCTTCGAGAGAGGGAGGTTATTGCAATTTACAAGAAGGGGAAGGAGAAACTAGCGGCATAATTCAAATAGAAGCTCCAGAACCTAAATTACCTGAAAGAGTGGTCGAGACAGAGGTATTTAGGATTCCAGACCAGGGAAGAACTGTAAAGCCTCCATTTCATTTGCCTCCTAAAACCCCCCAGATCACTCCTCCAGACCAAGAAATCCCTAAAGATTTCTGGCACCTCTTCGGTCAAATGGAAAATAATCAAAATCAGAGTTAGAGGCAGAAATCAACATTGGAATACCCCATTGTTCGTCATGCTACAAACGCCCCTATGAAAGCCATTCCCTTGCACAACATTCCCACCTTCCATGGTTTGACTACGAAAGATCCTTATGCATTCCTATTTGAATTTGATGTCTTATGTAGGGGGTATGACTACACCACTGATCCTCATAAGCTAAAACTATTTCCCTCTACCTTAAAAGGAACAAAACTACGCTGGTTCATGGGACTAGGTGGGGGAACCATTAATAATTGGGAAGAAATGAAGAACATTTTCCTTAACAAATATCAAGACTATTGCCGGACCCAAGACCTAAAAGATGAAATATTTAATATGTCTACAAAAGACAATGAAACATTAGAAGAGTACGCAGAAAGATTTCAATACAATTTACAAAGGTCTCCATATACCACGTTTAAATCCAAGGACATTTTAAAAGCCACGATGATCAAAGGAATGAAGGAAGAATGGGTTGAAATGCTTAACATAATGGGGAAAGGAGATACTTACCAGGAAGAGTATGACTAGATTATTTCCTTGTGTATTAGATTCTCTCGAGATAGTGCACGCAATATGCCAATTGGGCGTGATTCTATGAAAAAATGTCTTAAGTTGTCCAATGGCAACGTAACCAGAGCAGAATTTGGAAATCTGCTAGAAAATTTCAAAACTGACACCTTGGGTACCTTGACAACACAGCTCGACATTTTACAAGCCAAGCAGAACTTGGCTGTCTTTTGCCCAAGATGTCGGAAGAAACACAGCCAGAGGGAATGTCCTTTAGACATGGTTCAGACTTGTGCCATCTACACTAAGGATCATACCATGGACCAATGTCCTTCACTTCTCGAGATGAAAGAAGTTTACAAGGAAGCAGAGGAAAAGACAGAACCAGTCTATTTAATGAATCAGCGTCGCCAATGGCAAGCATGACTAGGTATGTCACAAGACCTACCTTAATTCTTTTTCTTATTTGTAGTTTAACCAAAAAAACCCTACAATAGCTTGGCAGACTCAAAATCCTTTTTTCTACTTGGCCAAACCAGTTGTTTCCTATGCCACCCTGGCCTACGCAAAATTCATCAGGGAATAGTTGGCTAAAGTTTTCTCCCCCTTATTGGCAAAATTTTCCATATCAAACCCAGTGGCCAAACCCCCCTCCTCCAAATACTAATTGGAATTGGCAGCGACCCATGGGGCTGAATAACCTGCCAATGGGAGCAGGGACCCAAAACCAACCTACACTACCAACACCATTCCCAGTCCAACACAACCCACGGCCTGACATACACCCTTAATTTCCAGCTCAACCCAATCCTAATCCCAAAAATAGACTGGTTCAACTAATTCAAATCATAGAAAATCGAAATTCCGGCACTGAACAAAAGTAGTGCAACGAGCTAAGGCTGAGATCAGGGCATACTATCTTACCTATAGAAGCCACGACTCCACCTCAGACCCGAGTTGAGACCTCAACAGAACCTAGCCAAGAAAATATAATAGAAAAAAGGATAGGAAAAGTTAAAGAAACAGTTGATCAACGCGGGCCTGACGAACTTAGGATGTCTCCACCTCCATTCCCTGAAAGGTTAACTCTGCCCAAACCAATAATCTCTCCAAAATTTGACATCTTCGGGGAGTTGAGAAACCTCTGTATCAAAATTTCTCTTCTCCGAGCTATCCAAGACATCCCCATCTATGCAAAGAAAATTAAGGAGCTATGTGGAAAAAATCAAAGAATAAAGGTTGTACCCACCGTTCATGTGGTAGGAGCGCTATCTGACTTGTTACTAGGTAGGGAACCACCCGTGAAATATGAAGATCCATGAAATCCCATTGTGACTATACAAATATCTAGCGACTCATTTCCAAACACATTGGTTGACCTAGGAGCATCCATTAACATCCTAACTACAAGGGCTTGCGAAAAACTAGGCATATCAGCTTTAAAACCTATGACTACAGTGTTGGAACTGGCTCATAGGTCTGTTATCAGACTAGAAGGAATAGTGTAGGGCATCCTGGTCTCTGTGGACTCATGGGAATACCCAGCTAATTTTTTAGTTATTAATCCAAAGAACAGGATAGATGGGCACCCATTGATTCTTGGGCGGCCTTGGCTAGTCACAACAGATGCTTACATAGGCTACCGAGAAAGTAGCATGAATATCACTAGAGGAGATTCCATAAAAAATATCATTATTTATCCACCTGCCAAACCAAGCTTACTCATGATAAAAATTCACAATCATCCATGTACATATTGGGAGCAAAACATTCATCCACCTTTGACACTAGTAGAAGCTCTCGAATTTAAGGATCAAACAAAAGATGATGTAATCAATAAATTTATGAATCAATCACCCACGGCTAGAAATTTAAAGTTCCAGATGTTGAAAACATTCATTGAAAATGAAGATCAAGAGGATCCTGTGAAAAACCTTGAGGATCAGCATATTCCCACAACCACTGTACGTAATAGCATACCTATTGAGATTGAGCCAAGAAAGGTTCTAACTATTAATGGCAATTTGGATGATGACCAAAAAAAAAGCTCATAAAAATCCTTCGGAAGTATCAAGGGGAATTTTCTTGGGATTACCAAGACATGAAGGGTTTAGACCCAAAGCTATGCACCCACCACATCTATACCGATAAGGAAGCACGTCCCATTAGACAACCTCAGCGAAGGCTAAACCTGCACTAAAAATATATTGTAAAAGAGGAGCTGCAAAAGCTATTAGATGTAAATTTTATTTATCGGACCTATTTCAGACAACAAATGGGTCTCCCCTCTGGCAGTCGTCCCTAAAAAGAATTGGAAATGGAGAATTTGTGTAGATTACAGAGAATTGAATAAAGCAACATAGAAAGACCACTTCCCCCTTCCCTTCATTGACCAAGTCCTGGATACACTGGTAGGGAAATGGTTCTTTTCCTTCCTTGATGGGTTCAGTGGTTACAATCAAATCCAAATAGCTCTCGAAGATCAGGATAAGACAACCTTTACCTACCCATGGGGTACCTTTTCTTACAGAGTTTTACCATTCGGATTAAGTAATTCCCCAACAACTTTTCATAGAGCCGTAATTAGCATTTTTTCTGACTTAATACATGAAGGGCTAGAAATCTATATGGATGAATTCACACCATATGGAGAGGACTTTGATCAAGCTCTAGAAACACTAGAAAAGGTGTTAAAACGATGTATTGCTACTAGGTTATGTCTAAGCAATGAAAAATTTCACGTGATGACAACTGAGGGGGTGATCCTAGTTCACTACATTTCTACAGCTGGAATACAGGTAGATCTGGCTAAGATAGAGGTAATCCTTCTATTAGCCACACCTTGTACACAGACAGAGGTACACAGTTTTCTGGGATATGCAGGATCTTATCGCAGATTTATAAAGAATTTCTCACAAATATCTGCACCTTTATATGGATTAACTGGAAATGTTGAATTCCATTGGACTGACAAATGTGACACTGATTTTACAGATTTGAAGAAACTGGTCTCGATAGCACCGATTCTGCGAGGACCTAACTAGAAACTACCTTTTCACATCTCTTCAGATGCATCTGATACAACAAAAGGAGCAATCCTTGGCCAAGAAGAAGACAAAAAACCTTATGCCATTTATTATATCACCAAAAAACTCACTCTTGCCGAATTAAATTATACTATGAATGAAAAGGAGTTCCTAGCTGTCATTTATGATATTAATAAATTTAGGCACCATATAACTGGTTATCAAGTATTCCTCTATACTGATCACTCTGCCATTATATATTTAGACAATAAACCAATCATGAATGGGAGAGTAACTCGTTGGTTTTTTTTGTTGCAGCAATTCAATATAACAATCAAAGATCGTCCAGGAAAAGAAAACGTAGTCGCAAACTTCCTGTCCAGGGTTCTAAATTCGGATGACACCCTAGAAGTTGATGATCAGTTCCCTGATGAACATCTGTTTTCTATAGTAGTAAAAACACCATGGTAGGAAGATATGGCAAATTACCTGGCAGTAGGGAAGCTTCCCAGACACTTAACATCAAGAGAACAGAAACTGATTGTACAACGCAGTGCAAGATTCTCTTAGATTGGTGGATACCTCTTCCATACAGGGGCCGACATGCACATACGCAGATGCATAAGAGAAGACGAAATCTATGACATCTTACAAGCCTATCACGATGAACCTTGTGGCGTCCATTTCGTAGAACGTAGAATAGGGCATAAAGTGTTACAATTAGGCTATTATTGGCCTACGATTTTCAAAGATGCAAAAAAATATGTCTAGGCCTATGATAGCTTCCATAGAATGGGCTGCCCAGGCCAAGCTGATGAAATGCCTCTACAACCACAATTGGTGGTACAACCATTCGAACAATGGGTGTTGGACTTCATTGGACCATTCAACCCACCATCAAACCAGAAAGTCTACATGTTGGTTGCCATAGATTATGTAACCAAATGGGTAGAAGCAGTGGCATTTTCAAGAGCCACGGAAGAATCAATGATTAATTTTCTTTTCGAGCTATTCGTGTGATACGGTCTGCCACGAGAAGTGATAACCGATGGAGGGGCACAATTCATAGGTAATAAAATTACAACCACCCTAAGAAATCACCATATCATCCATAGAGTTACGTCTCCTTACCACCTGCAAGCAAATGGGAAAGTCGAAAGCACAAACAAAGTTCTAGAGGCAATCCTTACCAAAATGGTAGCAAAACATCGCCGGGACTAGGCCACTAGACTACCAGAAGCCTTATGAGTTTATCGTACAACCTGGTGAAACACCACTGGATATTCACCATATCAGCTAGTATTTGGGAGAGAACCTATCTTCCCTATTTAATTCGAAATCAAAACTCTGAGAACAGCCCAGGAGGTAGCATTGGACTTAACAGAAGCCCAAGCTAGAAGAATCCAACAAATAAATGAATTAGATGAAATACGACTGCTAGCCCTGCAATGCACAGCGATCATCCAACAACAGCGAGAAAAGTGGCATGATAACCTTATCAAGGAGAAGGTATTTCAAAAAGGAGATTGGGCCCTCCTCTATGACTACAGATTCCAAGATTTTCCAGGAAATATACGAAAAAGGTGGCTCAATCCATATGAGATTCAGGAAGTACACAACAATGGCACACTCACCTTGACCATCATAGATGGGTCTGGTTCAACATTTCGAGTTAACAAACACAAATTGTGCCTCTATCACAAACCTCTCACGAAAGAATATTTTTGCCAACAGGTACGAAACGATCCCACCATCCAAGTTGTGGCAGAAGGGGGTGACAAACCCACAAACTCAAGTACATGAGAGGTTTTCTAGCATCATTTGTAAATAATGTATATAAATGTCTTATTTTGTTGTACATTCTTCATACTTGCAATTTTTTTCTCTCATCCTCTTGTGATTTGTATTCTTATTTTTCTTGTTGTTCAAACCTTGAATGGTTGTTGTTCCATTGGATTGAACAACCATGTTTTGGTGTTCTTATTTTTCTTGTTGTTCAAACCTTGAATGGCTGTTGTTCAATTATTGAATGATTGTTGTTCCATTGGATTGAACAGCCGTGTTTTGGTGTTCTTATTTTTCTTGTTTTTTAATCCTTGAACGACTGATGTTCAATCTTTCAACGGTTGTTGTTCAATCAAATTGAACAGCCGTGTTTTTGCATTCTTATTTTTCTTGCTGTTCAATATTTTAATGACTGTTGTTCAATATCTGAACGACTGCTATTCAATATCTAAACAGTTGTTGTTCAATTAGATTGAACATCCCAGATTTTGTGTTTTTATTCTTCTCGTTGTTCAATACTTGAACAACTGCTATTTGATATCTGAACGATTGTTGTTTAATCAAATTGAATAGCCATGATTTTGTGTTTTAATTCTTCTCGTTGTTCAATACTTGAATGGTTTTTGTTCAATATCTGAATGACTGTTGTTCAATCGGATTGAACAACCATGATTTTGTGTTTTTATTCTTCTCGATGCTCAATATCTGAACGACTGTTGTTCAATATCTGAGCGGCTACTGTTCCATCGGATTGAACAGCCAAATTTTGTGCATTTATCCCTACTGTTAAAATTGAATAACCTTGTTTTTTTTTCATCCCATTATCCCCTTTATCCAACTAAAAGCATCTCTGAGCAAGGAATGGAAGTTGAAGAAGAAAGGGAAATGGTAAAATTACCAATATGATGACTCCTTGGCACTATAATCCTTAAAAAGGAAGCTGACATTGTGCATACATGAAGTGAAAGGCTAAGTCATCCCTAGTTCAAATATGTTATCATACAATACATGACCTTATCATGGTATATCTTTCTGCACTATTCGAGTAATATTTCCTCCAATATGAAGGAATGGGAATAAAGGGTATTAATTGTATTGGCATTCTTTCACTTCTTTCACCATCCCTAACTCTTAAGGAGTTAATGAGCCTCCCTTCATGTATAAAGAGAAACTATTATGTCTTCATGCAAATTTTTAAGAGGATAGGGGGTCTCATCTCAAGCCATCCTACCATGATCATAGGGATTTAACAAGTGACATGCCCACAATGGCTACCACACCAGGGTAATGACCTTCTCATCTGCTTGAAGGGCAGGAGGTCTCATCACGAGCTGACGTAATCACTCTATTACAATCCTAGTGAATGACACTGTGACTATCTGGCTATCACACCAGCACAATGACGTCCTTATAAATCAAGATGCTATGATTAAAAAATAAGTATTGTGCTTAAATGCAGATTTTCAAGAGAGGATAGGGGGTCTCATCACGAGCCAACCTACCATGTTCATAAGAGCTTAGTAAGTGACATGCCCACAATGGCCACCACACCAGGGTAATGACCTTCTTAACTGCTTGAAGGACAGGAGGTCTCATCACGAACCGGCCTTATCACTTTGCTACAACTCTGGTGAGTGGCACTATGGTTATCTGGCTACCATATCAGCATGGTTATCTCTCCAGAAAATGGGTAGAATAAATATTTTTACATAAGGATCTCGGTTCATTCTTTCGGGTTAAAATAGCAACCTTATTGAGGCTATGAACGCCTGTTGGCAGTAGTGGCTCTGCTTATAGTATGAAAGTATGCTTCATCAATAGCCAATTACTTTTATATACACCTTATCTTCCATTATTCTTCCATAAACTATTACTCGAATTAGTGATAATTATAATATACCACAGGAATAACTAACAGAGTTATGCTTACATATTTGAACCTCGGGATGACAGCACCAATCATTACTTGACTCAATCTTGATTCTGTCATAAATTTTCATTAAAGAAGGAAATAATATCGTAATAATGGTTATACTATTACCTTTCCTTTTCCAGTCACTTCCGCACAGGATGAAATTGTGAAAAAAATTCCAAAACTCAACTTTACACTGCATATGCTAGTAATTACTCAACCACCTGAAGCTCGAAAGCCACAACCTACTCCTTCACGTACATGTCATTATTACCAAATGCTGACATTCCCCTGTTTTCATTCATGATTGGCCAAATCTCTCCTGTACTTGAGGGCGTGGCCGCTCTTTCTTCGATGGAGGGGGTGCAATTGATCTTAAATTCGCAAGCATGCGAAATCTCAGCACAAATCCCATTAGACACATCGATAAGACCAGAGGAACACTGCAATTAAGGCATGAAGTTACCTACACAGAACCATAATTTCTCTTTCGCTTGCATACAACATTCAGTCGAAATAACAGAGCCAAGGAAGAATACAATCGGAGGAAGAAAGCATATCAGCTATGGGAGGAAATTCCCTTCGAAACGAGCCTGTAAACTTTCCAATTTCAGATACAGCTAGTGCCATCCTCCAGCAAGCCAACTGGCTGACATATGTACACTGATTAAAGGGATTTGATGTAGAAATTGTAGTTGAGTTTCTGCAAAATATGAAAGAAGTTCAAACCAGAATCAAGGGTCGAATTATACTAGTCACAGAGGAAATTATTGCTGGAGTCTCCGGAATACCAGTAGAAGGAGAGAGATGGACTGAGAAACATATCCTCCTACGAGAGGCAGTAGAAGCATATCAAGATCCGGAGGAGCCGTTGGAGCGAAAAAGAAGAGGGATTAGCCCTACCTCTCTACACTAACCATGGTAGGAACTGACAACATTCATCCAAAAGTTCATTACATGTGACAAACGTTGGGACGTGGTAAAACCTCGTCAGCTCAAACTCTTAGCTGTACTTAAGCAAAAGATTTCAACTAATCTGTCTGCTTTCTTAAATTCCATATTGCATGATATTGTTGTTCGATTAAGAAGAGCCAAAAAACCCCAAGCAGTAGTCAGTCACCACGGGTTAATTAAACTAGTCATCATTCATGAGCTGGATAAGCAGCAGATAGCCTGGGACAATTTTGTCAAACCTGATGCACAGGAACCAGAAATAAACCCTAACAAAACTGAAATTGAGCCCCCCAGGGTAAATACACCAAGAAGTAAAAGGACCCAAACTCCAACCTCAGAACCAAGAAAATAAAAACGATCCAAAACACTTCAAGGAACCTTGGACCTCATGGAGGAGGCAAAACCATCCCACCCTCAAAACACACCCTTACAAGACTTTGAGGAAGAAATGGCTCTAGTCCTAGAACAATTGAGGATTGACTACGAATCTAGAAACTCATCGGGAGCAGAAGAGCAAGAGGAACCCATAGATAAGTCTGTCACCGCCAGCAGTTCTGGTCACACTGAAGTCCTACCCGACCAAGAGGAACCACAGGACGATGGGACTCTGTCCCCTCTTGGTAATTATGAGGTGTATAGCGAAGGACAGGCAGAGGAAAGAATGGAATCAAAAAATCAGTCAGGTGACACTGTCCCTGTAGAGGAAAGCACAAGCACAGAAACAATCCCTTTGACACTAGGAGGTAGCACTTCTCCACCCAGTCGGGACCCTCATACAGAAGTAAACTCTGAAGATCAAATAAGAAACACCATCACAGGAAATCCTGAGGTTGGCAACACCATTCCTGAAATGGGAATACCGCTCCTCCACCACCTATTGAAATCAGGACAGGTGAAAATTCAGATGAAAAGAAAATTAGGAAACTGAGTAGGGCCTGCAGAAGGTTAAAGAAAATGGTGAAATATATGAGGAAACAACTGAAGGAGGAGAGAAGGGCCCGAAAGCCAAATAAAGAAACCAACACCGCATGAACTCAAACAGAATTAGCCGCCAACTTGATAAACATTGTTGAATCCGAAATGTAGACTGACTTGGCTGACATTGTTGAGGCTAAGGTACAAAACGACTTGGTAGCAACTACAAAGGCTGAGGTATAGACCAATTTAATCGATACAGCTGAAACTGGGATACAGACTAACCAAGAAGGTACTACTGAGGCCGAAATTCAGACAGAACTAGCAAATACCATTGAAGCTTCTACACAAATTGAGCAGAAAACTACAGAAGAGAAGGAGACCCAAACAAAGGAAGCCCCTACCTATATCCCCCTTGTTGAGAAGGTTGTTTATTAGAAATTACACAATGAACTAGTGAAAGCACAGCATGAGCTAGCACAATGTAGGAAGGAGGTGGTGCCAGCACAAGAATACCAAGCACTACAAAAGAAATTCATAGACCTATCCTCTACAGAAGACGAAACATTTTCCCAGCTCAAAGAAAATGAAGCAAAGCTAAAAGGGGCACAAGAGCAGGTGGAGAAATCCAATAAATAAATCACCAAGATTTGTTCTCTGTATAACGATGCACTATCTTGCAGGGCACCGACCACCAACTATGCCCTGTTCTTAACAAAAAAATATTTACTGTTGAAATTCAAGGCCATCAAGGCAGGAAAGTCTACAAATTTTAGGACTATAGAATAATTTTTCCACTACTGTAATGAGCAAGATGAATGATGCCAACACCTCCTATGTGAAATTTACATGCACAATTTCTTTCTAGAAGAGGACACGGATAGCAATCCTAGTCCCTTTATAGGAGATGTCTAGCTCCAAGCCTTCCTCTCATTTTCCAAGAACCAGATTAAGTGGGCCAAGGCCTATAATGTCTTCCAAAAGAGAGAAAATGGCCTAGACTTGTGGGTTAGAGGGGAACCTACAAAACCCCTACAACTTTTTATCCAACACAAGAACTTCATGCGAAGGCAAGGTGTAAGGACTCGGCTGGGGCCCATCCATAAGGACATCATAGAAAATGGACAGGAGTACTTTGAAGACATTCAAGAAGAAACCTTTGCAGCAGATAAACAAAGGTGGATGGCCTCCATGAACAACATAAAGAATAGGGAACCATTTGGCTACAAGAATTTCAAGGATGTTGCCTCCAGATTCCTCTCATATAGTAACATGGCCTTTAGCATGGGGCCTGCATGGCTGGGATGTAGGTATAGAAGCCCTCTCCTTTGGTATCCTCCTAAGCACTATAATCATAATTACAAGTTACCGGAGGGGCACACAAGCGTTGCCTTCACAATAATGAGACAAAAACATGGTTTCAGAGTATACAAGGAAAAGTTATACCCTGCCTACTCTTTAACACAATTGCATCTCAGCCATCTGTTTGCATGAGGACATGCAATCAGGTAAACAGGGGAGTATGTTGGGCCCGAATTGAGGTATGATTTCACCCTATAATTACTTTGAATTATGGCACAATCTTAGGAATTCTTCCTCATTTTGACAATAAAGAAAGAAAAGAATTATGAAAATCAGAGCAATTGAGCTAACGACAAAAAGGAATGTTTCTATAACAGAAAATTGACTTATTGTATCTCCATATGTAGGAAGGTAGAGTAGCTGAACCAATGGTAAATGGAAGACAACTGACAGACACAAACGTATGGGATCTCAGTAACTCCCAGAAGCCGGCAGAAGGCAGACAGACGTATTCAAGCTCAAGAAATCAAACGACAACCACGCGCAGCAGGATGTCATTTGGAAAATACTTCCTCATTGCGTGAAATTTCCTTTAAAAGGACTAGGGACGAGCTAGATAGAGAGTCGAGTTGAGTCGAATAGGAATTTTCCCTCTATAATCAGCGCATCAAGACAGAGCTGTCATATTGTATTCCTGTATTATATTTTGAGTTTTGATGTTTTGAACAATTACCTTTTGAGGTTTTCATCGCTTTAAAACTTCTAGTGGTCTGGGCCCAACCCCTGGGAGTTTCCTTGCCAATTCTGTGTTGTGCATTAGTTACAGAATCCATATTCAATTATCTGATGCGGTTGTAAAATACTTTTCTACTCAATAAAGTTACAATTTTTCTTCCTTCGGAATAGTTTAGCATTTGTATAACTTGATTCAGAATAATCTCATTTCGTATCCTTTGGTTTGTATAATAATGTTTCATAGCTGTTGTTATCACTCAGGTTTTCCTTGAAGTTGTGGAAAAGGAAAGTATACCCGAGGTAACCACAAACCAACCTTCAGATGCAGAATCTAGCCAATCTGCATCCAGAGAGGGCTCTCTCTTTATAATTTATCTTTGTTCTTAGAAAGTTTTAGGCTAGTTATAAATCCAAGAGTTTGATTTTGTTTGAATGGTGGAATCCGCCACCTGAGGACAAGGTTGAAGATTTTTAGTCCATTGGGCTATGGAGTCGAAAGGAGGGCCTTACTGGATTATTCTTCTACACACAAGATGGCTTTGCAGGGCAAGATAGCCAAACAGAGAACAATTTTGGATCTTAAAATGAATGGAATGGATTTTGAAGGGATGAAATACAATCAAGAATCTTTCAACAAGAAAGAAAGTGAATGATTACAAATAAAGAGCAACTAATAATTCTTTACTATAGTAATCAAGATGTTTAAATTAGTGAAACAAGAGCAATTAAGAATTTGTTGCTTATAAATAATTTAGAGGAAAACATTTAGAATAATCACAACTAAACTCATAGTACAATTAAGTAAATTCTGAGTTATTCTTTTATGTCAATTATTCAGAAATGGACACAATGATATTATAGACAGATATAAAACTTAAAACATAGGATAGAAAGACTTATTGAACTGCAGTCCGACACATGAATCCTGCAAAAAGTCCTGAGCTTCAAATTGTCATCCAGCAAGCCACAAATAAATTTCTCCAAAACGCTTTTATTCCTAAAACATCAATGTCACAGCGAAGTAGTAGAATCCACCCTCAATACTCTCTTTGAGGGTTTATTTATACAAGAAATAATTGGAAAAATCTCATACTAACCTAGCCAATAATCTAGGGTGACTAAGGAGTAATTTACAAATAAACATGAGACAAATGGTCTCGTGGATAGAATAATAAGTAGCTGCTGATGTGCTGTTTCCTCATTTTGCTGATGTGCTGGAGGTAAGTGCTGAAATAGGGCTCGGTGCTGTCCCTTGGAGTAATTTCTTTGCTTGTTTGATACTCTTTGTCTTTACGGATACTCTTTAACCTGTTCAACTGATACTCTTTCATCTGTGCTCATTTTTTCTTTTCACATAATAGTAAAAAGATAAAATTCTCATCCTGAAGATAATTTTCATAGAATTTCCAATAGGTCTTTCCACCATTGATCTTCTGGTATTATAGTCCTCTTAAGTTTTCTCAATGTCTCATCAGCCTCTGTGAGTTTGTAAAAAGTGGGCTCATCAGAAAATAAATACTTTATTTCATGTTCAAGATGAAATAAATTCTTCAACCAGTCATATAGATTTTTCCTTGTTGGCAACATTGCTTCTGGTAAACTGATAAAACTAGCAGTTGTATTTTGAGCATGGCTCTCTATTTTATTGACATAGGTTTCTAGTTCCATTATTTGGTCCTGTGAGAGCATTGGACTGGGTAACCCACTGTCTAACAAAACTTGAAATTTTTCTCTGAAAGCATTAATATCATCCAAAATATCTGAACACTTCCTTTCTAAATTCTGCATAAAAGTTCTTTTGATGAAAACTCTTTTTATCATCAAAATAGTGCCGGTCCTGTCTTCAATTTCTAGTCTTGCAAGCTGTTGTTTTGTTCGGGTGTTCAAAAATTGAATAAGTTGATTGGCCTGCTCAGTTCTACCTCTTAGTTCATCTCTTGTTCTACTTATTTCTTCCTGAGCTACTTTAATCAGGTCATTTTGTTCAAAAATTGCTTGAATAGAGGGCCAAATACTTTTTATTAACTCAATTATATTACCCCAAAGAATTTCATTTATTTCCTTCAAAGGCTTTTCTAGTGAAAGATCTTTTTCTAAAGCCTTAAATAATCTATCCAATCTTTTGATTTCCCTGGCATTATCAACAACTGTCTTCTTAGATGTATCATACTTCTGCTCCAAATTTGCTAATTGTAACTTTGTGGTTTGAAGTTCTGTGACTCTTAATTGTAAACTTTCCATTTGTTTTATCAACTCATCAAAACTTAAACCAGAAGTGTTTACCTGCGCTGGATCTGTTTGTTGCTTTGTTGTTTTAGTACATGTGGTTGTAGTAGCTTCTGTGATGGATGCCTGCTTGATAGCTTCCTTTTCCTGTAAAGCTTGTTCCAATCCCTTCTCTGTTTCACTTAGTTGCTCAGTTACCTTTAAGAGCAACTCCATTACCTCTTCTTGTGAATTCCCCTTCAAAATTTCTTGGGTCTGGGGGTGCCTTGAGGCTGGCAATTTCAGCTGCTTTCTCAGTGCAGCTATGTCATCATCTTTCTTCTTTATTAGTGCCTCAATGCTTTTAATATATTTGGGGTTGTGACCCAAGCTGATGATTATGTCTTCTAAAGACTTTATTCTGTTATCTTTGGCCTGAGAAGAGGCCTTTTCAATTTGCAATTGGGCGCTTGTGTTATTTAAAGAATCTTGCAGCGTTAGGGCTGCCATGGCCTTATTAGTAAGAGTGGAATACACCATTTCCCCAGTTTGTTTATGCAGCTCTATTTGGTCCAAAGGATGAATGTCCTTTGCCAAGACCTCAAAATTTGTTCTAATATAATCAGCTGCTGACATGGGTTTTGGCACCTTTGACTTGAAGTGGCTCATCATCATTTTACCTTGTGAAATGTCAAATGCTGACATTAACCTCTCTCGATTATGTGGAGCCATTTTCAAATATTGATCATATACCTTCATTCTTAATGGATCATTCTTTGCCTTTATATTGATGAAGGTTCTTTTTATATCCCCTGTATCTGTTTTTGGTGGCCTAAAGGAGGATACTTCAGTACTCAATTGCTTGTGCAAAGCTTTTCCTTTCTGCTCTGTATGGGCCACACTAACAGAACTAGTTAATTGAATGTCTTCTCTTCCATCATCAAACACCTCATCTATGATTTCCACATCTGGAAGTGGATCTGGTTTATGTTTTTTGGTTTGATGCATTCCTGAGGACTCTTTAGGAGGAGTAGTGTCTGGAACCTGCCTTTTCTTTCCTATTTCCATGTTGGATGGAGTTTGTAATTCTGAAACTTCAGGATGTTTTACCTGAGTGGGAGAAACTTGTGTTTGATCAGGTGCTCTGGAAGTTTGAGGCTTCTCTTCCATGACTAAAGTTTCAATGACCTGAATTTCAGGTTCCTTTCCTTTGCCTTTTGACTCTGCTGCCACTAGTGAACTGCTTTCCTGAAATGTCTGTTGTAGATTTGTTGCTGAAGAAGTGCCAATGTGAGGTACCTGCACTTGACCACAAGATTCTAGGTCATACTCCTTCTCAAAATCTTTCATCATTCTTTTCATTTTTTCTTCTTCACTTTCTTCTTCAACTAGTGTTTCTTCAACCCATTCATCTTGTTGGCATATTGTTCTAGTTTAGGAATCTTGTGGTGTATGTAAGGGGATGATTTATTCTTTATTCTCTTTTCACAAATAAAACCAAATGGATCATAAGGAACCCAACGGAAAGTTCTTTGGAACTTGCAATGGCCTTGTAGTATATTTTCTGCTTCTTGCTCGGCCTCCCTAGAGTTGCAGATGAAAGGACCTAATTGACTTTTGATCCTTAGTTTGGCTTTCTTCTTCACACTACAAAAATGGATCACATCTGAATTATTCATTTTCCTGAAATATTCCAAGGCAAAAATTCTCATGGGCACTTATCTTGGCAACTTGAATGGATGTAATTCACATCCATAGATTCTGATGACTGAATGGTTTTGATATAAATACCAATCTCCAACTTTATAAGTCCTTGAAAGTTGCAAGGTCTTCTTGATTTCATTACTGAGCCTTGGAGGAGGGATTCCTGTCAACAAGGTAGTTGCAGGATATACAAAAAGATCGATGAACTCAGTATAGGAATATGGAGACTTATAGGAAGAATGAATTATGGGAGACCAAAATATAACTGACCTAGGGTTTCCCTTGGCATCAAAATTTTTAACAGGGAAAGGGAAATTTTCTGATTGATAGAAGATAATGAGATGATAAATAACTGAGGAATATTTGAAAACTTTCTCATCATCTAGCCTCATGAACTGATCATGGATCTTATTGGCTATGAAAGAGGCAAAGTCATATTTAACTTCAGGAGGTTTCCCAGGAGTAAAAATAGACAGCAAAACCAGGGTTATCTCATCAACATATTCACTGGTATTGAAACCCAAGACAAAAGATATCATATTTAGGATGAGCCTTCCCAACTTAGTGAAATAATAAAAACCATAGGGAGGAGATCCCTTAGGTTGATGTTCAGGCAACATGAAATTCTGGCAAATGGACTCCAATTTTTCTGAGGTCAATTTATTAGACTTTTCAATCAATTCTTCCATAGAAAAAGGTGCTAGTTCTTGGTCTGGTTCAAAATGTAGCATTGCATTGATAGCCTGGGGAGTAATGGAGAAAAGAACACTCTGGTCAGGGGATATTACAGCTCTCTGAGTGGGATCATAGTTAGAATGGCAATAGTGGATGATTTCTGGGAAGGAACTGACTGAGGGAATGAGATATCTCGGGAGATTGGATTCCCACAACCCAATGAGATCTTGCCCCTTTGAGTACTCGTCTCTGCAGCGACAATAACTCAGAAGGGGACTTTCATCAAAATGCAAGTCTTTAATCTGGAAATATTTATCTACTAAAGGCAAATATTCTAACTCTCGGTGGGGGGCATTCAGTGGAGTTACATTCAAAGCTGTTGGGGCTTCCATTTTGGTTCTTGTGGATTCAAAACAGAGGTTTCTAGTTTTTCTTCACAAACCAGGCGCAATTTCAATTTTAATGAGGGAAATTAACACAATTTCAGTTTCAGGGGAATAATTCACAGTTTTAAAACCTCAGGGAATGATCTCAGTGATAAGATTTAATCACTAATCCAGTTGAAAACAAGGAAAACAGACTTTCTTTTGAAGTTCGAAGCGTTATAGGATAAATACCTGTTCTTGGAGGAAAACTAGCTTTTAACAGGTATCAGGCGGTAGCAGGAGGATGCTTGAACACAGGTCTGGCAGAAATCTGGAGCGAAATCGAATTGAACAGTGGATTTCAGTGGAAATTTGAAATTCGTAGCGGAAAGCACAGTCGCATTCAAATGGTGAAAATGACATAAAAACACGAAATTTTGTTTTATTCCCAAAGTCAAAAGAGGGGTTTTTAGTTTTTCGAGGAGTGACGTCACTTTGGTACGAGCTGACGTGGGGCAGGGGGGCCGGGCGGTAAGCGGTTAGTCCCCGCACCGCTTATGGACAAAGGTGGTATTGAACGAGCGGGCAGCGATTCCATTAGAGTATCGACACGTGGACGGGAGACTAGTCAAATACCACCAAGCCCCCGCGCGTTAAAGCTCTGACAAAGGATGGGTAGCGGAATTGCTGAGGAGCGTTGATCTTTGGAGGCGCAATCCGACGGTTGAAATGACGGGGAGATGGTGGGAAGTTAAATGGTGCGGGCCCAATATATTTATCGATAATTAATCACCCCGGGTGGGAGTTGATTGGTGGAGGTAGTTGGTTATTAATTAATTCTAATAATTAATTAATCCCATGGTATAATGGAAAGAGGGGTCACGGCAGGGTTTTAATTGTGGTTGAAACGTCAGGTGGAATGCCAGGTGGATGGGCCACGGTGGCATAGGGGCTTTTCCGAAGTTTTTAAAAAAATAAAACTTCGGGTTTATTCTTTTTGTGTTAAACATATAGAATTATATGTTTAAACATTATTTCGATATTTCTATTTATATGGTAATAGATAAACATTATTTAATTACCATAGGGGCGGGACTATGATATAAGGATATATTTAACCAAAGGGCGTATGAAGCGGGTTTTTAATGAATATTTGGGAAGTAAATACTTTGGTTAAAACATAATAGAGGGTTTTTTTGGGATATTAATTTAAAAGGAATTATATACTTAGGATAAGGCATTTTCACTAGGGATTTAGTAACTAGAGTTAAACATTAATATGACAAAGGGACAAGGGAACTCAAAACACTTTGCTCATCTAAGAAAGTGACAATTTCTGAAGTAAATTGCAATATCTCATCTTCAACACTTAAACTTAGAATAGTAAGTTATTTTGAGGGATTTTTATGGAATTTTGCATAATTTTCCTAAGTAAAATAGAATTTTACTTAGGAAAAGGTTTAAAAGTGAATGATTATAATGATAAATAACTTCAAGTACTTAGGTCTTTTTGATCATTAGGCCGAGGGTCCGGTCCCTCCAAAAGTCAAGGAAATGCCTTGAGCCCCTTTAATCTTTAAATACCTTAGCACTTTGGGGAAATTAGTAAAAATCTTAGGGAAAAAGTGATGTGGGAAGTTAATGATTTTGACTTTGCTTTCTGTGAATTTTCCAGTGCATTTTCTGCTTCAATATTTGTGATGAAAGTAAAAGATTAAACACATTTAGCACCATCATTCATCACATGAAACTTGGGCAACACCATCTACCTACCCTATCTACTTTACTCTACCATTTTTTTCTTTTATTAGGGTGCACTTAGACTGGCAAACCCTTATCAATCTTCTTTTTCTTTTACATGGCAAATCTATCTAATTCTACCCTTATTACATCCAAGGGCTCAAATTAAATTGTTGAGCACCTTTTATTAACTCTACCTATCTACTTATCTGCCAAGATTAAAATGTTTGGTCAGATATTTATTCTCTATTCTACAACATGAAATTGAAACATGAATGAGTCAAGTTTAAACAGTTTGACTCTTCATAAATTGTGGCAAAATTTTGACAAGCTGCACACAATTGCTTTATTACAAAAATGAAATAGTAGTGGCATTTGGATTTGCACACTTTCCTTGGTCTATTTTTTGTTTGGGGTTCATTTCTTTCACTTTTTGACCATTTTATTTTTCTTACCCTTTGATTTTTCTTTTAGGGTATACCCTCTTTACATTTTTTAAATTTTTTGATTTTTTGGTTTTTCAAGAATATGGAACACCTTTACTCAAGAAAAAGGTTTGAACATATTCCATAGTTCAATCAAGACAATCATGAAAAATGACACCTATTGGTATAGGAGTCTAACACTGGCTCCACTTGGGGATGGCTTTTCCTTGTGAAAATTCAAGAACAGCAGGTCAGTTGCCTCAAAATGTCTTCAAACTAAACCATGTAATCTCCTTCTTCTGGTAGCTTTATTGTACATATGATAGTGAAACTTTTGAAGCTTAGGGCCTTCACTTCGGGCTTCAACTCCAAGAAGTCACCATCCAATCAAAACTGCATTAGAAAAGGATATATTATGTACAAGTTAGAAAAATTTAAAACATCCTAGTAAATAGGATCAAAATAATTCTTCAGCATTCGACCATTGACTGGCCCTTCCTCAGCTTCTGAATTGTCCAAATTCTTCAAAAAGTATGTGTTGTTTCCTTGCAAGGCATGTATGATGTAAGGCCCTTTCCACAAGAAATCAAATTTCCCATGTTTCCCTTTCTCTTCCCTTCTGGAATCCCATCTTAGGACTTTATCACCTAGTTGAAAATCCTCTGCTTTAGTCCTTTTATCAAACATTTTCTTTAGCTTTTCCTGCAAGACTTGAGATCTTTGGTATACCTCTTCCCTGGTTTGCTGCAAGTGGATTGTTTGATTAATTCTTCTTTGAATGTCATTTGGTTCCACTTGAGCCTCTTGAAGTAATTTCATAACAGGAATTCCTAAAGATGATGGGAATTTTGCTTCAAGGCCATAAACTAATTCATATGGACTAGTCCCAATTGATTTCTTATTTGTAAGTCTGTCTGCCCATAATGCATTTGTCAGTTTCTTGTGCCAATTCTTTTTTTTTTCTTCCAATAACTTTTTGATGATATTAATAAGGCTTTTATTGGAGGATTCTGCTAGTCCATTACCCTGAGGGTAATAAGCTGTTGAATGGCCTAAAGTAATATGATATTTACTACAGAAACTAATCATTTTCTTTGACTTAAATGCAGCAGCATTATCTGTTATAATCTTTTCTGGACAGCCAAATCTTGAAATTATATTGGTTTCTAAAAACCCTATAATCACAGAATCATTGGCCTGTCTGCATGGAATAGCTTCAATCCACTTAGTGAAGTAGTCTGTGGCAGTAAGAATCCATCTGTGTTGCCCTGAAGAAGGGGGATGGATTTCTCCAATAAAATCTAATCCCCATTGTTGAAAAGGTCTTTCTGTGGAAACTGGTTTTAATGGCAAAGGTAACAACTTTCTTTTACCCTCAAATATCTGACACTTATGACAAGTTGTTACAAATTTCTTAACATCAGAAAATAATGTTGGCCAGTAAAAACCAGCCCTTAAGATTTTTTCTGCAGTTGATTTCCAGTAGAGATGTCCTCCACAATCCCCTGCATGAAATTCATTAAGAACTTTATCAGTTTCATCTTTTAATAGACAATTCAATAAGATCCCTTCATGATTTCTCCAAAATAGAGTGCCATCTAAAATACAATATTTCAAGGATGTCATCTTTAAAAATCTTTGTTTTGTTCTGGACAACCCTGGAGGAGCTTGCAGGTTTAGCAAAACATGAATGATATCAGTGTACCAGGGAGAATCTAAGAAAGCTTGACTGATCTGTGGAGTCGCCATCTCCTGCTTGTCATCCAGTTCGTTAATGTCTAAGGCTTGGCAATTAGTTTCAGTCATGAGTTGTGCCAAACCTTGACCTTTTATGAGTTTTGTTGGTTTAATTTCAATATCATATTCTAAAATGGTAGCTATCCACTTACCTCTTTTACCTTCAATGCCATCTTGAGTCAAAATATCTTTAACTACAACATTAGGCACATAAGCTATCACATGAGAATATAATATGTAAACTCTGAAATCTTTAATTTCTTTTACCAATGCAAAAGCCTGTTTCTCCATAATATTGTATTTCAAAGATGCATCCCTAAGTGCTTTACTAAAAAATGCTATTGGTTTTTCACACCCCTGATCATCTTTTTGAAGTAAAACAGCTGCAACTGTATGTTCAGAAGCAAATGAAAAAATAATGAAATCTATGTCAAATTTGGGACTGGTAAGAACTGGTGTCCTTGTTAAAGCCATTTTAATTTCCTCGAACGATTGTTTGGCTTCTACAGTCCAGTCAATGCTTGAATCTTTCCTCAACATGTTAGTGAGCAATCTAAGTAATTCAGCTAAACTAGAAATAAATCTTCTCAAGAAATTAATCTTTCCTATGAATGCTTGCAACTCTTTTATGTTTCTAGGATGAGGTATTTGTAAAATTGCTTGTATTCTTTCTGGATCAATCCTAATGCCATCTTTAGAAATGATATGGCCTAAAAGCTTTCCTTCTTCCAAACCAAATAATGACTTTTTAGGGTTTAAAGAAATTCCATATTTTCTGCACTTTATAAATACTTGTCTTAAATGATCTAAATGTTCTTGATCTGTTTTAGAAAAAACAGTTAAATCATCTAGATAAATAACCAGAAAATCATGTATTTCTTTAGCAAAAGAAATATCCATTGCTCTCTGAAATGTAGCTCCTGCATTCTTGAGTCCAAATGGCATTTTGACATATTTAAACGTACCCCATGGTGTAGTGAATGTTGCTTTATCCTGATCATCAGGATGAACCAGAATCTGGTTGTACCCTGAAAATCCATCCAGTAGAGATATCCTAGAAGATCCTACTACCCTCTGAAGAATATGGTCCATTTTTGGTAAAGGATAGTTATCTTTTAAAGAAACTTTATTCAAATTTCTTAGATCAACACACAGTCTAATTTCCCCAGTCTTCTTCCTTGTTGGTACCAGGTTAGAAACTCATTCTGAGAATCTGATAGGAGCTATAATCCCTGCTTCAAACATTCTTTTGATTTCCTTTTCAATTGAGGGTAATAAAACATGATTTATTCTTCTAAGCTTTTGTTTGAAAGGTTTCTGATCTGGTTTCAAAGGTATAGTGTGTTGAATGATGGATGTATCATAAGATTTCAGATCCTCGTAACTCCAGGCAAAAACATCCTGGAATTCTCTCAATAGTTCAACATATTTGACCTTTTGATCTTTTGGAAGAGATTTGGACAACTTAACCATTTTGGGATTTTTTGGGGTTCCTAAGTTGCATTCTTCCATATCAGCCTTAACAGGTTCCATTTTAGGTCTAAATGGAATATCATTTGAGTCAAACAGATCTTCCAAAGGAGTTAATCCTTTGGGCAAATGATTATCTTTCAAATTAATGATTTCTGTCTCATCTTCTATGATCTCATCAGATTCCATGTGTTTCATATTTTGCATGTCTTTTACTGTGAATGTGGTTGGATGCAGCATATGAATTGCATTTTCTCTTGAAATTTCTATTTTTTGTTCTTTTTCTTGATCAGATTCCTCAATGGTTATGTCTTCATCTATATTACAGTTAGAAAACTCATTTTGAAGTGTCAAAAAACTGTTGATTTGATTATTATTAACAAATACTTGCCAATTCAAAAGATTGTCTGGTATAGCAGGCCTATGTCTAATCTCAGCTGAAAACTGATGATTAGGATCAAAAGGTAACTTGCATGTGCTGGCAAACATTGCGAGGCTGTGAGCATGCAAATTTTGTTTCCTGGGAATCTTGGCAAGTTGAGCTTGTAGAAATGTGTTGAGAATTTCTACAACTGTCTCTCTGTATTGTTTCAGTCTCATGTCTTTTGTTGAACATTCTCCTTTAATCTGTTGAATGATTAGTTCGGAGTCTCCTATGATTGATACCCTGATAGCTCCTAACTTCTTGACCTGTTTAAGCCCTAATAAAAGAGCTTCGTACTCTGCCATGTTGTTAGTGCATTTGAAATTCAACCTATAAGCATGACCCTCCGCATAATTATTTTCAACATTATGTAACCAAATCCCAGCTCCTGCCCCTAATTTGTTTACTGAGCCATCAAACTCTAAATGCCATAGAATTTCATGTTCATAATCTTCATCAATTGTTTTAAAATGTTTCTTGACAGGAGCTAGTTGTTTAGCTTCTTCTGGTTTTTCTTGATCATCTGGTGTTTCTTTGTTTTCAGAAATTTCTTCAATTTTAACAGTAGTTTTGTTTGTGGTTTCCAATTCTGGAGCTTCTATTTCAGTGGGGAGATCCAACTCAGCATTGTATAAAATAAAAGAGTCCATATCAGAATGTATAGAGTAAACAGGTAAGTTCTAAGGCTTCTCATGGCTACTAACTAAATATTTCATCAATGTCTCTCTATAAAGTCTTTTAGGCTGACCAAATACTGAAATAGTTGCATATGACATGTCTAGTTGAATAGACCCTCCAAGTTTAGCACCCCAAGATCTAGACAATAACATACCATATTTAGGTGGAATATCAGCCACTACTATGTCCATCAAAACAGACTTAGCAGGGTATTGTACCAAAGTGACACACAAATCTTTAATCAAACCTAAACATTTTACCTGACTAGAATCAAATGAAAACAAATCTTTGTACGGTCTGGTAATATCTAGATTTCATCTTTCCATTACTACTTTTGGCATCAAATTGTGAGATGCTCCAGAATCAAGCATTGCATTATGGAGTATCTTGTCATGAACATTCAGGGTTACATAAAATGGAGGAGTTCCTCCAATTTCTGGTTTGCCATTTACCTCGGGGCCAAAAAGAAGTTTGGGTTGATCATCAAGAATATTTACTGAATCGTCCAATCCAGTAATGTTAATGTTTAAGGACTTGGTAATTTGACTTCTATAGACATCATGTTTAGCCAATTCTGATAAAGGAACAACTATCTTTAGTTTGCCTATTTCAGCCTCTAGATTGAAAGGTTTTTCTGTTTGAGTTTTAGTGTTTTGCACAGTTGGGTTTTCTCTATTTTTTGGGTCTTCAATGTTTTTCTCTTTTTCATGAATGAAATTTTGTTTTGAAGGGGTATCTGAACTAATTTCTACCGTTTCTTCTACATTTCCCACAGGAGGAAAAGTATTAGATTGTTGTTTATTGTTTGTTTGGTTGTCAGAGACATCTTCAATTATTGGATTTGAAGGGTTGGGAGTTATCCTAGACAGAATTTGTACTTGGGGAATGTTTTGTACAGGGGGAATGTTAAATTTTCCTTTGACATTTTGTTTTGCATTTTTCTGTTTGCTATTCTCTGGCACATCAATCCGTCTACTTCTCAAATTATACTGTTTATGGACCTCATAAATTGCTGTGTCATAGCCCTCCTTAAAATCAAAAGTCTCACCTGAATGAGTTTGGAATGTTTCAAGGATATGATTCTCTTGATCATCCTGGGATAGGAAGACTTCTGGTTCATTTTTGTCATCAGTTACATTGTCTATTTCTACATCTTCTGTAGGTTCTTCAGAAGTGGAACCTTCAACGAAGTTTTCTTGGAAAGGTGGCCTAATGTTTTGGTCAGGGACATTCTTTCCAATATTTTGATTCAGATTTCTCCTAAAGTTTGGGTTTCTTGAAACATTCTGATTATCACTAGAAGACTTTCTTTCAATGGTCTCCACTCTGTCTCCTAATCTTTCCATACCTTTAATGATTGCATCCAGCTTCTTTTCAAAAGCTGAAGGTTCTTCATTCAAAGGCATTCTTCTTTCTGCTCTTGCTCTGGCTCGTTTTTCTATCAGATTTGCTTCTACACTCACCACTATGCTTTGCATTTCCTCTAATGTTTGGGGAGCTCTTTCCCTGAGGGAATAAGCAATGTCAGAATCAAAACCGTCTGGAAATTTAACCAATACGGAGTCAGGTGGGGGTCTTAGGTTTTGAGGAACTACATTATATGCTTCATTGAATCTAATGATGTAATCCTGTAATGTTTCATTAGGTCTTCTTCTTAATTTTTTGAATTCTGACAGGATCTGAAGAGGGTCCTTCTTCTTCTCCCATCTGTTCAAAAATTCCCTATATAAAGCTGGTAAATCAGCAATACTATTTGGAGCAAGGGCCCTAAACCATGTCCTAACTTCTCCAGTAAGACTCTGAACGAAAATTCTCATTCGGACATCATCAGTATCAATTTCATAAAACTCAAAGTAATCAGTCATCCTTTTGGTGTGTTGTTGTGTTGTATAAGTACCTGATCCATCAAAAGGTGTGATCTTACTCTGGTAATCTTGAGGCAAAGCAGCGGCATTGGCTGGTATCTGTAAAGGGGCGTATCGATTGGCCATTGGAAGATATAGTGGGGTAACAGGAGTTGATGGTCTGGCAGGAGGAGATGGAGGAGTAGAAGGGGTGACATGTGTTTGAAAAGCTTGAGAAAAAGTAACTGAACTTGGAGATGCTTCAGTAATTACAGAAATGTTTGAATTTTCTTCAAAGGTTTGTTCAGATTGAATAGAGTTCTGTAATTCTCTGTCAAGATGATGTGAAACAAATCTGTATTGCAAATATTCAAAGAACAATGGATCTGGAACTAATCTGGATAATTCGGTTTCAGAAAAATTCACAAATAAAGATGTTTCAAATCGTGCATCAAAAGGAATTTCATCAATATATATGATTTTCACGGGACAAGATGCAGATCTAGAAAGTGGCCTAGAACTTCCTGAACTCTCTTGACTTCCTCTTTCCGAACTTTCTTGACTTCCTTGTCTTCTAAGAATCCTAGGAATTAGATTTGGATTTTCAAATATTGGTGGTGGATTAGGGTCAGGATTTGACCTAGTATGACGAACCCTTTCTGAAGCCAGTTTTCTTAGACTATATGTTTTTGGATTTTTGGTTTTAATTGAAAGAATAAATACAACTTCTACAAATTCTTCAAGAAATAATGATGTATGATTAAAATTTTCTCAAAGATATGTTAAACTAGAGAGTTTGATTAAACATTTTGAAACTAAGGTTCAGTAATAGGCTAAATCAGAGATAGACTGAAGCAGCATTTATTTACTTTTGCAATTGCAGAGCAAAAGCAATTTCAAAGGCTACCTAGCTAATCTTCAGACTCTGTCTATAGCTTATAAGTGAACAATATTAACAAATAAAGATGATTCAGGTCCCCAGTGGAGTCGCCACTATGTTATCACTCAGGTTTTCCTTGAAGTTGTGGAAAAGGAAAGTATACCCGAGGTAAGCACGAACCAACCTTTAGATTCAGAATCTAGCCAATCTGCATCCAGAGAGGGCTCTCTCTTTATAATTTATCTTTGTTCTTAGAAGGTTTTAGGCTAGTTATAGATCCAAGAGTTTGTTTGAAAATGGTGGAATTCACCAACTAAGGGCAAAGTTGAATATTTTCAGGCCATTGGGCTATGGAGTCAAAGGATGGCTTTACTGGATTTCTATTCTACACACAAGATGGCTTTGCAGGGCAAGATAGCCAAACAGAGAACAATCCTTAAAATTTAAACTGGATGGAATGGGTTTGAAGGGATGAAAGGTAGTTAAGAATCTTTCACCATGTTCAAAAGAAAGAAATGAAATGATTACAAATAAAGAGCAGTGAAGAATTCTTTACTATAGTAATCAAAATGTTTAAATTAGCGAAGCAAGAGCAATTAAGAATTCGTTGCTTATAACCAATTTAGAAGAAAACATTTAGAATAATCACCACTGAACTCAGAGTACAATTAAGTAAATTCTAAGTTATTCTTTTATGTCAATTATTCAGAAATGGACACAATGATATTACAAACAGATATAAAACTTAAGACATAGGATAGAAAGACTTATTGAACTGCAGTCCGACACATGAATCCTGCAAAAAGTCCCGAGCTTCAAATTGTCATCCAGCAAGCCACAAATAAATTTCTCCAAAACGCTTTTATTCCAAAAACATCAATGTCACAGCGAAGTAGTAGAATCCACCCTCAATACTCTCTTTGAGGGTTTATTTATACAAGAAATAATTGGAAAAATCTCATACTAACCTAGCCAATAATCTAGGGTGACTAAGGAGTAATTTACAAATAAACAGGAGACAAATGGTCTCGTGGATAGAATAATAAGTAACTGCTGATGTGCTGTTTCCTCATTTTGCTGATGTGCTGGAGGTAAGTGCTGAAAAAGGGCTCGGTGCTGTCCCTTGGAGTAATTTCTTTGCTTGTTTGATACTCTTTGTCTTTACGGATACTCTTTAACTTGTTCAACCGATACTCTTTCATCTGTGCTCATTTTTATCATTCACATAATAGTAAAAAGATAAAATTATCATCCTGAAGATAATTTTCATAGAATTTCCAATAGGTCTTTCCACCATTGATCTTCTGGTATTATAGTCCTCTTAAGTTTTCTCAATGTCTCATCAGCCTCTGTGAGTTTGTAAAAAGTGGGCTCATCAGGAAATAAATACTTTACTTCATGTTCAAGATGAAATAAATTCTTCAACCTATCATATAGATTTTTCCCTGTTGGCAACGTTGCTTCTGGTAAACTGATAGAACTAGCAGTTGTATTTTGAGCATGGCTCTCTATTTTCTTGACATAGGTTTCTAGTTCCATTATTTGGTCCTGTGAGAGCATTGGACTGGGTAACCCACTGTCTAACAAAACTTGAAATTTTTCTCTGAAAGCATTATTATCATCCAAAATATCTCAACACTTCCTTTCTAAATTGTGCATAAAATTTCTTTTGATGAAAACTCTTTTTATCATCAAAATATTAACGGTCCTGTCTTCAATTCCTAGTCTTGCAAGTTGTTGTTTTGTTCGGGTGTTCAAAAATTGAATAAGTTGATTGGCCTGCTCAGGTCTACCTCTTAGTTCATCTCTTGTTCTGTTTATTTCTTCTTGAGCTACTTTAATCAGGTCATTTTGTTCAAAAATTGCTTGAATAGAGGGCCAAATACTTTTTATTAATTCAATTATATTACCCCAAAGAATTTCATTTATTTCCTTCAAAGGCTTTTCTAGTGAAAGATCTTTTTCTAAAGCCTTAACTAATCTGTCCAATCTTTTGATTTCCCTGGTATTATCAGCAACTGTCTTCTTAGATGTATCATACTTCTGCTCCAAATTTGCTAATTGTAACTTTGTGGTTTGAAGTTCTGTGACTCTTAATTGTAAACTTTCCATTTGTTTTATCAACTCATCAAAACTTAAACCAGAAGTGTTTACCTGCGCTGGATCTGTTTGTTGCTTTGTTGTTTTAGTACATGTGGTTGTAGTAGCTTCTGTGATGGATGCCTGCTTGATAGCTTCCTTTTCCTGTAAAGCTTGTTCCAATCCCTTCTCTGTTTCACTTAGTTGCTCAGTTACCTTTAAGAGCAACTCCATTACCTCTTCTTGTGAATTCCCCTTTAAAACTTCTTGGGTCTGGGGGTGCCTTGAGGCTGGAAATTTCAACTGCTTTCTCAGTGCAGCTATGTCATCATCTTTCTTCTTTATTAGTGCCTCAATGCTTTTAATATATTTGGGGTTGTGACCCAAGCTGATGATTATGTCTTCCAAAGACTTTATTCTGTTATCTTTGGCCTGAGAAGAGGCCTTTTCAATTTGCAATTGGGCGCTTGTGTTATTTAAAGAATCTTGCAGCGTTAGGGCTGCCATGGCCTTATTAGTAAGAGTGGAATACACCATTTCTCCAGTTTGTTTATGCAGCTCTATCTGGTCTAAAGGATGAATGTCCTTTGCCAGGACCTCAAAATTTTTTCTAATATAATCAGTTGCTGACATTGGTTTTGGCACCTTTGACTTGAAGTGGCTCATCATCATTTTGCCTTGTGAAATGTCAAATGCTGACATTAACCTTTCATCATTATGTGGAGCCATTTTCAAATATTGATCTTATACCTTCATTCTTAATGGATCATTCTTTGCCTTTATATTGATGAAAGTTCTTTTTATATCCCCTGTATCTATTTTTGGTGGCCTAAAGGAGGATACTTCAGTACTCAACTGCTTGTGCAAACCTTTCCCTTTCTGCTCTGTATGGGTCACACTAACAGAACCAGTTATTTGACTGTCTTCTCTTCCATCATCAAACACCTCATCTATGATTTCCACATCTGGAAGTGGATCTGGTTTATTTTTTTGGCTTGATGTATTCCTGAGGACTCTTTAGGAGGAGTAGTGTCTGGAACCTGCCTTTTCTTTCCTATTTCCATGTTGGATGGAGTTTTTAATTCTGAAACTTCAGGATGTTTTACCTGAGTGGGAGAAACTTGTGTTTGATCAGGTGCTCTGGAAGTTTAAGGTTTCTCTGCCATGACTAAAGTTTCTATGACCTGAATTTCAGGTTCCTTTCCTTTGCCTTTTGATTCTGCTGCCACTGGGGAACTGCCTTCCTGTAATGTCTGTTGTAGATTTGCTGCTGAAGAAGTGCCAATGTCAGGTACCTGCACTTGACCACAAGATTCTAGGTCATACTCCTTCTCAAAATCTTTCATCATTATGTTCATTTTTTCTTCTTCACTTTCTTCTTCAACTAGTGTTTCTTCAACCCATTCATCTTGATTGGCATATTGTTCTATTTGAGGAATCTTGTGGTGTATGTAAGGGGGTGACTTGTTCTTTATTCTCTTTTCACAGATAAAACCAAATGGGTCATAAGGAACCCAACGAAAACTTCTTTGGAACTTGCAATGGTTTTGTAGTATGTGTTCTGCTTCTTGCTCGGCCTCCCTAGAGTTGCAGATGAAAGGACCTAATTGACTTTTGATCCTTAGTTGGGCTTTCTTCTTCACACTACAAAAATGGATCACATCTGAATTATTCATTTGCCTGAAATATTCCAAGGAAAAAATTCTCATGGGTACATATCTTGGCAACTTGAATGGATGTAATTCACATCCATAGATTCTGATGACTGAATGGTTTTGATATAAATACCAATCTCCAACTTTATATGTCCTTGAAAGTTGCAAGGTCTTCTTGATTTCATTACTGAGCCTTGGAGGAGGGATTCCTGTCAACAAGGTAGTTGCAGGATATACAAAAAGATCTATGAACTCAGTGTAAGAATATGGAGACTTATAGGAAGAATGAATTATGGGAGACCAAAATATGACTGACCTAGGGTTTCCCTTGGCATCAAGCTTTTTAACAGGGAAAGGGAACTTTCCTGATTGATAGAAGATAATGAGATGATAAATAAATGAGGAATATTTGAAAACTTTCTCATCATCTAGCCTCATCAACTGATCATGGATCTTATTGGCTATGAAGGAGGCAACGTCATATTTAACTTCAGGAGGTTGCCTAGGAGTAAAAATAGACAGCAAAACCAGGGTTATCTCATCAACATATTCACTGGTATTGAAACCCAAGACAAAAGATATCATATTTAGGACGAGGCTCCCTAACTTGTTGAAATAATAAAAACCATAGGGAGGAGGGCCCTGAGGTTGGTGTTCAGGCAACATGAAATTCTGGCAAATGGACTTCAATTTTTCTGGGGTCAATTTATTAGATTTTTCAATCAATTCTTCCATAGACAAAGGTGCCAGTTCTTGGTCTGGTTCAAAATGTAGCATTGCATTGATAGCCTGGGGAGTAATGGAGAAAAGAACACTCTGGTCAGGGGATATTACAGCTCTCTGAGTGGGATCATAGTTAGAATGGAAATAGTGGATGATTTCTGGGAAAGAAATGACTGAGGGGATGAGATATCTGGGGAGATTGGATTCCCACAACCCAATGAGATCTTGCCCCTTCGAGTACTCGTCTCTGCAGCGACAATAACTCAGAAGGGGACTTTCATCAAAATGCAAGTCTTTAATCTGGAAATCTTTATCTACTAAAGGAAAATATTCCAACTCTCTGTGGGGGGCATTTAGTGGAGTTACATTCAAAGCTGCCAGGGCCTCCATTTTGGTTCTTGTGGATTCAAAACGGAGGTTTCTGGTTTTTTTTTCACAGGCCGGGTGTGATTTTGATCTTACTGAGGGAAATTGGCACAATTGCAGGTTCAGGGGAACAATTTTCAGTCGTAAAACTCAAGGAATGATCTTAGGAATATGATTTAAACACTGATTCAGCGAAAAAAAAGAAAACAGAGTTTTATTTGTTGTTCGGGGCGAAATAGGATAAATACCTGTTCTTGGAGGCAAACTGACTTTTAACAGGTATCGGGCGGTAGCAGGAGGGTGCTTGAACACAAGTCTGGTGGAAATCTGGAGCGAAATCGAATTGAACAGTGAATTTTAGTGGAAATTTGAAATTCGTAGCGGAAAGCACAGTCGCATTCAAATGATGAAAATGACATAAAAACACGCGAATTTGTTTTATTTCCAAAGTCAAAAGAGGGGTTTTTAGTTTATCGAGGAGTGACGTCACTTTGGTACGGGCTGACGTGGGGTAGGGGGGCCGGGCGGTAAGCGGTTAGTCCCCGCACCGCTTATGGACAAAGATGGTTTTGAACGAGCGGGCAGCGATTCCATTAGAGTAACGACACGTGGACAGAGGACTGGTCAAATACCACCAACCCCCCGCGCGTTAATGTGCTGACCAGGCATGGGTAGCGGAATTGATACGGGGCGTTGATCTGTGGAAAGGCGATCCGACGGTTGAAATGACGGGGAGACGGTGGGAAGTTAAATGGTGCGGGTCCAATACATTTATCGTTAATTAATCACCCCGGGCGGGAGTTGATTGGTGGAGGTAGTTGGTTATTAATTAATTCTAATAATTAATTAATCCCATGGTATGATGGAAAGAGGGGTCGCGGCGGGGTTTTAATTGTGTTTGAAACGTCGGGTGGAATGCCAGGTGGATGAGCCACGGTGGCATAGGGGCTTTTCCAAAGTTTTGGTTTAGGAAATAAAACTTCGGGTTTTATTTATATTTTTGTGTTAAACATATAAATCATATGTTTAAAGTTTTTCGTATATATGTTTTTTATTTTATTATATGATAAATTAACCGATGTAATTAATTTACCATAGGGGCGAGACTATAGTATAACGATATATTTAACCAAAGGGCGTATAGTGGGTTTTTATTTGAATGCATGGGGAAATAAATATTTTGGTTAAACTTTATAATATAGGGGTTTTTGGATATTTATATAAAAGGAGTTATATACTTAGGACAAGGCACTTTCACTAGGGATTTAGTAAATAGAGTTAAATGTAAATATGACAAAGGGACAAGGGAACTCAAAACACTTTGCTCATCTAAGAAAGTGACAATTTCTGAAGTAAATTGCAATATCTCATCTTCAACACTTAAACTTAGAATAGTAAGTTATTTTGAGGAAAAATCTTAGGGAAAAAGTGATGGGAAGTTAATGATTTTGACTTTGCTTTCAGGAATTTTCCAGGCATTTTCCGGCTCAATATTTGTGATGAAAGTAAAAGATTATACACATTTAGCACCATCATTCATCACCTGAAACTTTGCAACACCATCTACCTACCCTCTCTACTATACTCTACCATTTTCTCTTCTTTATTAGGGTGCACTTAGACTGGCAAACCCTTATTAATCTTCTTTTCTTTTACATGGAAAACCTATCTAAGTCTACACTTATTACATCCAAGGGCTCAGATTAAACTGTTGAGCACATTTTATTAACTCTACATATCTACTTATATGCCAAGATTAAACAGTTTGGTCAGATATTTATTCTCTATTCTACAACATGAAATTGAAAAATGAATGAGTCAATTTTATACAGTTTGACTCTTCATAAATTAAAGTAAAAGTTCTGACAAGTCAAAAGGACAATGCTTATTACAAAAAATGAAATAGTAGTGGCATTTGATTCTTTTTACACTTTCCTTGGCTTTGTTTTTTTGTTCGGGGTTCATTTCTTTCACTTTTTTGACCATTTTATTTTTCTTACCCTTTGATTTTTCTTTTAGGGTATACCCTCTTTACATTTTTTAAAATTTTTGATTTTTTGGTTTTTCAAGAATATGGAACACCTTTGCTCAAGAAAAAGGTTTGAACATATTCCATAGTTCAATCAAGACAATCATGAAAAATGATACCTATTGGTATAGGAGACTAACAGCTATTATACATTTCCATTTTCTTCCAATGCCTTTACAATCGATTTACAAATCGTAAGATAGTTATTGATCGATGTTACTTATCTTTGTGAATTACATTGTTCTTTCAGCACATTAAAGCATCCAATTATTGATTAATGTCAATGAGTTAGTTTACAAAGAGAATTCCATTGCAAAATTCTATAAGTGAGTGTTGTACACTTCATTTAGGTTGCTTCATTTAGATTTATGTTCAATTCATTTAGATTGTTGTTCAATTCATTCAGATTGTTGTTCAATTCATTTAGATTGCTTCATTTAGATTTATGTTCAATTCATTTAGATTGTTGTTCAATTCATTCAAATTGTTGTTCAATTCATTTAGATTGCTATTCAATTCATTAATATTTCTATTTATTTCATTTATATTGTTGTTCAATTCATTAAGCTTGTTGTTCAAACCGTCATCCTGTTGTTCAATCATAGGCTTGACAGAATAATTAGCCATAACCTACCAAACCATTCCTCGTTAAGTTGATTGAATTCAGAAGGCTAGATAATCCTTTCTCATAAACAACATATAGTATCCATCAGTCAATCTCAGTTGCATATATTGTGCCGACACTCTTGAAATAAGAAGACTTACCTCGGGTTGATAATTAAATGAGAAGCACTAGGGTTGCCTATAATAAGCCACCTCTGTTACACCAACACTTTCCTTAACCCATTTAACTCATAAAGGAAAAGTAGTGACTCTGCTGATTATTTCAGGTGAAAGTGCGATGACTAGGCCCTTAACCATAGTGGTGGATCTCTTCTCTAAGTGTGATTGCAGAGCCACTGCAAAGTCTTCAGCTATCTCCTCATCAAAAAAATTCAAAAGCTCGAAGAAACCTAGCCATTGGTGATTTCTGAAAATTTCCATGACTTGAGGATGCTCCTAATTCTTTTAATATGAGTGGGATCCCTTCTGTTAAATCCCCCTCCCATTTTATGATTGTGATAGGAAGGTGGTAAGGTGTTTGAGAGTTCTGTGAAGAGGTCTAGAGATGATATTCTCAAAAAAATGCAAAGATATATATATATATATATATATATATATATATTACCCTTTAATTGCCAAATCATACTTAATGTGGGTAAATTTCATGGATAAATTTTTCTGGAAGGTGGAAACCACTTACCTTTGTCCTCTGGCATTTTTTCTTGGATATGGTGGCCTTAGGAAGTAATTTCACCCATAGGTGACTCTATTTTTCGCTATGTATCCTTGTTGTTCTTCCTCTACAGTTTCTAATAGCAATTCTTTGTTTCCTGTAGCATGATGGTGCATGCAAGCCCAAACTTTGATGCTTCTCTCCTTGATGGCTTTCAATGCTCTTTTTCTCTCACTGTTCTTCAAAATTCTTAGGGAAATGGTGAAAATGAGGTAGAGCTTACCTTTATGTATTTTTAACTAAATTTGGAGCGGGGTGCTGACTCGTACCTAACATGAGTTTTCCTCTTTGAGACCATTGGTCCAATTCCAGTTAATGATTTATCAACCTCGTAATCACCTCTTCGTACTCATTCACTCCATATTGACTTAATTATACTTACCCAGGTGGCATGTACTCTTAACTTTTATTTTATTTTAACATTATGAAGGTATCCAAGTTAACTGGCTACCTACTTGCCTTTTAAATCTCTAAACCTCGACATTAAACAATTTCGGTCATTAAGAATGCATAGCGAGAGGTGAAGGCCACACCTGAGCCTACCTAGTGTTGGTGTGTTTCAAAATGAGCTGGTGCAAGGAGTCGGAGCTTGTGGTTGCAGTCATGATCTTCCTCTTGTTGTTTTTTATTTTCTTGTTTATTTTCTAAGTGAGCATCTTTTTCTAAGTGAGCGGCTTAATATTTTTTTGTCTTTTCTTCTTGCAGGTGCTACATGGAGGTCTTCAGGTGCCTTGGTTGGTGTCATATCTCTCCTGGATTCTTCTGGTGGTATTTTAATGAAGCCATATTCATAATATTTTTTTCACCTTTTGTCCTTGTTGTGACATACAAATAATTTCTACAGGAAACTTTCCAATTCCCTGTAGTAGTCTTCTTTTTGCATCTTCTTGCTTCAAATTGCTTAGAAATGAAGGGAAATGGTTTATGGAGGTTATGAATGGAGTCATGGAATGAATGGAGTGGTGGATAGGTAAGGGAAGATGTCTCATGCCAAGTTATAGATGATCTAGCTGCTAATGGCGCAACATAGGGTTTAGAGAGTGAATCCTTGTGCATGGAGTGAAATGAGGGGTTAGGAGTGGTAGGTATAGGCAAGACATACATTATCATGCTCTCCTTGAATTTTAGAAAGACTTGAGAGGGCTCTTTCCTTGATCAATAAGTTTCCTATAGAATTTACAGGAGTTTCCTGTAGTGCTACAAGAATCCTGTAGTTGTTGGACTTGCCTGTAGAAATCACACTCAGAGAGAAAAATTAAATTTTCTACCTACCTGAGGGGTGAAATAAATGAGTGGGTGTATGTTTTAGTAGTTCATGGATTGTGTAAGAAGAGGATAAGGATAAGCGAAGAAAAATTGCTCCTCTAGATCCAAAAACCATCCTTGATCAATAACCTGCAAAATAGAAAAAGAAATGAGTGCATAGGTATTTTTCTTTCTCTTTTTCCTTTTTTTGTTTCTTTCTTTTTTCTCTCTCTTTTTTTTTTTGAATGAAAGTGGGCTACCGCCACAAATATTTTCAACCCAAAGGCTTGCCTTGGGTGCATCAGAGAGGTTTTCACCCAAGGATTTTTTATTTTTTTTTGGTTACAGGATTGCCTCATGGAGGTTTTCAACCCTGGAGTTGGCCTTGGGCACCTCAGAGAGGTTTTCACCCATGCCTCTTTATTTTTAATTTTTTTTCTTTTTCTAGGACGGGGAGGTGTTGGAAAATTTGTAGTCTCCCATGAAATACACCTCCATGTTTATGGAATTTATAAAGTCTACCCTAGACAGGGGATTTTTGTAAACTTTTAGCCTATAACCATTGACAAGTAGGGGAATTCCCTCCTCATCTATGGTTCTGATTTGAACGGCACCATTATCATAACTTTTTTCCACTTTGTAGGGTCCCAAACATCTTGTCATCAATTTTCCTTTGAAATCCTTGAGCCTTGAGTCATATGACAATTCTCAATCTCCTTCTTGAAAGGTCTTTTCCTGGATGTGCTTGTCATGCCAGACCTTCCTTTAGAGATGAATCACTTTTGTGTGGAGGAGTGCTTGCATATCTAACTCATCCAATATATTTAATTGTGGAAAACACTCTTGTTGGGCCTTTGATATATCCAGGCCTAACTCAACTGACATCCTTAAAGTGTTGAACTCAAATTCAATTGAAATCAAAACTTTCTTCCCATAAACCAAGTCATCAGGAGTGAACCCTGTTGTTGTTTTCCAAGTAGTGTTGTAGGCCCAAGTGGCTTCTACCAATATTTCCTGCTGCTACTCAGAACCTTGGTGAGGATATTCTCCAAGGCTCTGTTTGTCACTTCCACTTGGCCATGTTCTTGGGGGAGGTAGGCAGTGGAAGTTTTATGATTTGTCTTGTGCCTCCTCAGAATATTATCAATGATATGAGATATGAATTGTGCCCCATAATCAGTGACTACCTCTCTAGGATATAAAAATTTGTAAAACACATTCTCCCTCAGAAATTTTGCTACCTTCTCCTCGATTTCTACCTTCACAGCTTTTGTTTCAACCCACTTTGTCAGGTAGTCAGTGTAGAGTATGATATACTTTTTCTGGCTAGATGGTGGATCCTTTGGTACTGGGCACACCTGATTGTGTATCTTCTGGCATCTTGGTGAAGGGTAGGCCAATAGTAACCTACCTGAAAAGCTTTGAAGGTTGTCCTTTTTGCAGCAAAGTGGCATCCACAAGGGCTATCATGAAATGCAGAGAGGATATCAAAAAATTCTTCCTCCCTCACACATCTTATGATAATTTGGTCAGGGCCTAGCTTGAAGATATTTCCCCCAATCCAGGTGAAAGGGGTGCTCTTTCTGATGATCTTGCTCTTCTCCTTGGGTGAGAGGTTAGGAGGGAACTTTTTAGCAACCAAGTAGTTATCTATGTCAACAAACCATGGTGAGAGTGTTGAGATAGCGAATATATGTTCATCTGGCAGAAGGTCATCCAACATTCCTTCTTCATCTGCAGATAGATCTAACCTGGATAAAAAATCTACAACAACATTCTCCTTTCAAGGTTTATCAACAACGGTGATGTCAAAGTGTTGTAATAGTAACAACCATCTAATTATTATAGCATTAACATCTGATTTATTCATTAAATATTTGATGGCTGCATGGTCAGTGTGTAAAAAGGTCTGATAAAAATTGATATAATGTCTAAATTTGTTTAAAGCATGGAAAATGGCTAACATTTCCTTCTCTGTGAAAGTATAATTGAGTTTGGCCTTAGACATGTTCTTGCTAATGAAATATATTGCATAAGGTAATTTGTCTTCTAACTGCCCCAAGATTTCCCCCACAGCTTTGTTCGATGCATCTGTGTGGATGTGGAAAGGCAGAGTCCAATTTGGACCTAGAAGAATGGGTGCAGTAATTAACTTTCCATTAATGAGCTCAAAAGCTTCTTGGTAGAGATTGGACCAAGTAAACTAAGAGTCTTTGACCAACAAAACAAATAGTGGAGAAGCCAACTTGGTGAAATATTTGATAAACCTTCTATAGTAGCGAGCTAAACCCAATAAACTCCTGACATCTCTCTGCTTTTGAGTAGAAGGTACCCTTTTGATGATGGTGATTTTTTTCAAGTCCACCTGTACTCCTGCTTGGGATATTCAGTGTCCCAATAAAACTCCTACTCTTTTCACGAATTCACACTTTTATGGGCTCAGGGAGAGATGCATATCAATGCATCTTCTCAGCACTTTTCCAAAATTGGAGAGAGATTCCTGGAATTTATTTCCATAGGGTGTGAAATCATCCATGTAGATTTCAACTGACTCATGGACTAGCTCAGAGAAAATGCTCAAGAAAACTCTTTGGAAGGTAGTGTTAGTGTCAGCGTTGCATCCTACCACCAATGATCAAATGGAATCTTATCATGTCTTGTTAGGGTACCATTGTAAAATAATTTTCATTCCATTAGGTCATCATGCAAAAAAATTGGTCACTGGAAGTAGATATAGGTCTGCTTTTACTCCTTCCAAAATTTTACTAGTTGTTGGCTCATTTCATCTCTCAGCTGAGTGTACCATCATTCATAAGTTGTCATCATCATTTCATTCATTTTCATCATAGTTTCATTCATTTCAAAGTCTCCATTAGGTCTTTAGGGTTCCAAGGTCATCAAATCATCATTTCATGCATAATTTCCTGCAAGTGGAGTGATAATAAAGAAATTTCATCATTAAATTTGATTTCAAAGAAAAATGTAATTTTATGTTCAATGTAATTTCATATTATTAATTTGTAATAAGTACTTCAGAGTTCCAAGTAGATGCAAATAATCAGGTTCCAAAAGAAAATATTCAAGGTTCTAAGAAGAAAATTAGTGTTCAAAAGCCATCAAAAGTTCAGAATTCAAAAGATAAAGTTAAAAATGCAAAAGATCAAGTTCAAACTCAAAATGGAATTTTGGTGGGCCACCCCACAAAAGTTGAAGAAGATGATATAAAAAGAAAATAAAGGAGGTTTATATTCATCATTTAAAATTTTCTCAACAATAATTTAGCTCTCATTGGCAGAAAAGTTGATTTTTTATCTCTCACAGGCAAACATTTGTCATCATTGCGCATCCATACACTTTGTTGCACTTCCGACTCTTCACTACGCTTTCCACTCCACATCTAAATACCTTGCTGTGCTTTCCACTACGCATCTCTTAACCTCATTGAGCATCTCAGCTAGGAGGCCGGAAAGGCATTTCTAAAGCAAAATTGAAGCAATAAAATCCTTTTTAGGGTTTTGAAGAGTATCTAAAAGTTACAAATCAAGTAAGTAAAGATAAATATCCCCCTCTTCATCAGTTTTCAAAGCATAAATGAATTTTTCTCTCTTAGCTAAGGTTTTAAAATTCAATTTGGAGAAATTGTGTCATGGTCATTTTTTTTTAGTTTGAAAACACTGAAACTCACCTTCCGCACCTTTATTAACTCCATTTGAATCATTCACATATCTTCCCCTCACCCAATTCCTATTTTCCCAAAAACTACACTCAAACCCTAATTTCTACCTTGTTTTTATCCTAGGACTGTGTTTTCGCCTTTTCATCCCCTGCCCCTCACACAAATTCAAAAAATTCACTTCCCCCTACTTCATAACATCATTCCCTCTTCCCATGAATTTTCTCAGAAATTTAGGAATTCCTAAACTCATATTAACACCCCATTTATAAACCTAATAAAAACACTTTGTTTTTGCTCCTCTTCATTAGGTTTTTCTTACTCCCATGGACACTACTCAGAGAAAGAAGTATAAAGGAGGAATATACTAAGGTTTGAGCCCTCTCACTGCCATGAAATCACCTCATATCATTTTATACTCAAATGTTTTCAAGATGTCAACTGTGTACAATTTTTTCAAAAGGTACAAGAGGTGGGATATAATGAATAACTCAGAGGGTTATTTTCCATTGCTTTGAAAAACGACAAGATTGTTATAGTAGGGATAGATTTCACTTTCACACTAGAATCCATCTCCATAGGCACTGGTATACCAAGTCATGGAGAAGATTGGTTCATGGGTACGAGTCTTGATTATGAATACTTCAAACCCTACTTCAAATCAGCCTACAAAGATGCTCCATTGCATGTATTTCCTTTCAAATACTTATTGGATAAATATGCTCCATTGATGAAGTCCATTATGATGGTTTTCACATATGAAGGAATTTTTTCAAGACTTTATCAGTACCACATAAGACTACAAATGCAGTTTACAGCTGTGAAATCTCTTAATTTGTGTAATTACCTCTTCAAAAGTGTGTCCAAGATGGCATAGAAGATACATGAAAAGGACAGAGATCATACAGATAGTATTTTCCAAAATAATATGATTAAGATCATCATTCTTCACCAATTGCAAGAGATTAAAATCACTTGGGAGTCATTTTTGGAAAGGATAGTTCAGGAGAACTTGGTAGAACCACTACATCAACAAGAATTGTCTTCAACAGAACATGATGTGGGATCACCAAGCAATAGGGAGGAACAACCTCCAAGTGATAGGGATGAGGTGCCGCTAAAAAAAGCTAAATTATCAAGCCATGTGGAGCACCATTCACCTAAAAGGATAAAAAAGGACAAAGAGGTCAAAAATTATCAGAGAGGACATAGGCAAGTGTTTGCTCCACAAATTGTGGAAGGGGCCTTTCCTTCTACATCAGCAAAGCATGGATATCATGAATAGCATGAGACAATTGTCCAAGAGGAAGAAAACCTTCACCGTGAAATTTAGATGGTGGACTTGGAATCCCAATATGAACAAGAAACCCTCAACCTTGTCATGAAAGGAAAAGATGCCAAAATCAAAGAGCTGCAAGATAATTTGGCAAGGGCACAATTTGTTATCTCCTTCCTTGAGCAAGAGAAAAAATAGTTGAAAGATAACAAAGTACTTTTGGAAATGGACTTGTTGAAAACTAAGAGGAAATATACCAAAGGCAAAGCAGTGATTAGACATGATGAGTCTAGTGAGGATGAGGCCCAAACCAATAAGAAAAGACCAAAAACAAGGGGCCTAAAAACAACATTGGAGTAGGAAAAACAACAAGAGGCACTTCTTCTAGAAGAAATAATTGCAAGAAAAATCAATGATGATAGGGAAGTTTGACTTGATGGAGTAAACATACTCCTGGAGAAGCTCCTTCACAAGACTAACAAGGACAATCAGATGTTGAGGCACATGGCTGACCACTATAATAACAGAAACAAGATTTGCTTATTGATGCCTCCTTGATTGCATGACACACTTTTTTAGAGCCTCACACAACAAACTCACACAATAATTTTGAAAATTTGTAAAATTTGGGGGTTTTTAGACAAATTTTGAATTTTTGGTGCAAACTGGTGCATGTTTTTTTGTCTCTCCCTAGAAGTGCAGCAAAATTTGTCGTAATTTTGCTACAGGCCTCCAAATGGGAAAAAAATTATGTTTCTAGAAATATAATCAAATTTTAAGACGACCTGTTTTTTCATATTTCAGGATTAGGGTTCAGTTTTCAAGGAATTTGCAAAAAATTGGCCAAAAATCACCTCTCTACCTCATTTTAAAAAATTTGTTGCGTTTCTAGGAGTAGTCTTTGGACAAATAGTTTTTAGAAGGCTTAAGGAAGCCAAATTTTCTGCTTGAACATCCTAAAGTCATCTACACTTGACCAGCTACTTAGAACAACTCTTCTTTCCAAGTTTGGATGATGGGAAGGCACCGAAAAATGCCTTACAAGAAATTTGTTGTGCTTCTGGAAATTCTCTATGTAATTTTACAATTTTCTTGTGTAATTTTCATTTGACAGATTCACTTTGGGAAATGTAAAAGGATAATTGTAAAAGGGTAAAGAGTTAAAAGTTAATGTAAAATGGATGGTAATAGAGTTAAATATATGTATTTACCTCTAATTAATTCTTGGAGAGGATTTCTCTAGTTGGTTTGCTAAAAGGATAAACAGTTCATAACTTCCCTAGTTTTTTGTTTAGTTGGAGAAAGACTCGGTTTCGGCTCCACAAGTCATGGATTCGACCCTTGAAGGTGGGAGAATTCTATTCTGATCTATATCTATCATATTCTTTTTCATTGCAAGGGTTGGATGTTGTGTAATTGATCTTTGAACACTAGTGTATTCAGTCATTTTGGCAGGAACTAATAGACAGAGTTGCAACTATTATGGTGGGATTCTTGTGGTATGTGTTTTAGCAGTGTTTCCTCTTATGTTTCACATGTTTTAATGTATTATTTTTTCCATATTCATGTCCATATCTCAATGTGATTTATTTCTAAGTTAGATAAACAAAAATTCATTATTTTGATGCTATGTTTTGGAGAAATTATCACAGTTGTGTTTCACTTTCTCCTGATATAAAATAATTCATGGTTTCCGTGCCATTTTTGAAACCCTACCAGTCTAATCACACTCATGAATATACCTAAAAGTGCTAAAGTGTGTGCTTACCTTACCCCATCATATCTCTATAAGTTTGATCCTCATTGCCCTGACCTAGTTCTTCCTAGACCTAATTCATCATCTAGCACCCAAAATCAACTAAACCCTATATACATAGCCTAAAATCCTCATTATCAAGTCAATTTGACTGTGATCTCAAGGAGAGAGCCCTCTCCTGCCTAGTAGGGCTAGCTACTAGGTCAAAGCAGTTTGTGGTTACCTTTGTTGGTCTCCTTCTTAGCCTTCAGAGATCCGATGGAGTGATAACATCATGGTGACCATACTGGGGAAGAAAGTGACAGATCCTCCCTAGTTGTACCATAATTTCATTGAATTCTAGGCCTGTGAGTGATATGTCTTAGTCTTCGTGAAGGTTGATCTGAAAGTTGCAAAGAAAAAAGTTGCAGAAACACTGAACATTCTAGCTTCGAGGAGATACACCAGATCGAATCCAGATCCTCATCCAACTAATCGAGTTGAAGATTCAGAGAGACTTGTTCGGAAGCAGAGATATCAACACACAGAATTTCAGTCAAATCCTTCTCCATTGGTAATATCTTCCTTATTGTTGGAGCGGGGTCCCATAATTCTGACCATTTTATTATATTTTTCAATAATTTAACCTTGCATAGGGGTATTGGGGCGAGTCAAAGCCCTCATGAATTGTAATGGGCCAAAGGGTAGATCAAGGGGCCACAAACCATGGTTTGCAGACCATAGAGTAGCGCATGATAAATAGTATAAATAAATGAATAGATCAAGTCTAAGAAGTCAGTTTTGGAATAAGTTTGAACGTGGATGATAAAGTTGGATATCTTATGATAGTTTTGTGTGGATTTGTCTAGGTAGAAGGCTCCTGCTTACTGTGTGTGTGGAACCCATTGGCTATGTGTGTGGGATATTGAAGTGTTTTGTATAAAGGATCTGAACTGATTAAGTAATAGAGGAGTATTGTTGTGGATATCTGAGATCCATATGCATCTGCCGGTTATGTTATGAATTTTTATGCATCTTATTTCCGATTTCTGTACTGTCTGCAATTATTTCTCTTGTGCAACTATGATTCATTTTATATGACTGCTTATTGGATATATCTAATGGTATAAAGCCCTGTTATCATGTGTTAAGGGTTACTACTTGACTTACGATTGTTGTGATATTCCGCATATTAGACCTAAAATCGTCAGGAAAGGGTTTATTAGTTAGGGTTGTTGTTGTGAAGGTCTGTTTACGGTTGTTCTAGACCTTAAGGCCTCCAAATCATTCCAAATCTCTCTCAGGGTGTAGAAACCTAGTTCCAACACCCCCTCATACTACTTCGAGTGGGACTTTGACTTGTGCAAGTAGTTCACTACCGAAAGGGCTAGTAGTAACAGGGTTTTGTTGATTAACCTCAATTCTGAAACTGGGTTAGGACCCCTCAAGCCAACAAATGGTTCTGTTGCAGGGACCGAGAGAATTTTGAGAGAGGTTGGGTGATGCTGTGAGGTCATTGGAAGCCATGAAATCTTAAACTTGAGGACTGGTTTGAAAAATAGATTCAGGAATTTTCCCTAAAATAAAACAGAAGTAAGAAGCTATCTACTGAAGAGTGGAAGAATAAGTATATTTTTACAGAGATACACGAGATCCTCTTTGTAACCTTTGCACATGAACTATAGGAGTGGTTGGCAAGGTTAGCAGAATTCCAAACTTGTTGGAAGTACGATCAGGTCATGCAGTGGACCCCTAAATTAATCCAACAATTGGAAAAGACTAATAATTCTATTACCCAGACTGTAGATCACTGGGTTGACAACATCTTGGGTGGGTTTGTAACAGAATTTGCAGTCGATCAGTTTGTGTCATATTTTGAAGCTCAAAGGATATTTTTCAAAGGATTGTGGGGTAAGTTATAACAAAATTTTCCTCTACTGATTAAGATTCTATTATGTGAAAAGGGTATTTTTTGCAGCCACACCGAGTGAATGACCCCTGATCAGAGTGAAAGCACGACACACAATGGTAAAGACTAAAGGGTCAATAAAAATGGGATAGATCTAAGTGTACAAATTTCTCCGAGAAGCTCCCCTTAATCCAAATGGAAGTGGGGCCATGCGCGCGAGAGACTAGCCCTCTTGCTACGCCACCATCAAACTCGTAAGGGTAAGAATCCTCCTACTCCCACCTGCGAACGATATGGCCGTGCAAATGAAGTTACCCTACCTTTAAGGGTGGAGGGATGAGGATATGGACTGATTTTGGTTCGTCGCAAATGCAGGCTACAAAGAATGTCACTTACCGATGTTGTTAATAGAGCGCAATTTTAGCAATGGCCTTTAAAGGTCAGCTTGATTGGTTCATGGGATATTGTTACACAACATTTTTTCACTATCCCTACAATCCAAATATTTCACATTGGAGGATCATTTCCGTGACTAATAAGAAGTGTCATGCCTTGAAAATACCATCATTGTATCCCTTTACATGAGAGTAATATTCCTTCTGTTAACAATTCCCTAAGCAGAGCTTCAGAAACCCCTGTTTTTGCCTTGGTGCGAGTAGCCAGTTCTGCCCTTGCTCCAATGAGGAAGATTAACACTAGGACCCACACCAGTTGGCACTCTGTCCCAGTTAGCCTCCTGTGCCAAGCTGTTTATGGAATGTTTTTTTAAAATAGAGGTGGAGATTCCACTCTAACAACTCTAAGGATGAGTCATTGGGAGTGGTTGGACTGAATAACCACAGACTCCCTCTTTTATTTATGGTTTCCACCTCTTATGGGAGCCTCCTAAAGGATAGGCCTCCCTCCCACCTTTTTAGGGATCCTAACCTTGGGTTCACTTGCATAGTCATCAAATCGGAAAAATGGCCACTTGTTTGTTTTTACAAAATTCCACAGCAAATATAACTAAAAAGGTGAAAATGATGCTTTTTGAGGAGGGTAAGAGGAATTTTTAACCAAGTTTTCTTTATCATCCTTCATTATATCAATTTTCAGACCTACTGTTGAAATTTTGAAGAGAAAGGAGAATTTTGAATTTTTTACACTTTAGGTGTTTCCGCAATGTGTCCTGGGCTTGAAGCCCGGTTTTCGCCGCGGAATTTCTGAAGATGAATTTTTGTCAAAAAAAGGTGATTAAAATTGGAATTAAATCTTGGGAAATTTTTTTACTAGCTCTTTGAATCTATCAAATAGATCCATGAAATAAAAGAGAGATAAGAGGTGGTGGAAATTGGTAAATTAAATTTGCTACCAAAAGTTGCTATGAAACTGCCTTGTTTTCCCCTGTTTTGGCAGCGAGTTGAATATTGAAGGAATTTTTCTTGAAGTGGTGAATTCAAGGTAATTTGATCACATATGGAGGTCAAATATGATCAGGAAGATATTTTCATACAGGTTTGGAAAAGGTGTTTAAAACAGAGGCGCTACGAAAAGTTGCTACCAAATGAGCGCTACGAAATTTCTGTACATGACTATTTTAGTAGTCAACTTCAAGTTTGAGTTTTGATCAAATGAAAAAGGATTTTGGAAATATGAAATAGGTCCATCTACAAAATCCTCTCTTAGTTTCTGAAAAGACATCAGGGTTTGGAAATTTACACTCATCTTTGAAGCCTATTTTTCAGAATTTTCACTAACCAGATTTATGAAAAAATTGTAAAATTCGACCTTGAGGAGGTCCAGCTCAGCATCCACGTGGCATAATGACACATCAACACTCCATTACACTCAGAAAATTAGTTGGTTGTAGTTGATAATGGTTATTAAATAGATTTGTTGAATTATTTAATGGATGAAGAGTCCTTTTTGTATTCAAACTCTGCAAAACAGAAATATCCCTAGTAAGTCTCCAAGTGATGTAATCATATTTGAAATAGGTCTCTGAGGTGGGAATTCGAGGTGAGAAAGGTGGAAAATCATTTGTATGAGTCCTCACTCTATAAATGAGAGAGTTTTAGAGTTAGAAAGGGTTGGGAGATGTTATGTGCACTACTATTGTAATCTTTCACTATTAGTAATATACTTTTGCAGCAGCTTGTTTTAGACCAAAGATTCATTGTATGTTCTTATCTATGCTTGTTTATCTTAGTCCTTTTTATCTTTATGCAGTGGCTTGTGTGTAATCACTTGGAATTCAGTAATATGCTCCAATTTCCTATACACATGTAGTTGTTGTTTTTTCCTTTATGTCTGATTTGATAAGAAAATAAGTGCCTTGGCTTCCATGACATTTGTTGTTTTGTAATTGAGGTTTTCAATAACTCCATAAGCCAAATGGTAGAAAATCCTCTACATTTTCCACTTGCAATCATATTCAATCTAGTCATTATCATAGATTTAACCATATAATAGAGTTTTTATTAAAAAAAGCATAAGTTATCTTGACAGAGCCCTCTCAGACTGAAAGGCATAAGCTTCAGTCAAAAGCTAGTATGAAATAGTTACTCCAAGTTGACCATTGAAGCAGCCCAACAGGAGGTGATAACACAAGGGATATTTCTAGGCCTAGTACCCCCACACTATGGTGCGTCGATTATTGGGTGGTTGGGTGAAATGATACAGACTACTGCCCACGGTTAGGTGCTTATGTCCTGTAAACTAAAGCAACATTAGTGCAGATTCTACTCTTCGGTGGGACATGATGAGCACAACTATCGAACGTATGATTTTATGATCGACAGAAAGAAAAATTACAGAGTGAAGGACGACCCTTCATTACCATCATCTCCCTCCATATGTAGAGGATCCCCAGCAAGAGGACGTGGAGGGGGGAGAGGTGGAGGCGCAGGTCGGGGGAGAGGGTAGATAATTTTCTAAAACTGTGGAGACGTAAAAAATTATGCAGGAAACTGCCCGAACCCCGTGTGGCAATCCTGCATGTATTGTAGGCAATTCGATCATGTAATTGAACATTGTCTGGTGTTGATCGCTAAAATGAAAGAAAAACAACAAACTCCAACGCAAAACATATAATGGGTTAAGGCTAAACCATGCGACGAAGGTCCAAGTGTAAATGTAATTACACACAATGGCATTGCTACTAGAGGAAATGAGGAGAAGGCTGCCACAAAACAACTAATCAGAAAGGTGTCTAACAAAAAGGAAAGCCTGAACCTGCAGAAAGAAAAATAAAATTTCATTGAAGCCAAAAAGGATTTTACTGAGGTACAAGCATCCACCTAGAGAACCCTCGTGAAACTGAAAGCTGGAAATGAAGTTAAGCCATTCTTACAAGCTTGAATTAAGCTACTGCACAATAAGAAGGTAGTAGATAATCTCCAAGCCCTGATAGACAAGTGTGCAGAAAAAGAGGAGCCATGGAAAAAAACCAAGGCTATAAAGAAAGTTTACAAGCAGAACAAGATAACTGGTAGGGAGATGCATGACTGTGCAGATTGGAGACTATGCGATGGACCAGGTCATCTTGGATCTAGGGTCTGATGCAAATTTCTTACCTAAACAAACCTGGTAGAAGACGGGGGAGCTAAAATTGGAATGGTCCACCATTCAGCTATGCATGTCTAATCAACAAAATATCATCCCACTTGGCAGGCTTCTGCAAGTTGAGGTCGACATCACTGAAGTAAAGGTATGTGCTAACTTTGAGGTTATACAAATTAAGGATGATGTAGATCCCTACCCTGTGCTGTTAGGATTGGATTGGGCCATTGATATGGTTTTTGAGGATAATGGTACACGAGTGATAGTTCCATTGGATCCGACAGAAGGAGAACGCTACACAGAACTCGTGCACGAAGGGGATGAGGTTGACCATATCTATAAAATAACTTCATAGGATGAAGACTCGATCAACCCTGAAAATTATGGCATGTTGAATTGGGAGAAGGATATCTCTTGTTTTTCTAATTCTGATGGCGAAATGTAGAACTAGCAAAACCAGTTGCACGATGTCTCTGCGCTACACTGCCTCAACATTAAAAAGAACTTTCGGTGCATCTCTTCTGAGGTAAGGGAACAACCTTACTTTGATGGTTTTGGTAGTGTAAAATAATTTTTAGAAGCATTAGAAAAATCCATCCCAGAGGAACGAAGGTTTTGGGCACTTGATTTGACAATGTGCACAACTCTAGTGCGGTGGTGGGAAATGCACAAGGGAACCTTTTAGGTCTGGGAGGAGTGTAGACAAATGATGATGCCGCATTTTTAACCTCCAGCAACTCCGCCAATTAAATTATTCCATGGTCGAGGAGATATGCACAAGCACCTGGCCATGTGGATGGAGGTATGGGATGAAAAGACATGGAATGAATGGGTTCATAGGTTTTTCCACCCACTGGGACCAGTCCCTACTATCTGGTGTCTATAAGTTGAGTTACACTGAGGCACTCAAGACTGGTATACAATGATTGAATATTTCCTAGCAACCTTTGGCTCTGCGGGTGGCTCTAAAAAATTGGATGAGGCTCTGCAGGACATAGATGCTCTAGTATTTGATGAATCACGACCCCACCTAGAGTGCGTTGTGCTCGCTTGGGATGTGCAGATGAAAGACATAGTAAACTGTCAAACTTTTTCAATTGAGGATAGTGAAGATGACCCAAGGAATCTTAATATCCCCAAATTAGAAGGAGAGGATGCAATTGCTGGACCGACATTAAGAATGGTGGACGTGACTAAACCTATGAAATTGAAGGAAGTCAACATTGGGATGGATGAGCAACCCAAGTTGGCCAAGATTGGGGAATAATGGGATGATGATATAGTAGGAAAGATTACAGAGCTATTGACAGAGTACCAGGATTTGTTTCCTATAAATTTCTCAGAGTTGAAGGGCATTGTGGGGGACCTGGGTGTCATGAAAATCACATTAAAACCTGATGCGCACCCTGTCAAGTAGTGCCCGTATCGATTGAAACTCAAATATAAGAAGAAGGTAAAGGAGGAGTCAGAAAATATGGTGGTTGCAGGTATCATCGAACCAGTCGAGAAGTCATATTAGGTAAGCCCAATGGTGGTTCAAGAGAAAAAGACCAAGAGAGAAATCAGGATTTGTGTTGATCTGCACAAGTTGAATGATGCCTGTGTGCATGACCCCTTCCCTACTCCATTCTCTAATGTAATATTGGATAACATGGGAGGAAAAATAAGCTTATTCATTCACATATGGGTTCTCAGATTATCATCAAATCCTCATTGCGCCAGAAGACCACAGCAAGACCACCTTTTCCACATAGTGGGGTTCTTTTCAATTTATTTTCATGCCATTCGGGTTGAAAAATGCACCTGCAATCTTCTCGCGTGTGTTCGTGGTTATATTCAAGGAATTCATGCATAAATTCTTGGAAGTATACTTTGATTACTATACAATACTTGGATTGGTAAAGAAACATGTGTCTAATCTGTGCATGATGCTTGATACCTGTTGGAAGCACCAGATTTCTCTCAACCTGAAGAAATGCATATTTCGCGTACCTTTTGGGATTTTTCTAGGGCATATAATATGTCAGCAAGGATTGAAGGTAGACCTAACCAAGATCATGGTTATCATCAACTTAGAAGTTCCTACCATGGCGAAACAACTACGCTCCATCCTATGACATACCGATTATTATAGGAAGTTTATCAAGGGGTATGCTCTGATCACTGCGTCGATGGAGAAGTTGCTAAAGAAGGATATAGCATTTTTTTGGGATGAAAAATGTCACAACACCTTTGAGATGCTAAAGAATAAAATGGTCACTACACCCATTTTGATATTTCTGGACTGGTCTAAGGTTTTCCATGTGCATGTGGATGCATATGGTATAACACTTGGAGATGTTTTAGCGCAGCCACGAGAAGGTTGTGACACTAAAAATTGTCATCCTGACATTCTGTTATGGGTATGAGCTTATTATAACTCATACTTCCTCCTTTTGCAAGTCTAACATATCAGTTCTTCATATCAAGCCTTGAAAATCAGAGAAAAGTTCCTAAAAATCTCTTAAACTTTGGTATCGCACTTTCTCTATACATTGCCTGCGGTCCCGCACCTAATGTTCAGCTCTATTGCGGACCTAAAACGAACTTTCTATGTGTTATAGTTGTGGACTCCTGTAAAACTCAAAAAGGTGAGAAAGTAAAGTTAAAAAATTGATTTGAGATTAATTCTAGAAGATTCTAGACGAGAATTTTCGGGGATGAGTACGCTTTGATAAGGTGCATGTATCCCTTACCTTATGGAGCTAACCCCTTGATGTGAGGAGCTTATCCCTTTGAAGGAGGATTCTATCCCTTCATATTTGGAACAGAAAAACCTCCTCTTTTCCACTATAAAAAGAGGCATTGGGTAGCCTCAAAAGGAGTTAGAAGCTTTAGAATATTTGAGGATAAGTGCTGTTGAGATTCAGACTCAGTTAAACAAGAATTTTGTGAGGAGAGATTACATACCTCTATTTGTCTTGATTGTAAGAGTGTAGAGCTTGTCAAAGTAGAGGAGACTCCTGCTTCGGACCCCGGGAAGACCTGTGCAACATCAAGGCTCAGGTTGTAAGGTTTTCTTTCTTTTGAAATTAATACAAATATACTCATTTTTCTCAATAAGTTGTTTATTAATGGTTTATTTCATAGATTCCTTGATCACTATGATAAGCATGATTTATGATGATGTCTATACAGGTGCTATGTAATATTTTTCTTGTTTGTGACTGCAGGTTTATGAAGAAAACTCCTTCAAGTGCACGAGGGACAACAACGACTTCAAACAAGCGCTAGACATAAGGTAGGTCTTTTACACCTCTATAGGACTATTTGTAAATCATATATGCTTAGAGAAAGATTAGTTTATTTGGATGTTTGTTGCTAGATACTTTTAGTACTAGGGAGATCGGTCTTGTCCGCAAGAACGATTTATCCATCCAACAAATTGGCGACTCCACTGGGGAAGAACTTGTTGTTTTTGGTTCTCTTTTATTTTTATTTGAAGAAACGTTTTTTCTTAGTTTTTGATTGATAGACATCTGCCTGGGTAGTTTAGGTTTTCTTTTTTTTAGAAAAATTTAAAATCTTTAGTGTTTTTCTCTAATTTTTTCTGGGACCGCGCTCTGTCTTCTTTTGACAGTGCGGGCAATTTCACATCTTCTTTAAGTAAACAGTGCGGTACCGCACCTGGTACTTCTGGAAGCCTGGGGACCCTGTTTAAATTTTAGAAAAACTCTAGATTTTTTTTTTTTTTTAGTTTATCTCTATTTTGATTTAGTATTTTGATTTCTGCCCAGATTGATTACTCTTTCTGTCAAAAACTTTCTATGAATGAATTCCAACAGTGTTGATGTTTTGATGATTTTCCAGAAGACTTTGCATTTTGGATTGCATTTCACTTGGTCTTTGTAGCAATTTGAAGCATTTGACATTTTGAAATACCTTAGATTACATCGGTTTTCTTGTCTTTTTGCTGAATCTGACCTTCTTGTGAAATCATCCTTTATTAAGAAATAGAGCTACTTGTTTCTTTGCAAATCTTCGAAAAAGAACTTTGTTATTGGTTTTTGAATTTCATTTAAAAAAAAACATAATTGAGTGTTTTTGATCTGTTTGTTATTCTGAACGAATAGATCCTTAGTTTTCTCAATAACTAAGTAAAACATTCTTCAAAAAATCTTAAAGCTTTTATTCTTTTATATTGTTAAAATTAGTTAGACCTTGAGATTAGTTTTGTAGTTTTTAGTGTTTTTTAAAATTTCTAGCTCTCTTTTGAAGGAAAATTGTTTTGTAGCTTCAATTTTTTGGAAAGTGAAAGGATTTTTATTGTGAGCTTTGATAATTTATTGGAAAAGACAAAAATATTTTCTTTCAAGTATTCTTTATGTTTAAAGAAGGAATTGTTTATTAAAAGAGTTGCATTCTCTAACTTTTCCATAATTATAATTTCATTGAAAGAAAACAATCTGATTATCATTTTTAGATGCATTTTTAGTGTCTTTTGGAAATTGCATTTTCACACCACCAAAGTTTCATTTCCACACCCATTGACTTAAGAAACAGCTTTTAAAAGTAACGCTTAATTAAAATTCATCTAGCAATATTTTATTTTCTAGGGCTCTTATCACCAACATAGCTTAGGCTAGTATCTTGGAGTAGGGAGTAATCAACTCTCCAAGATAGTAAAAACAAACAAGTAGACAAATCTTGCGGTAGGAAGAAATTCCAATTGTTGCATATATGCTCTGGGAAGCTCCTCTTAAAGGAGTCAAGAACGAGATCATATCTGAACCAGTGAGGTAATCAATCCTTCCTCATTGGGAACGATAGAAGATATACACGTATTAACAACGGTAAACCTCAGATAGACCATTGTCGAGGAGCCTGGGGTCACTTGTTGGCATACCTTGGATTATTTAAAGGAGACTTCAAGGGGATTGAGCTTTGTTACTCTGCCCTTTCGTGTGTGTCGGATTGTAGACTGTTCCCCCAGGTATATTTGTTTCTGTTGGTAACCTTAGAGGCCATAATCTTTAGGATTCTTTCCTAAGGTGACGGCGGAGGGAAGATCCCACTGTACCTGGAGCAGACATCGGCTAGACTCACTTGGACTCTCCAGAGGGTTATTTTCACTCGAGATGGTATAGTGGAGAAAATTGCACCGGTCTGTTTCATTAAGCAGGTTGTCGGGGTAACTGTTCCAACCGCCCTTTTCGTATTAAATTTCTACTAAGTTGGATTTCATCACCAACTAGTGTTTTTAGTACGGAAAGTTACTTTTTGTGTGTGGTTTGAAATCTTAGATTTTTTTTAAGCGTATGATTCAACTGTTTGTTTCTTAGAGACTTTAGGTGTTTTCATTGAAATTTTCTTTGTTTGCGTGTGATTAATTAATTTTTAATCATGGCGGACTTGCCAAGACAATCCCAGAGACTACAAGGGAAACCCCCTGAATATACACCAAGTCAACTTGAAGGGCTATGTGCTCTGGTTTCATCTAGCAGCGGTAGGATTAGATCAACAGAAATTGGAACTTCATCCATTGTAATTCATCCTGATTATCAAACACCCACAACAGAATACATTCAAGAGCCGGTTTCAGTTTCTGAAGTTACTGGTTATATTTCTCCTTCTAGTGAACTAGTTGATGAACCTGAAATCTCTGAACCTGAAACTGAACCTTCTGTTTTGGAAACATCCTTAGGATTTATTTCACCAACTTCTAGCGATCTTGGTTCACCTAGGGTAAGAAATATCGTCACAGACGATCTTCTAGCTGGTCTTATTTCTATTGAAGAACTTACTAATCTAGACGAAGATATATCTCTTCCTGACTCCCCTCAATATTTAAATCTTAGGGAGCGTGAATCTATTTTCTATAGCCCTATTCGAACTAGTGCTTGGTATCTATCCTTAACAAATTTTTTAGAGAATCTGGGTCTTGCTTTTTATCCACCTCGAGTTCCATTTCATCCTACACCCAGAGGTTACTATCCGCCATCCATTATGGCAGGAGAGTCATCCATGTTTTCCCAGACTCTGGAATCATTTTTACACGGTGGTCCTTATGTTCCTTCGGGATACCAGGCTCTATCTAGTACTTTCTCGGGACCAGCTCCTCAACCCATTGAAAACGTGTTATCATCTGGTCTTAATGGTCTTAAAATTGAAACGTCGAATGTAGAGCAAATTTTTATGATGTCTGGTAATGTTCCCAATCCTCAAACACAAGGCAGTCAGTTACTACCTGGGGAGCAACCTCAAGGAAATCTGTTACCGCCTGGGGGGCAACCTCAGGGTAGTCAGTTACCGCCTGGGGGGCAACCTTCAAGTAGTCAGTTACCACTTGGAGGGCAACCTCAAGGTAGTCAGTTACCACCCAAGGCACAACCTCAAGGTAACGTTTTCCCAAGACAAACTGTGGAATCATATTATTTTGGGGGACAACCCCAAGGATAGTACATACCTCAAGGGTATCAACCTTCAGGACAGTACATACCTCAAGGTCAACCCCAAACTCAATATGTTCCTCAGGGTCCTTATCAACCCCAGCCTCAGTACGCGCCTCAAGGTTATCAACCTCAAGGTCAGTACCCAATTCAAGGTTTCCAACAGCCTTCTGATCAACCATCTATTCAAGGAGCTGGAAATGTACCACTTAATTATCAACCCTACATTCAACCAGGTTATGGTCCTTATGTTCAACCTTCTACGGGACAATACTCCGGAATGATGGTGTGGGATCTGTCCCAATATCAACAGCCTATGCAGCCTAATGTGCAGATGCCTTATCAACCTGTACAGCCATTGGTTTCTGGTCCAACCCAGCGACCTGTCCAGCCAACTATTCAAACTCCTGCACCTAGTTCTGTTCAGCAGGCTGGGCCTAGTTCACCTCAGACTCCGCCTCAAACTGCTGCAACCACTGCAACCACTGTCCAACCTGTAACACCTGTTTCTGGAGTATCTGTAACCCTGAGTTCATCTATCCTTGTATCTATGCAAATTCCTCAAGTCTCTGTACCCTAGTCAGGACCTTCAGTTCAGACTTCGGTTCAGATACCTGCAGGACAAACTGGTACAAGTACAGTTGTCACAAGTCAACCGTAATTCACATATCAACCGTACCAGGGACAGCCGCAATTCGGTCCCTATACAAAAAATAAAAACTATCAGTATCAACCGTACCCTGTCTATACTTATCAACAGCCTCAACAACCCCAGTTTGGTACGATTAATCCTGTTTACCCAGGAGGTTACACAATTCCTAATGCAAATCTGATTCCCAGATATCCTGGGTATCCACCTTCTGGAACTGCTTTGGCTACTCAAGGTTTTCGTGATCCTAACCATCAATTACCATTTATAGCAACTTTAGATTTACCCGATTTGATGGGCCTTACGAATGATCCAATTTTCTATTATCAAAATTGGCTGCCAATGCCACATAAGTTGCCCAGTGATATACCAAAATTCGAAGGTAAGTCAGGAGAGGATCCATCAAATCACGTCATGACTTATCACCTTTGGTGTGCATCTAATTCAATCATTTATGATTTGATTTGCTTACGTCTTTTCCAAAGAACTCTTATTGGTCTTGCAGCCAAATGGTACATTGAGTTACCACGAGGCTCGTTTCATAATTTCAGTCAGTTAGCAACTTCCTTCTTGACTCATTTTCAGTTGCTAGTTAGATACGACAATGGCACGAAATTATTAACTTCACTGAAACAATCCACATCTACGTATATTTCTGACCATATTCATGAATGGCGACGTAGGAGACGTTTGGTGAAATTTTATATTCCAGATCAAATTTTGGCAGAATGGTTTGTTAAATCGTTGTTACCCAAGATTACTGAAGATGTAACTAAGGCTAGTGTTGTTACTGAAGAGCAAGTAATTGCTCAAGCTCAGTACCTTGACCTCGTTTATACGCAGTCAGGTACTTTACATGAAAAAACCCCAGACCTTCCAAAACAAGGTCAAATAGCTGCTGCTCCTTCAGGGTCTCATGCCGCTGATGGTATGATTGGTACAGTCAATTCTAAAAGCAAGAATAAATATTCAAAGAATTCTTCTCCTATTATAACTTTACCTGATTCCCCAAAAGGAGAATCTTCCCCCGAAGTTTCTGCCGATATTCACGTCGTAGAGACATCTACGACCAAATCTAAATCCAGTGGTAAAAAGAAAGGGAAGAATAAAAACAAAAAGAATTCGAAAGAGAAAACTGATAAAAATGAATCCAATGACGAAAAACGTAAACCTCGCTATCCTTGTTTCATTTGTGAAGAGGATCATTTCACGAAAGAATGTCCATATCGAGCCGAAGTTATGAAATTCGTTAAAGGATCACAACAACCTGCTGTCTTGAAGGATCCTTTTCCAATTCAGGATAGTAAGATGGTTGGTTCTACCTCGACTACTTTTGAAGAACCTATTATGATGATGTCTCATGTAAGGATTGCGACGCGATCGCAAGATTACGGTAGTAAGAATCATGTTGATGGTAAAGAAGCAGAATCTTCTAATGCAAACGCATCAACTACACCTCCTCCTATTTCTGGTCCGCTACAGATCGAGAAACAAAATCCAGACTTAATAATCAAACCGCCTGCTAAAGGTGTTCTTCGTAAATCAGCTTTCAATCCACATGCGAGAGCTGCTCAGAATTACAACATTGTTGAAGACTTAGCTATTTCTCCTTCAACAATGTCCTCTTTGGAAGTGCTGCAATCATGCCCAGCACAGCGTAAATTGCTTTTGTCTGCTATAGGAGCTGTTGATATTCAGGATTCCAATCTTATAATCTTCGATTTAGAAAATAGTACACCTCGTCTACCTCACCAAATGGCTTTCCAGATTCCAGTGTTAGTAAAAAACAGACCAATCTTTCGGACTGTGATTGATGAGGGAGCTTCAACATGTATTATGTCGATTCAGTGTTGGAAATCACTTGGTTCTCCTACACTTAACCAATCTCCGACGATTCTTAAGGCTTTTGATGGTTGAGGTTTTCAACCTTTTGGTATTTTGCAGGATTTACCCATAGGGGTCGAAGGTAAAATAGTAAATCTAGATGTGGAAGTGGTTGATGCCCCTCTAGATTAAAACCTTCTCCTAGGTCGTAGTTGGTCTTATGCTATGACTGTTGTTGTTTCTTCGGTCTTTCGACTCATAAAATTTCCATATCAAGGAAAGATCGTTACAATAGATCAGTTAACTTATTTTTCTTCCGACCAAGCCTCTACATAAACAATCCAGCATGTTGTAAAAACAGCTATCCCTTACAAGGATGTTGGAGTAGGTTTGATTAAAGATTCTAGTTTACTAGGAACTTTTTCCTTTCCTCCTCCTAACGTATCGCCTTCTATTGCAAATATTCATATGATTTCGTCAGACACTGTTACGTTTGATGATCCTTGGATCGTACCTTCCGACTCCGAGTTAGATTCATTTGATGGCATGATGCCTTTGAGTCCATTTGAAATTGCGTATCAGGCTGTACAGTCACTTTCCAACCCCTCTTCAACTGAAACTGATCCAATGAATGGGACCCATGAGGAATCACTTTCTATATCTAGTTCAGCCACAATGACATTTCCTAAACTTGTTCATACTGATGAGCAAATTTGTGAGTTTTTTTCTGTTAACGATTTACCATGGGAAGATCTTCATCACCGATCTTCATTTTTATCTGAGCTAGATCATTTTGAAAATGATTTTGCTTCAATTTTTACTGCTGAATATGTCAAAGAACCATAGAATCCTTTGCAAAATCCTGATTCTGAGTTAAATTTGGAAAATATATCTCGAACGGTTCCCATTGACATTTCAGTAAAACCAGGAATAATTGAAAACATTCATATAGGTGCTTGATGTACTGAAGATGAAATTAAAACTTATAAAGCCCTATTTCAAGAATTCCGTGATGTGTTTGCTTGGTCTTATGAAGAAATGCCAGGAATCGATTCGTCAATCGTCATACATGAAATCAAGACTTACCTGGATGCTAAACCTGTTCGTCAACGTTTACGCCAAATTCATCCTAGAAAAGCTGCTGCTATCAAAGCAAAATTTGAAAAATTACTTCGTGCAGGATTCATTTATCCAATCCCCTTAACGGATTGGGTATCACATATTGTTCGTGTGACTAAAAAACAAGGAAAAATAAGAGTATGTATCGATTATAGGGATATTAATCGAGCTTGTCCTAAGGACAATTATCCAACCCCCTATATCGATCAAATAATCGATGATTGTGCTAGAAGTGAAATGTTTTCCTTTATGGATGGCTTTTCCGGTTACAATCAAATAAACATACTCCCTGCTGATCAACCGAAAACAACTTTTATTTGTCCGTGGGGTACGTTTGCTTACTGTAAACTACCTTTTGGATTAAAGAACGCTGGAGCAACTTTTCAACGGGCAATGTCTTACGCATTTCATGACATTAAGCACATTGTGTAGCCTTATCTCGATGATTTACCTGCTCATTCATAGCGTAGGGCCGATCATCTCACTCATTTAATAGCTATCTTTATGAGATGTCGGCATTATCGAATTACGCTGAATCCACACAAATGTTTTTTCTGTGTAGAATCGGGTCGATTACTAGGATTTATTGTTTTGAAAGCAGGCATTCGCGTCGATCCGTCGAAGGTCGAAGCTATTGTTAAATTTCCTCCTCCTTCGACTTTACGCCAGCTCCAAAGTTTGCAGGGGAAAGAAATTTTTTTACGTCGATTCATTCCTAACTATGCCGAGCTTACAAAGGGTTTTACTCGATTGTTGAAATAGAACATTCCATTATTTTGGGATGAGATCACTGATCAATCTTTTGATGCAATTAAACACGCGTTGACCCATGCACCGTTATTGCATCCTCCCAATTACAATCAGGATTACTTTTTGTACCTCGCCGCTTCTCATTCCACTATTGGGATGGTGTTAATTTAGGAAGATGAATCTCACAATGAACATGTGATTTACTATCTTAGTTGAAATTTGCATCCGAATGAGATCAAATATACACATGTGGAGAAATTAGCCTTGGTAGCTGTACAAGTTGTCCAAAGATTTAGACATTACATCTTGTTACGCAAAACCATAGTAATTTCTAACTGTAACCCTATGATGTGCATTTTAACCAAACAATTGCTAGGGGGCAAGTATTCCAAATGGATAGTCATCCTGCAGGAATTTGACTTGGAATTTGAAAAATCTAAGGCAAAGAAATCTTTGGTTTTTTGCGGAACTTATGTGTGATTTCCCCTCTATTGATACTGAAACAGTAGCAGAGGAGTCCATTGCGGACGAATCTTTGTTTCTTATCAGTACTTTTGATCTATGGTATGGAGATATTATTGTTTATCTCCAAACCCAATATTTTCGGCCAGAAATTTCATGATCTCAGCGACGGAAAAAACGCTTCCAATCCCAACAGTATAATATTATTGGTGATACACTTTATTGTCGTAGGGCGTATTTTGTTTTTCGACGTTGTCTTGTTCATGAAGAAGCTGAAAAGGTTTTAAATGACTGCCACTCTGGAGCATGTGGTGGTCATATGTCTGGGTATGGCACAACCCAAAAGATATTGCGCGCTGGTTATTTCTGGCCGTCGTTATTCAAAGATTGTATTTATGCAATCCGGAAATTCCACAATTGTCAACTTTTTTATCGTAAAATGCGCGCGCCACCCGCTCCTCTTCACCCTATAATTGCTGTTGGCCCATTAGCAAAGCGGGGTATCGACTTTATTACATGTAACCCTCACTCGACCGGGGGGAATGCATATATTATCTTAGCAGTAGATTATTTTACTAAGTGGGCCGAGGCGATGCCTACATTTTCGGCTGACGACAAGATAGCTGCAACTTTCGTATTTAATCACATAATTGCTAGGTTCGGTGTTCCTCAAGCCATTATTACAGATCATGGAAGTCATTTTCGGAATGTCATGATGACTGAACTGACAGATCAACTTGGCCTGCGTCACGATAGTTCCAATCTGTATTATCCACAAGCCAATGGTCTGGTTGAAGCCATCAATAAATTTTTAGTCACCATGATCAAGCGCATTATTGGTATTCACAAGAAGAATTGGCATTCCATGTTATTTTCAACACTTTGGGCATATCAAACCTCGGTAAAAACATCAACAGGTTTCACTCCCTTTCAACTCATTTACGGTTTGGAAGCTGTGTTGCCGATTGAATGCGAAATTATGTCCTTAAAATTATCCATAAAATTACTCCCAGCTACTTCTGAAGAGGAGAAACGTTTCTTGTACTTGGCTCAGCTAGATGAGAATCGAAAAAACACTGCAATAGCAAACGAGGCTCATGTTAAACAAATTAAAGCTCAGTATGATAGAAGTGTGACCCCTCGAAATTTTTCAGAAGGAGACCTAGTCTTACTTTATGATCAAGTCAACGATAAGCTAGGAGCTGGGAAATTCGTGCCTATGTGGCATGGTCCTTTCATTATTAAACGAAAACTAGCAAAAGGGGCCTATGAGTTGATAGATTTTGACGGTGTCCCTTTGGATAAACCCAGAAATGGGATTTATCTAAAGCGATATTATGGTTAAACTTAGTGTGGATATTTTTTGTTAGATTAGATTTCTTTACTACTGGTGTGTTTTAGGTTAGAAAAGTGTGCCTAGTTTAGAAGTGTGTTTTTATCACTATTCCTGCTTATCTGAGTTTTACTCCTGATATTGCAAATGTCAACGTCTCTTCAAACCTACATTGGTTTTGCTGATGGTGCTTGTTGTAGTACACGGAACATTTCTTCCGCAGCTTGGGTTATTTATTCACCCTCTGACGAGTTAGTTTCCATGCATGGGGTAAGCCTTGGTCAAACAACGAATAACATTGTCGAGTATAGTGCAGTGATTGAGTTATTGTCTGAATCCATATCATTTGGAATTCGGAGTTTGATTGTTAGGTTGGATTCTGAACTTGTTGTATTACAATTAAATAGAGTTTATACCATTAGAAATCTAGTGTTATTACGGTTATTTTTAAGAGTTCGTCTCTTGGAATGTGAATTTGATTACATTGAATATCAACATATTCCAAGACATTTAAATACATTAGAATATGCAGTTGCTTCTAGTATGATAAATCGACATTTGCAATGATCAAAAAAGTAAAACAAACAGCATCCATAACATGCACACAGATAGCCGATAAATAGTGATATATCATAATATAGGAGTGTTTTCAAAAAATATACATCGTCTTCGATCATAGGTTGGAAACACCTTATGATCGGTAGAATGATAACACAAAAAGTCAAAATATGAGTCTAAAACACAATCATCCCATCACTTATGGTGATCACGATAAGAGACCATTGCTCGAGCCACCCTACACAGGAACCTCCTAAAAGGTCCTGGAACACCAATCACGTATATCTGTAATCTGAGTGGAATCTCATCTATATCCGTCTCTGGAATATCTAGAGTCAGGCGCTCTAGGTGATGCTCTAAGTCAGACAAGATTTCCGCTGATTGGCCTGATGGGGCTGGGGCTGGTGCAACTGCAGCTGGTTGTCTTCTTTCATAAGGTTGGAGATGGGTTGGTCGTCGTGGGCCCACATCTGCATTCAAAAATTTTGGTTATTAGCTTCAAAGACAATAAAAAAATAAAAAAAAATTAGAACTTAGAAATTGTTGAAAATGATTTTACCTGATTCATCCCACTGTTCCTCGGCTGGGAGAGTCATCTCTCGGTCGCCGCGGAAATATATCCTGGCATATGGAAAGTCCTCTATGATAAAAATTTGGTGATCCAGCCAACGAAAATATGAAAGAGGAAATCGAACAATCTCAGAGCCCTCAATACTGTGATGGGCCATCAGTGCGACCCAACGAGTCATCCTAGGTTCTCGAACTCGACCGACATCAACATAAATAATCTACGGAGCTAGCATGGGGATCCTCTCTAGAGAAAAGGTAACGAAAATGGATCCATATCCAAAGTTGTTTAGTTTACCATTTTTCGCTCTAGTCAATTGGCCTTTTATATTGGCCAACACAGCTTCGCACCAGTTGAAGATGGTGCCGCGAAAACAGTCCATAGCAATACGCATTTGGGAATCGGTAGCCACATGCAGCGCATCACTCCCACACAGTCTGGTAACAATAAATGCAATAACTTTCAACTCGGGACGGATGATGTTTTTTATGTCAATCCGTTTGTCCCTAGGGTTTGCCTGATTATTACAGAATTCTAGTTGAAGACTAGTGACAGACTGGCCACCTGGCCTAGTCCCAAATAGAGAAACTTGTTCGCCCCTTTTGGAAAAACCAGTCAGAAAATAAATATCCTCCAGCTCAATTTCGAGCCGGTGGTCACCAATAATGAAACACTGGTCCTGCACGTTCCACCTGTTTACCAGCCATGTCAGGAGGTCTACCTGTGCCCTCATGCCTTGGATGGCCCAGAATTTATATATACCGCATGATTTTAATGCTTGCATTGTGGGAAAATGGAGCATTGCGACGTCATCCACATCCTCATGTTCGGGTTCTCTCCAAATCAACATCTTGTTACTCCTGCAATGCATAGAAACACAAGTTAGAACAATCTAATTTGGAAATTTTTGGGCAGCAAATGAGAAATTTGATTTTTAAATTTAAACACGCGGGGACCGCACTTAGCCTTTATACACAGTGTGTAGAAACGCACACGCTCTATGTGATGAGTGCGGACACACGAATTTTTTCTATATAGAAAAAATTCGGGGTCCGCAGGTCCCATGTGTCTTACCTGCGGACCCCAGCGGGCGAATTTTTAAACCATATTTTTCCCTAAAAATAAAATCTAAAGCCTAAAACTAAATTGTAAATGGATGAAATACAAGATTAAGAGGTCATGGATTACCTGGGACTGACGGTTCTCGATTTCGCCGGACGGATTTTCCAGAATCTTCACAGGAACTTTCTTACCCAAAAGCTTTTTACTTTTCACTCTGAAACTGAACAGTAAAAATGAAATTGAAAAAGTCCTTTTTATAAGTTTTTTCGAATCGATGAATTTTTAATTTGTTTATTTTTCACTTTAAAAGGGTATTTTTGAAAGCATTTTTACTTATCTTAAACAAGTATGTGTAATGTTTCAAGTTTTTGTGCAGAAATTGGATTTTTCAGGAAAACTGGTCATTTTTCAATAAAGAGCATATTTTTATCACTTTTTCGGACTCTTTCAAAAATTTACGAAAAAGAGAAACATTGGAGTCCTCTTTTAAGCCCTTTTCAGACTCTCTAAATATGAAAATATTTCTGAGTACCTGATTATTCGAACTCGTTAAAGTAAATGAATGATCATCCCTTCAGTATAAGTTTACCCCTTTTACAGACTGAAATGGACTATTTACGAAAAAGGTATAAATTGACTAATTAAGGTAAATAGAGTTCTCTCCCGCATTATTTTATCCTTTTTCGGGCTCGAGAGACTAAATTTACGAAAAAGTACACCCATGGAGTTTTCTTAATTTTTTTCTTCTGACTCCCTAAAATTGAAAAACACCGAGTTTCTCCTATACTGGACTCGTTAAAACTTAACAGTAAAGGACCTGTTCAATTTTTAAACAGGAACGAACCACTCCTTCTTAGGGTTCGAATCTTAAACTAAGTTGGACTCATCTGAAGGATGAGCTTATAAACAAGCAAATGTTATCCTCCTCAAGCTTGTCAAAAATAAAGAGGTACTTGCCAGAAATGGTGGGGGAAAAGAGAGGAAAATGGGCGTGTTTGTTGTATTTTGATTTTTCGAAAATCCAGTCAACCACTCTTGAACACGACACTTTCATTCACCTGGGTTGGGAAATCCTTTTCCTAACAGTTAATCAAACCACATTGAAAGTCTTCAGCCGGTTTCTGGGTATTAGCTTTGGGTCAATTGTCACCAAGCCATCTGCAGTGTCGTTATGTGTTCAAGAGGACAATTCAAATAAACCATTCATCTGCAAAATATCTGTCATCCATTTTGACCATCCCTGAGTCAGTCCTTGCCAATATATTTTCAAACTTGATCTATGATTTCGTGTTGTGGGCTTGCCTACGACGGATCACTTTCTATCGACGACAACTCATTATCTAGGAAGTTGATCCAGAAATCGTCAGTACCTTGAAATCTGCATGCCTCAATGGCAGGTTTCTCGCCTTCGATGACAGGTTGCATCATTGACCTTCGATCGAATGATTCCATGAGATGTTCGACTTCAGCTCATTCATTCACATTTCATGGATTGTACTGAGTACTTTGAGATCCATTGACATTACTGGTGGTTTCTCTCACACTTGTTAATAGTTTACATCATTGACTGGTAATCAAGTGGTTTCTACCATGTTCGACTTCAACACATTTATTCACATGGATAGAATCGTACTAGTTCGAGATGCGGAAATCAAGACCCTGGATCTAGTTTCTACCATCTAGGCTGTGAGGAATTTTTTTATCATTCATACAGTAGACTATTTATATACAGATGGCTGTATCCATACTGTGTCTACACATGTTTATATCGTGATGTATTCAAAATCATTCCTGTATCAGAACAATTTAAGTTAGTTCTAGTTAGTTTTGATCTGAGTATGGGAATACCTACCTCAGCGATGATATGATTACATATATATATTTTGCAATGAATGTTTTTACAGGTTCCGACTGGGGTGTCCACATGATGATCCTTGAAATGATAAAGTACTACACTCTTCATATATGACAGACTTCAGTTTCATCTATTCCAGACTTTGCACTTTAGGGGGCAATCTGTTACACTAAAAAATGTCATCCTGACATTCTGTTATGGGTATGAGCTCATTATAACTCATACTTCCTCCTTTTTCAAGTCTAACATATCAGATCTTCATATCAAGCCTTGAAAATCAGAGAAAAGTTCCTAAAAATCTCTTAAACTTTGGTATCGCACTTTCTCTATACATTGCCTGCAGTCCCGCACCTAATGTTCAGCTCTATTGCGGACCTAAAATGCACTTTCTATGTGTTATAGGTGCGGACTCCTGTAAAACTCAAAAAGGCGAGAAAGTAAAGTTAAGAAATTGATTCGAGATTAATTCTAGAAGATTCTAGACGATAATTTTCGGGGATGAGTACGCTTTGATAAGGTGCATGTATCCGTTACCTTATGGAGCTAACCCCTTGATATGAGGAGCTTGTCCCTTTGAAGGAGGATTCTATCCCTTCATATTTGGAACAGAAAAACCTCCTCTTTTCCACTATAAAAAGAGGCATGGGGTAGCCTCAAGGGGAGTTAGAAGCCTTAAAATATTTGAGGATAAGTGCTGTTGAGATTCAGAATCAGTTAAACAAGAATTTTGTGAGGAGAGATTACATACCTCTATTTGTCTTGATTGAAAGAGTGTAGAGCTTGTCAAAGTAGAGGAGACTCCTGCTTCGGACCCCGGGAAGACCTGTGCAACATCAAGGCTCAAGTTGTAAGGTTTTCTTTCTTTTGAAATTAATACAAATATACTCATTTTTCTCAATAAGCTGTTTATTAATGGTTTATTTCATAGATTCCTTGATCACTATGATAAGCATGATTTATGATGATGTCTATACAGGTGCTATGTAATATTTTCTTGTTTGTGACTGCAGGTTTACGAAGAAAACTCCTTCAAGTGCACGAGGGACAATAATGACTTCAAACAAGCGTTGGACATAAGGTAGGTCTTTTACACCTCTATAGGACTATTTGTAAATCATATATGCTTAGAGAAAGATTAGTTTATTTGGCTATTTGTTGCTAGATACTTTTAGTACTAGGGAGATCGGTCTTTCCCGCAAGAACGATTTATCCGTCCAACAAAATCGACATTGATAACCCAGTATATTTTGCTAGTCAGAAGCTTTCAGGTGCAAAACAGCACTACTCAACTACAGAAAGGGAAGGATTGGCCATGGTCTATGCACTACAAAAATATAGACACTACTTGTTGGGAGGGCATTTCAAAATTTTCACTGATCATTTTTCTTTGAAATACTTGGTCAATAAGCCTATGCTGGGGGGAAGATTTGCCGATGGTTTTTTCTTTTCCAGGAGTATAATTTTAACATCACTGTGAAGCTGGGAAGACTAAATGCTAGGCCTGATCACCTATCATGGATTGAGAATGGGGAGGAACCAGGAAGTCTGGAGGAGGGTTTAACGGATGTGCATCTCTTCGCTATTAAGGTCGTTGATGAGCACTTTTATGACATTATTCATTTTCTGACTACAGAAACAATGCATGCGAAATATTCAGTTCAAAAAAAGAAGGATTTGGTTGCGCGCGCAGCTGATTTCAGCCTAATTGCAGGTCAGCTATATAAATTAGGAGTATATGAAGTATTAAGGAGATACGTCTTGGAACATGAAAGATAGGCTATCTTGGTTGAAGCTAATGGACGAGTGGCAGGTGGCCACTAGGCTGGGTTATGGTGGCCCACATTGCATAGTGATGCACATGCATACTGTCGAGCCTGTGATGCATTTCAGCAGAGTAGGAAGCCTTTGCGCAGATACAAAATGCCCCTTAAACTAAAGATGGCCTTGCAGGCATTTGAAAAATGGGCTGTAGATTTTGGGGGACCAATCAACCCTCCTGGAAAGAAGACTGGAGCACAGTATATCATTACTGCAACTGATTATGTGACCAGGTGGGTGGAGGTGAACGTGGTTAAGGAATGTACGGAAGACACTGCTACACACTTCATCTTTGAGCACATTTTGACCAGGTTTGGGTTCCCGAAGGTTTTAATGAGTGATAGAGGTATGCATTTTTTCAACGAAACGATTGAAGCTTTGACCGAGGAGTTCCAGATCCATCACAAGAAGAGTAACCATTATCACCCAAAAACAAATGGTGTAGTGGAAGTGTTTAACAAGATTTTGGAGCATGCACTCACAAATATATGCAATACCAACCGAGACGATTGGGACGTGCGCATTGCTTCTGTGCTATGGGCTTACCGGAAAACATGTAAAAATTTGACAGGAAAGACACCATTTATGATGGTCTATGGGCAAGAAGCCATCATGCCAATGGAGTATATTTTCTCGATTCTATTCATTGCGGCCTTCACTAATATGGTTGAGCATGACATTATGGAGGAATGGTTGGCGTAACTCGTTGCCTTAGAAGAATATCAATTGATTGCTAAATTCCACCAGTAGGTGCAGAAGGCATGTGAAAAGGCCTGGCATGATAGACACATCAGGCAGAAGGTGTTCAGGGAGGAAGATCTGGTTTTACTCTATGATATTTAGTTTGCGCGCCACCCGGGGAAGTTCAGAAAGCATTGGTTGGGGCCATATGTTTTAAAGGAGATCACCAATGGCAGTGCAGTGCACTTAGCCATGCTGCACTGAGAAGACCTTCCTGGATACTTCAATGGGAGCCGCCTGAAGCTGTATAGAGACGATCTGGCACCTACCAAATGACTATATGGTCGAAGCATCATAATCAAAGAGTCCTCGTGCAGCAAAGAGGAAGGGTGCATGCAGGTATGACAAAGTCGCAACAATGACGCAGAGGTCAGGAAACTAGCCGTTGGAACAATTCAACTGGGTAAAAAACTGAACTTACCGTTGAATGGAGCAAAATTTTTGCAATTAATAAGGTGATCTTGGAGGATTTTTTACCATTTCATTGAAGTTAAATGGAAATTAATGATAATCTGACCGTTTTTACCATGGGTAACTTATAAAAAGGTGGGTGTGGGTCTCAATTAGCTCCTTTACTATTTAAATATTTGGCGCCCTGTGATCATCTGTAATCTCTGTCATCTTGCTATATATGAGTTCTATATGTCTGGTCATGAATCCCCTTCTAACATTCGTAACCCTGGGTTCATATTCCGTGTGATAATGATGGCCACCAACCCTACAGAGGAGCATTTGATGCCCCTCACGGCGTCTATGGAGGAAGGTTCAGATGAGGTCAGAGAAGTAGTCCCAGACGTGGAATAAGTTGAACCCACTCTGGAAAAAGAGAAAGGAAAGGGAAAAATGTTGAAGTGGTCTACTTCTAAACCACACACCTCTCTGTGGAATGTTCCATCCCCTAGACAAGCTTCCAAGGAGCACTCCCCTATTGGTGATCCGTCCAAGTGGCCAATGACTGCTACGCAAGAAAAAATGCTCATAGAACCAATTTATTAGTGGCCACCCTATGTTAAGCCACCAAAGCCTTCAGTGTGCAAGCCATAGAACGTTGATATGGTGCAGGAATACCTACAGATTCCATTGTGTCCTCAGGATGTTCCTCTGGTCATTCAAATGTATGGCAAGCTCCCTCAAGTGAAGTTTGATGATTATGATATCGCTAATGAAGTAACGTTCCAAGAGCTTGCCCCAGAAAATTACTTGGAATGCGTGATGCACGATAATGTCTTGAAGGTAGAGCCGATTCCCTGGGCACGCGGGCTGCACAATGCTGGAGTCCTCAATCTGCTAAGGATCCCCTATTTCAGGCAGTACCCCGTCACAGGCATTTGTGTGCCCTAATTGTTGGACTTGGTCCATGACGGGTCGTTATGGATTTAGGGGAGAATCCCTATAGATGTCATGCTAATCCATAAAATCATCAGCCTGGCCAAGAAGGGGGCCCAGCCAATGACAATATTTGGGAAAAGCATTGAATTGAAGGTGGCAGCAGAGGTGAAGGAAAAGTACAAGATGGAATGGGATAGGTAGGGCTTTCTGGTCCATAACATCGATAACCGGGTGCTGTGCATGGGCTCCCTTGTCCTTGGATGTAAGCTTATGCAGAAGTGTAGGCCAAAGACAGTCCCCACACATGTCATTTCCTTGGCGGGATAGTGTGAAAAATGGATGTTGTACAATTGTTCGAAATTTCTATGTGAGTAGCTTTTGGAGAATGTGAGCGACTCACAGGAACTAGGGAAGTAGTTCTACTACTCGTGGCTTTTATTTCTAATTGCATTGGTGGCATGGGAGACCCCAGCTAATGCATTCCTTCCTGAAATCGAGCTAGGCTTATGCGAAGGGGCGTGCTACGCAAATTTATGGGAGTCGTCAAATGCCAAGCGAGTCGAAGAAAAAAAATTTGGGTTCTTTTTGAAGGCGCGCTGGCGCAGGCTATTCATTCTAGACCATGACTCTCACTGGTCGTATATGAGATGTATAAAAGTGTGGTAGAATTTTAGGGGTCGACTATGCACAACATCATGATCAAGGTGCAGAAGATCCCCAATTGGTACTCCTTACCCTACATGGTCATGGATGCGGAGGTTGACCATGTTGATGCAACATGGCCGAAGTCATGGAAGATTGGGCTTGGCTCCATAAAGCCCGTTACGTCATCCACATCCGGGAAAGAAAAAAATCCATAAGAAACATCTCTAAAGGAAACAACTCCGAAAGACACCGTTCCCAAAGATACAACTGAGTTGTGCGGAGTCACCATACGACACCAAGCGCGGAGGATAAACGTCTAATGGGCAGCACAAGAAGAGGAAAGGGTCTAATGCATGCGGAGAAGAGGAGGTTACTCGGATTGTAGAGTACCTCGAAAAAATTTCAAATGTGGTTGTGTCACCGTCTGAGGACCAGTGGAGCACCATGGAGACCCAACGTAAGGCTGTGATGGAAGCCTTGCAGTCAAGATTATAGGTTCTGTAGCTAAAGGGTGATATATTGCAAGCGAGCATGGGTCAAGCAAGGCTGGTGCAAGGGATAGGGCCATCTGCAATGATCATTGCAACCACAAGAAGCAGAATCTGCCCCCTCCCAGGTGCAACGATATCTCTAGATCCAACAAAATTGTGCGCGCAAGTCCAAGCCTGCTTTAAGGTCGGCCTCAAAATTTCCAAGTTGCCAAGTGGGCAGCTCCACGCGCTACATATCTTCATTTCAGCAGAGCTTCAGAGCAGGGAGGCGCATGCCTAGCAGCAGGTTAGCGAGGCTGATCAAATCGCAGCAATAAAAAAGATAGAGTCTACTCAAGCTCAGACAGCACAACAGGCACCCATAGCTTAGTGAGCAGAGTTGGACAGTTTCATTGACAGGCTATGCGAAGAGATTCCAGATGTCACTATCCTGGCCTCCGCAACATCTCAAGCTAAATTTGAGAGCCTTGTCGCAACTCTCAAAGCCTCCAGGTCTAAAATTCAGTCTGCAAAGGTAGATTTTGAGTAGCATATTGCTGCGTTACAGGCACAACTACAGCCAAAGACTCCCCTAGAGGTACGCGCGCAACGAGAAACCACTATCCAGAACGCCTTGGCTAGCATCTCAGCATATGTCACGTATGGCTCCACCTTGCTGGAAAAATACATGGGACTATGGACCTCTATGGAGATAGATCCTTTACTCAAGAAAATCACTCAAGAGTTGAGCACGAAGGAGCAGGAGTTCGATGAATTAATGGAGTCTTTACCTACCCTTATCCCTGCTCAGAGAATGGCACGCCTTCAAACCAGCTAGGTGTTATGGGATGAAGTGGAGGAGATCTGCCACAGGAAGCAAATAGTTACAGATCACATGAAGCCATGGGCGAACGAGGCCATGAAGCTCTCTCAGGACCTTGATGTTGTCATACGCAGCCTGAACCAGACAATGCCGAACATATTTTTGGCCGTTGAAGAGCCGACGTTAGAAAACCTGGTAGAGACCGTGCAGAGCACAACTAACCAAAGTGTAGGTGTCTTGCCACCATTTTCTACTGCCATTAATGTGCTCGAGCTCAAAATGAAGACTCCAATACCAGTGTGACTCAGGACAAGTCACAAGATTATGTTGGGGACCTGTTAGAGCGGGGTCCCCTAAGTCTGACCATTTTTTTATAATTTGCAATAGTTTAGCCTTGTGCAAGGGTTTTTGGGTGAGTCAAAGCCCCTCATGAATTGTAATGGGCCAAAGGGTAGATCAAGGGGCCCCAAACCATGGTTTGCGAACCATAGAGTAGCACAGGCTAAATAGTATAAATGACTGAATATATTAAGTCTAATAAGTTAGTTTTAGAATAATTTTGAACCTGGATGATAGAGTTGGATATTTTGTGATTGTTTTGTGCAGATTTTTCTGAGTAGAAGGCTCCTGTTGATTGTGTGCACGGAGACCTTAGTCTTGCTGTGTGCGAACCCCGCTGGCTGTGTGCGCATGTTGTTCAAGTGTTTTGTATGAAGGATCTGAACTGATTAAGTAATAAAGGAGTATTGTTGGGGATATCTGAGTACTATATGCATCTGTGGTTATGTTTTGAATGTTTCTGCATCTTGTTTCCGATTTTTGTACTGTCTACAATTATATCTCTTGCGCAACTGTGATTGGGTTTATATGACTGCTTATTGGATAGATCTAATGGTATAAAGCTCTATTATGATGTGTTAAGGTTTATTACTTGACTTACAGCTGCTGTGATATTTCTCACATTAGACCTAAATCCATCAAGAAAGGGTTTACTAGTTAGGGTTGCAGTTGCGAAGGTCTGTTTACGGTTGTTCGGGATCTTAAGGCACCCACATCATTCCAAATCTCTCTCAGGGTGTGGAAACCTAGTTCCAACACCCCCCATACTACTTGAAGTGAGACTTTGACTTGCGCAAGCAGGTCACTGCCGAAAGGGCCAGTAGTAAGAGGGTTTTGTTGGTTAACCTCAATTCCAAACCTGGGGTAGGACCCCTCAAGCCAACCCTTCTTACCTGCAAAATTTTTATTTCTCAAAGGCATACCTTTTGATTTGAAGTTTGAGTTGTCTCTATTTCGATCAAAGTCTTAAACTTCATTGTCTACATAGTATTTGACCCATTAAGACTATCTGAAGTAATATCATTGTCTGAGGTTGTTTTTATTCCTTAAATCTTGAAGATAATTTACTTTTTGAAGAATCTAAATTTGAATCAGACTTCGATAAAAAATTCTAGAGTCAATTCTATAGGCTTGAAAAGTTAGCTAATCAACTTCAATACACATATGAAAAATTCATTATCCAATACTAGCAAGAGTCATGCCATTATCCAATACCAGCAAGAGTCATTGTCCATTTCGACACAATCCCAGTTAGTTTTGTCTTCCTCATCTACACCTTCTACTTCATTACCTGTTCAATCAACTCCTTCCATTGTTACTCCTATTCTTCACTCAGCAGGATTCATGGTCAGATTTGCACCGTTGATTCTACCTGCTCAACTCAGTTCCTTACCACAAGGATATGGCTAGAGACTCCCTCTCTTTGATGAGAATTCTCAAATCATTGAAAAACAACACTTATTCAAAGTCAATCATTTTATTGACCTGGAAGAAATATATGTTGACGATTCCAAGATGAGAATCATAGTCCAAATCTTTTCTTGAGATGTTAAAACCTAGTTTAGATCTTTGACTGAAAATTTTATAGCCAATCCAGACCAAATGATTGATGCATTCATAGCTCGATGGGAGGTGAATAAGAACCCCTTATAGATTCTTTTAGAGTATGACAACCTCAAAAGGAACCAAAATGAATCAGTTCAGGATCTCACTGCTCATTTCAACCGAGTATACAATTCAATTCCAAATGAGATCAAACCTCCTCCAGGTTTGGCTCTCTTTCATTATCCAGATGCCTTTGATCTAGACATGGAATACCAGCTATGAGAGAGAAATCCTGCAACACTAGAGGAAATGAAAAGGAATGCAGTCAGTGTGGAAGAAAACTTGTCAACTAAAAATTCAAAGATGAAGGGTGAGAGAAAGGTAACCATCAAAGAAGAATCATCCTCATCCTCTGATGTAAAATTTGGACACATTGACAAGGACAGTAGCAAGAATGGTTGACAAAATTTCCATCACTGAAAGACAGCCAGAAGCATAGGTTAGAAATCCTAAATTTAGAGGACAGTCGCAGCAGCCTCAGTTTAATATCAAACAAAGAGAACAAAGGACTCCTGAGAAACCATCACAACAATAGCAAATTCGAACACCCTTGCAGAAAAATTATGCTCAAGGAGTTGAGGAAGAAGAACAAGATTAGTTTATGGAAGAAAATATATATTTTTTTACAGCAAATCTCCAATCCACATTTTTGACAGAAAATGAATAATATGTTGAGAAGACATGTGTGCCTAAGGATGAAGATTACATAATAGCCAATGTTCATGAGTTGGAGGTTGAGTATGAGGATTATCACCAGGGTTATTTGAATGCACTCAGCTCATAGCTGAGGAAATACTCATTTAGGAGTAGAGATGTCCCAGTAAATCCTATTCAGAAGTGGGCATCCCAATAAAAATATACTCAGCCGAAGCACAATCCTCAAGGTAATCAGAAAAAATTAAATGAGCATGTAGTTGCAAATCAAAGCAAGGTTAATTAGCCATCTACAAACACACTGATCAAATAAAAAGATAGTCAGAAGAAGAAAACTAAACCAAAGGATTAGCATGACAAAAGAGACATCGTCATTAAAGAGGTAGACAAATCTGTTCCTTTCATCTTAGAAACTGAAATATCTAAGTTGTAAGTTTATATCCCTTTAACTAAACTTGTCAAAAACAATCAATCTAAATATCATGTGGCCAAAATGTTGAAAGTAGATCCTTTATCTGATATGGTAAATGTCAAATATGACCAACCTGAACTCATTTTTGGTCCAACCATAGATGTTCAGTTAGAGGATTGTGAAGTTCCCCCATTCTATCCAATTCTGAGAATTCATCAATGTATCCTTCACAATGCCATGCTTGACTCTGGAGCTTCCCATAATTTATGCCGAAAGCCATTATGGAGAAATTGGTCCTAGATATAACTCATCCTTACCATAATATGTATTCCTTTGATTCAGGTATATTTCATTGTCTTGGTCTCATAAAGGATTTGGTTGTTTCCCTTGAACAAATTAAAGTACAAATACATTGCTTTATTTTCTGAATTTTCTGATGTATTTTCTTGGGATTATGCAGACTTGAAAGTTTATGATAAGAATATCATTCATCATACCATTCCAATCAAGATCGATGAAAATCCCTTCAGACAAAAGCTAAGAATAATCAACCCAGGGTTGTTGCCATTGATAGAAAAGGAAGTGAATAGACTTTATAAGTCCGACATCATTGTTCCCATCAGATTTTCTGACTAGATATCAAATCTAGTTTTGGTAAGGAAGAAAACTGGAGAAATAAGGCTTTGCATTGATTTTAGAAACTTAAACAAGGTGTCTCTTAAGGATAATTATCCCCTTCCCAAAATATTTCATATCCTACAGAGAGTGGTTGGGGCTTCCCAAATGTCGCTTCTTGATGGATATTCATGATACAATCATATTTTAGTACATTAGAAGGATCAAGACAAAAATACCTTCATGACACCTTGGGGCATTTTTAAGTATGCTAAGATTCCATTCAGACTCAAGAATACAGGGGCCACCTTTCAGTGGGTGATGGACATAGCCTTTGCAGATGAGAAATATGTTTTCTTAGTTGTATATCTTGATGATGTAACAATTTTATCTCATTCTGATGATGAAAACTTGTACCACTTAAGAATTGTATTTCAAAAATGGAGGAAAATTGAAATTTCTCTTAATCCAAAAAGAGCCATTTTTCCATGGAGGAGGGCAAGCTGCTCAGTCACATCATCTCCAAGGATGTTATCCGGATTGACCCTTCTCGGGTTGAGGCTATTCAATGAATTGAATTTCCGCTCAATAAGAAAGAAATCCAAGCTTTCAATGGTAAGATGAACTTCTTAAGGAGATTTATTCCAAATTTGGATGAGCACCTTTGAGAAATGAATAGCATGCTAAAGAAAGACAATGAGGTAAAGTGGTCCAAGGATGTCAAAAATTATTTTAACTCAATGAATTTTGCCATAACTACAACCCATGTTTTAATCATCCCCGATTACTCCCTTTATTTTATAATATTCTCATTTGCCTCCGAACATACCTTGGCTACAGTTTTGATGAAAAATAAGGATAAGACCGAGCAACCCATTTCATTCTTCAGACGTACTATCAAGGATGCAGCCCTTTGATAAAATATCATTGACAAGGAATCCTTGGCTCTGGTAAAGGCATTGAAGGACTTCTATGTATACATCCTACATTCACATATTTTAGCTTATGTCCCCAATGCAACAGTAAAAGATGTTCTTATTCAGACTAATCCAGAAGACAGAAGAGGGAAATGGATAACAACAATGTTAGAATATGACCCCAATATCAAGACCACAAAGCTGATCAAAGGTTAGGGTTGAGCCAAGCTCATGGCTGAGTCAAATTTACATGCTCTAGATATAAACCTCATTTCAGTTTTGTATGATGAAGAAGAGGATGGCACTCTCATACAGGTATCTGATATTTTTCTTTCTTCTCCTTGGTATTCTGATATCATATATGTTCTTCAACATTTAAATCCTCCTCCGGACATGTCTAAGAGTAAGGGTAGGTCATTGAAGTTGAATGCTTCCAGATACTGCATTTTGGATAGTGCTCTTTATTGGAAAGACCCAGGAGGTATTTTTCTTAACTTTTTAGTTGAATATGAATTCAAAGAAGTAATGAATGATTTCCATAGGGGAGATTGTGGAGGTCACCTATTTTGGAAAACCACAGCTAACAAAGTGTTGAGGGCTAGATATTATTGGAAAATTCATTTTGCAGATTTGTACAAAAAAGTGATGAGTTTCCATGAGTTTCAAATATTTCAAGGGAAAACTTCTTCCATTACCTTTGCAACCTATTTCTGTTCAAGCACATTTCAGCAGTGGGGCCTTGAATTTATCAGAGAGATTCACCCTACATCATTTTGACAACATAAATTGATCTTAACGGCCACCGAATACTTCACCAAATGGATCGAAGCGATCCCAACAAGGCAAGCAACAAATTTTGTAATTATTTAGTTTTTTGAGACTAACATTTTGTCTCATTTTGGCTATCCTCATAAGATCATTACTAATAATGTTGTTGTGCTCAAGTCGAATAAAATGGTTGAGTTCTGTGATAAGTACAAGATCAAATTAGGGCACTTAACCACATAATATCCGCAAGGTAATGGATTTGTAGAATATTCTAAGAAATATTTTATTAATATCATAAAGAATATGTTGGAGGCAAACAAGAAGAACATGCACAAAAAACTTGTTAAGGCTTTGTGGGCAGAGAGGGTGAGTAGTAAGAAATCAATATGAATGTCCCCTTTTCAGTTGGTTTATGGTGTTGACACTATTTTTCCTACATCACTTGCAGTCCCTGTTATGAAGTTGTTACAAGAAGTAGGAAATGAAGAGAATGATGTATAGTGCTGGATCAATCAGATGATCCATCTTCAACAAACAAGAGATGAGGTCCTTCAGAACACCTCAAAGCTTCACGAATAAAGAAGGTATAGGAACACAAGCCAAAGGCGGATGCTTTCAAGATTGGAGATGTTATCCTCTGTTGCGATGTTAGGAACGAAGAAAAAGGGAAGCACGAAAATTTTGAGAACCTGTGGAAAGGACCCTACGATATTTTAGCCTTTCGTGGACAACATGTTTTCCTATTAAAGGAGATGAATGGAGAAGAGTGGTTAGGAGGACCAGTTAATGGTAGGCTCCTTAAGCATTATCTTTTATGATGCATATTTCTGTAAATTTCCCAATTCCATTGTATATATCAGTTTAATTTTTCTACAAAGTGTGAAGTATAGAATCATCGGAGCTTGGAGCCCGAGGTGAAGGCCTTAAAGTTTCACTGGTTTTCTACTATTTTCAAATTTTAGTCAAATCCAAGTCAGTCCAGTTTTGAGTCAGTTTTTTGAGTTAGTTATTATATCAGGTTTTCATTATTCAGTTTGGCTTTTAGCTTTTGACTCCATTCCCAATGGTTAGGCTACTTGGTCTATGATGTTCTTGACAACTCCAAGGAGATTCCATCCCCATTTGGAGCCAATGTTAGTGTCAGTGTTTGCATCCTGCCACCAGTGACCAAATGGACTCTTATCATTTTTTGTTAGGGTGCCATTGTTAAATTTTTTTCATTCCATTAGGTCATCATGCAAAAAATTTTGTCACTCGATGTAGATCTAGGTCTGATTTTACTCCTTCCAAAATTTTACTAGTTGCTGGCTCATTTCACCTCTCAGCTGAGTGTACCATCATTCATAAGTTTTCATCATCAATTCAGCCATTTTCATCATGGTTTCATTCAATCCATATTATCCATTAGGTATTTAGGGTTCCAAGGTCATCAAATCATTATTTCATGCATAAAGTCCAGCAAGCGAAGGAGTGACAATAAATAAATTTCATCAGTAAATTTGATTTCAAAGAAAAATGTAATTCTATGTTCAATTTAATTTCATATTCTTAATTTGTAATAAGTACTTCAGAGTTCCAAGTAGCTGCAAATACTCAAGTTAAAAAAATAAAACATTCAATGTTCCAAGAAGAAAATCAGTGTTTAAAAGCCATCAAAAGTTCAAAATTCAAAAGACAAAGTCAAAAATGCAAAAGATCAAGTTCAAAGTCAAAATGGAATTTTGATGGGCCACTCCACTAAAGTTGAAGAAGATTATATAAAAAGCAAAGAAAGAATGTTTATATTCATCATTTCAATTTTTCTCAACAAAAATTCAGCTCTCATTGGCAGCAAAGTCGAAATTTTATCTCTCACTGGCAAAACTTTCTCCTCGATGTGCATCCAGACACTCCATTGCGCTTCTAGACTCTTCATTGTGCTTTCCGTTGCGCATATGAACACCTTGTTGCGCTTTTCATTGTGCATCTACTAACCTCATTGTGCATCTCAATTAGGAGGCAAGAAAAGCATTTCTAAAGGCAAATTGAAGGAAGCAAACTATTTTTAGGGATTTGAAGAGTATCTACAAGTTACAATTCAAGTAAGTAAAGATAAATATCCCTCTCTTCATCAGTTTTCAAAGCATAAAGGAATTTCACTCTCTTAGCTAGGGTTTTAAAAGTCAATTTGGATAAATTGTGTCATGGTCATTTTTTTCAGTTTGAAAACCCCTAAAATCACCTTCCACACCTTTATTCACTCCATTTGAATCATTCACACATCTTCCCCTCACCCAATATCTATTTTTGCCAAAAACTCCAATCAAACCCTAATTTTTGCCTTGTTTTTACCCTAGGCTTGTGTTTTGGTCTTTTCATCCCCTTCCCCTCACACAAATTCAAAAAAGTCACTTCCCCTACTTCATAACATCATTCCCTGTTTAGAAAATTTAGGCAATACTAAACTCATATTACCATGTCATTCATAAACCTAGTAAAAACACTATGTTTTTTCTTCTCTTCATTAGGTTTTATTATTGCCATGGACACTGACACTTCCCCCTCTGAGAGAAAGAAGTATAAAGGAGGAAATACACTGAGGTTTGAGCCCTCTCACTTCCATCAAATCACCTCATCTCCTTTTATACTCAATTTTTTTCAAGGTGTCAATTGTGTACAGTTTTGCCAAAAGGTACAAGAGGTGGTATATAATAAACAACTCACTGGGTTATTTTCCATTGCTTTGAAAAAGGACAACGTTTTTATAGCAAGGATAGAGTTCACTTTCACACTAGATGCCATATCCACAGCCACTGGTATACCAAATCATGGACAATATTGGTTCAAGGCTATGAGCCTTGATAATGAATACTTCAAACCCTACTTGAAATCAGCCTACAAAGATGTTCCATTGCATGTATTTCCTTTCAGATATTTATTGGATAAATATGCTCCATTGATGAAGTCCATTATGATGTTTTTCACTTGTGAAGGATGTTTTTCAAGATCTTATCAGTACCACACAAGACTAATAATGCATTTTACAACTGTGAAATCTCTTAATTTGTGTAATTACCTCTTCAAAAGTGTGTCCAAGATGGCATAGAAGATACGTGAAAAGGGCAGAGATCATAAAAACAGTATTTTCCACCACAATATAGTTAATATCATCATTATTCACCAATTTCAAGAGAAGAAAATCACTTCTGAGCCATTTTTGGAAAGGATAGTTCAAGAGAAATTGGTAGAGCTACTACAGCAGCAATAATTGTCTTCAGCAGAACATGATGTGGGATCACCAAGCAATAGGGATGAATCACCTCCAAGTGACATGGGTGAGGATCAGATAAACAGAGCTAAAGTATCAATCCATTAGGAGCACCATTCACCAAAAAGGAGAAAAAAGGACAAAGAGGTCAGAACTTATCAGAGAGGACATAGGCAAGTGTTTTCTCCACAAATTGTGGAAGGATCCTTCCCTTCTACATCAGCAAAGCAGGGATATCATGAACAATAGGAGACAATTTTCCAAGAGGAATAAACCCTTCACCATGAAATTGAGATGGTGGAATTGGAATCCAAAGATGAACAGGAACCCCTAAACTTGGTCATCAAAGGAAAATATACCAAAATAAAATAGCTACAAGATAGTTTGGCAAGGGCACAGTTTGTTATCTCCTTCCTTGAGAAAGAAAACAAACAGTTGAAAGATAAGAAAGTACTCTTGGAAATGGACTTGTTGTAATATAAGAGGTAAGATACCAAAGGAAAATCAGTGATTGCAAATGATGATTTTGATGAGGATGAGGCCCTGACCACTAAGAAAAGACCAAAAAAAATGAGCCTAAAAAGAGCATTGGAGTAGGAAAAACAACAAGAGCCACTTATTATAGAAGAACTCACCTTTGAGGTAATAATTTCAAGAGAAATCAATGATGATAGGGAAGTTTAGCTTGGTAGTGTAAACATACACCTGGAGAAGATCCTTCACAAGTCTAACAAGGACAATCAGATGTTGAGGCACATGGCTGACCACTACCATACTGTAATGTTCCCACTTAGCCTTAGCTAAGAGGAACATTCAATTTTGTTTTAATTTCTATTGCATGAATAAATGAATAAAGGAGAACATGTAAAACTCCTGAAAAGTCTGAATAAATCAATGCCCATGTGAACAAAGGAAAATCAGGGCCATGTAAATGATCACTTGCAGGTGTGAAAGAGGTTTGAGCTAAAGACTGGGTCAACCTTGACCAAATCAACAACGCTGTCTAGGTTCATTGCATCTCCAAAAGGGACAATGCAGTTTTAGAAGGAAGCCTCTCATGTGAAAAGGGCTAACTCATTAAGGTGATTTAGCGTTTGCAAAGGCTTTCTCATCTTATAAAAGGAAAGGGAGGGTAGCAAGAGAAGGTTTTTGATTGATCATATTTCTGAGTATTTGTCTGCTTAGATAAATACCATTCTCTTCTGTTTAGTGGAGGGTTGTATTTGGAATTCCTATGCAGGGATTTCACCTCTTCCTTTGAGGATTCTTGGAGGAGTGTTTGCAGAATTGAACCACTATCAAGCTTGAGGCCAAGATCTACTTTCATTATCAGCGCTAATCCATTGAGGGTTTTGCTACTTCTGCAAGCTGCAGCAAGTGGGAGTCTAGATCTGCAAAGATCTAGTGTATTTTTTGGAGCCTCTTCTCATGGAGTGTGTTCTTTAACCTCCTGGAAGAGTGTCTCTTCTCTTTGTACTTCAGATATGCAATTTTATAGTGGTTATCTGTGAAATTTGAGCTACAACGTTGTTTTTATCAGTAGACTGTGTTATTTTTGTATGAGATTCTTCATGGTGTTTTGCTCATAGTTTAGATCAGAGATCTCTAGTGCTGGGCTTTGCCTTCCACTTGGTGATCCATGGATTAGCTTGCTGATCCATGTTCTATTTAGATCTGATCCATTGTAATGAAATGTTGTATTTAGAAATTTACTGCAGTAGTTTACAGATCTGCAACTTGTTTCTTAGATCTACTCTTATTTATGCATGCTTTTGCCAAAATTCCAAAGGGATCTTGAAAGGAAAACTATCTAGTTTCCAAATCTGAAATAGATCTGATGATTTTTCCACAGATCTGCACTAGATCTAAGTTTTAACTTCTGGCTGTTGAAGCTCCTTAAAAATAACACTGTTGAGTCATTTCTGGAAATGCACATGTGTTATAGCTCTCTTTTCTGAAGATTCTTGTCATATTGTCTCATGCATTCTACTGTATAGTGAAAGAGCTTCATCATAATGCTGATTTGCTTCTATATTACTAAAACATAAACCTCCTTGCTGATCTCCACTGAATATTTGATAAAACTGCGCAATTCCTGAACTAGTGTTTGCATTTGGTGGTCGCCTTCCTCTTTGGGTGCTTTTTAGCTAGTCTAGTTTTTGGGAGATCTATTTAATATATCTAAAATGATTTGTTTTAGATGAAATTCCATATATAAGTCCCATACAGCATAAAAAAGAGGAACCAAGTCCTGATATGCATTTTTGTTGTACAATTTTTCTTATACAACGTTTTTCTTGAGCACATTGTTGATATTCCTAGAAAAGGGATATTACACATACCAAAAAAAATATTTACAATGTCAAGGTTAAGCAGTTGCAAGATAAGCTAAAATAAACCCTAATCAGTCAAAAGGAGAGGGGAAAATCCATTTTCTTTCTGATGCCTCCTTGGTTGCATGACACACATTTTCAGGGCCTCACACAGCAATTTTGAAATATTGTAAATTTTGGGGTTTTTAGAGAAATTCTGAATTTTTGGTGCAGACTGGTGCAGGTTTTTTTTTGTCTCTCCCTAGAAGCATATTAAAATTTGATGTGATTTTTCTACATGCCTCCAAATGGGAAAACATTTATGTTTATAGAAAGTTAATCAAATTTTAAGACAACCCATTTTGTCATATTTCAGGATTAGGGTTCATTTTTAAAGGAATTTGCAAAAAAGTGGTCATAAATCACCTCTCCGCCTCATTTTCAGAAATTCAATGTGCTTCTAGGAGTAGTCTTGGGAAAAGATTTTTTAGCAGGCATAAGGAAGCCAAATTGGTTGCTTGAACATCCTAAAGTCATCTACACCTAACCAGATACTCAAAACAACTCTTCTTTTCAAATTTTGATAATGGGAAGGCACCCAAAAAGGCCTTACAAGAAATTTGTTGCACTTTTGGAAATTCTTTGTGTAATTTTACAATTTTCCTGTGTAATTTTCATTTGACAGTTTCACTTTGGGAATTGTAAAAGGGTAATTGTAAAATGGTAAAGGGTTAAAAATGAATGTAAAAGGGATGGTAATAGAGTTAAATAGTTGTATGTACCTCTCATTAATGCTTGGAGAGAATTTCTGTAGTTGGATTGCTAAAAGGAGAAACAATTCATAACTTCCCTAGTTTTTTGTTTAGTTGGAGAAAAACTTGGTTTCAGCTCCACAAGTCATGGATTCGACCCCCGAGGGTGGGAGAAGTCTATTCTAATTTATATCTATCATCTTCTTTTTCATTGCAATGGTTTGATGCTGTGTAATTGATCTTTGAACACTAGTGTATTCAATCATTTTGGCAGGAACTAATAGAGAGAGTTGCAGCTATTTTGGTGGGATTCCTGTGGTATGTGTTTTAGTAGTGTTGCCTCTTATGTTTCATATGTTTGAATGTATTATGCTTTCCATATTCATGTCCATATCTCAATGTGATTGATTTCTAAGTTAGATAAGCATAATTCATTATTTTGTTGCTTTGTTTTGGAGGAATTATCACATTTGTGTTTCACTTTCTTCTGATATAAAAGAATTCATGATTTCCATGTTCTTTTTGAAACCCTACCAGTCTAATCACACTCATCAAGATACTTGAAAGTGTTAAAGTGTGTGCCTACCTTGCCCCATCAGATCTCTGTAAGTTTGATCCTCAGTGCCTTGACCTAGTTATTCCTAGACCTAATTCACAATCCAACACCTAAAATAAACCAAACCCTAGAGCCTATTATACCTAGCGTAATGTCCTCATTAGCCAATCAATTTGACTCTGATATCATGAAGAGATCCCTCTCTTGCCTAATAGGGCTAGCCACTAGGTCAAATCATTTTGTGGTTACCTTTGTTGGTCTCCTTCTCAGCCCTCAAAGATCTAGTGGAGTGATAACAGGTAGTTGTGGCATTGCACAACCTGAAGGGTAGGACTCTATAAACAAAGTACCCCAAGGAAATGTGAAAGTATTCTTGTCCTGGTCTTCAGGGTTAATTTGGATTTGGTTATACCCACTGAACCCATCTAAGAAATAAAATAACTTCTTCCCTGCAAGGCCATGCAAGACTTGATCTATAAAGGGAAAAGGGAAATGGTCATTCTTGGTTGCTTTGTTGAGTTCCCGATAATCAACACAGATTCACCATTTTCCATTATTCTTCGGGACTAGGACAAGAGGAGATACCTATTTGATGTCTGATATAGGATAAATGAAACCTGCATCCAATAATGTTTGTCGTTCTTCCTTGACTATGTCTTTTAGAGTTGGTTTCATCCGCCTTTGGGGTTGGTGCATATGTTTGCATCCTTTTTTAATGTAAATATGATGTCTGCACATCGAGGGATTCACCCCTTTCATGTCCATGTAGTCCCAAGAAAATGCATCTAGGTTTTCTTTGAAAATCTGGCATAACTGCTCTTCTTCTATATCTGATAGGTTTGAGTTAATTTTCAGAGATTTGGATGGACCAAACTCCACATCCTTGGTGGTTTCAGAGGTCGAATCAACTGAATGCAGTTCGATCCAAGGGTGGATTTTAGATTCTTTGACTAGGTTTTTAAGCGGGCTATTAATGGGGGACTACTTCTGAATGACTTGGTTGATGAGTTCATCTTCATCAAGTTTCCCCCCTCTGAGAACAACATCTATGGTACAAATTGGGTAGGGTGTAGTGTTGTATACTTCATATTATTCTTCATCCTCTAATCATATAGGTAGGTCATGGTCAATAGAAGGTCAAGATGGAGGATATAATTCCAGTTGTTTAGATAAGGGCCCATTCTTAATAGTCGTGTTTATAGCCCGACAACTGATATAAGCATCAATAGTGGCTAACCAAGGTCTCCCTAAGATGATAGGATGTCCATTAAACTTGTTTTTTGGCTACAAAACCAGGAAATTTGTAGGATACTCCCAAGATTCAATTGAAACCATAACATCCTCAAAAATTCCTTCAAGAGTTACTGTGGACCGATCTGCAAGTTGTAGAACTATTGTGGTTTTCCTCAAAGTCCCTTGGAGGTTGAGTTTAACCATAGTTTCCTTTTTCATTACATTGATAGTAGCCCCGAGATCAATCAAAGTATTGGGGATTATGACACCATATATATGCACATCTACAACTGGACTACTAGGGTCTAAGTACTTTGGGAAGATCACCCTTCCCAACATTAAGTCAGGCAGTTGTCCTACTACATTGATGGTGGGGGTATCTTTCTTCTTTCTCCCAGGTTTCTTGAAACACTTTTCCTTGATGAGCCTATTGTAAATAGGGACATCCTTAATGGCCTGGAGAAGGGGTATTTTTACACACAAATTTTCTAGTTCTCCCAGAAGTTCGGTCTCCTATGGGGTGTGCTAATTGGAATGGATCAAGCACTCAGGAAAAAGGAGGTTATTGGATATGAGTGTTACTTTCTTCCTTTTCCTCCTCAACCTCTACAAGTGGAGATGGAGGATGGTTGTCTATGAGTACTCTTACCGACCTAAGATTAATCTCATGTATCTCCAAAACATAAGAGGGATAGGATGTCTATCCACTGTAAACATGTTGTTCTTATAAATTGGGTTGTGCAGGCATTTGAGGTAGATTGGGTGGAACATCATGAGTAAGATGAGGTTGAGGTTTGGGTGGAGACATTAGAGAAGGCGGTTGATTATGTTGAGACCTCCACCCTTGGGATGGGTTGTTCCACTGAGGTTGTTGAGGAAACTACTACTGAAAGGGTTGGTTCACAGGTTGAGGATAATATGGAGGGTTGTAAAGGAAAGTAGGAGGTGTAATCGAGGATGGAGGAGTGGGGGTGTACAAATATTTCATAGGTGCATTATGATTGTTGTGATAGTAGGAATAAGGTGCACCTTGCATACCCTGCTAATATGAATGAGGGCCTTGAGGCCTTCTCTGGTTGATGTAAAAAAGTTGCTCTGGTCATGCTTCCCCACCTTGATATACAAATTTGAGTCCAGGTAAGGAGGGACACTTCTCTTTGGCATGATTCTCCTCACAGACTAAGCAAACCTCTATGACATTTAATGGAATTTTATTTCTAGGGTGTTTTCTAGTACATCTAGGGTAGAATATATCCAAGGCTCTTTATGCTTCCTCTTTATCTACATTGTGTCCATTTGCAAGGCAAAGGTGTGCAGCATGTCACTCTTGAAGTCCTCCAACATATTTCCAATCTCATGCTTGATGGAGGTGGAAGAGGAAGGGGTATTGGTTGTACTTTTTCTAGATCTGCCTTTCTTCCTAGTTTCCCTAGAATGGTTCCTGAAGACAATTTTGATTGTATCATAAGGCAGCTGGTAGATATCTTCTCCTGATAACATATTGAGGGTTTCTATCACCTTCTCCCTGATCCCTTAGAGAAGTACTAGTTTAAGTGATCCAAGATCAAGGGTACAATAGGCTCTCTTATAGTTTAACTGGAACCTCTCTTCATAGTCCTATAGGGATTCATCAGGCCCTAGAGTCATCCTGAATATTTCATATTTAGTTTCCTTGGACCTACAATAGTCGTTGTACTTGTTGTTGAAGGCATGTTTCATCTGTGCCCAGGTAGTGATGTTGTTCCTAGGTAGACCCATGAACCAGCGCAAGGTTGCATCCTTAAGGGTATATGGGAATAACTTCAGCTTTTGATCATCTGAGGCATATTAATAGTTCCCACATACAACAAAACTTTCAAACATTAATGTGTCATAGTATTCATAGGTAAGTCCATGGAAATGTGGAAGGGCTGAGGGGCTGATGTTTTTCATTTTAGTTTCCCATTTGCCTCTCTAATGGGAAAGGCTCCCTGGGCTTCGATTTCAGCCATTGTTTTAATAGGTGAAGTAGGTTCCTTTGGAAAAACAAGGTCTTCTTCTTCCCCAATAGGTTCTTCAAAATTTTGAAAAGACTCACCTATGGTGTGTTCAACCTCATAGTCATTGAAGAAGCGTGAAAGGTGACTATGTGGTGATGTGGGGGTTTTAGGTAAAACATTTCCTTGAGTATCCCTACTCATACGAGGCATGAAAATAATTTTTTTTGTATTTTTCAACATTTTGGAAACAACATGTAAAACTAAAGAAAAAAATAATGCTAAAACAAAATAAAAGAATCTACTGGACACCTCCCCGACAACGGCGCCAAAAAGTGGTGAGTCCTCATATTGCACCAGGAATGCTGCAGCTCCTAGAGGCTACTCTACTTTAGTTTATCAACCCGGGGTTCACACAAACTTGGAGGTGACAGTGCTATATACACAACATATTCATTCTACCCATGTCATCCTCTTTTGAGCTCTACGAAAGGGTGCTATTTCTAGGGTTTCTGGATAAAGTCTGTCACACTTACGAATTTAGACATAGGGCTACAAATTATTCAAAGCCATTACTCTATTAGCAATCAAAGAACTATCATACAACAATAAAGTACATATAACTAGTCTGCAATGAAATAAATTTGTAAATTAAGCTATGGCAAGAAATGAAAGCAAACTAGACATCTTTCATGAACTAAATTGTTGAACTGAAATCGCATAAATAAGAATAACCTAGTCACACATTGCTGGGCCAAATGGCTAAACACACTTTGTCTACTTCATGTTCTAATTATCATGCTTTTACTCATACATCTAATCATGACCTAACTATGCTTGTAAATGCATTGTTTTGCATCTAGGAGGAGAAAGTGCTAAGGTGGTTTAGGAAGGGCTTGAACTCATGGGTGCAAGGTTGAAGGTGTCTGGGTGGTTTTGGAAGGTCTAGATGAGGTGGATGGTGGTTTCTGGGCTTAAGGAGGGGTCCACTAGTGCTGTTGCAAGTGCTGCTACAGGCTTCCTGTACTGCTACTGGAAAGTCCTGAATTACTACAGGAAATAGTTCGAGGGAAATTGGAGGCCAAATATGGTGGAGAAAAGCATAGGGAAGGTGGATTGAAGGTGTGTTTGTATGAGTGGAAGGTGTCCAACCCCATGGCCAAGCTCAAAACCTCTTAAGAAGCTCGTCTTGCACCTCTAGGGTTTTCTCATGGTGTGAAGGTGAAAATCCTAAAAACAGAGTTGTTGGCAATTTGATGGACATAATCCTGATGAAAGGTGATAAATGAAGCGAAGGGTGCTTGTGAAGTCATCCTTTGATGTGATAATTGAACCTGCAAGAAAATTACCTGTTCATGCAACAAATATTGACAAATTCATGATGAAGGAAATGGAATATATGAGTTGAATTTGGAAAGCAAACATACTTTAGCCTACAAAAATTAATCTAACTCAACATTCTAAACATGTTCATGACACTACAAAAACCTAGCTATTCTTTCCAAGAAATCATAAACTAAAAGGCCAATTTGGACCGTGGAGAAGGTATGCCCTTCTCAAGCTCCAATGAAAGAGATGAGCAAGGGAGGCTTGACACACAGATTTCTGAGTTTATAAACTATTCTACCAACATCTAAGCAAGCTTAATCTACAACAAAGATAAATGGAAGCAAATTAAAAATAATGAATTGAAATGTAAGCAAACTAGCTAAAAACTCATAAAGCAAACTAGCTACAATGACATAAAAGTAGGAATGAATACACAAGAGAGACTAAGGCCAATGGATTGGGCCTTAACCCACAAGCTTAGCCCTATGAAACTAAATCGGTGAAGAACAATATGAATACTCATATTATTGCAGAAAATAGTCTCATTACATAATCATAAAAGTATTAAAAACCTATTACAAGAGCTAAGAGTCTATTAGCTTCCTTCAAAGTTAGAATCCTAATAAGCTCTTTCTCGGCCCTACTTAATCTAGAGGGTAGTTACCAACAACTTCCTAAGAATTAGGTGATGTGTCCATATTGACTACAAGTGAAGTGGAGCTTTGGTGCACTTGCTCTTGAGTTTGCTTGGCTGCCTTTGATTTCAAGTTGTTGGAGGGAATCTCGAGGATCCCTTGGCTTCCTTTGGGAGTTAATGAGATGGAAAATACCCCTAGAATCTCTCCTTGATGTCTACTCCTAGCTTTAATGGAAAAATATTCATCAAAAGTGCAATATCTTCGTGATTTTCCTGTATTTAACTCATGTTAGTCATTTGAAGTATGACAAGCCTTAACCACCATATACACTAGCAACATAAGACCATAAATAATTAAATGTGAGAAAACGAGACTTAATAAGGAAAAAAGGTGATAATTAACCCCTCCAAATGTACCTAATGGTGGAGCTCATCACTTATGCATTGGGTTTCTTCTTTATATTTCTTCTTTCCACCTTTACTGAAACGACCAATCAAGTTGCATTCTCTATTTGTAGGCCATCTTATCTAAACATTTACTCTTAGTAATAATATACTATTTTTTGGGGCCCTTGTTTTGAATTTTGAATAAAGAACAGATTTTTGGCTTGTGGAATGACACATGGCAGCCGCAACCAAGTCGCAACTATGGTGAGTAGCGGAGCTACCGAGGTTGTGAGGGAACAAGAGATAGCTGAAGAAAGCGAATGCATGAGTGTAGACAAACAGAAGATACAACAGAAGATAGAGAGCAGAATTCATAGACAACAAGAGAGAAGCCGGAAGTAGCCGAAGAAGAACGCAAGAGGAACTAGCAGTTGCGATGGCGGGTGAATAAATAGTCGTCACCCAGCCGAAAGAAGAGAGAAAAATGTAGAGCAATTGAAGAGGATCAAGCGGAGGCTGCAGGAGAGATCTATTCCGAGCATGATATCTTTGTAGTTCCTAGGCTTCTCTTATCTATCTTTTTGTCCTATGAGACGTCTATAACAGAATTGTAAGCCCTTCCTGTGGAAGAAATGTAACTATGGATCTGGCTGAAAGTTATCAATACACTTGCAGGTTGATGCCTTAGTATACGAGTTACATGCATGCATGATGTCTGTGATGTCTTAAAATTTTATTTTCTTGATACATGTTCACTCTTCTAAATGTTCTTGCGTATATGATGATGTTTATGCAATAAATTCTATATTACTCATGAGTTGCGGATCCTTCCACCACCATCGATCTATTCCCCTTCTGCATGTGGTCGCAGCATGCCTCTGGTGAGACTTTCTGCTCTCCGGAGTAGGGTGACAATGCCGGCGTGGCTCTAGACTACAGCGGATTCCCTTGTTGGCCCCAATCTCTGAACCTGGGTCTTGCCTGCGAGACCTGTTTCTTCGCCAACAAACAATGAGCTTAAGGCTACAGCGTTCAGCAAGGTCCCGGAGTTGGGGCCCTTGTTTGGGCAGCAGGCTGAAGGTGCACATCAAGAATAGGGCATGGGGTCCGGTGGGGCGATGGAAATAGAGACAGTGATTTGTGATTGACTCGGGATGAGTCAAGAAACTGTGGTCAGGGCCTGTTGGGGCCCTTGTTTTGAATTTTGAATAAAGAACCGATTTTTGGGTTGCGGAACGACACATGGCAGCCGTAACCAAGTCGAAACTACGGTGAGTAACGGAGCTACCGAGGTTGCGAGGGAACAGGAGATAACTAAAGAAAGAGGATGCATGAGTGCAGACGAAGAGAAAATATAGCAGAAGACAGAGAGAAGAACTCATAGACAACAAGAGAGAAGCCGGAAGCAACCGAAGAAGAATGCAAGAGGAACTAGCAGTTGCAATGGCGGGTGAATAAATAGCTGTCACCCGACCGAAAGAAGAGAGACGAATGCAAAGCGATTGAAGAGGATCAAGCAGAGGCTGCGGGATAGATCTATTCCGAGAATGATATCTCTGTAGTTCCTAGGCTTCTCTTATCTGTCTTTCTGTCCTATGAGACGTCTGTAACAGAATTGTAAGCCCTTCCTGTGGAAGCGATGTAACTATGGATCTGGCTGAAATTTATCAATATACTTGCAGGTTTCTGTCTTAGTATACGAGTTACATGAATGCATGATGTCTGTGATGTCTTAAAATTTTATTTTCTTGATACCTGTTCACTCTTCTGAATGTTCTTGAGTATATGATGATGTTTATGCAATCAATTATATATTACTCGTGAGTTGCGGATCCTTCCACCACCATCAATCTATTCCCCTTCTGCATGCGGTCGCGGCACGCCTCTGGTGAGACTCTCTTCTCTCCGGAGTAGGGTGACAATGCCGGTGTGGTTCTAGACTACAGCGGATTCCCTTGTTGGCCCCAATCTCTGAACCTGGGTCTTGCCTACGAGACCTGTTTCTTCGCCAACAAACAATGAGCTTAAGGCTACAGCGTTCAGCAAGGTCCCGGAGTTGGGGCCCTTGTTTGGGCAGCAGGCTGAAGGCGCACAGAAAGAATAGGGCACAGGGTCCGGTGGGGCGATGGAAATAGAGATAGTGATTTGTGATTGACTCGGGACGAGTCAAGAAACTGTGGTCGGGGCCTGTTGGGGCCCTTGTTTTGAATTTTGAATAAAGAAAAAAAATTTGGGTTGTGGAATGACACATGGCAACCGCAACCAAGTCGCAACTACGGTGAATAGCGGAGCTACCGAGGTTGCAAGGGAACAGGAGATAGCTGAAGAAAGTAGATGCATGAGTGCAGACGAAGAGAAGATACAACAGAAGACAGAGAGTAGAACTCATAAACAACAAGAGAGAAGCCAGAAGCAGCCGAAGAAGAACGCAAGAGGAGCTAGCAGTTGCGATGGTGGGTGAATAAATAGTCGTCACCCGGCCGAAAGAAGAGAGATGAATGCAAAGAGATTGAAGAGGATCAAGCGGAGGCTACAGGAGAGATCTATTCCGAGCATGATATCTCTGTAGTTCCTAGGCTTCTCTTATATATCTTTCTATCCTATGAGATGTCTGTAACAGAATTGTAAGCCCTTCCTGTGGAAGTGATGTAACTATGGATCTGGCTTAAAGTTATCAATATACTTGCAGGTTACTGTCTTAGTATACGATTTACATGCATGCATGATGTCTATGATGTCTTAAAATTTTATTTTCTTGATACCTTTTCACTCTTCTGAATGTTCTTGCGTATATGATGATGTTTATGCAATCAATTATATATTACTCATGAGTTGCAGATCCTTCCACCACCATCAATCTATTCCCCTTTTGCATGTGGTCACGGCACGCCTCGGGTGAGACTCTCTGCTCTCCGGAGTAGGGTGAAAATGCCGGCGTGGTTCTAGACTATAGCAGATTCCCTTGTTGGCCCCAATCTCTGAACCTGGGTCTTGCTTGCGAGACCTGTTTCTTTGCCAACACTATTTATGTGTATATTTAATCTACCTCCAATTAGGGTAATTCGACTAGTTTTCATAATTTTATATCTAATTATTGAGCATAATAGATATATCCCTTAGATAATTTAAGATGTCAAAGGCACTAACTCTTCTCCTCAACCCAGGGGTTGTCTTTAGGAGCGAGAACATCTTCTGGCGTCGTTTCCAGGGAATGAATTCGAATATATTTCCTTGGGTAGAAATTTGTGCATTCCTTTGTCTGGTGAGAAAAGGAAGTGTGGGTTGAGATATATCACCTAAAGGGGTTTCAAAATGGTGCTTCGTGCATTATTTTCCAAAAAATCGCCCCTCGCCCCTATATTTATCTTCTATCATTGGTTATCATCATCATGTACCTCCATTTAAAGAATTTTATACCTATTTTCCTAGTTTTGGTGGAAGCACAGATGAAAGCCAAACCCAACATCTTAGGTTATTTCATGAATGCATGCAACAACATGATATTATCCATGAAGATGTGAATATGAATTTTTTCATCTATTATTTGGAAAAGGATGTTAGGGGTTGATACAAATCCCTACCTTATAGCAGCATATTTTATTTGAAGATATTTCACATAACATTTAGATATCTTTGCAAATGTTTGTATCCACCCGAGTATTTGTTTGAAGATTGTTGTGAACATTTTAATGTTGAAAATATTTCCAAGACTAATGATATTGTTGAAGATATTTGTGGAGCTCATCTCCAAGAAAACATGAACCTGCATCAATAAGAATATCCCAAAAATCAAGAGAAGGAAGAAGGATATATTGTTAAGCTTCAAACAAACCCCACTACAAGAAAAAAGGACATTGGTGAGGGTCATCCTTGTGACGGACCTTTAAGGTCCGTCACCAATGTCACATATGGTGACGGTCCTTAAAAAAACATCGTTGTAAGTGTATATAGTGATGGTACTTTAAGGTATGTCACCAAATCCATTTTCAATGACACTTTTGGTGAGGTTCGTTAAAGGCCCATCACTAATTCTCTCTTTGGTGACACTTCTAGTGACGAACTTTTAATGACCCTCACTGATGCTCTTTTTGTTACTTTTGGTGACGGTCAAAAAAACTTCATCATCATTGATCATTCCATTGCGTTTTTTATGACGTTATGTGCTTGTTAATATATTTTTTGTCAAAAGGCAATGATTTAATACAATTATTGTGGAGTCTTTTTTATAATATGTCCAAGGCCATAGTGGTTAGAGTCAGTTAATTTTTTAAGAAGTAATTTCCCTCAAGTAAGCACTAGTCGAATAGAGTTTTCCTATGAGTCAACACATGATTCATATCTATTAAGTTTGTTATCTAGAAAATTACCTTTAGATAAAGTCCCAGTGCTTGTAGGAAATATATTATTTAATACATAATCAAGCTCTATCAATTATATTTATGAGAAAGACCTAACACTCCTAAAAAATCCAGGCACACCTTAATTAAATTAATTCTTTGGCACACACTAACATTTCTTAGCACCTCACATGTCTTGGAACATCTTTGTACCTAGAACATATTGTCATGATATTTTCGCCCAAGCACATGGTGGCATGTGCTACCACAACATAGAAATCTCCTAGCATGTGTTGGCATGCATGTAGTCCCTAGTATGCCCTGGAACACCTTGGTTGAATGCACTGACATACATTAGCACTTGGCACATAATGCCACTTGGCATGTATTGGAACCTATTATTAGTGTGGCTAGCATTCCTCTTTTGAAAAATATAAAGTCCTGACTTAGTAACCCTCTTATTGGTTATTCATTTTTTTCCTTGAAACTTCTTGACACATATTGACATACCCTAGCACCCTGCACATCCTTCGCACCTGGCACGTATTGGCATATCTTGGCACTATTTGCAACATATAATTAGCACACCCTGGAACTCCCAAGCACAATTTGAGACTTCTTGACATGCCTTGATATTCCCTAGCGTGCCTTACCAATCATTAGCATACCTTGTCACTCCCTCCTTGGCATGACAACTAGCACTCATTAACACTATTCCCTGGAAAATGTTCCTCATATTCATTAACTTACATGAATTTTTACCTAGTGCTCCCTTAATGTTTTTTCCTAGTACTCCTTAAGACTCCTCAACATGCATTAGCACTCTCTAAAACACCTTAGCACTCTTCAACATGCCCTTCCACTTCATAACATGCATAACACTCTCAGACACATATTGAAACTTGGCACGTGTTGGTGCTTGGAAAGTCTTAGCTTGTATGGAATACATTGACATTCCTTGGTATGATTTGGCATGGTTTAATATTAAATTTATTTGAGATCAATTGTTGGAAAGTAGATGAGAAGAAACAAAGGAAGACTTGGCACTTAGAATGCACTAAGACTTTGCACTTGGCACCTATTGGTGCCTAGTTTTGGTGTGCCTCGCATGCCCCTCTTGGAAAAGGTAAATTGATGACTTATTAACCCTCTTATGTGTTCATTTCCTTGTATTTTAACTTGTTTCTACCTTTTGTTACCTTCATAGTCCCTGGAACGCATTCACACACCCTTGCACATCTTGGCATGCCTTATCACTTCGCACACCTTAGCATGTTTGACATGTATTTGCAATATATGACACATCTTAGAATTCCCTAGCACGCCTTGGCACTCATGTCCTCACAACTAGACTTTACATTTTTATACGACTTGGGAACCCAATCAATTCCATGGCTACTACAGTTCATGTGACAATATTGACTATTAGTGGCTGATTTGTGACCCTAGTTCAGTCATCTACAAATTGTTAGAAGGATGATAAGAGGAGTAGTTTAGATTTGTTCATAGATTGGACAAAATATATCAAGTTATCGATGCACAAGAAAAACAATTTTGAGAGGACTCAAACCATTGTTAGGTGGA